>OU015768.1:24595386-24679737 GCA_907173295.1 Fagus sylvatica
AGTTAGTTCTTGTTATTTTTTAAATTTAACTTGTTAAGTTTATATTAGCACAAGGGTATTCTTGTAATCATGCCATACAATGTGTTTGGTATGAGGTATTTTAGGGATGATGGAAAATGGGGAATAAAAAAGGGAAGAGAGAATACAATTTCCTCTGCTTGGTATGAGAGAAATTTGGACAAAAAAGGGTGTGAGAGTATTTTCTCCTAGTGCCCACAAAATTGTTCCCCTCCAAAACGAAAAGAAAACATGGGAGAAAATGTGCAAGACAGACAATTACCATTTTGTTACTTATTTGTTTGCCATCAAACGCTACCACCTGCAAGTTCTGTCGTGCCAGGGCCAATACCAACCTCCCTAACCAGTCCTTCAACCACAATCATAACATAACAAATCCCAGCCAGAGCAGAACCATCAAGGGACTTTCAGCTTTTTGAATATCTTGCACCATAGAGAACACGATAGGGAGCTGTGGGATTTCCACTAATATTATATTATTTGTGATTTTTCATGCAGTTTTTGTTTCACTTGGAAAGGAGATGATATTCAATTAGTGTTGACTAATAACTTGATATATGAAAAAGATTTTGGAAAATTTTACTTACAAACCAAAAAATATTTGGGCTATAAAAATTACTAGTTTTTTCTGGGTGGCATCAAGGGCTAGAGCCAGTGACTACTCATCCCCACTATCATTGCAGCCGCCACTCAGCCGTACTCTCGGTAGTGCTGCTAATTTTTCCTCCAGCTCAGGTCCCAATTGAAGACCAATACACCATCGTTTGCTTCCTCTATCTTTCCTTTGCTTCAATGAGTGCGAGTATGACGAACTGAGAATGCAAACTGAAGGAGAAGAGAGAGTCTACGGTGTGGCTAAGTTGTGCTTGAAAAGAGTGAGGTTAGTGTTTGGGTGAGATGGGGAAGTGAGAACACGTTTGTTTGCTTCCCCAATCCCTCTTCTAGTATTCTGTTGGTTTTACTCATAAATAAATAAATAAATCTCACTTCTAGTACCACAAAAAGATCATTCGCAATTGTATCAAAAAAATTGTGCCCATTATTATAAGTTATGATATAATAAATGTGATGTGTTACCATCTAAGAAGCACAAGTACGTTTTTAGGTATGGGTATGGGTACGGTTACGATACGGTGGTACGGCAATTCCTAAAAAATTAGGGTACAGGTACGGCGGGGTATATTTTTTATTATATATTTTTATATATTGTTATGCATATAATTTTTAAACATATGTGAATTTAAGAACAATTATGAATAATAAAGTACATCCATTGCCTATGAATGGTCTTTATATTACAAACCAAGATTCAAATGTAGTAACTCATATATATATATATATATATTATTAAATAAATGTACTATTTTAAAATATTTCCTATAAAGTGATCAATTTTTGCTTATTAAAAGAAAAAAAAAAAGAAATTCAAATGTAATTTAAGAACAATTATAAATAATAAAGTACATGCATTGCCTATGAATGGTCTTTATATTACAAACCAAGATTCTAATGTAGTAACTCATATATATGTTATATATATATATATATTAATATTATTAAAAATGTACTATTTTAAAATATTTCCTAATAAAGTTATCAATTTTTGCTTATTAAAAGAAAAAAAAATTCAAATGTAATTTAAGAACAATTATGAATAATAAAGTACATCTATTGCCTATGAATGGCCTTTAGATTACAAACCATGATTAAAGTGATCAATATTACAAACCATGATTAAAGTGATCAATTTTTGCTTATTAAAAGAAAAAAAAAAAAAAGAAATTCAAATGTAGTATTTATGTAAATAAACAAATATGCTGCGGGATTTTACTATTTGTGGACTAGTAACCTTCCAAGAAGGTTCCCTCCAACTTAAATCTTTACTCCAAAGTCCAACGTGACATTTTAACTTCCTCACATTTCCTATTATTTTATTTTATCTTTTTCTCATCTTACTATGGCCCATGCTTGCTCCAGTTCTCTAGATCTTTCCTATTATTTTTTTATATTTTCTCTCTCACCATGACCGTGCCTTCTCTAGTTCTCTTGAATCTAGATCTCTTTGCTTCACCTTTTATTTTTCATTCCAATGCTGCTTCATAGCCAGTAGAGTGAGGATGTGAGAGTGAGAGAATCGAGTGAGAGAGTGGCAGCAGAGTGAGATATTGAGCGAGAGAGACTGAGAGAGTCGAATAATTTTTGCCAGAAAAATGACGTAGTTTTGGCTGCTTTCAGTCCCGCCCATACCTGGAATTTTTTTTTTTGGGAAAAAATGGGATACGCCTGGGGTACGCATGCAGCAGTACCCGTACCCCAGCAATATCCGATATAGGTATGGCGCCCAAATTGCCGTACCCGTGCTTCATAGGTTACCATTAGTAAGATGTCATATGTAACATTATTTTTTTCTAATATAATAAAAGAAGTCATTATCATAATACAAAGCTCCCACTTTTACAGGTCTAGGAGGTGATTGATAGGCAATCCTACCCATAATAATGAAAAAATTAGTTCTTATATATTCTTAAAAAACTACTAATTTTGTAATGGGGGCATAACTGTAAATTTAGACAAACTACCTTTTCCTTCCTCTCATTTTCTTCTCAACCAAACAAAAGACATTTATATTATTTTTCATCCTTCCACTTTCCCATCCTCCGAACCAAACACACATGGTGGAAAAATAAAACATTTTCTATCCTCCCAACCTTTTCCATCCTCCCATCCAAACAAAGCCATAAATCCTAATGTATTTATGTACTAAGGTAAGGAAATGATTAATATAACCTTAACCCTTTTCTCAAATCTCTCTCTCTCTCTCTCTCTCTCTCTCTCTCTCTCTCTCTCTCTCTCTCTCTCTCTCCCTCCCATTCTTCGCTATTTCCCACTGGTATTGCATATGTAATTTATCTACCCCACCTCACCCCACACCCATGCCCATATATATACCCTCCAAAGATAGGATGTCAAGGTGCCAAGATCTATCTAGCTCTAAAATCCTTGAAATTCCTCAATTTGAAAACAAAATTAGAGCAAACAATAAGGGATATATAAGATTCTCACATGATACTCTAGTTAGAGAAAGATTCATACTAATGCTCTGTTAGTTTCGATGGAACGTTTTCTAGAAAATGACTCGTTTTCTAGAAAACATTTTATGGAAAACTAACTCGTTTTCCAGTATTTGTTTGCAATTATAAAAATCAGTTTTTATCTTCTTTTTTTTTTCCAAGTTTGGTATGCATAGACAACCAATAATATTTCCTATAATTCCAAATGGGCTATGAAAACATATCAATAGCAATTACTGATCAGAATAGAATGGGCTATAAAAACTATCAATAAAAATGAATATCAACTCCTCACTTTTTGCATGCCAAATCTTACAGATCAAAAGCAAATTACATCACACTATTGAGACACACAAATCTACAGTCCCACTCCTTGCTACTAAAGCTACCAAATACTCCAACTATAATGTATTTAAAAAAAAAAAAAAAATTAACACCAGTATAGCGTTGAGTGTCTTATTTTTCTATTGATTAAAACAAATAACCATAAAAGCAAGGGCACAACAATATTTAAGACTAAAACCCCAATATAATGAAACAAAATCAAAAGTTCACTTGCAATGTCCTTGTTTGAAGCTTTATATCAAATATATGGTGTGCGCCCTTGAAAAAGTGAAACAACTAGGCTTTTTGGAAAATTTTTCCATACCTAGGTTGGAGGAGAAGAAGAATAAGTAGAGGATGACAAAACCTAAAATATATTTTGGGGTTTTAGGGGCTGTGATACCTTTTTATAGGGGCGCACCTCCATATTCTCTACAAGCCAGGACAAGGAGACCTCTAATTCACTTTCACATCTTCTTCTATGACGTTTCTATTCTGATCCATCATCATCCATGTCAATGTTGGCTCCCCGTCGATGTGAGAGAGAGAAAGGGAAGAGAGAGAGGGACAAGAGAGAAAGAGAGGGTAGAACATTTACAATGGAGGCTTTTCTCTTGTTTTCCGGAAAAAGAAGCAGAAAACAAGTGATGGAAAACACGTTAAAGAATTTGTTGTGTTTTTCTTTGACCAAAGTTGATTTCCCTTTTACTTTCATTTTCTAATACTACCAAACACAAGAAAACAAGTAAGACACAAAGCGAGACTCATCAATGTAGTGAGAGATGATAATGAAATCCAAAATTTCAATAAAAAATGGCAGCAGTTAACATCATCCTTTCCAAGGACATCATGCATATAGTGATTATAATAAGCCTATAGGTCATTTATCATGTACAATGTAATTCATTAGATGGTGCAATGTTCAATTATTGTGAAAGATGATCCTTTTATAAAACTGAAGATACTATAACACTAAAATTCACGACTCTTGCAAATCTTAGACCAAACAGCCTACCTGTTCTGATGTAGCATTCATGACTTTGGAATGACAAAAAGTTTGTTGATAGGCAATCCAGTACTTTGGGCAGTACCATCATGAAATGCTGTCCTGCACATAAAAAAACCAATTCAGGGTTGTATACATATTTTGTGGAGAGAAGATACCATTACCTGTAACAAAATCGCAATTACTGATCTTTAATCATACCTGAAGACTGAACTGCTTGCGAAAGAGCCCGGCAAGCTGATGTGGCTAAATTACCGTTCTCCATGTGTCCAGACATAAAAAGTTTCTCCAGCATGGGCCAAAACACCGTGAGAAGTGCAAGTATGGGATCATCTGCAGAAGGCCCAGTTGGCATAGACGTTGCAAGATGACTGAATACAGTTCCCATCCTGAAATGAAACAATTGGTCATGAGAGCTGGAGTAGAACAACATATTGTATAATTTTGATGAGAAGATAATAAATATTTAAGCATGGAAAGTAGCATATCAGTTGAGAACAATCAACCCTTATCAAATTATTTTTTATTACAACTCTTTATCTAGCTCTAATTAGACAAAGACAAGTTTTAACATTGTAAATTGGAACGATGCACATTTACTAGTTTAGAAAGTCTATCTGACCCAAGGAGCACGGAAATAATTTATTTTAAATTAGTTTTGTAGTCAATTAAATTTTTACTATTGTTCCATTGGATTTTATTCAAGGTCTTATTAGTTAATTAGGTTATTAGTATTTTATTTAGTTTCCTAGAGTCAAAGTTATTTTCATAATTCAATAATTGGGCTTTCACCCAAGTCAATTAGGACAAAGCTTTTGTCCTAATAGTCTATATAAGCATGCTATTGTAATTTAATGGAGACAGTTTGCTTGAGTAATAAAATTTATCGTTGGAGTTTTTCCTTCAATAGCTAGATGCTGATTCCAAGCAACCCTAGGTATTGATTCCTAGGTTTTGTTTTGTTTTACTTGGAGGTGATTGCAAGCAAGCCTAAATGTTGATACATATGTTTATTTTATTTTTTGTTCTTGTTTAGATGAGATGGACCAATTCTTTGAACAAATAGGTTTATCAGATGACAGGAAGGACTTTGAAGGACTAAAATAGAGCACTTGAAAATTGAGGGACCAAAATCACGCTTGCCCCAAATTTGAGGGACAAAAAATACAATTTACCCCATATTATTTTAGCACTCCCCCTCACATGGAAGCCTAATATATGCAATTTTATCTTAAATGGGAGGCATAAAGCAGATGCATGCTTCAAATTGAGAAACATCTACTTTGATATCATCACAAATAACCGCTTGTCCCAAAAGCAAATTTTAATGTTAAATGGTGAATCCTTTTTTCTTTTTTTTTTGATAAATTAAATGGTGAATTCAACCATTTATATTATTATAACACTCCACCTCATTTAGATCTAATCTCCACTAAAATTTGAAACTTTTTAACTTAAAAGGTAGGCATGGAATGGAGATGAGGTCAAAACTCAAGAGGACCTGCTTTAATGTTATAATAAACTAGTCGCAAACTCGTACAATGCACGGAAAAATTACTTAAAATGAAGTCTAAAGAATTATTGGTCTACATATGATTTTTTCTTGTCTTTTATTTTTTGTCTAAATATGAAAATTGATAATTATTTTTTTTATAGAATTGATAATTATTAAAAGACATTTATTATTATTGTGTTTATATATAAAATATATTATAGTATTAGGCATTTATTATGATTGTGTTTATATATATGAAACAATATATTATTTCTATTAAAGAAAATATAATGTGTCAAGATTCTAATGAGATGTTTAATTATAGAATAAAATTTAAATTTAATTAAAAATATATATATTAAAATAATGAGGTGTAAAATTGTGGGATCAGCTTATGTGGCACAATATAATGAGGTCAACCAAAGATAAAAAAAAATTTCGATTTTTAATTATAGGATAGATTACAACTTATCGCAAAAATATAAACCAATAGGAATGGTAACATTTTAACTCCTTCAATCTAAGACACAAGCTAGCATAGGTGTTAAATTGCATGCTTCCACATAAGATATCCAACTCACTAATCTCAATAAAATTTACCTGTACAGCCCTCTTGCTGCAGAGTTCAAAATTTGTGTATATGTAGCTGGGTTTTGTCTCAGAGAATGCTTGTTATCTTCATCAACCTGAAAGAACATTAATCTCTCAGATCTTAATTGCACTTCAAAATTGATTGGTTATTATTGATTAATAACAGTCATAGCACAAACCCATAACATCAAAACAGGCATCTTAATTAACAAGAAACAAGAAAAAACTTACAAGTTTTCCAATAGCTTCGTAGCTAGAAGAAAGCAATCTAGCCAACAAGTTGCTCTTTAGTTCTTGGTTGGGAACAGAACCAAGGATCAGACTTATTGCACTGACAACTTCTTCCTCATATTCTAAAGGTAAATGCCTCTTCTCCAAACCCTAGGAAATCAAACACTACTTATAAGTCAAGGAAGACAGAAGAATATGTATTCCTATCAAAAATTCAAAGAGAAGATGAGAATGAAGATATATAAATTTGCAATCATCAGTTTGAGTAGCATCATAGGCATTTTGGTCATGCATAAGTAACTAAAACAGTCAAAGAAACATTGACTTAGACCAAACACTAGCTTGTAGCATCCAAGTAATAATCAAGAAGCTGCAACACAAAAAGTTCCCAAACAGTAAGGCACCACATTTCACGAAAAGCTCAAGTAGGATTTTGACGTCACAGCAATTGGCAATAAATGACAAAATTAATTACGCTGAAATCACTGAAAGATATATCAATTGAGTGAAGAATCCATGCAATACCCATTATAGCTATGGAAAGTAGTTCACCTCTCCTATCCACATCAAAATTTCCAAGTTTGCGGGTTCATATATTACTGCAGAAGCATCTTCACAAATTTTACGCAAGGCAGAGGCACAAGCATTTGAGGACAGAGGTTCTGAGATCCCTGTAGCAAGAAATAATCTGAAAATAGCAAATCAGTACCAAACAGGAAATGGTTCATGGCAGATCTAGTGATACTAGATGATGAATATAGTATCATATGTTGTTAAGGTCCAAACAAAAGAGAAATAAAGGAAAAAAGCTCAAAGCACCATTCATTGATATAATCAATGGGCAGATACTCAACTCTACTAAGTGCATTCCAACTATATCGAGTTGGCTACAGAAATCCTTATTTGCCATTCAGCACTAAAACATCTTGTCAGATGATGCCCTAAAATGTATAATATAAAGTAAAACGGATAGATAGTATTTGACCGAGATAGGTGGATCTCAATCCTACCAACTGATATATAAAAGAAGAGTACTTACAGTAAGGGCCTAGCATTTGCTTGAAAAGCAGATATCAACTTGGAATAGGAACCAACAACATCAGCTAGAGATCTGTATACCTAGAACGGAATTAAGTATCTTAGACAATATAAGAATGAACGAAATCAAAATGGATTCTCATAGATTCAATGCCTACTATTTCTTTATAGTAAAATAAACTGTTTTTTAGCAACTAATATGCACTGTACAAAGAGGGGGAGGGGGGCATCTGACATACAAAGCAAGTGAAGCCCTTAAGCTCATCAGAGGGCCAAATGGACAACATTGTCACCAACTGCATAATCACAGAGAAATCAAAGGTTTGACCCTCCTGTACGACTACTTCCGCAACCTGAAATGTGAAACTTATACATTAGTAAGGTAAGGAGTATATAAATAACAAGGGCAATACATTTTTTTTTATTTTTATAAGTAAAATATTATTAAAAAGAACCAAGTACACTACGCGTATACTAGGTGAAAGAATACAAAGAAAAAAGAAAACAAATTCAAAAGCAACAAGAATCTATAAATTCAAGTAAAGTAGAGAAACAAGTAGGGAAGCGAATCACATTAAAATTCCCTGCAAGAACACCAAGGTAACTCCCACAAATACATCATTTGAATCAATTCCAACAGAAAACAAAAACTTATCCTTATAATCGGTGGGTCCATACACCCCAACAAAAAGCCCATTCAAAATCATCTTCCACAATCCAAAAGTTACAAACCACTGAAAAGTTCCCCTTAAAAGTCTCTAATTTCATCACCACTCTTTTATCCCATCAAACCAAAATCAACCTGCAGCTCCAGTAGTGTTTAGAACTTCCCAATCCATAAACGGACCACTGGTCCACCCCCAAACATGGGTGCTGGCACCTTAGAAACATCTTCAATTTTAGTGTTTTGGAGACAAGCTATATTGTATTTCCATCTCCAAAGCAAATCCCTAATGATCATCCTTTCCCCAGCATCACTTCCCCCTCTAATATTCCATAATAGAATCCACAACTTTATTCGTAATGTTGCAACAACCCAACCATTCTCCTTCTGAGTCCCATCACCTAACCCTGAAGAACCTTACCTTCTGGAATACAGATGACCCACTTCCACACCCCTGTTAGGGAATTTGAAAACTTCAAGAAAACAGCCACCTCTATTATGTCGTAAGACGACAACAATAGCCTTGTATTTATTGCAGTACTGTCTAATAAATGAGCTATCAGATCAAGATCTAACAAGCCTTACCTCATTCATGACTCAAACCATTTCAGTCCTTGCACATTTACCCAAACTTAGCTCAAAAACCCTTGACGCCTTTCAATAATTTGATGAGGATTGAAACTTTTCTCCATGGAAAATAATTTGAAGAGTATAGAATCAAATTGCAGAACTTTCTGCATCCCTTCCTCTTTCATGCTATTCTTTTGCTAGGTTTCATGCTTATATTTCTTTCATAAATATCCTGAGCCTTTCATCTGAGACAGTATTTTCCAATCATTTTACATTTAAGAGCTTGGTCTGATGTTTCACAACCTGAGACAGCGTCAATAAAAACAATTACCAGTACACTTCCATGCATTCCTAAACCAGTAATGACATGTGCCCAAGCCCTGAGCATGTCTATGTGTCAACAAGCAGGTTACCTATAACTCTGACATGAAATATATATATATATATTCTCAAAGGCATTACTCTCAGTTAATGACCCTGTTAAGGTTTCTTGGCATAAGGACTAGATATGGCCTTTCATTAAATCCTCGATGTTTTAGATCCCAGAAGTGATTTCACAATCAATTTTCTTTACTGAAATACAACCAGATAAACAACCATGAGAAAGAGGTCAACATAATAACAATATTAATATCCAGAGATTTTCATTTCTAAAAAATATCCACAGCATTTAACCTTCATATTCAATAGAATAACAGATTGTAAATCTCATCAAACACCATTTCCCTTCCATTAGTTGGTTCACTATACCATTAACTACTTCATGAGTCAATCTTCCATGCTTACACTAATGAAAATTCATAAGTTCCACATCTACATTTAGCAGGCAACTGCAACATTTTGTCTTCAAAGCAAACTTGTTTGATCACTGTTTTCATCTCTTCACTATTGTATCGCTTGCCATGGGGATTAAAATCCTAAATGAAGGATGCCTTAATTATCAAAATACTCAGCAATTTATAAGATTATATGAGGAATTCTGGATCACTGAACCATGGACACGGTGAGGAGGCCACACTGTTGTAGTTTATGGAAAAGCATTAGGAATAGTTGGGATAGCTTTCAAGACTTAATTTAATTTATGGTGGAGATGGCTGGATGTTCGTTTTGGTGATGTAAGATGCAGGGATGTTCTTTCCTTTTCATTACATACAAAGCGAAGGCTAGCAGCCCCTTTCTTATTAGTAGTAAGATAGGTTTGGAACGATTATGGGTAGTTGTAATTGATCACGAATCCATTTTTTGTCTACCTCTGTCACTCTGATCTAATTCTACACCGCAGCTCAATACCTTAGGGAATCAACTCTATTACATAAGTGGATTCCTAACTTTTATCTCATATCGTGACAAAAGTAAGCAGTTCTTATTGTATCAGATCAAAAACTCACTGATCTTTACAGAGCTTATTTAGAGATTTAGATGTAGTTCCAAATGATCCAGATCCAGTCGATTAAGCCGTCGCGCTGTTGCCCCCGAGTCTTGGTTTGGGAAGCATATGAGTTGAAATGTACTATCCTTCCTTTTTTACATGTTTTTAACAGCTGATGGTAAAGACACATTGGTTGCTTAGTTTCTATTCTTTTTTTTTTTATAGGTAATAAGAATTTTATTGAATCTGAAAAAAACCTCCCAAGTGCATAAAGTATGCACTAGCAGGAGGGAGAAATATACAAGAAAAGGAAAACAACTTAATCAAACATTAAGGGAGACAGCAAATTCAGGAAGAGAAGATGCTGTCGTAAAGCCCCATGACCTAGAACAATCATATAGCTGACCCATAAAGGACTCTTGAAGGTGGAGTACGGACTGCTCCTTGTCTTCAAAAGTGCGAGAATTCCTCTCATGCCACAACGACCACATTAGGCAATGCGGAACGAGGTTCCAAATGTCTGAGGAATGTTTTCCAAGCCCATTAAACCATCCAAACAATAAATCCATCACCTTAGCCGGAAGAACCCACTGAATCCCAAAACGTTGGAAAATGAAACCCCATAACCCAGCAGCCATCTCACAATGGATAAGGAGGTGATCCACCGTCTCCCAATCCTTCTTGCACATGCAACACCACGCAGCCAGCACGTGCCCCCTCTTCATCAGGTTCTCACAAGTTAGGATTTTACCTCGAGCTGCTGTCCAAAGGAAGAAAGAGATTCGCCGAGGAGCTTTTACACCCCAAATAATTTTCCATGGGAACCTGGACCTGTTTGGGACTTGAAGAGCCCCGTAAAAAGACCGCACATCAAACTGCCCAGACTTACAATATGGCCAAACTAGCTTATCATCAATCTCTCTGCGCGGAAGAAAGGGCTGAATGAACTTAAAGAAAGATAACACCTCTGGCAGCTCCCAGTCATTAAAATCTCTGACAAAAGAAATATTCCAAGAGCAAGAGGCATCCAAATCTGATCTGGACAGAACAGATGCAACAGAAGTGAGGCGATCAGTCGAGCAAAGAAATAGGATTGGAAACAAATCCTTAAGGGGAGAGTTACCACACCACTTGTCTAACCAGAATTTAATCCGATCACCCTTGCCAACAGAGAATTCGACCCTCTCCATAAAAACATCCCAACCCAAAGAGATGCTTTTCCAAAGCCCACACCCATGAGTTCCCCTACAAGGTTTGGACCGCCAACCTCCCCACTCCATTCCATATTTTGCAACAATCACTCTCCGCCACAGATGGTGCTCTTCAACCCCAAAACGCCACAACCATTTACCCAAAAGGGCTTTATTAAACAAAGTTAAATTCTTCACACCCAAACCCCCACAGTCCATAGGAGTGCACACCTGATCCCATCTTACCAAATGATATTTCACCCCATCACCCATTCCGCCCCATAGAAAATTCCTTTGAAGTTTCTCTATTCGTTGAGCCACACTAGCCGGAATAGTAAACAAGGACAAGAAGTAAGTGGGGAGGCTAGAAAGCATACTCTTGAGCAACGTAAGGAGACCTCCTTTTGATAAATACAATGTTTGCCAGCTTGCCAAGCGCCTTTCAATCTTTTCAAGAACCGAATTCCAAATAGACAAGCCTTTATAAGGAGCCCCCAAAGGCATACCTAGATATAACATCGGCAAAGTCCCAATACGACAACAAAGGAGGTTTGCTAAAGTTGGCATGCTGTCCACAACACCCACAGGAACCATCTCGCTTTTATTTAAATTGACCTTCAATCCCGTAACTGCCTCAAAGCAAGACAACACCTTCCGGATATGCATTATTTGCTCAGGAATAGCATCACAGAAAACGATAGTGTCATCAGCAAAGAGAAGATGAGAAATACGAACCTCAGAACCCCCAAGCATACCTGCCATAAAACCATGAATAAGACCAGCCTCCTCTGACTTCCTGAACAATTTGCTCAAGACCTCCATAACCAACAGGAATAACAGAGGGGAGAGAGGGTCACCTTGGCGCAAACCCCGAGAGTTGCCAAAGAAACCCGCAGGAGACCCATTAACCAAGACTGAAAACTGAACAGTAGAGATGCAAGTCTTGATCCACTGACACCATTTATGCCCGAAACCCATCCTCGCCAACAGGTATAACAAACAATCCCAATTGACATGGTCATACGCCTTTTCAATATCCAACTTACAAAGAATCCCTGGAATTAGGCTTTTGAGGCGACTATCCAGGCATTCGTTTGCAATCAGAACTGAATCCAAAGTCTGACGCCCACCCACAAAGGCATTTTGAGAATCAGAAATCAGCAATTCCAGCACTACCTTAACTCTATTGGCCAACACCTTAGACAGGAGCTTATACATGCTACCAACCAGGCTGATGGGGCGATAATCACGAATGTTCAAAGCATCCCTCTTCTTAGGAATCAAAGCAATAAAAGTAGCATTTAGGGATTTCTCAAATTTACAATGGGTGTAAAACTCCTCAAAAAAACCCATCACATCATCCCCCACAATCTCCCAGCACTTGTGAAAAAACGCCATGGAAAAGCCATCAGGACCTGGGGCCTTATCTCCTTGGAGGTCCTTAAGAACCGTGACCACCTCCTCCCTATCAAACTTTCTTTCCAAATGAGCCCTGTCTTCAGCCCCAATGGAATGAAAATCTAACCCTTCAACCGTAGGCCTCCACGCTTCCTTCTCCTGATACAAATTCTCATAAAAACATACTATATTCTCCCTGATATCAACAACATTTTCATAAACAGTACCCTCCACTTCTACCTTCTTCATATAATTCCTACGTCTGTTGGAGTTTGCCATCTTATGAAAATATTTAGTGTTGTTATCCCCTTCTTTGAGCCAAAAAACCCGAGATTTTTGTCTCCAAGAAGTTTCTTCCAAATGAGCTAATTTATCAAGCTCTGAAATAACCACCTTACGCCTAACCCGATCATCATCAGACAGACCCCCCAACTCTTCTTTCTCATCCAGCTGAGATAATTCAGAGCAAAGCTGAAGTTGTTTGAGATTGACATTGCCAAAGACATGCTTGTTCCACAACCTGAGATCTGCCTTCAAAGCTTTCAGCTTACTCGCCAAAACAAAACTAGGAGTACCTGTGAATTGGTAAGAGGACCACCATACCTTCACACGCTCCACAAAACCCTCAGTTTTTAACCACATATTTTCAAATTTAAAAGATCGTTTACCTCCTGCCAACTTACCAGTCTCTAACAAGAGAGGGTGATGATCTGAAAGAGGCCGAGGGAGCAAGTTTTGAACTACATCTGGGAAGTGGTCTTCCCAATCCAAGGAGATAAGAAATCTGTCAATCCTAGAAAGAGAAGGGTTTTCAGTGCCACTGCTCCAGGTATACTGGCCCCCACCTCCTAAAGGCAAATCCACCAAGTTGAGATCTTCAATGAAGTCCGAAAACTCTAACATTGGAGGAGTGAGTCTTCGACACCTCAAACGTTCACTAGGGAATCTTATAACATTGAAATCACCAAAAATACACCAAGGATTAGACCACCTTTGACGAATACCCCTCAGCTCAGCCCACAAATCCGGTCTTGTTACATCACAAGTTGGACCATACAGCCCAGTACCAACCCAAGTAAAACCATCACAGACTCCACGCCAAAGACACGACACAGAAAATCGATCCACACAAGAATCTATTTTCTCAACTACACGTTTATCCCACAACAAGAGAACCCCTCCAGCAGTACCCACAGCATCTAACACTGCCCAGTCCACATAGGAGTTTCCCCAAACACTGCGAATAATCCTTCTATCAAGAGTATCCAATTTTGTTTCTTGCAGGCAGATAATATCACACTGCCACTGTCTAAGCCAATACCTCACTCTCTCACGTTTCTGGGGATTATTAATACCCCGGACATTCCAAGATAAAATTTTTAGCTTCATAAAAAAACTAAAGACCCAAAACTCCAAACTACACTAAAATCAGCAACTAACCCGTCGACCATCATAATTGATAGACGAGGCTAAGTTTCGAAGCTCACTAGCACCTTTCCTGACCGAAACCCCAGATTGTTTCATCTTCCCAGAACTTTTGAACTTAAGTCTCTCAGCTTCAATGCTTTGCAATAGGGCCATACACTGCTGCTCGTGAGTATCAAGAGGAAATCCTACCAACTTACAGAAGCCCCGATAGTGTTTTTTTACCCATTGAGAAAATACCTCTTGACTATCACTCACAGTCGCATCCAGTACAGCCACTGAGGTAGGAAGCTCGATTGGATTGATCATGGCCAGCGATGAGCAGCTTAGAGGTGAGGAGCACTCCCCTGCTTCACAATAGTTTACCACCGCCAACATATCCTCAACCTCCAAAGCCTCTGAAGCCTCTATCCCTTGCATAGCCTCATCCGAAATCTTTAACAGAGGAAAGCTCACCGTCAATGGCAAACCCATCTCCGTTCTCGAGTCAGCCAAGTCCACCCTTACCTCCTCGGCGTCCAGATCACTTCCTTCTTCCTCATCGGAGTACGAGTCCCCGGCAACCTCGCCTTCCTCCATATCGGTGCCGGGGTTGTTGAGAGCCGTGACTTCGAGAGCCACTGGGGGGACGATAGAGGTCTCGGAGTCCTCTAGAGGTCTCCTCGGCGTCACCTCAGACGACTCCCACTGAGACTCTCTCATTCCGGAACCTACGATAGCATTTGGAGGAGGATCCGACGGGCCTAGATCTGATATATGGTCGGGTTGGGCCTTAGGATCAATTTTAAGTGGGGCAAGGCCCACTGCCTTATATTTCAATGAGACCCATTGGGCCTTACGGGCTTCACCTTCATTTTTGGTGACCCGTATTGACTTGGCAGCTGGGTTTCATTTGAAATATGTTTGACGGGTGGGTCGTGGGGCATCCGGGTTCATTAACACCCGTGATTTTGAATTCCAAATCAACCCTTTCGAATCCTCTGATTTCGTAACTGGCGCGGCCAAATTTTCTAACGCGCGAGAATCTCGCGATGACCCAGATTTTCCGGAATTCACATTGGCAGCGAGATGGCCCTTCCCAACAGCTCCGCCGGCCGGAATCGCTACCTGTGCTGTGTTTCTGGCTTCGCGGCCCAGAAAAAAGCTCCAAATCTCGTCTACAACCTTCTGCCAGCCAGTAGTCCATGAGCCTTCTGGGATGCGAACACTTCCTTTTTGACCCCCACTATGGTATTCCGCTATCTCCAGGTATCGTCCTCCCTTATTCTTTAGGCAGCTAACCTCGAGAATACTGTAACTACTACGGAGAAATTTAAAAAACCCACTCTTGTCATCCTTAACCTTCACTTGCTCGATTACATCCAATAACCATTTCAATCCAACCATGTTCAACCAAAGCGATCCATGGAATTTTCCCCTACGCTCCTTGATCTGATATGGTGCAACCCATCCCCCGTCAAAAGACAAGGTAAAAGTTTTGGTCCCCACGCGAAAGATTGATCTCTTTATCGGAGGCCTCGGCTGAGGAGGAGCATTTGGTGGTCTGGTCTGGTAGTTTTGGTTGGTCTGGGTGTGTTTGTTGGTCAGTGAGAGGTGGGTGTTGTTGAAATGGGTGGCGGGCCATTTCATGACATGTTGGTTGGGTGCCACAGTGTATTGTACCAATGGGGTATGGGTTGGATAGGTGTAAGGTGGGTTTTGTGGGTGGAGAGGATATGGTGGTGGCGGTGGTGGTGGGTGAGGGTGTAGGTAGGAGGTGTTTGGATAGTGTGGAGGGCAGTAGGTGGCTATGGGACATGTGAGGGAAGGGGGAGGGGGGGGAGGAGGGTTCATGGTTTTCATGCTTAGTTTCTATTCTTATCAGAAGAAAGAGTCGGAGTTGCGTTTGTAGATAGGATCCTGAGTAGTTGCATTCAATTTTTTTTTTTTATAAGTAATGATAACTTTATTGAAAAAGAAAAGCCTAGTACATAAGGAATATACTAGAACAGAAACAGATTACATGCAATCATCAATGAAGGCAAGAATAGAAGGAAAAGATTGGCTGGAAACAGCAACCATCCATTCCATAAGAGTACGAAGAAAAGTCAGTTTCAGGTCCACCGTATGTCGTTCAGAATCTTCGAAAGCCATCTGGTTTCTCTCACGCCAAATAAGCCAACATCAAACACGCAGGAATAGCATTCCAAATAGTGTTGTGACCCTTTGTGAGACCTTTCCTCTTCCAACAGGCTAGGAGATTCGATACCATACGTGGCATAGTCCAATGAATTCCAAACAAACAAAAAACCAGCGACCACAATTCCCAAACATACTCACAGTGAAGAAAGAGATGATCCCCTGCTTCTCTGCCCCTTTTGCACATAAAACACCATCTACCACATTAATCTGCCAACGTCGTAAATTGTCAATGGTGAGGTTCTTACCATGAGCCGCCAGCGAAGTAAAGAAAGCAACCTTATGGGGAACTTTAACCCTCCAAATATTCTTCCAAGGAAACTCTGTAGTACCGCTAGCACTAAGGAGCTGATAGTAGGAACGAACTTCAAACATACCACTCTTAGTATGATTCCACTTCATATTATCCCCTTCTTCCCTCTTCACTTTCTCATTGTATAGAAGATCAATGAATGAAGTGAAATCTTCCACCTCCCAATCCTGCAACGATCGCAACAAAATCACTAACCAGACCATATCTTCATTGTGCAAGGTTAAATAATCTGACACCTTCGCTTGCTTGTCTTGGGCAATATTATAAATGGCAGGGAAGAGATCCTTCAAAGTACCCTCATCACACCATCTATCCAACCAGAAACTAACCGATGCACCCGAGCCAATGGAAAAAGAAACATACCTGGCAAACTGCGACCAGCCTGACTGAATATGCTTCCATAAGCAAACTCCATGCCCCCACAGCTCGTCATGGAGTACCAATCGCCCTTACCACGACCATATTTGCTCACAATCACCTTCCTCCAAAAAGCATTCTTTTCGTTTGCAAAACGCCAATGCCACTTGCCCAATAAAGCATTGTTGAAAGGAACTATCTGTCTCACATCCAATCCTCCTTGTTGAATAGGATTACAGATACTACCCCAATTGACTAGGTTGTATTTAAATTCATCCCCCAAACCTCCCCAAAGAAAATCTCGCTGAAGCTTTTCAATCCGTTTTGCTACACTCCACGAAATGGGGAATAAAGATAGGAAATATGTTGGCAAGCTGGATAGAGTGCTTTTAATCAAGGTAAGTCTGCTGCCATTAGAAAGATAAATTATTTTCCAACCAGCCAAACGCTTTTCCATCTTCTCCAAAACAGGGTTCCAAATTTCCTTCCATTCATACCGAGCTCCTAGGGGCAGCCCGAGATACTTCATAGGGAAAGAAATAATTCTACCACCAAGCACCTGAGCCAAATCATGAATTTCAGAAACCTAACCCACAAGAGCAATTTATGATTTACCCAAATTAATGCGCAGCCCCGATACCACCTCAAAACACAAAAGAACACCCTTCAAGTGAAATAATTAATCTCTCTCTGAGCCACAAATATCAATGTGTCATCAACAAAAAGAAGGTGGGACACCGTCAGGGCTGACCTATTGTGATTCGCCACCAAAAAACCCTCCATGTAATCTCCAACCACCGCCTTGTCCATCAAACAACTAAAAGCCTCCATGACCAAGACAAAAAGAAGAGGAGACAAAGAATCCCTTTGTCTTAGCCCTCTAGAACTAGTGAAAAAACCGCAAGAAGTACCATTGATTAGAATTGACAAGTGAACAATAAAAATACAAAAATACACCCAATTCCACCATTAGTCCCAAAGCCAAACCGCTCCTCATATACATAACGAAATTTCAATTTACGCGGTCATAAGCCTTTTCCAGATCCAACTTGAAAATCAAACCTAGAATCCCAGATTTCAATCTACTGTCCAAACACTCGTTAGCAATCAGCACTGAATCTGTAATTTGCCTACCTTGAATGAATGCATTTTGAGACGAGGATAAAATCAACCTGAGAACCTCCTTTAATCTGTTAGCAAGTAGTTTAGAAATAATCTTATACACACTTCCAAGAAGGCAAATTGGGCGGAAATCCTTCACATCTGAGGCTCCTACTTTTCGAGAAATGAGCACAACAAACGTTGTGTTGAGACTTCGTTCAAAGGCTTCTTGCTCGTAAAATTCCTTAATGGTATTAAGAACCTCTACCTTGACCACATCCCAGCAATGATGGAAAAAGGCGAGAGTAAAACCATTTGGGCCTAGAGCATTCTCCCCACTTATCTGATGCAAAGCTATCACGACTTCCTCTTTTGAGAAAGGACACTCTAAATGAAGAGTATCCGCTTCCTCTAATGAATTAAACTCAACCCCTCCTAGAACAAGTCTCCAGCTTGCTCTTTCTGCATATAACCCCTTATAAAAATTCACTGTCCCTTTCCAAATTTCCTCCTGAGTTTCCCACTTCACTTCCCCATGAGACATGTGTTCTATGAAATTCTTACGATGATTAGAATTTGCAGTGCAGTGAAAGAACTTAGTATTCTTATCACACTCCTTTAACCATTGAATCCTCGATTTCTGCCTCATTGATATCTTTTCAAGAAGCATGGTTTTTTCCAACTCCGCTTTAAGATCAGATCGGTGAAATCTAACCTCCTCAGTGAGCCACCCCTGATTTTCTTTAGTCTCCAATAATTGTAACTCTTGCATTAACTCAAGCTTCTTGACCCTAACATCACCATAAGATTCCTTATTCCACTTCTTAATGTCTTCTTTCAAAGCCTTGAGCTTACTAGCCAAAACAAAACTTGGACTGCCTTGAAACTCATAACTCCCCCACCCCACCTTAACGTTCTCTGCAAAGTCTTCTTGACGCAGCAACATATTTTCAAACCTGAAATATGACTTGCCATGCATGAAACCTCCACTGTCCAACATTATTGGGCAGTGATCTGACAACAAATGTGGAAGAGACTTTTGAACCAGATTCAAGAAATGATCTTCCCAATCCAAGGATACCAAGAATCTGTCTATGCGAGACTTTGCAAGAGGGTCTTGATTATTTGACCAAGTAAATTGACCATCTAAGAGAGGTAAATCAAGCAGCCCCAGTTCAGAAATAAAGTCTGAGAAATTCCTCATAGCTCCTATGTATCTCCCTTCTCCCAATTTCTCACTAGGAAAACGAACCACATTAAAATCTCCTCCGATACACCATAACCCTCCCCACCAACTCCGCGCTCCAGCCAGTTCCTCCCATAAGATAAAGCGCTCTGCATCTACATTTGGCCCATAGACCCCTGAAAAGGCCCATTCAAACTGGTCTTGCATGTTCTTGAATCTACAATAGATGGAATACTGACCTTTAACCCATTATTGAACATCAGCCACCCGTTTATTCATAATGAGAATTCCCCCTAAAGCTCCTTCAAATTCCAGATACACCCAATCTGCGAACTTATTACCCCACAAGCTTCTAACCGCAGCTCTTCCTATGTGCTCCAATTTAGTCTCTTGAAGACAAATAACCTCACCATTCCACATCTTGAGAGCATTTCGGATTTGAGCCCTCTTCTCCTTGCAATTCAGGCCTCTAACATTCCAAGATATTATTCTCAGGTGCATCTAAATCTCCATCTGAAGGGGATGATAAGATGGATTGGAGATTGAAACGTAACACTAATGTTTGGTCCTTTAATGAGGGTTGAGATTAACTCCCATATTTCAAATAACAACAAAGAATTGGTAACGAATTAGTGGTACTGAAGCTCAAAAAAAGGGCACTACCCAGTACACAAAATGTTTACAAGAGCAAAATCCCAAAAAACAAAAACAAAAGAAATTAAAAAACAACTAACATCTAAAGTTTAGATGTCTAGAAACTTCCAGAGAGAGAGTGATTCATGGCCTTAGTCCACTCATGTAGAGCCTTAAGTGCGAGTTTTTTTTTTTTTTTTTTTTTTTTACGTAATAGACTGAATTTTATTATTAGAGTGCATGAAGCATGCACAATAAGAAAATTACGGATTTACATTGGGGAAATATGAGGAATAACAGATAGGAAGGAAATAAAATCTATAGTAGAGCTACTAGTAGTAAAACCCCAAGTGCGTGACCAATCAAATAAAGAAGAAGAGAAACTATCCAGTAGCTGGCTCACAGAAATCTGTCTTCGAAAGAACGACTATTGCGTTCCCTCCATAGCTCCACATTAAGCATAAAGGAACCATATTCCAGATTTTCAAAGAGTGTTTCCCCAGCAGATTCCACTAGCCATCATGTAAATCAATCACTCTTTTTGGAAGTACCCACTGAACCCAAAAAGAGCGAAAAGCAAAATTCCACAACACATTCACCATATAACAATGAATGAGAAGGTGATCCACTAATTCTACCTCACAATGACACGTAGAACACCAATTGGTTAGGGAATAACCCCAACGCATAAGATTGTCGTATGTTAAAATCGTGTTCCATGCAGTGGACCACAAAAAAACAGACCCTTCGTAGTGCTTTAGAACGCCATACAGTTTTCCAAGGGAAGCTCACCGGCGGGCAATCAAGAATAGCACGATAGAAAGATCTAATGTCAAAGAGCTCATTCTTCTTCAACTGCCACCATAGGACATCATTATCCATAGATACTAGACTATGAGAATAAAGGTGTAAAAAAGCTGTAACTCCATCCATTTTCCATTCATTGAAGTTTCGAATAAAAGTCACATTCCACTCCACATCGCCATTCTGCCGGGAAAGGACCGAAGCAACAGAAGCTTCCCGATCAACTGCACACTCAAATAAAGCATGAAAAACCTCCCTCCTTTAAGAGAGATTCTCCACACCAACAGTCATGCCACAAATGAGTGTGAGAAGCAGCCCCTACCCGAACTCCCACATGCTGGATAAACTGATTCCAAACACCCATCACACTCTTCCACAAACCACACCCTAGGTAAGAATGATTACTATTGAGCCTCTATTAACATTTTCACAAAATATCCTTGAAAATACGCATTGTCACAAACTTCTCACATATTGACATTTTCAGTGACTATGATATAGCAATTAACATATTAGTATTTTGGATTTCGATAGATCATCAATACTGACAGTACCTTGCGAGTATCATAGTTGTTCCCAGCAAGGTATTCTCAAGAATATTTAAGTATAAGTTCACAATAAAGAAAGAATTTGGAGAATGTAATTAATCATGTCTTTCCAAATAGAAGAAGATCATCACAAGATACTATCATCATGTGGAGGCAAAACATGTCTCGGTTCAAATTTCAAAACCCAAAATGGGGTACTAAAACATATTGAAGATGGTAAGAACAGGTATGATAAATCCATGCAACAAGAATTTAGAAGCAAATTGACCTAAAGTAGGTAAATCACACAACCACATATCAAACATCATGTGAATGCAACAACTAACATCACCCAAAAAGGAAATCCAAGGTTAGAAGTAGTAAGTTGTCCTCACCACATTAAGAGCAAATAATTTGCTCTCCACTTCCATCCAAGGTATTGGTACATTTGCTGAGGTCCAACCACCAATGAAAAGCTACAAAAAAAAATAGTTAAAATTAAAATCATGAACATCACAATTTCATTATTAAGAACTTCAAACCAACTGTAAACATTAAAGAAAAGGAAAAACAAGAATTAATTTAGGGACACAATTCGATCAGGTGGATTTATATTTCAAACACTCTGAGCTAGTTACTATTACAAATGTTAATTTCAAGCTCTCATACTCAAGCTCCTTTTGGTATAATGGCACTACCCTAAGGTTCCCTAGGCCTCATGTGATCCATAAGGTCCTAGGTTCAAGTCTCCTAGCCAGCATCTTGGGACCATCCCAAAAAGATTCCTCCCTGTAATTACATGGTGTGTGTGTGGAACGGGAAAACTACACACGCCCAGGGGAATAGTTAGGTGCTCAAAGAGGCCTGAACACCCACATTAGCAAAAAAGAAAAACTCAAACTTCTTTTGGTACAATAGCAATGGATAAATAAGAAATATGCCAAGGTCATTATCACAAGTTAAATCTTTCAAAAGAAGATCTTTTTGAATGGCCTCACAAACTACCAAACAGCATTTAACTATGGGTAGTATTGCTGTAGAAAATTTTGAAAAATGGTAAAAGAGGGTTCTTAAAGGAACTAAGAGTTATAGAGAAGAAATAAATAAATATTATTCTGGTACATAAGGGCTATTGAGTAATACGGATTTGGGAGCCAAACAGCAAATCAAATTAAAAGCATACATGAATCACAAGTTAATAGGAAGAAGGGAGGAAGCCATGGACATTAACAATTTAATATTCATAATCTGTCTTATAATAAGAAATTTTAGGGAGAAAAAAAAAAAAAAAGTGTTCCCACAAATTTTAATTTTCATTAATGCAATCACAATCCAAATGGAACAAACAAGGATTCAGGATGGTTCCTAGAATGGAGTGATTATTGCAGTAATATAACCACTCAAACAAAAAAGTAATAATACCGTGATAAAAATGTAAAGTATTAATGACTTTATCAAGAATAGTGAAATATACACACACACACACACAAAAATATACATACATAGACACACACACATAAAAAATTTATTTTTCTTGGGTATAGTCATTAACATCTTTACTTATTTGTATGGAAAAATATTATTGCATACATGAGCCAAAAGTCAATCTTTAATTTTTAGCAAAATTAAGCCTTGAATTCTTCATTTTAACTCAATTATCTATCATAAAAGAAATGATCAACTTATTGAATGGTCTAAAAAAACCACAATTGTATATAAAAGCGCGTAAACCCCATCAACTTTGATGAGGCACCTAGGCATCTCTTTGTCAGAAAGCACTCTACCAACACCACCTCCAACCTTTAGGTTTATCAATCACAATGTCTCATGTCAAGCACATCATTGACTACATTTACACAACAATAACAAATAGTTATAAATAGCAAAGGAACTTATGTAACCCATATTTTCGAAAAGAAGCACCTTTTGTATAAATGTAGCTGAACCTAAAAGCTGACAAATATCCACCAAAAGTTCAACAAGATTCATCCTAAAATGGACAAGGCCATCAGGCAGGTCAGGATTTCCTCTCTCATCATGGAATATAGATTCATCCACCTGTCAAAAGAAAAGAGTTCTTCACATCATTTATTTTAGGAAAAAAATTCGAGAATAAAAAAGTCAAACTAACTTAACGAAAATAACAAAAAAAGCAAAAAATTACGAATACGATATAAAGAGAGAGTCCACAAATTTTAGTAAAAAAGTGTTTTGTGAACATGAGAGATTGAAAAATCATATCTTCAAATTATAAAAACATTCAGTTTAACAACATTTTGGTCTTTGCAAAACTTATAAGAAATCAATTCAAATTCACTGTGTGTATGGTGCCCTTCCTTCTTGCCTCCCAAAAGCCCCACTCTGAAACTCCCACTCATCACTCATCTACTTGACAACCAATTCATACTCCTAAACAGCATACACAGGAAATCAACTGATACTAAAAAACTTGCAATAATACACCAGGAAAGCAGAAGACTAGGCCTTGGCATCACCTAAAAGAGTGTCAACTGTACGTTACCATCAGTCCCATAAGATTAGGCTTTCAGCAAGTGGGCTAACCATGTAAATTATACGCATAAAAAAAACTAAACCTAACAATTTTGTGTGCAAGCCTACACAACAACACGAAATCATAAATATGTCTTGCACATACAAAATGAAAATAGAATTAAACATCAAAACAAAAGAATGGAAGTCATCCAGACTTAAATGAAGGACCTCACATACAACTAGGCTTTGATGCTATGTTGATTACCATCAAGAAGTGACGAAAACAATATATTAGAACTATGTTCCTAATTAGTTTACAAAAATTTGATGGAAGTGTAATTTAGGAGTAGGTTTACCTCTCTACACACTTTTTATGTTAATTTCAAGTAAGACACCATCAATCCAAGCTACCACCTATTTGTGTTTAAAATTATTACCAAATTCCATTCATGTAATTCAATTCTTCAGTCCCCGGGATCTCCAAAATATACGTGTGTGTGAGTTTAGATTAGAATTTCTATCATATATAAAAATAAAATAAAATAAATCAATTCTTTAGTAGTCATGAAATCTAAAACTGCAATTAAATAAATGCAAAATAATACACTTGGCAGAAAAAAGTAAAATGAGATACAAGTTTTTAACTAATACATAACAATTAATCTACTTGTATTGAGCATATTTAGCATATGATAAACACATCTACAGAAATCAATTTCTTTCAAAGTTTTAAATTGAATGCTACAAAACTAACCACAAATCGTTAAAAGGAACCACACATGTAGCATCTGTTCAACAGACAATCTAAACATGCAATGTTATTTTAAAAAGTTCAAGATTTTAAACTTTATATAAAAAATAAATAAATAACAGAAGTGACATATTATGAAAGACGCCCCTAAAATCACCTACTTGACATCGTCATAATCTAATAAACAAAGCAACAAAATAAAATACCAAAAGAGACATACACTAAGCAACCATAACACAAAATCATTAATCTATGATCACAATAACAAGGGAAATAGACAAGTATAAACCTGTGCACGTGATAAAAGCGCATCAAGCAATGCTGAGAATAAAGAAAAAAACATGTCTTCCACATGTTTCCTATTTTTTGTACTATCCTCATCAAGGCCAAGAATATAGCTTGCAAGACTGGACCTGGGGAAAGATAAATTATGCTCACAGTTATCATTCTTTCAATTTTCCGCAAAACTTAATAGAAGCTTTGAATCAAATGCACCAATCAAAATCAAAGTGACACCTAAAATAACACAGATAGAAGCAGCAAAGAAGAATATGTTAGTTAGGAAAGCGACAGTGTATGATTTTAGACAAAAAAGAATGGTAGAAAATAATACATGTGATTCACCCCAATTAATCTATGAGGATCCATAATGGACCCCAATTTACCTGGGCTTAAATCTTAGATGAGTTTAAAACGCAACAAGATCTTTAATACTAATGTGAAGCTCAACTTCTTATAGAAACTAAATAAACCTAAAAGAAAATAATTAATCAATAATAGTAGTACCAGAATTGTAAAGTTGAGTCTGCAATCTCCCAGTCCTCACTTGGAAATGCCACACAGCTGCCGAGGTAGTAACCATGTTAGACATATCACAAAACAGAAATTTAAAACAGAATAGTTGATATGTGGATATATGATCTAAAAAACCACTGTATTTTAAGGAGGAACACAATCGTCAACCTATGACAAAGTTTTATCTCAAACATGCTTATTCATGTTTCCTATATCACAAATATTTGGTGTCTAAACTTAACCCCAGCTCCAACCCTCCACCCCCCACCCCAAAAAAAAAGGTCATCAATTTTACTTTTTGCCCAAAGGAGTTCATCCTTTGTAAAAAAAAAAATTATGCTTAATTACTTTTTCCACATAAATTAACTTATTCACAAGCCTCAAGCATAAAGCTGTGAACACGTCTAAAGGCATCCAAAGTGGACATATTAAGTATGTGTTTCTGAAAGATAAGTTGAACAATATCTCATCAAGTAACCATTTATATTCCTTGCTTGGCAAAACATTAAAGGGGAAAAAGTCACCATGTTTAGAAATATAAGATTGAGATATCACCTCAAGAGTGCATCCGCCATAGAAAGTGCTTCAGCGCTTGCTTCTACAATCAGAGATGGTGCCTAGGGTACATTAAATAAGTCAAATTTATTAATGACAAAGGAAACGATATAAATTATATCATAACCATCAAACGTTGTTGCATCATTATCACTAATGACATGAACAAGTCTTAGACGTGTTGAATGCAAAAAAGACTTAAAAAAAATTGGGATTGCTGATGCAATCTAAAAATGATTGGCATCAATTGCATAATAACAAAGGACAAAGACACGTAGTCGATACGTACAGCCTGCCCAATTTCCGACAACAGGCATGCAAGACCACCAATAACTTTCTCATCTCCTTTACTAAGAGCTGGTAGAAGAAGCCCTTCTTTAAGAAAATGTACCCTGCATAATAAAAATTGTGGCAGCCCCTACAAAAGAAAGCATAACTCATACTAGATAAGATACTCAAATTGAAAGCAGCACAAACTATCATAGAGATTTGATTTTAGGAGGACAGTCCCAAAATTTTATCTCAATTTTTTGTTAGGTTAGAAGCATGTAGTTTGATTCATGTTTGCAAATGATATAGATATTGAATCTCAATAAACATGAGTTTAGAAGTATTTCTTGACAAATACCAATGTAGTGGTAGTTTGATATCTAATCATAGGAATGTTGCCGTTTTTTGCACCATGGCATTAGAGCACCATTCTAGCATCACAAGGAATGAAGATAGCTAGGCTTTAATACACACGCAAGACGCGTTGATGGAAGATGAAACTTTAACTGAATTAGAAATTTAGAAATCTTATTCTTACACTATTTCTAACCTTCATGTGCAACCAATGCAACCCAAGACACCAGATTAAAGGCCCTTAACACCATGTATGCCAAATGTTACTTTAATTAGGTACTGTCACAACTCACATATAATCTACACACCCTTCACAGTAAATTATATAAATCACTTTGGGGCATTTTATAGCTTAGTTGAAATCGAATTCGTGAACCCTATCTCAACCAATCATGATTGAGTTGGATTGAGTTAATTGGAGCATTTACGGATCAAACAACCTTGGGTATCGAATTATCTTGACAACATGCATGCAAAATATACAATGGAGGGAAACTTGATTATATCCAGCATAAACATATACTAAGAAAGATGACCATGGGCCAGGTTGCTCTGCCCAAAATCCTCAAGACCCAGGCCAGAGGTTTAAGCCCATAAGGCTAGGTAGCGTTGATTTGCTTAGACTAATAAGATTTTGTGCATGGCTTGGGTTTGGCAGTTAATGGATTGGTACAGTCCGCCTAAGCTAATGTTTGATTCTAATGTTAATTTGTCAAATACTGCCTTTTGATGTGACTTGGATCAAGGACCTTGAATGTCTATGATTAAATAGTTTAACCATCTGGAAAACTAAAAGAAAATTTATATATAAAAATAAATTATACAAGTCAGGCTAGGCTAGAACCAGGCACACCTGCAGCTCTCCAAGGCTGAGCCTAGGTCATGTTGGCTCGGCCCAGCCCAAACCATGAGCACACCTAATCATATACATATACATTGAAAGTGCACACATAGTACTGTTAATGTGAAAGGCATGAGCATACCTCATGTCGACTAACAAGCTCAATGAGAACTTCAATGGCCAGATCAAATGAAGATAAAACCTATACCCAACAAATGCAGATGTTAACTACGTACATGACTGCCATAAGTATTAATACTCAAGTTCAAGAATCAGTGCAATTAAGAAGGATTACCTGCAAAGAACCAAATACAAAATTAAGAAGTGGGTGTGCTGGCAACGAGCCCTGAGGAATCTCAGAGAAGCACCCAGCTCGAACCTGAGTGCAAGAAGCGTATTATAATAAGAAAACCATAATATATAACATTTGCATTTTTCGTAAAAAACAAAATGCGAAAATTAAGAATGAAACCATGCCACAACTTAATTCAAACCAAGAATGCAACGATACGGATATGATACGGGTACAGGGATATAACATTTCTTAGAAATTTATGTGGACCAATATGGACATTGGATATCAGGTACGTGGGCCAAAATGGAGTATCCGTGCATCCTAGATTCAAACTACTGAACCACTCGAACACATATATTTATAATAGAAAGCAATGCCATACCCAACTGAGTAAGCAACGCAGAATTTTTCTATTCCTTTCGTGGCCATGTAGTTGTGCAGCATCAAAGCTTTTCTCAGATTGCTGCAGTAGAAACTCAAGAACTATCGGCGTTTGCGCGAGAAGCTGCGTAAAACAGAAATAATTAATTAAGGCCAATGCATTGCGATTGAAAAAGAGAAAAAGAGAGAAAAAAACAGAAAACAAAACCTCTCGGCAATACTGAGTTCTGGTGGCAGAAGTTAATTTAGAATCAGTATTATGAGTGTCAAAAACCTCTTCAGGCAGAACAGTAAGCATCTCCAAAACAGCAATATTACCATCATCCTGGCTCTGCAGATTCTGAAGACTGTAAAAAAGCTGCTCAATCGGTTTTCCATTCTCAACGCCACGGAGTATTAGGGCAGAGAGTGCAAGGCAGATTTGCGTTAAAAGCTGTAAATCAAAATCAAAATCAAAATCAATAAAATGAGAATTGAGATCCTGAGTGAAGAATATATTGAGAGAATAACCTGAGGAGGGCCAGAGCTAAATCTTTTGGCGGCGAGAAGAAGAGCATTAAGCAAAGCATCTTTAGCCCCTAATTGTAAATAACAGCCTTCGTTTTGGATCTTTCGTTTGAGAATCTGAGCGGCGAAGAACTCGACCTCGGAATCGGAGGAAGAAGATGGTGAAGAAGTGAGGATTGAAGTAGCGATCTCCCAAGCGACGTCGGTTTGTTGAAAATGAACGAGCCATTGATTGGCGGCGACGCGGTTGCAGGATTGGCTGTCGTGATTCAGCACATGAACCGCCTCTGCCACTTTCATTTGCAACTCCATCGCGCTCGCGCTTTCTCTCTCTCTCTCTCTCTCTCTCTCTCTCTCTCTCTCTCTCTCTCTCTCTCTCTCTTTATTAGTATACAAGTAATAATAAATTGCAGACTAAATAAAAGGGAAGAGAATAGAATCAATGATCATCATCGAATCTCGCTCCGACTGGCCGGCCTGGTCTATCCAAGGGAAGAAGAGAGACACACCCACCCACAGAAGCGTACGACGGAAGCGTAAAGCCAAACCCTTCTAATGTTTTTAAATTTGAATTGGAAAACTAAAAAAGAAACCATAAACACCTCTTAATTTTTATTTTTTATTTTTTGGCTGAAAAACATATCCTATCTTTTGATTTGAAATATTTAAAAATATCCAAATTATTTTTTATGGTACGTGTGTGGCATGATAAATATATGTGTATCTTCTAGAAATACCCTTCGGTATGCATGGGGAAGAAAACGTGAGATTTGGAGTCACAACCAATCATCGAAAATTAAAATGTGATTATTTAATTGGTTTTAATTATCTTTTTTATGAAATGTAAAAATAGGTTGTTGAATCATAAATGAGTTCAAGGATTTAATTATACATAGGGAAGGTATTAGGCACTTCATGACATTCATCCAAAAATGGTTACCTCCTTCCAAATTGTTCATTTTTATGTTTGTTTAATTAGACTATTGGTTTTTTAGATTAGGGGTTTAATGTCCAAATTATTTCATGCACAAATCAAGAGTGATGCATGCACTATTTTATTTCACTTGTTTAGTTATCTTTGTTTTTTTTTTTAGGGTTTCTGGTGAAGTAAAGACAACGTATTCTTAAAACCTTAACATTAATCACCATAACAAAGTTTGTTTATTTGACCATAGTCAGGATCTCTTTATCCTTGGATCATTAAGGGTAAAATGATCTGTCATATGACGATTTGGATTATCTTCTCTCTTTTTTTTTCTTTTTGGACTATTCCCCTCATTTGTTTGTTATCTAAACAATCTAATTCTCTATTCACGTTTTCATGCACTAGAGATCCTTGGGACTGTAATAGGTACATATAGACGTCGAAATTTGCGTGTAGCATGGTAAATATATATGTGTGTGTGCGCGCTCCGGACTTACCCTTAGGTATGCATTGGGAGAGAAAACATGAGATTTGAAGTCACCACCAATTATTGGGAAATTTAAGGTGTGATTGGTCACCTATGTCTACTAGTTTTAATTATTTTTCTTAGACATATAAAACCGGGTCTCTCGAACCAGAGAAGATTTCAAGGATTTGATTATGCATAAGGAATGTTTTAAGCACCCCACGACATCCATCCGAAGATGGTTACCTCCCTCCAAATTTTCATGTTTGTTTAATTAAATTGTTGGTTTTTTAGATTAGGTACAAATGTCTCTACGTTGTCGCTCATGCACCAATGGTGATGCATGCGAATTGACACAATCGGTTTTGTTGCCCTCTTTGTTCCACTTGTTTAGATATCTTTGTATTTTTTAGGGCTTCTAGTGAAGCAGTGGCATGGTGCACTTGAAACTCTAATAATGATCATTAGAATAAAGTTTGTTTATTTGGTCATGATTAGATCTTTTTATCCTTTGATCACAAGGGTAGAGTGGTCCTTCGTTTGGCGGGTTGGATTATCTTCTCTTTTTTTTTCTTTTTTTTTGGACTATTCATCTCATTTGTTTGTTATCCAAACCATCCAAAGTTCCTTATCCACGTTTTCATGCTCTAGAGATCCTTGGGTCTATAATAGGTACATTTTGACACCCCACACACGTGTGTGTGTGTGCTCCAGACATACCTTTAGGTATGTAGGGAGAGAAACATATGCAATTTGGAATCGTCACCAATTATAGAGAAATTTAAGGTATGATTGATCACTTATATCTGTTAGTTTTAATTATCTTTCTTAGAAATGTAAAACTTGTTCTTGAACTAGAGAAGGGTTTAGGGATTTGATTATGCATGGGGAAGATGTTAGGCACCTCATGACATCCATCTAAAAATTGTTACCTCCCTCCAAATTTTCATGTTTGTTTAATTAACCTGTTGGATTTTTAGATTAGATACAAATGTCCTGACATTGTCGTGTATGCCTTAATGGCGATTCATGCAAATTGATACAATCGGTTTTGTTTCTCTCTTTGTTCCATTTGTTTAGTTATCTTTGTATTTTTTAGGGTTTCTTGTGAAGCAGTTACAGGATGCACTTGAAACCTTAACATTGATCACCGAAACAAAATTATGTTAGTTGGCCATGATTGTGATCTCATTACCCTTAGGTTACAAGAGTAAAGTGGTCTGTCCCTACAATGCCTAACAACACACTGCATTTGATACTCTTCATATATGCTTTGTCCCTGCAATGCCTTCAATACTCTTCCCATCATGATCAAGTGTATGAGATGAATGCTAACAAAATACAAGCCATGCCTACATATTAACTAATCAAAGATCAAGTTCTACTATTCCACATAAGAACTTAAGCTTCCACAAACAGTACATAAATGTTCAAACCAAATAAATCTTGAAAAAAAATGTCCATAATAGTCAAAACCACCAAGACAACAGAAGGATGACATATAATATATTATGTTCAAATTAATATTTACAAAGTAGAATATAAAAACATGATCAATATTGAGTTACCAGGTTTTTTCCTATCACTTCTGCTTCTACTCCTCTATCATTACTTCCTTTAACTATAAGTAGAATTCTCTGCTTTGATTCCAATACATTTTAACAAAAATATCGAATTAAGTCTATTTGAACAAATGTTAGTACTATGCATAGTCGAATAAGACAAATACATAACTATAAAGTTTCAAAAAAAATGAACATGAAACTCTTTGAATAAAACAAATACAAAATTTAAAGTAACTAGATTACATTTGTATTCATTTTGAAACATTTAATCACATTAATTTTTGTCAACATCATCTACATCAACAATTCTGCCAGGTATGTTATTCATATCCCATGAAATTATATCATTGTTATTGTCCAAATCACTTGTAAAACCCAATTGGTGACCGTGTAAAGCATTTTGTTGGTATGGTTCTTGAATAACATCTTCTTCTTCTCATTCATCATTTTCCCCTTCTAAAGGCGGCATATTGTCATAATTCTGAGGCTCGGTCTTAACTACAAACTGCCAAAGAGGATTCTTTATATCTTTCATATAAAAATACTTGCTCTACTTGACATGCTAACATAAAAGGTTTATTATTCTTTAATTTGCATGTTACGTTCACATGAGTTCGATCATACTCGTCTACCATAATTCTTCTACCAGGATTGTTAACATCCCACCATTGTTGACATCCCATTTTATAACCATTAATTATACTTTTTTACACTTTAGTGCATAAAGGGTAAAATGATAATTTTATAAGCTTGAAAATTCAAAGTTGGTCCATAAATTTAAAATCATATTTTAAGTGATCAAAATTAAATTAAAAATGAGAGTGCATTTTTCGAATTGGAAATCGGATCAAAAACCAAGATTTTATTAAGGAAATAAATTTGATTGGTTGAAATGATATTTACCATAAGCTCATATGCATAGGATTATTTGTTAATTAGTTTGATTGGTCCTTTAAAGGATTAAATCAAAATCAATTAATAAATAATTCCTATTGGTTTAGAACACCTTAAAATGGTAAGTATTCATGCATAAGATATTCATCAAAGGATAATTCTTAAATTAATTTATTTTTAACTAATGGGATAATTATTTTGACTAATAATTATCATATTAATTATTAATAAATTGATTAGAATTAAAAAATCTCAAATTCAGCCAAATAAGGACTTCTAAATCCACTAGAAGTTGACCAAAGGTGAAAAAACCTGGAATTATCCATAGCCTAATTTGGATTTGGATTCCAGCCCGTACACTGTTCAGTATTTCGACCATAACTTTTGACTCAATTATCCGATTGAGTTGATTCAAATTGGGCTGGAAAGCTGACATGATGGAATACAAATATATTTCTAATGACCATATCCAAATTCGAATGTTTAGAGGGTCAAAACGGGCCCACAATTAGAGCCTAAAAATCAATCAGAATTTCAGGATTTTCATGAAATATATCCAATTTCCAAAACCCTAATACACTCCCATGAGGCCCAAAACGTGGGTAGATTCATTTTAGGGCTGCCATATAAATAAAAAATATTCTCATTTTAACAGGGGGTTGGAAAAATTAGTCAAGAGAATTCTAAGCAAAATTCAAGAGAATTTTTGCAAACGGTTAGACTTTGGAATAAGAACACAAGTGTGTTCTTATATTCAAGTCCAGAGATTACAAAAACCATTTTTTTTTTTAATCTCTATTTCCAATGTTTCAATTTCATTTTTAATCTTTTTTAATCAAATTTAACGGTTTTTCTTAAGAATCAATTTTCAGGACTAGTGGTATTCTCGATCAAGAGACTGCATCCCACCATAATCAAATTTAATTCGGGACACTCATTGAAAAGGTTGCATCCCAAAAGGTACAATCCTTTCTTTTTTCATTTAATGCAGCAACTTTAATTGTGTAGAATGCATGATTAAGTTTTAATTTTAATTGCTTGATTAATTTTTAATACACAATTGCTAGATTGCACTGTTTTCGGTTTCTGTTTTGTGAATGATGTAAATCTGATTTTTCTAACATATTGTACTAAAATTACAGCAACTTTAAATTATCTTTTTCATGTGAGATGTATGCTTAAATGATTTTAAATGCTTGGTGATTAATCACTGTTTAATTTTTTATTGCATGTACTGTTGTGATATTATGAATCAAATGCGAGTATGGTTTGTTTGAGGTTGTGAATTTAGATTAATGGATCCTTAGAGACTGACCTAGGTTAAGTTGGATGGGTGCCTAACACCTTCCCATCCAATCCCCTAACCCCCGAATCCTAATCTTAGGGGATGTTTAGATTAGTTTATGTATCCTATTTACTTTCTTTTTTAGATTGTATTTAAGACCAAAGCCTTGTATTTTGTTCTCTTAGATTGTATCTAGAGCAAAATATTATAATTTGTTTCTTTTTCAAACAATTGTATTATTTATTCAATCAATAAAAGATAACACTTTTTTCTTAGCTTTTTGTTATTAAAGTTAGGTGGCAACTCCATTGTAATATCCCCTAATGATTAGGATGGAAAACAGTGTAAATCCCCATTTTAAGAACCATGTTTAGACCTTTATTGGTTAAGGGTCGTGGTTCTCACAACCATTCACACTTAAACACTACAAGCTTATTGCCTATTATGTAGCGTAATTCAATGATATCAGTTAGAACACCATAATAGTCGCGATTACCCGTATATGAATCTCTTTTTACCAAGACTCCACAACTTTAAGTTTTTCTTTGACAATCGCCTTCATTTTTGCGATATCTAAAACCATTAACAATTTATCCATTATAATATGTGGCTTCTCGTGATGGTACTCGAGGTAGATCTACGAGTTGCTTGCTCACTTGCGCATTCTTTTCATCATACAATTTTCTAATTTATTCAAAACAAGTTCAAAATTAATGCATAATTGTAATGGACTCAAATCAAGAATATACCACAATTAAAATAATTACCGTATATATAGAACTTACATTACTTTCAAACCACTCTATGATTTGTTTATTATGTCGAATCTCTACATTTCTAACACTTGCTTGTCGGATTATGTACTTGTGCTCGCTAAATAAAAATAATAATAATAATAATATTAATGTAGTTATATTGTAACCAACTTAATTTTTTTTAAATAAACTAACTTTTTGAGAAATATATATTAACTACATTTCAACTTACTCAATAAATGGTGCACTTCATCACAATTTTTCAAGACATATTGTTGTGCTTCCATCCACTCTTCTCGACTAAGTTGACATGAGGCATTTCCCCTACCTACAACACGACCAGTTTGAAAAAAAAGGGGAAATTTTTCATATGGCCGCAAATGATCTACACCCAATTTCGTTCAACTCGATTTAACCGAGTCTCAATACCATGAAGGTATCTTGAACAAAATGTTAAGCATTCATCTTTCACATTGCCTTCTGCAATAGAACCCTCTGGATGGGCATGATTATGAACGTAATTCTTTAGCGTGTGCAAGTATCTTTCTATTTGATATATCCATTGATATTACACTAATCCAGCAATCATAGCCTCACTAGCTAAGTGAACAGGTAAATGCATCATAACATCAAAGAATGATGGAGGGAACATCATTTTCTATTGACAAAGTGCTATGACAATTTGAGATTCAATTTTTTTCAAGTCATCCACATTTAGCACCTTTAAGCACAACGTTTTAAAGAAATTACTCAGTTCCATTAGTGAAGTAGACACATTTTTTGGAAAAAAAAATCCATCTATTGCCATAGGAAATAAGTTCTCCAATAGGATATGGCAATCATGGCTCTTAAGTCCAGAAATCTTGCGATCTTTAAGATTCACACATCTAGCAATATTTGAAGGATATCCATGGGAAACTTAACCTCTATTAAGAATTCACAAAAAACTCTTTTTTCATCAGTAGATAATGTGTAACATGTAGATGAAAACAACATTTTTTCCCCATATGATATTGGATGGAGTTTCTCCCTTATACCTATGGTTTTTAGATTAAGACAAGACTTTAAATTATCTTTTGTTTTCCCTTTAATATTCATCAATTTCCCGATTACACTATCACACACATTCTTCTCAATGTGCATAACATCTAAATTATGTCTCAATAATAAGGTTCTCCAATATGGTAATTCAAAAAAAATACTTTGTTTCAATCAATTATTATTTTTAGTTGACTCATCACGTTTTCTCTTCTCTCCTTCCCAAAATATTAACCTCCAAGATTATATACTTGATGAACCATATCATCTCCAGATAATTGTTTAGAGGATGAACTCATATCTTTCTTACCATCAAATAATCTTGACCGCAATCTCCATCTATGCTTAATTGGCAAAAAGCGTTGTCCCATGAAACAATTTTTCTTTTACACTTTTCAAATAAGAAGAATGAGTTTCATCATGACAAGAAGGACAAGCCAAAGCACCCATAGTATTCTATCCAGAAAGATTCTTATATGTTGGGAAGTCATTAATTGTCCATAAAACTGCTGCACGCATATTGAAATTTTGTTTTCTAAAAGAGTCAAAAGTAGTAACACCAATTTCTCATAATTGTTTTAACTCATTAACTAATGGTTGCAAATAAACATCAATGACATTTCCTGGACCCTTTTGTCCCGGAATGAGCAATGTTAGCATAAAATTAGGCTGCTTCATACACATCAATGGTAGTAAATTATATGGAACAAGGGCAATTGGTCATATAATATAATTGAGGCTCATATTTCCAAATGGATTAAATCCGTCACTTGTTAGACCCAACCTAACATTACGCATCTCTAAGGAAAATGACTCATGAATCTCGTCAAAAGTTTTCCATGCATTAGAGTCAGTTGAATATCTTAATATTCCATCATCAACTCACTTATCATGATGTCAAGTCATGTAAGAAGCTGTCTTTGTTAACATGAAGAACCTCTGCAGCCTTGGTATTATTGGAAAATAACACAATATCTTGTGTGGAACTTTTTCATTCAAATATAGAAAACAATCACATTCTTTTTACCTGATCTCTATCTTGAGACACTACAAACTAGACATTTTCTCTTTTTAGAGTTTTCATTCCAATATAGAAAACAATCATTAACATTTGCATCTATCTTTTCGTAATCAAGACCTAAATCCCGAATTGTCTTCTTTGCCTTATAGAATGAATTTGGCAACTCTACATCACATTTAGGAAGTATCTCATTGAACAGTTGAAGCAACATAGTAAACGATTTGTTTGTCTATCACCAAGGAATTTTATGTGAAGTAACTTTACAATAAAAGACAATTTCGTACACTTGCAATTAAGATAAAGTTTTTGTTCATTATCCACCAACAAACGAAAAAATTTAGCTGCATCATCGTTAGGCTCTTCAGGAGTACTATTGCCACTCGGCTCTCCAACTAGCCAACTAGTTGTATTAGAAGCTCCAAAATAATCTTCTACCATCTCATGCAAGTCATTCCTATCTGACTCATCATCACTAACCAAATTATCACATGTTTCAGAATGTGTCACCATGTCTAAAGCATCGAGTATAAGTTGGTACAATACCAATAGTAATCAAATTTGCCTCAACATCATCTCGACTCTTTGAGAAGTAATGGTTACATCACTTGCACGGACATAAAATCTTGTCCTCCATTGTTGTATGCTCAAATGAAAAATCTAGGAACTCCTTAACTCCTTGTCTATACTCAGGAAGGGCATTGTTTTTAATTTTTACCCAATTGAGTTCCATCTTATATACAAAACAACCAATGTCTCAATATTGCTGCAATATGAATAAAAAGAACTATTTATAAATCTAATATAATTTTTCATATAGGATACTATTACTGTTCTTGTCATTTTCAATATAAAAATTGGGAGCATAATAAAATTTTACCCGATTCATATTCAAGTAGAAAATTATAGAAAGAAAATACTACTTGATAACTAAATATACAAATTGAAGACAAACTTCTCATGTCCTAAACTTTGTAAGAAATTGTGAGTGAGTGACATACCTTAAGTTGTTCTTTTTTGATCAATGAGTGTACAAATCAAACCGGCAACGAAGCATATGACAAAACCATAAAACGTCTGTTTAATCACAATCAAGAAAGAGGTGTGAGAGAAAGAGTAAGAGGGATCAATAAGTTCAAAGAACCTTATCTATTTTAATCACATGATAATTAAATGATAATTTATAAGACCATTAAATGAAAAACTTTCTTGAAAGGGAATAATATGAACCCACGGAATGGAATCCCTTGAATCCACAATCAATTTGAAAACTCACCCAAGAAAGCCAAGATCAAGTCAATGGATGGAGAATCTAGACCCGTTGAGAACCCGTTTCAAGAACCTAGATTATATTAAAATCTAGATCTGTTGAAGAACCTATCTCAAGAACCCAGATTACAATGAGGAACGCCACAAAGGTTGTGATTTACCTTTGATAAGTTCAAAAGTTCAATCAAGAATAAGAGGAGAAAACTCAACTCACAATGAAAATTCAATATATTGTTTGCCTTCAAATGAGGTTACAAAGAGTATTTAAACCAAAACCTAATTAAAATCCTAACCAAGTTAGAAGTCCTTTTTCCCACAAATACCCCTGCGTGAACAGTAATTCTAGTTCCTAAAAAGTAACTTTCCTAATAAACCCTTGGCCCTAATACAAGGCCTTTCTCAAGCCCACTTATTCTAAATTAATAAAAATAAATCTTTTAATAAATTGAAAGTCTTGAATAGCAATAGGCCCAAACTTTCCTAAGTTATGTCTTCCACAGCTTGTATCAAGTGGATCAAAATTGGTTCTCTTTCTTTCAAACCCACTTTGATTGTTGGGCTCTTGCTAGCTTCATCCCAAGTGGATTGCACCAATCCTTCCATTGCTTCCTTGATCTTCTTGGCTCTTGATCTTGTAATTGGCCCATCTGGAACTTGGAAAGGATCTTTAAGACTAGGCCCACCTTGGTTCCCATCATTCCCCCTCTCCTCCAAAAGGATTCGACCACGAATCTTCACCTACATCAAATGGAGAAAGATCAGAAACATTGAAAGTAGCAGAAACTTTATACTCACCTGGAAGGTCCACTTTATAAGCATTGTCATTAATTTTCTCAAGAATTTGGAAAGGTTCATCTCCTTGCGGATGCAACTTAGTCTTTTTATGGGCTGAGAATCTTTCTTTGCGCATGTGAACCCAAACCCAATCTCCTGGTTCAAAGAAAACATGCCTTCGCCCTTTATTGGCTTGGGAAGCAACCCTTTCATTCTTTTGGGCAATTTGAAGCCATACCCTCTCATGAAGTGACTTCACCAACTCTGCCTTCTTTTGTCCATCCAAGCTACTTCTGTCATTAATAGGTAAAGGCATTAAGTCTAAAGGAGTAAGTGGATTAAAACCATAAACAATTTCAAAAGGGGAATAAGAAGTAGTAGAATGCATGGCCCTATTATATGCAAACTCTATAAATGACAAACTATCCTCCCAAGTTTTTAAATTCTTATGACCAACAGTGCGTAAAAGTTGAGTTAAAGTCCTATTAACTACTTCAGTCTGACCATCAGTCTGCGGATAATAAGTAGTGGAAAATAAGAGCTTAGTACCCAATTTACCCCACAACACCTTCCAAAAGTAGTTAAGGAATTTAACATCCTTATCAGAAACAATACTCCGAGGTACTCTATGGAGTCGCACTATCTCCCTGAAAAACAAGTCAGCTATGTTTGTGGCATCTTCTATTTTATGGCATGGAATGAAATGTGCCATCTTACTAAATCTATTCACAACCACAAAAATAAAATATCTACCCCTTTTTGTCCTAGGCAGCCCCAAAACAAAGTCCATAAATATGTCTACCCATGGCTCACTAGGAACAGGTAAGGGTGTATACAACCCATGTGGCAAAACCTTAGATTTGACTTTTCTACATGTAATGCACCTGCCACAAATGCGATTCACATCTTTCTTCATCTTAGGCCAAAAGAAATGTTCATGCAAGATGTCTAAAGTTTTCTTGACACCAAAGTGTCTCATTAATCCCCCACCATGTGCCTCACGCACCAATAACTCACGCATAGAACAACTTGGCACACAGAGTTTGCTTTCTTTAAACAAATAACCATCGTGCTTGTAAAACTTACCGAATGCCGTCTTATCACATGCCTTATACACATCAGAAAAGTTAGCGTCATCAGCATACATGTCTTTCACATATTCAAAGCCAAGCAACTTAGCACTCATAGAAGTAAGAAGTACATACCTCCGGGATAAAGTATCAGCAACAATGTTCTCCTTATCTTGTTTGTAATGGATGACATATGGAAAGGTCTCAATGTATTCTAGCCATCTAGCATGCCTTTGATTCAACTTACCTTGACCCTTGAGATGCTTCAATGATTCATGATCGGTGTGGATCACAAATTCCCTAGGCCACAAGTAGTGCTGCCAAGTCTCTAATGCACGAACAAGAGCATAAAGCTCTTTGTCATAAGTAGGGTACTTCAGGGATGCCCCACTAAGCTTCTCACTGAAGAAGGCTATGGGTCGCCCATCCTGCATCAAAATAGCTCCAATCCCTATTCCTGAGGCATCACATTCAATCTCAAAAGTTTTGTTAAAATTAGGTAATGCTAACACAGGGGCAGAGCACAACCTTTCTTTAATAGTGGCAAAAGCATTATCTTGATCAGCTCCCCAATGAAACCCAACATTCTTTTTAATTATCTCAGTGAGTGGTGCAGCCAGGGTGCTAAAGTCTTTAACAAAACGCCGATAAAAGCTAGCTAAGCCATGAAAGCTTCTTACCTCAATGATGCTCTTTGGCGTTGGCCACTCCTTGATGGCCTTGACTTTCTCTTCATCCACCTCAATACCTGTTGTAGTAACAACATAACCAAGAAAAACAACTTTTTCCATGCAAAAGTTACATTTCTTGAAATTAGCATACAACTTTTCACATTTTAACACATCAAACACATATCTCAAATGCTCAATATGTTCATTTAAGTCCTTGTTGTATACTAGGATGTCATCAAAGTACACAACCATAAACTTGCCTATGAACGCACGTAGGACATGGTTCATTAATCTCATGAAAGTACTGGGTGCATTAGTAAGGCTAAATGGCATAACCAACCATTCATAAAGCCCATACTTAGTCTTAAAAGCAGTTTTCCATTCATCACCCTATTTCATTCTAATTTGATGATACCCACTTTTAAGATCAATTTTACTGAAAATACATGAGCCATGCAATTCATCAAGCATATCATCTAATCTAGGAATGGGATGGCGATACTTTACTGTGATATTATTGATCGCCCTGCAATCAACGCACATCCTTCACGTCTCGTCCTTCTTTGGCACTAGTAGCACTGGTACTGCACATGGGCTCATGCTCTCCCTCACGTACCCCTTGCTCATCAAATCCTCAACTTGCCTTTGAAGCTCCTTTGTCTCCTCTGGATTACTCCTATAGGCTGGTCGGTTTGGAATAGCAACTCCGGGCACAAAATCAATTTGGTGTTCAATGTCTCTAATGGGTGGCAACTCATTTGGCATCTCCTCTGGGAATACATCCTCAAACTCCTGCAACAAAGAAACAGCCAAATTAGGAAGAAACTTGTTAGTTTCATCAAGATTAAGATAAGACTCTTTATAGACAAGAAGAATCATAGGGCGATCTATGAAGAAAGCCCTCTTAACCTCACTCTCTCTTGCATAGAAACTCACTTTTGTCTTTCCTTTTCTCTCTGCAGACTCTTTTTCTTTTTTCTCATTTTCACTCTTACTCTTTCTTTTTTGCTCAATCTTATTTTCACTCTTTCTTTTTTGCTTATTTTCACTCTCAATCTTTCTTTTTTGCTCAATCTCTTTTTCACTCTTTCTTTTTTGATCACTCTCATTTTCACACTTTCTTTTATGAGCAACCTCACTTTTCAGTTTCAGTTGGTCCTCATAGACTTGGCTTGGAGTTAAAGGAGTAAGCTTGATTGTTTTGCCCCCCTTTACAAAGCTGTACATGTTCTTGAACCCATCATGTGTCACCCTCCTATCATACTGCCACGGCCTCTCCAACAAAATATGGCCAGCATCCATAGGCACAACATCACAAAGCACCTCATCCAGATACTTCCCAATTGAAAAAGTAACTAACACTTGCCTATCCACCCTAACCTCTCCACAATTATTCAACCACTGCAATTTGTATGGTCTAGAGTGTTTTGAGGTTGGTAAATTCAATTTCTCTACCAAAATAGTGCTAGCCACATTAGTACAACTTTCCCCATCAATGATCATACTACATACCTTATTGTTGACATGGCATCTAGTATGAAAAATGTTCTCTCTCTCTATTGCTCTGCATCATCCACCTTAATGTGTGTATTGAGAGCATGCCTGGCAACAAGAGACTCACCTGTCACGAGGCATACCACTCTATCATCATCACTAGCATCAACCAACTCGGACATCCCATCAGTATCAGCCTCATTCTCATACTCATTTTCAACCCTAGGCTCACGTCGCCTCCTATCTCTCCCACCTTGTAGATTTCTAATCGCTGTTTCTTGATGATCCATCCTATCCCTCACTTCACCCAACACAAAGTTCAATCGCTCAAACTGTTGTTGCATGGCTTGCAACACAAAGGATGAATTATCTGCCTTCTCTTTTGGTGATGAGTCACTCTTATGAGACATCGTAATGTGCTGCAAAACAAAAATGTTAATGGAAAACCTCACACACTCCCTTACGTGGAACAATGGCACTCCACTCGTATTTCACTCTTAATTGGCTATTTTTTTTTTTTTTTGATAATAGTCTCACACTCTCTTGCCTTTTACCTCAAGAGTTTTCCCACTCAAGTTCTTTAAGAACTAATTGCACTCAATCATGGTACTTTGTTTTATCCTAACTAGTAATTAGACCCAAGAAACAAAAACAAGAACAAGAACAAGAACCAGAATAAGAACAAGAACAAGAACAAGAACCAGAACCAGAACAAGAACAAGAACAAGAACCAGATCAAATTTTCGGATTTTTTTTTTTTTTTCAGCAACGGATTTGATCACAATCAAACGAATAAGCAATTGATGAAACCTGAACAATAACTTAAAAACCCTAGAATAAGGGGATATACGGCAGCCCCTAGAACAAGAGATTTCAGCCAACACAAACTTTAGAACAAGAGGTTTCAGCCAACACAAACTCTTGAACAAGAGGTTTCAACCAACACAAACTCTTGAACAATGAACTTCAGCAGCCACATTTTTTTTTTTTTTTTTTTTGTAACCCTAGAACAATGATGCCCTAGAATCAAATACGCAAGAAAGAAAAAGATAGAATTAGACCTGATTGTAAACCTTGCTCTGATACCAAATGATATGAACCCGCGGAATGAAATCCCTTGAACCCACAATCAATTTGAAAACTCACCCAAGAAAGCCAAGATCAAGTCAATGGATGGAGAATCTAGACCCGTTGAGAACCCGTTTCAAGAACCTAGATTATATTAAAATCTAGACCCGTTGAAGAACCTATCTCAAGAACCTAGATTACAATGAGGAACACCACAAAGGTTGTGATTTACCTTTGATAAGTTCAAAAGTTCAATCAAGAACAAGAGGAGAAAACTCAACTCATAATGAAAATTCAATATATTGTCTGTCTTCAAATGAGGTTACAAAGAGTATTTAAACCAAAACCTAATTAAAATCCTAACCAAGTTAGAACTCCTTTTTCCCACAAATACTCTGCGTGAACAGTAATTCTAGTTCCTAAAAAGTAACTTTCCTAATAAACCCTTGGCCCCAATACAAGGCCTTTCTCAAGCCCACTTATTCTAAACTAATAAAAATAAATCTTTTAATAAATTAAAAGCCTTGAATAGCAATAGGCCCAAACTTCCCTAAGTCATGTCTTCCACAGCTTGTATCAAATGGATCAAAATTGGTTCTTCTTCTTTCAAACCCACTTTGATTGTTGGGCTCTTGCTAGCTTCATCCCAAGTGGATTGCACTAATTCTTGCATTGCTTCCTTGATCTTCTTGGCTCTTGATCATGTAATTGGCCCATCTGGAACTTGCAAAGGATCTTTAAGACTAGGCTCACCTTGGTTCCCATCAGGAAATCAATTAACAAAAAAAGGAACTAAAGTGGCGGCAACCAAATCAGAAGTAGACATATAACATGAAATCTAGTGATAGAAAGCCAAATCTCAAGTTTCTAAAACAATACTACAAGAAAAAAAAATTAAGTACAAGAATCAATCATTGAAAAAGAAGTTTTTTTTAGCTAAATAAGAGAAAATTCATTAAACCAATAAAGACAAACTAATTACATTTCTTTGTCAAGCCCCCATGACAGAGGTAGGAAGAGTGCTTTGATTACATCTGAAAGAAAGATTGTGATTAAATACAAATTTGGCAAACTCATGAGCTACCATATTTGCTTCTCTCTTAGTCCAAACAAAGACACAATTAACAAAATCTAAAGCTATGTGATGAATATCAGTGCATAAAGTAGAAATGTTCCAATTAGCCTCATCAGAATCTCCAAGCATAGCATCTATACAAACCTTTGCATCACTTTCTACAGTGAAAAAGAAGTTGGGTCTTTTTGCATTTGCCTTTCACTATCTTATCTCATTCAATGTCTTTATTTTATATTTTTTGTTTCAAGTCTTAAAACCAGCTAGCTTAAGTCAATAAAAAATATAGCAAAGAGGCTGAGGTTAATGTCTCACTTGTGTACAGTGCTCAAAAGTTTTCGGCAATCCAAAATGAAGGGTGTAAGTCAATATTAAATCAAATTATAGCGTAAAAACATAGAACAAAACGTTTAAATCAAATTATAAAATTCGGTGAAACTCATATACATAAACAAATAAATAGGAATTCAAAAGTATTGAACATCGAAAGCTAAATATTAAATCCTTTACAACCATTGGATTAATCCCTGCTCCAACTCGTCTTAAAGCCCAAAGCTAGCCTATTATAAAAGGCATCAAGGTGTAGCAACCTGAGCCCATTATAAATCCCCCCTAAAAAAGCCCACCCATCAAAAAAAAAAAAAGTCCAAACCTAAACTCAAAACTGCACAGTCCACGTTTCATCATCGCCAAGAAATTGCCAGAAAGAAAAAGAAGAAGAAGAGAGAAAACAGAAAAAAGTGGAGCAAAAAAAAACTTAATTACCTATCACAAATCAATCCATTGCTAATTCATTTAAGCATTTTCCACATAAAATCCAACTTCAAGTGAAATTTGTTGGCTTTGAATAAGTAAGATAAGTATGTGAACCTGAATGGCCAGTAATTTATTAACAGAAGCTCAATGATTTTTTTTTTTTTTTTTTCCTTTATTTTTTCCAGTCTGGTGGGACTATAGGAGTTCAATAATTTTTTCCCCTTTATATAATATATGGTCAGAATAGTAAATAGCCAGAGAAAACATTGGGACACCGTGACGTAGACATGAAATGTGCTATCTCCATCGGCCTTTTAGCTAAGATGAAAGTAGGGAACATTATATATCAATAAGAAGTTTGGTAACTGCCATTGTCTTCATGCTTCCCACTAAGAAGGAAAAAGAAAAAAAAAAAGTAGAAAGAAAAGATAGAAAAGAAAACCTTAACAATTACAAATAAAATAAGGCTTAAATACAATATTGGTCCCTAAAGTTTACTCACTGAGCGCTATTAGTCCCTGAAGTTTAAAATGAGCGTTATTGGTCCTTGAAGTTTCAAAACTGATCATTATTGATCCTTCCATCCAATTCCGTTAGTTAATATGCTTACATGGCTAACGGAAACATAAGGTGGTAGTTTTAAATTACATGTCAATTTTTAAAAAACAAATTAAAATTACACATCATCATTTAGACCCAAATTTCATAACCCAGATCCACGTTAAATGACCCATTTCTTAATGGCAATGACGGAGAGTCCCAAAACAACTAAAATATTTGGGGGAATAAGCCTGTTTTTTTTTTTTTAACTGTTGTTTCTTTTGCTCTCTCCGTTCTCCATGGCAGTGGCTCTGAAGCACCACATCCAGTGTTATATGTCACTTCTGGGTGCATTTGATTATTGAATTATTGTACTTGGCCTCCTTTGAAACTGTTATATGGCTTTCTATATCACTGTTGCTGGTCTAATTAGCTTGGAGAGTGGGCATCATTATTCTGCTATATCTGCCCATTAAGACATATGTGCTTCGGAAGGATATTTCCTTGCGCAAACTGTATTTTACACCTAGTGAGATAGTCTACAAGGTATACAAAATTTTCGGATTTTCCTCTTGTTATTTTTAAAGAAAAAAGTAGTGTAGATCTAATTTTTTTCATTTCTCTCTTTGAAGGTCTCAAGGCCTTCCTTTTTGGGGCACTGTGACAAAGATGTCGCCTGGTCTGCCGGCGATCTTGAAATTAATGGGTAAGGCCACCAGGTATGGGCTCGTCGATGCCAAATCTGGGTCATGGAGTTAGTTGATTTCGCTCGAGTTGCTTGTCTTCTTCGACTGCTCTTATGCAACTTTTGAGTTTGCTGACATCGTTGCTTGAGACTTGGGTTGAAATCATCTGAGATTCACCATGGTGGTGATGGAATCTTGAGGTTTTAGCCATGGTGGCCTCTGTGAGAGTGAGTGAGAGAAAATAACAGTAAAAAGGAGAGAGCTTTTTAACAGTGAGGAGTTGGGGTAAAAGATGGATCTGGCTGGGTAATCTGGGTCTAAACAATGGGTCTAAATTCCCCAAATATCTCTTAATGGGTTATTTAATGTGGATCAGTTAGGTAATCTGGGTTAAAATGATGAAGTGTAATTTTAATTTATTTTTTTAAATTGCCATGTAATTTAAAAATGACCACCTCATGTATCTGTTAGCCACGTAGACATGCAAACTAATGAAGTTGGATGGAAGGACCACTAACAATCCGTTTTGAAACTTTAGGGATCAATTGCGCTCATTTTAAACTTCAGGGACTAATAGCGATCAGTAAGTAAACTTTAGGGACCAACAACGTATTTAAGCCATAAAATAACCCTATAGGTATATGATGTTATCCAAAAAAGAAAGAAAAAAGAGAGAGGCTAGTAATGTTAATGCTTGCCACAATCCCAGATATACAGTTAACTATTCTGAGTTTGGAGGATTCTAGAGCTTGCAAGTTTGTTCAATTACAATGAAAAATCCTCAGAAAAGTAAAGAGAGAAAAAGAGAGAGATGGATCTCTATTTTTTATATTGGCATATGCAGTATGTCTTTCATTCTCAACATGTGATGATTTTTATTGGAGAGAGATTGATTGCAATGAAAAGTCAATATCATCAAACTTTTTCATAAAAAAAAGGGGGGTCATTTATTTCAATACAGGTCCAGATCTAAGGCAGTTTTTACTTTTATATATATAGATAGATATATATCTATATATATTTGGCTGAATATGCAATTTTTAATGATTCTTGAAGCGTGCAAGAAGTTATGATTCATTCTACTGAAGGATGCTGTTTTCTAAGCCAAACCAAAAAAAGTATGTCTACCTATTCAAAAGCCAGAGTTTTGCTTGCTAATTTTGTTTTGTTTTTTTCTGACATCATAGTGAATACGAAATTAGAGAACACTTGAGCTGTCAGGACATGTTAATTAATTAGTGGGTCCTTTTATTGGATAAGCAAAAGCCTCCCCAGGACATCACATTCACATTTTCATTCTTCTTTTCGCTGTTGGTTGCTTCATTCACGTAACAAGAATATTTAAAATTAGAAATATTACACTAAAATCAATTAATGAAAAAAATAATAAAATATATACTACATCATGAATGTGTCCTTCATCAATATTATGTGAATAAGATATCGTCCTACTAAACCACGATACACCATATTGATTTGATTTTAGAGTTAACAAATATTATTATTATTATTATTATTATTTTGTTCGGTTCGGTTGATGGGATAATAGAATGTCACGACGCTCATAATTAATCAGTAAGATACAAAGAGACCCTATCAGATTTGCGGTATTATGATACTCGATAAATACTTATACTACATATTACTCAAATGTAGATATTAATATTGATAAATTATGGATATTATTGTCCATAAATTTAAAGACAAATTACATTTTTTCACCTTAATCTTCTACCAATTTTTCAAAGTTCCCAAAAACTATTGATTATAAGTTATAACAAATTACCCCCAATTGAACAAAATTGCACAGCCAGTACCACTTTGTCTAAATTGGGTTAAATTGAACGTAAAATTGATTCGTGATGCCACATTGAAATTAAATTTCTAAAATACTTTTATTGAAAAAGTAAACACTCATTGCCTTTGTATGTGGCTGAGTTTTCCATCAAATTTAACCCCAAGTTAGACGAAGGGAGTACTGAGAGTGTAATTCTGTCTAATTTGAGGGTAAATTGTGACAATTGAAAGTTTGAGAGGACGTTGAAAAATGGGTGAAAGATTAAGGTGAAAAAGTGTAATTTATTGTAAATTTAAACATAATTTAAAATTGTACACATTGATGTCCTTAAATTGGTATGAAATAGTAGTGTAAAATGGTGGTACAAGTCAATCAATGCTCTATCACAATTTGGCTTAGTGAATATACTTTTTTTTTTTGTAAGGCATAAGACTGGTACATTTTTCGTAAGCCCAAGACGCTTCTGGTACACTCTTTTAGGCTCAATGAGTTTCAGAATTTAACAAATTAAAAGAAATTGAACTTTTTTTTTTTTTTTTCTTTTTTTGCTGAGTAAAAGAAATTGAACTTAGTGTGATGCTCTAGCAAACCGAAATATATTGGGCAATTGTGATGCTCCAAAAATCCAAGATTCAAGACAACCTTCTAAATCAAACAATGCCCAAGTATCAGTAAACCTCAAGAAAGAATAAATTACCCTTTTTAAATGAAAGGGCATTTATGTAACGTCACAATGAAACTTCATTTTCCAAATCCAATCAGTGTTTGCTATTCAATTTTGTGTTATAAATACAAGCAAATATCAACCTCATATACTCATTTCATTTCACTTGCAGCAAAAGTTAGAGAACAATTAGAAATGAGGCCTGCAAGCAACTCCACCACAGTTACTGTTGATGCCGGATTCAGGAATTGGAACTCTCCCATTCCTTATCTCTTTGGTGGTCTAGCCCTCATGTTGGGACTCATTGCAATGGCACTGGTAATTTTAGCTTGCTCTTATAGTAAATCTTTGTCCAACGCAGCTAGTGATGCAGAAGAAAAACAGGCTAAGACAGTGAACATGGAGGTGGATTCCGAGCCAAAGGTTGTTGTCATCATGGCTGGAGATGACATCCCTACCTACTTGGCCAAGCCAGTTTCCTCTACATGCCATAGTCATGAACAAGTCTAATATGGTTATATTTTCCTTTTCTTTTTCCCTTAGTATTTCAATTTGTTGTAGTATTTTGATTTGGGCTTTGTAGAGTTTGAAAATTGCCGGAATATGTCAAAATGAGTTAGATAATTAAACTGTCATCAAACTCACGATGCGAATTTTTTGGGGTGCTTTTCATAATATTAATTATCTATTCCTTTGTATTTGTTTTCTATCATATTTCCTGTTTTTCATTTCTTTTACTTTTAGATTTTTGCCGTTGTTTATTGGTGCATGGAATCAATTTGTATTGCTTCAAATCAACTAATCCTTAAGTGGTTAAGATAACCAAATTTCTTAGACTGATTATGTCATGATGAATTGATGTTGTAGCTTAAAAGCCAAGTGAACTTAATTGCTGCTTCTTTGGAAGCAACTTCAAGGTAGAATTTCTTTGATGGCGCCACTAGAATTTATACTTTTAGTTTAACTCCACAATACCATGTTTCTTTTTTATTTCATAAGCTTAAGAATTGCTTCCACAACAAAATTGATAGTAAAAATCTGTATAACAAATTGAAGAAAATAAACGGGGAGAAAGAAAGAAAGAAAGAAGGAAGTGAGAGAAAAGAAAAGGAATAAAATGACTTTGCACAAATGCAATGACTTATGATACAGCAATCTCATGGGACAAGAAATTCTTAAATTAGTTTGCCGACTGAGACTGTAGAAGAAAAGTTAATTCAAAAAGAGGAAGAGTAGTTGTTCACACAACATCTCTCAAGCCTAAATTCATCATTATGGTTTCTACAGTTTGGAGCTACTTTCATAATTACTTTTTTGACATGTGATGGTTTTATGTTATAACAGGCTATAGTTGCCTCCAAACATCTTTATCCTCGTAAAAGAAACAACTTTTGAAGATGGCAAAATGACAAGAACAAGTCTTAAAGTTTCTGTCTGGATACATTACGAAAAGTATTAATAATAGTTGATCAGAGGACCAATTTGTTCAGTTTGCAAGGGCTACATATTGAAACATGAATAATTATTTGTGTAATACTACATACACAACATATTTCATAACAAATTTCATTAACTGCTGAGCTAGCAGCTTTTAATTAGTTCTTATGTGAACTCACCACTGATATATATCACTTTATTATTTATCATTCACAGCTTGACATGTCAGCAATTGTCAATTATTTTGTAAAATTTTGTATGCCTTTATACTTATTATAATTATTTTGGTTATTATCAATGGGACCTTTTGGGGATAAAATAAGCCACCTTAGAGATCAGGGCGGGTTCTTCCGCTATGTTAGTTTAGTAATTCCCTAAGGCTTCGTTTGGGAGTTTAGAGGGGAATGGAATGGAATGGAATGAATAAATTATAAGGGAATGGAATAGAATGAATTTAATGAATGGAATGGAATAGAATAGAATGAAATGAAATGAAACTAAGTAATCTTGTTTAGATGTTTTAAAGTAGAGGAATGGAATGTAAGTAACTTTGTTTGGGAGTAATATTAGAAGGAATGAAAATAAATCATTTTATAACAACATTACTATAATACCCTTTATTTTTATAAAATGTAGGATTAATCTATAAAATAATACTATAGAATTACTACATCATATATAACACCTTGTGGTGTCACAATAATATTATAGAAATACCTTAGGAGTTTATTTCTATTTTTCTGGCCCTTGCTAACAGAGAAAGAAACCAGTACAGGACAACAAGTGGTATAAAATCTGCTTAATTATAAACAAATACAAAATCTAAGTAATATAAACTAAAATATAATCCAATAAATGGAAATTCGAAATTCATTGTCCACAAAATAAACTTTTAAAAGAAAATTGACATTGTTAAAGGTTCATGCATGGTCATTTAAAAATACAATATTATAGAAATACCATGGAAATTGAGAAAAATAAAAGATCAAATCTATAAGGGTAATTTAGGATTTTACAAAAATACTAAGGGCATTTTGGGACGTTTGGTGAAAAAATCATTAAACTTAAATCCATTCCCTCCTATTCCTCCTAATTTTGGGGGAAATGAAAATTTGGGATTTGGAGGGAATAGGGAGGAATGAGTGTTCCATTCTATTCCCTTCACTTAAACTCCCAAACAAGAGAATGGTCTTTTCATTCCCTTCCATTCCCTCCTAGTTAAACTTCCAAATAAGGGAAATGAGAGAATATTCTTAAAATATTCTTTTTTTTTTTTCCATTCCATTCTATTCTATTTTTTTCCCTCCTCCCAAATGGAGTGTAAGACCCTAAGCGTAAGACCACATCAATCTGGTCGTATAGTAGAACTGATAAGTAACTCATGCAATGTATAGGGAAATTCAACAAAACAAAATAGGATCTTTGTTTCCTATTTTAATTTTTCTAAATATTGAATTTGATAATTACGGTAATTATTAATAGACATTTATTATGATTGTATTTGTAGGGTGTGGAAAGATTCTAATATAGGGTGTAAATATAGGAGGTTATATAGGGAACCATTATAAAGTTTAAAATCAATTAAAAAAATATATATTAGTATAATGACCTAAAAAAATGTGGATTTTCAGAAGTTTGTATGAAAACATTAGAAGAAGTCAACAAAAAGTTTATTGTGAATTTTAGCACAAACAAATATAATAAGCACATATGCAAAATCTAAAGCAATAATAATAAAACAATAAAATCAAGAACAAGGGCCATGTTTGGTACATCATTTTCAAAACCTGTTTCCTTGTTTGTAAATTAGAAAATGTGGGTCCCACCAAAATCTTTTGTGTTTGGTACACTGGTTTCAAGTTTTAATCTAAAAAACAGAATTTTTTTTTGTGGGTCCCATGCCATTATTCAGAAGCGCCTGTTTTGACATTTTTTGAAATCAGATTTGTTTTCATTGTTTTATTACCGTTGCTTATAATATTTACGGTCATGCCATTAATTACATTACACAACCACTCGTGTCTTTCTTCTCTACCATATACAAACCCAACGAAGATATACAAGCCTCTCTCTCTCTCTCCCCTCCAATACACACTTGTACACATCTACGCCTACCCTCTTTACTCTTCTTCATTCATTCTCCAACTACCCCAATGGATTCATTTAACTCTCCTTTTGGTCTTAGTGTGGATCTAGATAGAGAGATCCATTTGTAGCTCCCAAATTAACAAATCTATTAATTTGAGCATGAATTTTTTCACAGGCATCAATTTCAAGTTTCATCTCCCCTACCCCAAAAAGAGATCAATTCATGGGAGACCCGGAAAAAATTTCAAAACGTGCATGCTATATCTAAGAATATTAGGGTAAAATACATAAAACTATCAAGAACTTAAAAAAAAAATTCAGTTTGCCTCTAAGTACAAACTGAATTTAACACCGTTTGTGTATTTTTTAACTGGATATTTTTGAAAAGGTTAGATAGTTTCTGTCGTTAATATTTTATAACAACTTTTCTAAGAGTTTCAGAAAATTTGATAATATTGAAAAAATTATCTGATACAAGAACATTTTGTCCATTGTTTAGAAAGTTACATCAAGTTTCATTTTAGCCTGAATTATTCGAGTCATGGAAGATCTCCCCCAAAACAACATTTTGTCAATCATGTAAATTTACCTTGTGACCACCTCGTCGTTGTCAACCACCGTTACTTTATATTTAAGGGATAGATATAAAACATGGAAAAATTGAAGTGGGTAATGGAAAAACACCTTTTTGTTTCTGCTGAGCAATGTCATGGAAAAACACCTAAATAAAGAAGAAGGTTGTTAGTTACCTCTGTCAAGTGTCAACCACTTAGGACCCACGTCTTCCATTATCCTAAATAATTACTAAATTGGTCTTTAGAAAGCTATTTTGTATGACATTTTAGCCAACTAAGTTTGAAAGGAGAAGTCGGCACTTGAAGTTGTGTAGGTCATAGACGAGGCGGCTCGAAAATGTATTTTGGTACTGTGAATTTTGGGGGAGTGAGAAAATTGGAAAGGTCATTGTTGAGTGCGGATAAGAGTAAGTAAGAAAAAGAGGGTTTTTTCTTAGAATGTGGCAAATTAGTCTAAAGGGAAGTGCATTTTCACTTCATTTTCTTTAGTGGGAGACATATGAAGTGATAATTTCCTATAGGTTTGAATCAATATATTATATATCCACATTTTTGTCGGGTTTCTCATTGACTTTGATAGAACTTGATGATGCGTGAATTTTCATCATCAGTTGCACAGCCAAGTCAAGTCGTCAATACCTGCAAAGAAGAAAACCATAATCGAAGACTCTGCCGGGGTGGGTCCCGGAGGGGAGGCTCCGATGCTTAAGTTAGCAAATAATCTTTATATTTCCCAAATTGAGAGAGATTTCTTATGGGTTTTTGTGCGTACCTGGTTCAGGTGACTTGGTTGGCCTTATATAGGCTAAGAGTCATATAATTGATGAATGTCAGGTATAAATGGCGTAACGGTAGTATTTAAGGGAGTTTATGTGTGTGTGTAACGGTCACATTAGTGAGGAAATTAAGAGAGTTTTATGGGTGTGTAACGGTCACATTAGTGAGGAAATTAAGGAAGTTTTATGGGTGTGTAATGGTCATCCATTTAATATATACTTTGGTACGTCATATCTGGACGACTTATTTTTCTATACTCATCAGAAGCCCCCCATTCCAAGGTCGTTTATCCACTCTAGGTTGGACGACCTTTGGAATGTCAGGTGCCCCAAGTGCTTTGGAAATGACCTTATTTTCCTTGCATGGTGGGTATGTTGTTCCCTTTTCCGTATTAGAGACTTTGAAACATTTGGCTTTCTTGACGAGGTATCTCTAGATGAGATGAGGTGCATGGTTTTTGGGTGAGCGAATGCCTCTTAGGCGGAGAATGAGACGCTTTTGTCGTCTGTACATATGCTTCTGATGCATATGCTTCATGAACACTTGCTTTTTGGTACAAGTGTTTTTGATCATCCATACACATGCTTTTAGTACACGTGCTTTTTGGACACTACACTTGCTTTTTGGTACAAGTGCTTAATATCGTCCATACACATGCTTTTTGTACATGTGCTTTTTGGACACTACACTTGTTTTTTGGTACAAGTGTTTATTGTCGTCCATACACATGCTTTCAGTACACGTGCTTTTTGGACACTTACACTTGCCTTTTGGTACAAGTGCTTAATGTTGTCCATATACATGCTTTTAGTACACGTGCTTTTTGGACACTACATTTGCTTTTTGGTATAAGTGCTTAATGTCGTCCATATACATGCTTTTTGGACACTACACTTGCTTTTTGGTACAAGTGCTTATTGTCGTCCATACACGTGCTTTTGGTACACCTGCTTTCGGACATTACACTTGCTTTTTGGTACAAGTGTTTATTGTCGTCTATACAAGTGCTTTTGGTATACCTGCTTTTGGACATTACACTTGCTTTTTAGGTACAAGTGCTTATTGTCGTCCGTACACATGCGTTTGTACACATGCTTTATGGACACGAACACTTGTTATTGGTGCAAATGCTTAAGGTCCTCCGTACACGTGCGTTTGTACACGTGCGTTTGTACACGTGCGTTTGTACACATGCTTTATGGACATGGACACTTGTTTTTGGTGCAAGTGCTTAACGTGCGTTTGTACACGTGCGTTTGTACACATGCTTTATGGACATGGACACTTGTTTTTGGTGCAAGTGCTTAAGGTCGTCCGTACACGTGCGTTTGTACACATGCTTTATGGACATGGACACTTGTTTTTGGTGCAAGTGCTTAAGGTCGTCCGTACACGTGTGTTTGTATATATGCTTTATGGACACGGACGTGCTTAAGGTCGTCCGTACACGTGTGTTTGTACACATGCTTTATGGACACGGACACTTGTTTTTGGTGCAAGTGCTTAAGGTCGTCCGTACACGTGCGTTTGTACACATGCCTTATGGACATGGACACTTGTTTTTGGTGCAAGTGCTTTTGATCGTCCATACACATGCTTTTAGTACACATGCTTTTTGGACACTACACTTGCTTTTTGGTACAAGTGTTTATTGTCATCCATACACATGCTTTCAGTATACGTGCTTTTTGGACATTACACTTGCTTTTTGGTACAAGTGCTTATTGTCGTCCATACACATGCTTTCAGTACACGTGCTTTTTGGATACTTACACTTGCTTTTTGGTACAAGTGCTTATTGTCGTCCATACACATGCTTTCAGTACACGTGCTTTTTGGACACTTACACTTACTTTTTGGTACAAGTGCTTATTATTGTCCGTTTAGGGGACTACACGAGCTTATTATGCTAGTGATTTTGGTTGATTGAGCATGGCTGGTACTCAGATTTTCTACATCTGAATTTTTTGGAGCCATGATGTGGACGATAGTACCATCCTTTACAAGACGTAAGAGAAATTTCGTTTGGAGGACGCAAATTGAATTCATACCTTGTGATATTTTCATCATTGGTCCAACAACCAATTTGTTTTTCGTGCTCATCTTGGCGGGCTAATCAGCCTAGGACATTATTCATCTTGCAATTTACCTCAAGTAGCACATATATGTTTATGTATTTGCAAGAAATTTAGCTAACGGTAGATTTTCATAGCTATTTATTCATGAAAAATAGCTTGAGACATAATAAAGTCAATAATATTTAATGGGGGTACTTAGCTGTAACTTGGCTTTCTTTCTCTCCCCTTTTATTTATTATTTGGAAATGATTAGATCTTAGGAGATGCTAATTTCATATTAGGATGAAAGCATGGTAATGTAATAATCGATTAAATAAAATACGCATTTTTAAATAATTAAAAGTTCAACCATAAAGGGCTTTAGATGTGAGATATTACTTCAAGACCGATCAAGTGTAGGTATCAAAACAATTCAATTCAAATGAATTTGAATTTTTACTGAATTTGTTTGAAGTTTCAACTATATTTAATCATTTATAGTTGACTACTTTAACATATTATATCCTTTTAGCAGTTTTCCTAGGAAATTTAATTCATTCTTTCCTTTATTTATGTTACTGCCAAAGGAAATAAATTATTTTATTTAGGCACATGTGGGAGAGTTTCAAAACTCTAAATATGTGATTAAGCTAAAATTGAAAAGTCCATGTGATTCATGCTATAATTCATGCCCGCAATTAACAGGTATAGAGAGAATGAAACAAAGATAGAGATTTAATTACCTTGGAGGTTACTTGGTATTAGTGTTCTCCACTTCTCATGTGAGGTCTTTTGCTTGCTAAGGAATCACGCACCCAATCATATGGTTTGTATCCAAACAGGTGACCTGGTAGGGGCTTTTAATGCGCTTGTCAGCTTGTGTGAAGCGAGAAGCTATTAGCTTTGATGCTTGCTTGATCTCCTTAATCTCGCAATCTGCCCTTCCTCTTATTGAGGGCACTTGATTTTTCTATTTTCTCGTTGATATCTGGTCTATCGAGCTTGGAGAATTTTATCAAACTCCTTTTTTTTTTGGTTAAGTTCCTCTTTGCCCCAAGACTACTGCTCATCTCGGTAGCTTTCAAATGACAAACTTTAAAAAAGAACTTTTTTGTTTTTGGGTCATAACATTCAATATGTATGTGAATACTGTAAATGAAGGCATAATGAAAGATGATGCATTGAGAGAGTGATATACGTATTATTGCTAAGAATACATAAATCAAATATTCATGGTGGGTCAGGTGAACCAACCAAATGGTTACGGGGCTTTTTAGGCTCTTTTGAGGCATTATAAGAATAGATTTTTGTTGTCCGCGAGTGAGAGAGATGTAGACCAAGCTAAACCTCATTCTTAATCTCTCATTGTAGTAATGCACATATCTATATTTGTTTCTATATATATAAGTATTTCATCTTTAATCACGAAATGCTAAGAGTGGCTGGTTTGATATCAGAATTTTTTTTTATTGGCTAAGTTTTTAGCCATAATCAATAAGTTGAAATAATGTTTTAGTGCTACCTGAGCACATAATAGGAACCTTGAAAAAAGGTTTATAGGAACCGCAATGATAGTCTCCAGTTTTGTGCAAGGCCACCAATTGGGTTATTTTCAAAGGTTAATTACTATAGAATTTAATTGTGTTGCATAACTAGCCTTCAAATAATGACTCAATTTATGAGAATATATTTCTATGAAACAATATGCCTTTATGTAATATTCCCAAGAGTATATTTGAGAAGTTTTACTCCCAGCGACACTGATTGAAGTGGTCAACGTGGGAATTCTCGGGTAATTAAATACAAAATGAAAGTTTTGTGCCTTATACACGATTTTTACTCATAAAGGAGAAAAATTCTCAATAGACAGATATATTCCAATGAATAGTTTATTTGCGATTATTTATGCATATGTAGAGGGGTTTAGTATTCATATGGAAAACGTAACTTTAAATTGGATTAAATCAAATTGATTGCAATGAATGTTACAATACAAAGACGCCAATTGGTGTCCATAAACATAAAGCTAGTCCTACAGACCGTTTATGAGTCAATTGGGTCTAATTAATGAGTTCACTAATATAAATCTTAATTCATGGGGCTGCCAACATTTTCCTTTTGAACACCAATATAGGTAATTATAACTCAAGGTCAATGTATTGATACATATGGGAAATAAATAAAAGAATATCTTTTCAGATTTGTTTCAATACAAGTTTGTACATGTGAATTATATTCGAGCAATCAATATGTTAGGGCCGGCCATTTTTCAATCTGGGCAATTTATAGAAAGGCCTGTCAACATTGAGGTTCTTACCTTGTTTTGCCTTGTAATCCGGATTGATCGTTCACAATTAATGTTTCTCTTTTCTAACCAATTCATGGTCTGATTACTGAAGTAACTGAAGTTTTGTACAAGTTATGTAATGAGTTTTAGACTTTTAGTCATAGTGTTTGGTTCGGATTCTCTAGAAACTACTTCCTCTTATATTGCTAAAATAATGCAGCATAGTTTTTGAACTAACAGCAGCTAAAAGAGGAGGTAATATTGCAAATAAGAGAAATGTAATGGGTCGAGATTGAACCTGGTAGGGGGAGATGAATGGCGTGGAGAATTTATGTTTTTGCTTTTCTCCATTTACCTAATACCTCCATTAGGGTCATCGCTTCAACTGCCATAGTCTTTTCCATTTGGGGCACCCCTTATTAATCCATGTTGAGCGGACCTAATCATAGCGCATTGGGCTATTTCGGTCTTGTCCAGGGACAACAATGGAGAGGAATAACACCTCTTCAAATTCTGATTTGATGGCTTTGTCTCTTTGGGTTCCATGGCACGTCGTGGTCATTGACGCCATGGAAGGCTAAGAAGACCGCAGTTTTGCGGTGCCTGTATCTCTAATGGTTGGGAAAGTAGGGGAAAGTAGAGATCCCATCCAGTATGTTCGATCTTGACTGTGCAATATTTGTATAAGGAATTTTCTTTCCCATAGACGGCGCCAACTGATGATGCGTGAATTTTCATCATCAGTTGCACAGTCAAGTCAAGTCGTCAATACCTGCAAAGAAGAAAACCATAATCGAAGACCCTACCGGGGTGGGCCCCGGAGGGGAGGCTCCGATGCTTAAGTTAGCAAATAATCTTTATATTTCCCAAATTGAGAGAGATTTCTCATGGGTTTTTGTGCGTACCTGGTTCAGGTGACTTGGTTGGCCTTATATAGGCTAAGAGTCATATAATTGATGAATGTCAGGTATAAATGGCGTAACGGTAGTATTTAAAGGAGTTTATGTATGTGTAACGGTCACATTAGTGAGGAAATTAAGAGAGTTTTATGGGTGTATAATGGTCACATTAGTGAGGAAATTAAGGGAGTTTTATAGGTGTGTAATGGTCGTCCATTTAATACATACTTTGGTACGTCGTATCTGGACGACTCATTTTTCTATACTCATCAGAACTTAAATTCATTCTCCTCCCCTTCTTCTCTCATCGGTGAATTCGTCTGTCATGTGAAAAGAAAGAAAGAAGAGAATGTATCATATATTTGGCACATATATAATGCTTCTGTTCTGCCCCAAATTATTAGTCCCTTATTTCATTTCATTTTGGGATGTCCAAAATTTGATGTGGGACTAGCACACACCTACACTTCAAAAGGGCTAATCAAGTTACAATTGAGGTTAGACTAGTCAAGTTGCAATTAGAGTTCCTTACAGTTGTTTAAAAAGCTCAGTCTCATTTGTTATATGCGCTTATACTCTAAAAGGATTAATCAAGTTACAATTAGGGTTCCTTAAAATTGTTTATAAAGTCTAGTTCCATCCAGTTAGGGGCTGTGCTAGAATGGCTTCCCACTGATTTTTTATTTATTTTTTTAAAATTTATTTTAAAAAGAATTTATAATCTGAATAAAAATATGCTTATCGGCTCCCCCTAGAATTTTTTTAATGGATTCTAACTCCGCCTCTGCATCCATTATATGCCCAATATCAAATCGCAGAAACCTAACACATACTTCTCAGAATTTGAAACATCACATATGAGATAATTATTGATGGTGAACTGAAATGGACCTATGCCATATGTGGCAACATTGTTCCACTTCCACCAAAAAATATGTGTTGCTGCTTCGCATCCGAGACTATTAATAGAAGCATGAAAACTAGAAGGTGCTAAGTCAAATCAAGCCAAGCATGGAAACTACAATGTGCTATGAATTATGAATTGGACAAAGACCTACTACTAGTAAAGGATTCAGTTGTTACTAGGACACTTGTCTTATATGTAGCAATCCACCTATTAACACATTTAAATTTACACTCATTTCCACAACCATAACTATTAATGGCGTTCGTCGCTAGTACCATCTGTCTTTTTGGAATTTCTTCACTAATCAAGACTTGCCACTTCAACAAGCTGTGAATTTGGGTGTATCCCTAAAGTTGGCCATAAGTGGAGTTAGCTAGCTTAGTTAGATTAATTTTATTGTTATTGCTCACAATAACGGCTAATTTGTTTTACAAAGTCGTTGCTCTGTTTATGTACCTGTATAAATAGCCCTTTCATTTATGTACTTTAGATGTAGAAATCATAATACATTCGCAACTCTTTAATCACAAAAATGATTAATCATTTAATAGCATATTTAAGGAATTTGAACTTAATCAAAGACATGTGAATACACTAAAGCATGTGATTAGGGTTTGTTTGCAACGCTTTAATCACAAATCGATTAATCATTAAAATAGTATATTCAAGGCATGTGAACTTAATCAAAGACATGTGAATACACTAAAACATGTGATTTAGGGTTTGTTCGCAACTCTTTAATCACAAAATCGATTATTCATTTAATAGCATATTCAAGGCAAGTGGGCACAACCAAAGGCATGTGAATTCACTAAAACATGTGATTAGGGTTTGTTCGCAACTCTTTAATCACAAAAATTATTAATCCTTAAGTAGTATATTCTAAGATTGCAAATTAGGGTTTACCTATTTTAGAGCTTTGGAAACTTAACAGAATTGCGGCAGCGCTCTTGCGATGGGATTGAGATTTGGACTTGGCATCCTAGAATTTAGATGGCTTTTCCGCGATGGGATTAGAATTTGGACTTTTTGGGTGCTCGGGTCCCGGATTCGAATCGATCTGAATCTGGGAGAGTCTTCAAAGGCGGAATTTGAGTTTTGGCTTGTCAAGAACTGGATTCGGGTTGGTCCAAATCCAAGAAAGTCTTCAAAAGCAGTTTTGGAGTTGGGCTCGGATTGTAGTGAAATCACCTTAATTCTACTCTCGTTTCTTTACTTGAGATTGTATTCGGATGGAATTTTCATAAGAATCGAGAAAAATCGAAATTCAAACCACTATTAATTCTCTAACTTTGACTACCTTGAATTCTGTGTTACCTCGAATAGTGTGCTAGCATTTATAGAGGATGTCATGCAGCTTCATCCTACATCACACACGTCTATGATGTGTCACACATTACCACGAAGCGTCACCCAGCGTGGGGCTGCGTGATGCTTTAGGGTATCCCCTACCTTTGAGCCTCCTTCCAAATCTCCACCATTTTGGCCATCTTGGTTGGCCATATTTGTCCCAATTGTTGAAGGTCTTCCCGTGGTGGGTTTTGAACAATCTTGGTGCCTTTGAAAAGGTTGCATCACCTTCTTTCCAAGGACACTGTTTGTGCATAATTTGGAGTTTGGAGTAGTAAACTACAGTCTTGAGAAGTAGGGTGCTTAAGCTGAATTTTTGCAAGGTATCCCATTTATCTAACAGATTTCTGATGACGATTCTGTTCAAAAAGGATATGACCCGGGTGAACTGAGACACACCACTTGTAGATAAACTTACCATCTTAAATAAAGTCTTTGCTTTATTGACTAACATGACGTGGATTGAGAAGATTTTGCGTACAAAGTTTACCCTTTGGCCAAGTTTTCCTTACCCATTTTCCAGCAATTAGGTTAGCATTTCTCGCTTTTCACGCTCTCAGTTGATACCCTCCCGATGTTGGATTTCGATGGTCTTAGTGTTTCCGGAAAGTTCGTGATGCCAATTTTTGATGGCACAGAGCTTGAGGGAATTGGAGCTTGGACTGGAAAATTACAACTTCGGGAGTGGGGGCACTCGGAGTGATTTCCTTAACGAAGAACAGTTTTCTGACCGAGATTCCGAGCAAATTGGAGATGCTCCTAGCGAGCTGAGACAAACAAGTTGTAGGAAAACTTGCCTAGTTCAAGAAAGGTTTTGCTTTTTGGATCACATTGGAGCGGATTGGGAAGAATCTGTGTGCAAAGATTGCCCCAAAATAGGTTCTCTTTGGTCCAAAACACCAAGCAAAATTTACTAAGTGTCGGGGCGATTTTCACGGTTTTTGCCCTAACTTTGCTATTTCAAGTCCGTTTTCAGCCCGGGAATTATCAACTTAAAGGTCTCGCTGTGCTCTTCATGATGACAAGGAAATGGCCAGTTGATCCTCAATGGGGCTCGATCAAAGTTTTGGTCCAACTTTGGTCAAACTTGGTCAAACATGAGATTTTGTTTCGGATTAGCGTGTCTTGCCACATTCAAACGAAATTGGGAGATTCTGGGCATGTTCTGGGCTAGTCTCGAAGTTTCCGAGCCGTCTGAATTTCATGCAAAAACCCAAAAAATTTCGGGGACCAAAATGGGGTGATGACAGACATTTCCAAATCCTAACGCAAGATAGTGAAGTGCTACAAATGCTAGAAGAAAGGGCACATCTATCGGGACTATCTCAACTGGAAAAAAGAAAAAGGAAGGGTCCTCAAAATCTGCCAATGTAGTGAAAGAAAACTCAGAACCAAATGGAGATTTGATCCCTGTCTTAACAAATTTTGACCTCTTGCATGATTCTTGGTTGTTGGATTATGCATGTTCTTTCCACGTGACTCTCCACAAGGATTGGTTCGACATTTACAAGTCAGTCAATTATGGTTCTATTCTAATGGGTAATTATGATTCATGCAAAGTAGCTGGAATATAAACAATTAAAATAAAGATGTTTGATGGTGTGGTGAGAACGTTAACAAAGGTAAGACAAGTTCTAGATGATTTCATTAGGAACACTAGATTTAAATGGTTATAGATATAAGTCTAATATAATGAAGGTATCAAAGGATGCCATGGTTTTGAATTAGGGTTAGAATGTAGAGAGAATGTTTATAAGTTTTTTAGCAATACCATTATAGGTGGAGCTGCTGCAATAACTGAGTCTGAGTATGATGATACACTTTTATGGAATGTGCGGCTAAGGCATATGAGTGAGTGTGGTATGAGGGAATTGTATAAAAGAAATTTGTTAGGTAGGGTTAAGTCATGTAAATAATATTGTTACAAATACTGTGTTATGGGAAAGAAATGTAAGGTGCAATTTAAAACTGTCACACACAAGACAAATGGCATATTAGATTACGCGCATTAAAATATTTAGGGACCTGTAAGAGTTGCCTCCAAAGGAAGAGCTCAGTATTTAATGAGCTTCATTGATAACTATTCTAAAAAGGTTTGAATTATGGATACAATCGATAAGTAGCCATTTTTGTTTACTGCGATAGTGAAGCCACAATGTCTAGAAGATACAACAAAGTGTACAATGGAAATTTTAGACATATAATTTAAGACATGATCACTTAAGACAATTGATAGTTGATGGGATTATATCAATTATTTACATAAAGTCAAGTAATAACTTCGCAAGACCTTCCACCAAAGGTTTGTCTTGAGAATTGGTAAGGGTGACATTCATTGGAATGATACTAAAAACCCTTTAAATAGAATTACCAATAGTGGGAGCCCAACGTTGAATAGATTTAGCCTAAGAAGGCTTAAGAGGTACAACAATCTATTGATAAGTGATTAGTTTAGCAATAAAATATCTAATGTCTCATTAAGGTGGATTAGTGTTGTCTGTTAAACATGAAGAGGAATTTTTTTTTTTAAATTTTAATTTGAATGAATTTCAATACATAGTTAAAAGTCTGTGTAACATATGCATAAGAATGAACTTCAATTATGTGAGAATAGAAATAATTCCATTTCTAAACAAGAGTTATGATTTTCTTTGTAATTATTCATTAAACTAGGGACTACCACAAGGCTATAATAATGCTAACAAGTTGTGGATTTCTAGTCTAAATGATGTTTTCATGTGTGTATTAGTTTGGCATCGAGGCATAATGGCTTTGGTTTAAGCCTAGGCCACTATTAACTTCAATGAGTCTTGAAATGACTACTAAGAGGAGGTTTATGTCAATATATATGTATATATATATATATATATAAAATAAGGTAGGTTGTAATATGTAAGAAAACCCCACTTTGAAAGTGGAAGAATGAAGAATGATTTAAGGTGAAAGAAGAAATAATTTTCAAATATCATTTGAGCAAAATCCAGTTTCTCTCGAGTGAAGCGATCAATTCCGAGTGTGATATTCGAAGGACATTCGAGTTTTTTGTCTGAAGTTGTTTTACGTATGCACAAATTTTCCCGACTAAGAGACATTTCGCACAAGCAAAATTGGGAATAGGTGGCTATAGAATTTTCGAGAAAAACATGCCTAAACGTTAAAGATGCATTTTCATTGGTATATATATATATATTCACACCTTTAGATAAATTCACATAATTCTCCACATTTACTTCCTGTAGAATCCTAACTTAGTTGTATCTTGGATATGATTTCCTATAACCCTTTAGCGAATTCATTTGAGTGGGGGAAAATATCATCTTAAAGAAAAACGATCCTTTCATGCCTTGAAGCCTACTTCAATCCTTTTATTTTTCCATTGTTTCCCATTAATTTCCCAACTTCCAACGCTCTTAGAGCACTTGACTAGTTTCATAGGTGAGTGTTGAGCCTTATTCCACTATGGAGTGGCAATATTTGAGATGACTTGCAAATACAACATGTTTTTTGTGTGGGTTCATGTCAAGCAGATCAACCTACTTTGACATGATTAATAAATGTGTTAATTTTGTATTGAACTGCTTGACTCATAATCAACCCGAACGACCCAATTCATTATATGAGTTAAGATGCATCTTAACAAATTTGTATTTTTTGATAAAGAATTGAATAATTATTTTTTTTTTCTTAAGTTTCTAACCTTTAACCCAAAATAAAGAAAAAAAATCTTATTTCATTTTGGGTTAAATTATTAATTTGGTCCTCCAATTATTGGACAAAATTTCAATTTGTTCCTTCAACTATTAATTGTGTCAATCTAGTCCCTTAATTTTTAAAATCAAGTAAATGTGCACCTTGAATTTCCTCTTAGTTTAAATTTTAACAAATTTAATAGTTGAAATTGACTTCATTTAGAAATTTTTACAGTTTCCACCATAACCTTTTAACGTAATGCTTCATTTTTCACATTTGTTAATCTTGTTAAAATTTAAATGAAGATTATATCCAATTATGAAATTGACTTGATTTTAAAATTTAAGGGACTAAATTGACACAATTAATACTTGAGGGACTAAATTGATTAATACATTAGGCCGGGGGTCAACTTTACTCCATAGTTGGATGACAAAATTAGTAACGGTAAATTACTTTTTAAATCTTAAAGTTTTGGGTGTGATAGATTTAAATCTTAAACTAATAAAACATTTTTGTTAAACCTTAGAGTTTTGATTATATTTCATTTAAACTTTAAATTTTAAAATGTTTTATTTAAATCTCAAAATTTCTAAAAACGTTTCAGTTAAACCTTCTATTACATTTTGTTTTTTTGTTAAACACCATTAAAAATCGTGTGAATCGTTGGTTTAATTGAAATTTGTTTCAAATTTTGAGGTTTGAATGAAATTTACCGAAAACTATAAGGTTTAAATAAAACTATTTGAATTAATAAGGTTTAAATGAAACTTTTTAGATACTTTAATTTTTATGCATTTTGAAAGTTTAAAATTTAAATAAAATATGCTAAAAATTATAAGGGTGGAATTTCATTGGGTTAAAATAAGAACACGATATTTGTACATCAATTAAGATTCCTCACATACAAGATACAACAAGTGATTACTAATTAGATGGAAGAATTCATAGAAATGTTCCAAAGGCGTTGGCTGGTTGACTTGAGATTCCTCTCATTTTCCTGTTGCTGGTTCATTTCTCTTTTATTTCCCCTACCCATATATAGTATAAAAATAAATTCTGGGAAAGAGAAAGTACGAGGCCTGTCGGTGACAGTGTTTAGATGGATCAAGATCCTCTAGAGTTCTTAGGGTACTCTACCACATAGAGTTCTCTAAATCTTGACCATTCATTTTAAAATAAAAGGCTAAGATGATGCCATATCATCATTTCACTAACATAATACACTAAGGTCAACCCATCCAACCAAATTATTATTTTATTATTATGTTAGTGAAATGATGATATGGCATCATCTTAGCCTTTTATTTTAAAATGAATGGTCAAGATTAGAGAATTCTATGTGGTAAAGTACCCTAAGAATTCTAGAGGATCTTGATCCTGTTTAGATATCCGGATAACATGCCAGCTATGCCGTGACTAATGACTATAATTCTCAAATCCAAGTTTTGGCAAACGAGTGATGATAATTTTATTTCCTTACCAATAAAGTTATGAATTGACCAATGTAGTATCTTACATCACTTATGCTAAATTGTACATGAAAAGATAGTTGAAGTTCAGTTGTAATAAAAAATTGTCATGTTAGTTATAAAAAAATAAAAATAAAAAATTGTCATGTTTATTGTGCATGTCTAATCTCTTATTAAAAAAAAAAAAGTCTAATCAGAGCTAGTCATGATAATTTTGAGAAATTTGTAGAACCTGGAGGAGAACGGAGCAAGTTCAAAACAATTTCTTCTACTTTATGCCATCAAAAAATTTGTTTGTTGTGATAAAGCTGTTATCCAAAAAAAAAAAATTGTATCATCTGGACTGTGAGTCTTTGAGCATTCTGGACGTATACCTGACACACTTGTCACAACAAAATAACATATCACAAATAATCACAAATATACAAATCACAGCATAGTGAAACAAATTCAAAAAACAAAACTAGGGGTTGAGGCCTGAGGGAAAGAAAAAAAGGGGGGGGGGGGGGGGGGAGAGGAAAGAAAAGAGAAAAAAGAAATGGGGAGGGGGTGTATGGTGAGAAAAAAAAGGAGAGGAGAAAAATAAAAAATTGAAAGGAAAAAAATTAATTGGTTTTATTTGTTTGTTCATTTTATTTGATGTAAAGTGTAGAATTGTAAAAATTTATTTAGAGAAAGTTTATGATATTTTTTTATTATAAATGATTTGTGTGCATCTCTATTGCACACACAATACATATTTGTTTATATTTTTTAGGCTAAATTACACATTATACTCTTTATGTTTAGTCAAAGTTCAATTGAGTTCTCTAAGTTTTGACTGTTTCAATTCAGTCCTCTAAGTTTCATTCCGTTTTAATTGACAATTTTCCATTAATTTTTGCTAGTTAGTTTTTAAATTTAAATAAATTTCTAGAATTATAATTAAACATTAAAAACCAAAACTAAGCCCGGTCAAACCAATATCCAACCCAATTAAACAAAACAAAAAAACACATCACAGGAAAACAATTTGATATCTCCAAATTCATTCCAAAATCCCTAATTCTCAAAACCCAAACTTTAGTATTAGACTGAGATTTGCGGATCATGTACATAAAGCCGCTAAGCTTTTTGTGATCGTTGTGACCGATATTTTGCGGAGCAACTAAACAACCTCTTCTTCGCTTAGCAACACCTTTTGCCTCACCTCAGCATTTGGCGGCAAATTTTCTGGACGAGTTGCTCCACAGCGTACATTGTGGAGGAGTCATTCAAAGTAGAGTGGATATTTGGACATCATGGCCAAGAAATGATGACCCATAGAATCCTTCCCTTTAAAGACGTCCACAATGAAATGGTGTATGGTTTTGAGCTCTCATGGCTCCAAGCTAATTGTGATAATTATTGCCGAGGAAAGAGCTATGGTTGCTACCTCAATGACGCGAACCACGTTCATTATTGCTCGTACAGTAAATAATGTTGACCATTATTTTACCTTTTGCACATTTCCTTCTCCACTGTCACTAGCCATTCATTTATTGAACTTCTATAACACGAAATTTCTTGATGAATATCACAAATCTCAATCTAATTCTGAAGTTTGAGTTTTGGAATTAGGGATTTCAAAATGAATTTAGAGATATCAGATTGTTTTACTATGATTATTATTTTTATTTTATTTTATTATTATTTTTTTTAATAAAAAAAATCGGGTTGGGTTGGGTTGGGTGTTAGTCTAACCGGTTTAATGATTAAATTAAAAATCCAGAAAATCAAATTTTAAAATAATAACTAATGGTGTTAGTAAAAATTAACAGAAAATTGTCAATTAAAACAAAATGAAATTTAGAGGACTAAATTGAAACGGTCAAAACTTAGAAAACTCAATTGAATTTTGACCAAACATAAAAGGTACAATGTGTAATTTGACCTATTTTTTATTACATTATTCAAATTTTCTAAATGTATGCAAAGGGATGTGCACAAATTATAATCAATTTTTTTTTTTATTAATAGATATTAATTTAAATCACAATGTAAAATTTTATTTTTTGGATTATTTTTTGTTGTTGAGGATTTTTTTTTGGTTAATTTTGTATTGGTAGTAAATATATCTTTAGCCTTATATTAAGATATTTAAATTTTTTTTTGTTAATTACATAATGTATCCTAATAATATATCATTTAATAGGAAGAATGTATTTTCTAAAATACCAACTAAATATAATTCCTTTCAATATAATAACTTCTTAGAAATAATTTCAATATTTTACTAAACATATTATTTTCAATAAGAATGCATGCATTTCCAAAATAAATAATCCAAATGCTAATTAGAACACTCACAATTGCTAAATATAAATTCACTACTTTTATCTTTTTAAAAACTCATCTTTCTACTTTAAAGTATTATAAAATAATTTATTTTTTATTTTTATATTTTTTTCCCCACCCCCCACACTCCCTCAACAACACTAGCAGATTCACCTGCAAGTAACAACCCATCACACTTATGGCGACAACCCATACCCACAGTCAAAAAATCCAAACCCATGCCACAACCACGGATCCCACGTTGGCAAGCACTAACACACCCACGCTAGTAAACCCAAACCAATTACCACAAAATCCAATTTTGCCTATGATTTATTTTTGGGGGGCTGATTTCATATAGGAATTGTAGCAACTACTACAGCCAATTTGCAAAGCTGATTGAATAGTGCGATTGTTGCCAAAGCGAGGAGAGAGACACAAGACAAGGAAGCTCTTCAAAGAAATCTACACTTGCAGACGACATCGATCGTAATCACAAGCCGGTCTATGGACAAAATCAAACAGCACGTTCGCGATGAGAACACCGAGAAGGGAAAGTTTTTGAGGGAGAGTGAGTAATAATAATATATTGTAAAATTTATGTACAGTTACTTTAATAAGGTACATTAATTTTTTTAATTAAATTTAAACACATAATCAAATATATTAGTTTTTTTAATTAAATTTAAACATATAATTATATTAATTAATGAAACATAAATAATATTATCTTTTTTAAGAATATTTAAATTCAATGTATTTGAATTCAATTAAGAACCTAATGTATTTGACCTAAGAAATTGTAACTAAATTTTACCCATAATATAAAGAGTAAAAAAAATTACATCATGATGAACATAATCGGTATTGTTATCGACTACTATAGCTTTGTAACTTTTTGAGCAAAAATAAAGACTCGGATGGAAGGCTTGTTTGCTTAATTTGTTGATACAATTGTAGTTATTTTGGTTAAAAAATGGGTTTACCTGATCAGTTGAGAATGATGATAATAGTATTACATAGTTACGTCTTAGTGACCAAAAAGAAGTTTAGAGATAACCTTCTTTCCTCTTTATGCCACTAAACAAGTGATATAAAGAATTTTACTATTTATTTTTTTGAGAATAGTAGAGATGGTTTGTGGTGATTAGTAAACAATAAAGATAGCGTCATGATGTGCTTATATGAAAGTAAGTTGTCTTAATCACAATTTATTATCTCAATAATTATCTTAAGTTTTGCAATAAAGTAAGATTACATAAGGATGAAATTATTCAATTCATCCACGTGAGAGAGAGGTGTATATACTATATGGTACACTAGATTTACGGAATTAATTTATCCACCTAACTAGTTCACTCTAGAGCTGATTTGTTTGCCAAATTGAATCTTCCCAATGGATACGTAACAATGACATAATCGCCTAAGCATCATAAAGCTCCTTTAGTCCTTTATAAAAGAAAAAAAGAAAAAAAAAAAAAAAAAAAAAAAAAAAAAGAGTTGTCAAACTGCAGGCAAGAGGTGTTAGTTTTTTTTCAATTTTTAATTGGAGAAAGAGAATACGAAGAATGAGTACTAACAGTGTCAACAATTCACATAAGCTCACACTGTTTTAATTATACCATCAGTTCCCTTTATTTGCGTACGGAAGAAATGTGAAATTGTGTTCAAACAAATTGACGTGTTTGGTGGACGTGATGGCTCGAAGGTTTGAAAAGAAATTTTCATAAAATGATTTGGAAAAAGGTTTCTGAATGACTTGGAAAAGTTGTGGAACGTAGAAAGTAAAATTCTCTTTTCCTTCCTCTTTTATGTTTTGGTTACATTCACGTATTATACTATTTTGCATAATTTTTATCACTATTTATTGAAGTAATATATTATGATTAATAAACAAAAAAAATCACAAAATACATTTAGTGTTAGAAGTAATAATAGTGATTTCAAATACTTACAACGTGCCATTTGACAAAAGTTGTGCAAAATAATATCTCTATAAATACCATTTCAAGTAGATTATTATTAAAGTTGTGCAAACTAGTCTGTCCATAAACTCTTTCCTTTTTGTTACAGTATTGTGGCACTAGGAATGTTGGGAGGGTGAAGCTTTCGTCGGTTTTGTTTAGTAGAGATTGAAGAGCCGCTTAAAAAATATGGTTTAGTCCACAGGATCTAGTGTGGTCGCATTGTTTAGTGGGAGACATTTTGTTGTGCGAATTTTAGCATATTGACTTGTGTCCCCCATGGATTTCAAAGTATAATCAATTTTCGAAGTGACTTAAGATCTGCCTGAACCACACTCACACATGACCACATATTTCAAGGCTTAGGTATTGTATTTGTACCTAATGTTATCTAGTCAGCTGCCACATCACTTCATTTCACAAAAATTTAACCATTGATATGTTTTTTTAATAATTTTCAAAAGTAAATTGCGTATGGACCCGGCCTGGACTTTGAAGTTTGAACCCTATTTTAATCTTTATCTACTTGAACGTTTACATTAAACAAGTCATTGGAAAGCTTTTAACACGTAATTTGGTTTGGGGTTTATCCAGATTGGATTGTCATTATCATTTACGTGGATCATACTCGACCGCCTAAACTTTCCAGAATGTTAAAAGCTTATAACAGTGACTGAATGGCCCATTAACAATCAACATCATCCAATATTAGATTCTGATCCATCCAGAAATAAAAAGAAAAAGGTAATTGAGTCTTAGGTCTTGTTTGTTTTGGTGTAAAATGTTTTCAAAAAACGCTTTTTTTTTTTACCAGATTTTTAGGAGCTTGGGGCCTTTGGAAATGTTGGTCAAACTGAAATTGTTTTCAGGTGACTTTTCCAAGGAAAATGATGTTTGTTGGGTGTAAAACAATTTCCCTCAAACCAATACAACCCTCCACCCCCTCGAGTGTCAGTCGTGACACCCATCATCGACCAACCCAACCACCCATGTTCCTCCCTTGCACAACTATTATTGTCACCATATATTCTAGCCTAGACACCACCGATTAGGTAATTTTTCTCTCTTGCGTGCACTCTCCTTTCTCTCTCCGCCTCTCTTTGCTAATCTTGTAGATTTGACCTCTTTCTCTCTCTCCCTAGTTCTCCCTTTCTATCCCTTGATTTGCTTCTCTCTCTCTCTCTCTCTCTCTCTCTCTCTCTCTCTCTCTCTCTCTCTCTCCTTCTTTTTCATCATTTTTTTAAAATAATAATAATAATAATTCCTACATTTTTTAAAGGTATTTTGCTTGTAGAAATTTTAAATTGGCTTAGAGGTTGTGGCATTGAAAGCATTGAGCTAATGATTTTTATTAGAAAATAAATTTATATGCTTTGATCGGTTTGATCTGGTAGTGATTGCATTGCGGTGAGATTTAGTTATTTTGTGAGATTTGGAATTAATATTGGATTGTGTTTTCATTAATATTGGAATTAATCTGGTGTAGGCTTGCAAATTGTGAGATTTAGTTATTTTAAAGACTCAAAAGTTGAAAAAGTTAAAAAGTAACTGCAAATTGCAGGCTTGCAAAAGAAAAGATTAAAGGCAAAAGCAGGTGTAGACACCTCATTTTGTACTTACCAATATCCGAAATCCCTGGACCCAATGATGATATTACTCTTGTCTATCAAAAACAACTTTGAGTAGTGAGCCAGAGACAAGAATTGGAACAAGCCCAAACTCAAACCAAAGCCTAAGAGCCCAAACCGGACCAAGTGAGTGTATGCACCATTCCATAAAGCGTACGCATCCATTTAACACGCTTAAAATGGCCCACGCGCCTCCAAGTGGCATATGCATCTTCTATTCATGCGTACGCACCCTCCTAAGATGCGTATGCACCCTCCTAAGATGTGTACGCATTTTTAAGACAAAATCCTAAAATCGCTCATTTCCCATACCAGTCTCAATTAGCCATATTGGAAAGGTGACAATGGTCAACTAGGGTTTCTCAACTAGGGTTTCTCAACTCCGGCCACACTAACCCCCACACCCTATTTTCCTATATAAACACCCCGATTTCACTATTCCAGGGTGGAAGATTTAGAAAAAATTCTAGGCAAAACTATAGGCAAATAGCTTGAAAAATAGTGGTTTAAAGGTATCTTGAGAGCTTGGATATTTTCTTAGATTCTCTAAGGAAGAAAAGGAGCATATTTCTCAAGAGGCTAAATACATCACTTCCCTTTTAAATATCTTCTTCTCACATCAAAATCAAAGTTGTGGTAGACAAACAATTGAGGGACCAGTTAAGAAAACGCTTCCTACATCAAGGTAGGCTCTTGGGTAAGAAATGGATCTTATTCATGGTCCATTTTCTCCTCCCTAATCTCTTTTATTCTATTATACAATGTCTTGTTTTATTAATGATCGTTTAACTATTTATTCTTTTAATTTAAATATTTCGTTTCTCGCAGCCTTGTATTTGCTGCTTAGCAAAGGTGCGTACACCACCTCTAAGTGGGCGTATGCAACCTCCTAGTAGGCATACGCTTACTTGCCAAAAAACGTGTTCTTCTTATTTTCCCTTGTGTTATTCTCACTTCTTTTGGTTAATTGGACCTACTATGAAACTTATAGAGTTTAAGCTCTCAAACTCGAGAAACCCTAGGGTTAAGTTGATGAAATAAACTCGAGGATTAAGTTGAGTGGTCTTATTTAATTGCTTATTATCTTTTATGCATTCATAAGGTCTAATGATGAGTCCTTTATTCAAACATCTATCCAAAGCCCTTGGGTTTTCTGTGAGGATGATATAATGGACTCTAGGATCACGTAAATTGTTCATACATATTTCTTTAATATGCATAATGAGATCTAATGATAAGTCATCCATTTAAACATCCATCCAAGATCTTTGGATTTTGTGCAAGGGTGATAGAAGGGACTTTAGGGTCATTGTAGACACTCCATTTTGTACCTACCAATATTCGGAATCCCTGATCGCAATGATGATACTACTCTAGTATATCAAAAACAATTTTGAGTAGTGAGCCCAAAAGAAGACCCGGAACAAGTCTAATCTCAAATCAAAGCCCAAACTAGACCAAGTGAGCATATGCGCTCTTCCAAGAGGTGTACGCACCCTTCTTGTATGCATACGCCACTTCAACACACTCAAAATGGTCCACACATCTCAAAGAGGCGTACGCCTCATCCCATGTGGTGTATGCAAAGTTGAGACAAATCCATAAAATTACTCGATTTCCATACCAGTCTCAATTAACCATATTGGAGAGTTGACAATGGTTTGCTAGGGTTTTGAAGCTCCGGCCACACCAACCCCCACACTCCATTTTCCTATATAAACACCCCCATTTCACCATTTCAAAAGGACAGAAAATTCCCCAAAAACCTATCCAAAACTATAGGCAAATAGTTTGAGAAAAAGTGTTCAAAGAAGCCTTTTGAGAATTTGGCCACCTTTTCTTAGGTTCTCTAACCAAGAAAGCGGGTCTCCTTCTCACGAGGTCAATAAACATCATTTCTCTTATTCCAAATCATCATCTTCTTATCACAATCAAAGTTGTGATAGACAAACAACTGAAGGACCGGTTAAGAAAACAACTCCTACATCAAGGTAGGCTTTTGGGTGAGAAATCGATCTTTTCCAAAGTCTATTCTCTCCACCCTAATCCCCATAATCCCTTCTCTTTTTTGTTATAATGTCTTGTTTGATTTATTACACTGTAAAAATATTTGTTTAGATTTTTTTTTTTTTTTAGTTTAAATACTTCATGTCCTGCTTATTTGCATTGCTGGTTACTATTCTGGACAGAAGCGTACGTTGCCTAGGAAGTGGCGTACGCCTTTTCACAGAAGCATTTGCCTCCTCGTATAGAAACTCATTTTTTCTTTATTTCTTCTCTCTTCTCTCATTTCCCTTCACTTAATTGAACTTTCAAATGAAACTAATAATCGGTATAGGCTCTCAAACTCAAGGAACCTTAGGGTTCCACACGGAGTTGATGAAGTAAGTGGAGAAGTCCTATAAAATTACTTATTGTCCATTATGCATTCATAAGGTCCAAGAATGAGTCCCTTATTCAAATGTCCATCCAAAGCTCTAGGTATTTGTGTGAGGATGATAGAATGGACTTTAGGACCACATAAATTGTTCATACGTATTTCCTTAATGATCCAATGATAAGTCATCCATTCAAACACCCATTCAAGATCTTTGGATTTTGTGCAAGGGTGATAGAATGGATTTTAGGATCATATAAATTGTCCATGCATTTGCTTCTTTCTGTTTAGATCCAAGGATAAGTTTGCATTCACATATCTATCCAAAACCCTTGGGTTTTCTACAAAGATGATATAATAGACTTTAGGATCATGTTAATTGTTTATTTTTCTCTTCATTCTTTAAATCCCATGATGAACCTCTTTTCTCTATAGACTCCAAGTCTCAAAATCCCCAATGGGGAACCAATGAGAAAGGTTCTAAGGTAGTGGTTACCCCACCTCTTGTTAAATATTCATTTGTGTTCTTTCCATTATGCATCATATTACATGTTGATATCATCTTTTCATATTGTACCTCCCCATATTATATGTCTTGTTCTATCTCACATACTCATGCTTTTACATTTTATTTGTAGATCCTTTCACATATTGTATCTTATGTTTCTATCATCTCTTTATGTTATATCTCCCCATGTCGTATATTATGTTCCATCTCACATGTCCATACATCTTCTTGTACATTCTTTCTTGTGATATATTCCATATTGCTTCTCCCATCTTGGTTGTTGTACACTTTGATATATTGCTTGTATGATAAGGGTTTGCTTAATAAATTTCATTGTTGAATTAATCAAAAAGTAATACAAATGAAGGCCAGCCATAAGGCTAGGTGGTCTTGGGTGCCTAACACCTTCCCAAGAACGTACTTAAGCTCTGGATCTAGTACAAGGCTAGTAACTTTGTGTATGGATTCCAAGTTGGTTCCTGGATCAAAACCAAGTGGCGAATCCTCTTCTCCGCCTTAGTTCTTGAAGCTAGTAGGCATACTCTCGAGCCCATGTATAGGATGTGTTAGCCTCAAGGTTTCAATAATTATTAATTGGCTAATTAATCCAAGGACATTTATGTAGTTTTGATGATAACCATGATTTTAAGTTATTCATTAATGATATTTTCATATGAACTAATGATTTATGTTTTAAAGTTTAATTTTGACTATTGATTTAATTGGACCAAGATGGCCAATTCAAATATCAAGCAAATACAAAGTTGACAAGTTGCAAATTCATTGAAGATCAAAGTCATCAAGACTCAAGACAAAGAAATCAAGCTCAAAGACAATGATCCGAGACATATGAGAAGTAAGAGTTAGGTTTTGTAAAGTTTATTAAGATTTGATCTTTAAGGCTCAACTTTAAAACCAACTTCAATTGAAAAATCTCTTAAAGTTTTCAAAGACAAACTTGATTGGTTGAAATTCAAATATAAGACAACCATATCAATTGAAAAATCTCTTAAAGTTTTCAAAGACAACTTGATTGGTTGAAATTCAAATATAAGACAACCATATCAATTGAAAAATCTCTTAAAGTCTTCAAAGACAAATTTGATTAGTTGAAATTCAAATATAAGACAACCATATCAATTGAAAAATCTCTTAAAGTCTTCAAAGACAAATTTGATTAGTTGAAATTCAAATATAAGACAACCATATCAATTGAAAAATCTCTTAAAGTCTTCAAAGACAACTTGATTGGTTGAAATTCAAATATAAGACAACAATATCAATTGAAAAATCTCTTAAAGTCTTCAAAGACAAACTTAATTGATTGAAATTCACATGCAAGACAACCATATCAATTATGGTTGAAAAATCTTAAGAAGAAAAGTTTTCAAAGAAAACAAATTGATTGATTGAAAATCAAGAAGAATGCAAGACAACATGATGGCTATAAATACTATCCTTTCTTCATTTCTAAACATCAAGCATACAAGAGAAATCAAAGATAGAAAAGATAACATCTTATACATCAATCCATCCTTCTCAAGCTTATATTTTCATATCATTCAAAATCCTTGATTGAAAATTTCTCTAAACACTTTTTGAGCCATATTGATCAAATCCTTGATATACTATTAGAGTGAGCATATTATGTACAATTACTCTTTGAGAGAGCCTTATCTTGTACAACAAATACTTTGTTGAAACCATTGAGTGTTTTTGTTAGGGTTTTGGTATAAATCCTAAGTAGTGAAAAGGATTTTTCACTGGGTGGTTACTCTTCACCTTGTAAGGAAGATTTGTGGGTCTTGGTATAAATCCTAAGAGTGAAAAGGATTTTTCACTCGGTGGTTACTCTTCACCGTGTAAAGAAGATTTGTAACGGTTTTGATCTTCACCCGAAAGAAGATTGTCAAATTAGTGAATTTGGGAATCCTCGAGAAGTGATCTTGAGGCGGGGACGTAGGCGGGGAAGCCGAACCTCGATAACAATCACTGTGTTTGATTTTCTCTATCTCTATCTCTTACTTATTCAATTGCTTATATATGCTTGTGTTTGATTTTCTATCATATCTTATTGCAATTGAATTGTGTTCTTAAATTTGTTTTTGCTAATTGAAAATAGTTTTTAATTCCGCATTTAAATCGAAAAAGTTTGCCTCAACCTAAATCACCCCCCCTCTTAGGTTGATATTTGGGTAACAATTGGTATCAGAGCCAAGGCTCTACATATAGATTTAACAATCTTAGAGTTAAGATCATGGCAAACACATCTAGACCTCAAATGGTTGAAGGTCAATCTACAAATAGACCACCCTTGTTCAATAGTAGTGATTATAGTTATTGGAAAACTAGAATGACTACGTACATTAAAGCTCAAGATTATCTCATATGGAAAATCATTGTAAATGGTCCTCATGTTCCTACTAAAATAGTAGAAGAACAAGAAATACCCAAACAAGAAACTGAATGGGATGAAAATGATGTCAAACTCATTGAATTAAATTATAAAGCTATGAATTGTTTATATTGTGCGTTTGACTCAAAGGAATTTGATGAAATTTCAAGTTGTAATTCAGCTAAAGAAATTTGGGAAAGACTTGAAGCTACATATGAAGAAGCAAGTCAAGTTGAAGAATCAAAGATGAGCATGCTTGTTCATGATCACAAATTGCCTCAAATAAAGAAAGATGAATGTACAAGCATTAGCCCTCAAGCATCCAACGATGAAGAAGATTCTACCGAAGCCTTTTGCTTAATGGCATATGAAGATGAGGTAACTTCGGAACTCAATTCTTTAGAAAATAATTCTTATAGCTATGATGAATTACAAAATGCTTTTGAAGAGTTAGTTGAAGAATTTGAGAAGAATGTTTCGAAAAATAAAGTTTTCAAAAAGAAAGTCACATCTCTTTCAAACGAATTAGATGATTTCAAAAGCAAAAATGAAATTCTAGAAAAACAAATTATTTCTTTAAATGATAAAAATCTATCTTTAGAAAAAGAAATAATTAAGTTGAAAATTGAATCACAAAACTTCATTGAGAAAATGAAAGCAAAAGATGTGGAAACATCATCACAAATAGCTCATGATTCAAATCTCTTGGTAAATGAAAATAAAGAATTAAAACTCAAAGTTGAAAACTTAAATAAAATTGTGACTAACTTTACAAATGGAAAGAAAAATTTGGATAATTTGTTAGGTAGTCAAAGATGTGTTTTTGACAAAGCGGGTATTGGATATAACCCTAAAATCAAAGAAAAACACTATAAAAATTCTTTATAAATGAAAAATTCTTGAAAATTCCCATATGTGAAAATTGTGGAAAATTAGGGCATAATATTCATACATGTCCCATGAAAAATATGATTTGGATTATTAAAGGAACCACACCACCAACTAACCCAAGAGGACCCAAGAAGATTTGGGTACCAAAGAAGGTTACTTGAATTTGTCTTGTAGGTGTGCTTGATATCCAAATCTACCAAGGATAAGTGGTTTCTCAATAATGGATAATCAAGACACATGACGGGTGAATAAGTTCACAACTACTTCACCAAAAAGATGGAAGAAAGGTCACACTCAGAGAAAGGCAAAGGTTATTGGTAAAATTGGTAAAGTATCCTCTTTCTTAATTGGTAATAGCTTGAAAGCTAAAGGATATTTTGCAATATTCAAATATGCCATAAGTACTATTGATAAATCAAGCTTTGTTTAAATGCATTTATAAATGAGAATATTTACACAAATGATCTTGATAATATGACATCAAAAGAATCAATTTGCCTTGCTGCCATAAATGATAATAGTTGGTTGTGGCATAGAAGATTAAGATATGCCAATATGGAATTACTCCCAAAATTGTCTAAACTTGTTTTAGTAAAAGGCTTGTCGATTACTAAATTTGTTAAAGATAAAATATGTGATGCATGTCAACTAGGTAAACAAACTAAGTCATCTTTTAAGAAAAAGAAAGTTATTTCTGTTAGCCTCAAGGTTTTAATAATTATTAATTGGCTAATTAATCCAAGGACATTCATGTAGTTTTGATGATAACCATGATTTTAAGTTGTTCATTAATGATATTTTCATATGAACTAATGATTTATGTTTTAAAGCTTAATTTTGACTATTGATTTAATTGGACCAAGATGGCCAATTCAAATATCAAGCAAATGCAAAGTTGATAAGTTGCAAACACATTGAAGATCAAAGTCATCAAGACTCAAGACAAAGAAATCAAGCTCAAAGACAATGATCCGAGACATATGAGAAGTAAGAGTTAGGTTTTGTAAAGTTTATTAAGATTTGATCTTTAAGGCTCAACTTTAAAACAAACTTCAATTGAAAAATCTCTTAAAGTTTTCAAAAGACAAACTTGATTGGTTGAAATTCAAATGTAAGACAACCATATCAATTGAAAAATCTTTTAAAGTTTTCAAAGACAACTTGATTGGTTGAAATTCAAATATAAGACAACCATATCAATTGAAAAATCTCTTAAAGTTTTCAAAGACAAACTTGATTGGTTGAAATTCAAATATAAGACAACCATATCAATTGAAAAATCTCTTAAAGTTTTCAAAGACAAACTTGATTGGTTGAAATTCAAATATAAGACAACCATATCAATTGAAAAATCTCTTAAAGTTTTCAAAGACAAACTTGATTGGTTGAAATTCAAATATAAGACAACCATATCAATTGAAAAATCTCTTAAAGTCTTCAAAGACAAATTTGATTAGTTGAAATTCAAATATAAGACAACCATATCAATTGAAAAATCTCTTAAAGTCTTCAAAGACAACTTGATTGGTTGAAATTCAAATATAAGACAACAATATCAATTGAAAAATCTCTTAAAGTCTTCAAAGACAAACTTAATTGATTGAAATTCACATGCAAGACAACCATATCAATTATGGTTGAAAAATCTTAAGAAGAAAAGTTTTCAAAGAAAACAACTTGATTGAAATTCACATGCAAGACAACCATATCAATTATGGTTGAAAAATCTTAAGAAGAAAAGTTTTCAAAGAAAGCAAATTGATTGATTGAAAATCAAGAAGAATGCAAGACAACATGATGGCTATAAATACTACCCTTTCTTCATTTCTAAACATCAAGCATACAAGAGAAATCAAAGATAGAAAAGATAACATCTTATACATCAATCCATCCTTCTCAAGCTTATATTTTCATATCATTCAAAATCCTTGATTGAAAATAAAATTTCTCTAAACACTTTTTGAGCCATATTGATCAAATCCTTGATATACTATTAGAGTGAGCATATTGTGTACAATTACTCTTTGAGAGAGCCTTATCTTGTACAACAAATACTTTGTTGAAACCATTGAGTGTTTTTGTTAGGGTTTTGGTATAAATCCTAAGTAGTGAAAAGGATTTTTCACTGGGTGGTTACTCTTCACCTTGTAAGGAAGATTTGTGGGTCTTGGTATAAATCCTAAGAGTGAAAAGGATTTTTCACTCGGTGGTTACTCTTCACCGTGTAAAGAAGATTTGTAACGGTTTTGATCTTCACCCGAAAGAAGATTGTCAAATTAGTGAATTTGGGAATCCTCGAGAAGTGATCTTGAGGCGGGGACGTAGGCGGGGAAGCCGAACCTCGATAACAATCACTGTGTTTGATTTTCTCTATCTCTATCTCTTACTTATTCAATTGCTTATATATGCTTGTGTTTGATTTTCTATCATATCTTATTGCAATTGAATTGTGTTCTTAAATTTGTTTTTGCTAATTGAAAATAGTTTTTAATTCCGCATTTAAATCGAAAAAGTTTGCCTCAACCTAAATCACCCCCCCTCTTAGGTTGATATTTGGGTAACAATTGGTATCAGAGCCAAGGCTCTACATATAGATTTAACAATCTTAGAGTTAAGATCATGGCAAACACATTTAGACCTCAAATGGTTGAAGGTCAATCTACAAATAGACCACCCTTGTTCAATAGTAGTGATTATAGTTATTGGAAAACTAGAATGACTACGTACATTAAAGGTCAAGATTATCTCATATGGAAAATCATTGTAAATGGTCCTCATGTTCCTACTAAAATAGTAGAAGAACAAGAAATACCCAAACAAGAAACTGAATGGGATGAAAATGATGTCAAACTCATTGAATTAAATTATAAAGCTATGAATTGTTTATATTGTGCGTTTGACTCAAAGGAATTTGATGAAATTTCAAGTTGTAATTCAGCTAAAGAAATTTGGGAAAGACTTGAAGCTACATATGAAGAAGCAAGTCAAGAATCAAAGATGAGCATGCTTGTTCATGATCACAAATTGCCTCAAATAGAGAAAGATGAATGTACAAGCATTAGCCCTCAAACATCCAACGATGAAGAAGATTCTACCGAAGCTTTTTGCTTAATGGCATATGAAGATGAGGTAACTTCTAAACTTAATTCTTTAGAAGATGAATCTTATAGCTATGATGAATTACAAAATGCTTTTGAAGAATTGGTTGAAGAATTTGAGAAGAATGTTTTGAAAAATAAAGTTTTTAAAAAGAAAGTCACATCTCTTTCAAACGAATTAGATGATTTCAAAAGCAAAAATGAAATTTTAGAAAAACAAATTATTTCTTTAAATGATAAAAATCTATCTTTAGAAAAAGAAATAATTAAGTTGAAAATTGAATCACAAAGCTTCATTGAGAAAATGAAAGCAAAAGATGTGGAAACATCATCACAAATAGCTTATGATTCAAATCTCTTAGTAAATGAAAATAAAGAATTAAAACTCAAAGTTGAAAACTTAAACAAAATTTTGACTAACTTTACAAATGGAAAGAAAAATTTGGATAATTTGTTAGGTAGTCAAAGATGTGTTTTTGACAAAGCGGGTATTGGATATAACCCGAAAATAAAAGAAAAACACTATCAAAAATTTTTCATTAATGAAAACTTCTTGAAATCTCCCATATGTAAACATTGTGGAAAATTAGGGCATAATATTCATACATGTCCCATGAAAAATATGATTTGGGTAGTCAAAGGAACTACTCCTCCAAAAGCTAACCCTAGTGGACCCAAGAAAATTTGGGTACCAAAGAAGATTATTTGAAGTTGTTTTGTAGGTATGCTTGATATCCAAATCTACCAAGGATAAGTGGTTTCTTAACAGTGGATGTTCAAGGCATATGACAGGTGACAAAAACAAGTTCACTTCTCTTACTCTAAAAGATGGAGGAAATGTCAAATTCGGTGATAACTCAAAAGGAAAGATCATCGGTATAGGTAATATTGGTAAAACACATTCTCTTGTTATTGAAGATGTTCTCTTGGTTGATGGCTTGAAACATAACTTGCTAAGTATTAGCCAATTGTGTGATAAAGGCTATAATGTAATATTCAAATCAATCATGTGCATTATAGTAAATAAAATTGATAATCAAGTTCTATTTGTGGCATTTAGAAATGAGAATGTCTACACTATTGATTTTGATAATATGACTTCAAAAGAATCAATTTGCCTTGCTGCCATAAATGAAAATAGTTGGTTGTGGCATAGAAGATTAGGACATGCCAATATGGAATTACTCTCAAAATTGTCTAAACTTGATTTAGTAAAAGGCTTGCCAGTTACTAAATTTGTTAAAGATAAAATATGTGATGCATGTCAACTAGGTAAACAAACTAAATCATCCTTTAAGAAAAAGAAAGTCATTTCTACTTCAAGACCTCTAGAACTCTTGCATATGGATTTATTTGGTCCTATTAGAACCGCTAGTTTAAGTGGTAAATTGTATGCATTTGTAATTGTTGATGATTACTCTCGCTATACATGGGTATTATTTCTTGCTCATAAAAATGAAGCTCATAAAGCATTTGTTAAACATTGTAGAAGAATTCAAAATGAAAAAGGTTATACAATTAACAATGTTAGAAGTGATAGAGGTAGAGAATTTGATAATCAAGATATTGAACTATATTGTGATCAAAATGGTTTTGGACACAATTTCTCGGCACCTCGTACTCCTCAACAAAATGGAGTAGTAGAACGTAAAAATAGATCACTTCAAGAAATGTCTAGAACTATGCTTAATGAACATAATTTACCTCAATACTTTTGGGCTGAAGCTGTTAACACCGCTTGCTATGTTATAAATAGAACCATCATTAGAAACACTTTAAATAAAACTCCTTATGAACTATGGAATAATCGAAAACCTAACATTGGATATTTCAAAGTTTTTGGATGTAAGTGCTTTGTATTGAATGATAGAGATAATCTTGGTAAATTCGATGCTAAATCCGATGAAGGTATATTCCTTGGTTATTCTACAAATAGTAAAGCATATAGAGTGTTCAATAAACGAACTATGGTTGTTGATGAATCTATGCATGTTGTTTTTGATGAAACTAATCCATTCCATATAAAAAATAATTGTGATGATGAGCCAATTTCTCTTGAAAATAAAGCTAGTTCATCTAACCAAGTTGATTTAAGTGAAAAAGTCAAAGATCAAGTAGATGAACCAAAAGATGAAGAAAAAGCGCTTCCTCCAACCAACAATGAAGAATTACCAAAAAGTTGGAACGTAGTCCATAGTCATCCTAAAGAATTGATCATTGGTGAAATTGAACATGGAGTAAGCACAAGATCAAAGCTCAAGGACATCTGCAACAACATGGCGTTTCTCTCACAAATTGAACCAAAGAATATAAATGAAGCTATTGAAGATGAATCATGGATCTTTGCAATGCAAGAAGAGCTAAACCAATTTGAAAGAAACAAGGTATGGACTCTTGCACCTAGACCCAAGGACCACTCCGTCATTGGTACAAAATGGGTATTCCGAAACAAAAAGGATGAAGAAGGTATAATAGTAAGGAACAAAGCAAGGTTAGTCGCTCAAGGTTATAATCAAGAGGAAGGTATTGATTATGGAGAGACTTATGCTCCAGTTGCTAGATTAGAAGCTATACGCATGTTACTTGCTTTTGCATGTTTTAAAAATTTTAAATTATTTCAAATGGATGTCAAAAGTGCCTTTTTAAATGGTTTTATTGCCGAAGAAGTTTATGTAGAACAACCTCCTGGATTTGAAAATCATGAATTTCCAAACCACGTTTTTAAATTATCAAAAGCTTTATATGGTTTAAAACAAGCTCCAAGAGCTTGGTATGAACGACTAAGTGGTTTCCTTATTGAAAAGGGTTTTACACGTGGAAAACTTGACACAACATTATTTCTAATGTTTGATGGAAAAGACATGCTTATTGTGCAAATCTATGTTGATGATATTATATTTGGTTCTACTAATGAAAACTTGTGCAAAGAATTCTCTAAGACTATGCAGGATGAATTCGAAATGAGTATGATGGGTGAGCTAAAATTCTTTCTCGGACTTCAAATAAAGCAAACCGAAGATGGGATATTCTTAAATCAATCCAAATATGTCATAGACTTACTAAAAAGATTTGGATTGACAAATGCTAAAGCATATGGAACTCCCATGAGTCCTTCAA
>OU015768.1:24679837-24732054 GCA_907173295.1 Fagus sylvatica
AAGAACATAAATGAAGCTATTGAAGATGAATCATGGATCTTGGCAATGCAAGAAGAGCTAAACCAATTTGAAAGAAACAAGGTATGGACTCTTGCACCTAGACCCAAGGACCACTCCGTCATTGTACAAAATGGGTATTCCGAAACAAAAAGGATGAAGAAGGTATAATAGTAAGGAACAAAGCAAGGTTAGTCGCTCAAGGTTATAATCAAGAGGAAGGTATTGATTATGGAGAGACTTATGCTCCAGTTGCTAGATTAGAAGCTATACGCATGTTACTTGCTTTTGCATGTTTTAAAAATTTTAAATTATTTCAAATGGATGTCAAAAGTGCCTTTTTAAATGGTTTTATTGCCGAAGAAGTTTATGTAGAACAACCTCCTGGATTTGAAAATCATGAATTTCCAAACCACGTTTTTAAATTATCAAAAGCTTTATATGGTTTAAAACAAGCTCCAAGAGCTTGGTATGAACGACTAAGTGGTTTCCTTATTGAAAAGGGTTTTACACGTGGAAAACTTGACACAACATTATTTCTAATGTTTGATGGAAAAGACATGCTTATTGTGCAAATCTATGTTGATGATATTATATTTGGTTCTACTAATGAAAACTTGTGCAAAGAATTCTCTAAGACTATGCAGGATGAATTCGAAATGAGTATGATGGGTGAGCTAAAATTCTTTCTCGGACTTCAAATAAAGCAAACCGAAGATGGGATATTCTTAAATCAATCCAAATATGTCATAGACTTACTAAAAAGATTTGGATTGACAAATGCTAAAGCATATGGAACTCCCATGAGTCCTTCAACAAAGCTTGACAAAGATGAGAAAGGTAAACCGGTGGACGTTAAGCTATATCGAGGTATGATTGGTAGTTTACTTTATTTAACCGCAAGTAGACCCGATATAATGTTTAGTGTATGTCTTTGCGCCCGATTTCAATCTATCCTAAAGAATCACACTTAATTGCAGTCAAACGAATATTTCGATATTTGCTTGGAACCATTGATTTAGGATTATGGTACCCTAAGTCAAATTCATTTGACTTAATAAGCTACACGGATGCGGATTTTGCTGGTTGCAAAATTGATCGCAAAAGCACTAGTGGTACTTGTCACTTTCTAGGACACTCACTAGTATCATGGTTTAGTAAAAAGCAAAATTCTGTGGCCTTATCAACGGCGGAAGCCGAATATGTAGCGGCCGGTAGTTGTTGTGCTCAATCTCTCTACATAAAACAACAACTAGAGGATTTTAAAATTCTTTTTGATCATATTCCCATAAGGTGTGATAACACAAGTGCCATAAGTTTAAGTAAAAATCCTATCCAACACTCTCGCACAAAGCACATTGAAATTAGATACCATTTTATAAGAGATCATGTACAAAAAGGGGACATTGAACTTGAATTTGTAAGCACCGATAGTCAATGGGCGGATATTCTCACGAAACCTCTCATTGAAGAACGATTTTGCACAATTCGACGTGAAATAGGTATGGCTAGATACGTTGATATCAAATGAGTTTAAACTTATTATCTTTCTCTTTGAATATAAAATGATGTTATGCATATCATGTTCATAAAATTGTTCATTTTATATCTTCCTAGTTATATTGTTTGAACATTAAATTATATGTCCCAGTTCTATGTATATTTGCGTATATGTTCATGCATAAAATAAGAAATAAAACTCATCATTTAAACAAACTTGAGTTTATTAAAAAGAAAGCCATAAAGGAGAAGTCACCACAAAAGGAAAAACCACTACACTTCCCACTACATTTATTTGGGGATAGAGCGAGAAGTCAATTCCTTCACCTCAGCTAGTAGCTTCTCGTACTGCTTCTGCAGCTTATTAGTGGTCTTGCTCTGCTCTGTGGACCGGATTACCAAATCATCGGCATAAGAATCCACGAGCGCCTTCAGCCTTTTGTTCTCCTCCTTGACCTCCCCTACTTTCTTCTTACTCTCCTTCAGCAACCTTTGTAAAATGGTGACTTGAGAACGCAGCGTTTTCACTTCCATATTCCTAACATGAAGACGACGTCCCATGTTAGAAACAGTGGCAGTACACTGAATCGTGAGTGCCAATGATTCATTTATTATTTGTGGGTCAGTCCTCCCAGCTAAAACCTTTGCATCCTCCGGAGTACAAAGACCGGCAGCTACTGCGGTGGCAGTCTCACCATTCAATATCACTGAATCAGTTACTGACACAGGGCCATTAATCGAAAGGAAGTAAGACATTTTATCTTCAAAATTAGGTTGGCTGCCACGCATGTTATATGAAACAGACTTCTGGAATGGTCATAATGGAGAGTTGCACACAAAGAAACGACGACTTTCAGGTAAATTCTGTTTCTTATCATTTAGATTAATTGTTTCTACCTTTGGTTTGTTTTGAGAAGAAGAGGAAGCCATTCTAGAAATTAAGCTAAGTCATTGAAAATGACAGAAGCTTATGCAGATTGTTTGGAAACTGAGTATAGTGGCTAAAAAGTTCGGGTTTTTTTGAAATAGGCCAACCTCATGTTCAATTACTTCCACAAATGCAGCCATACTGTCAATTTGCTTAGTCCTGTTTTGGGAATTAACTAGACTATCACCCGACAATCCGAGATTCTTTCTTCATTATTTTTCAACATATGTTCAAATCTAACGAGCAACTTAACGTAATACGGAATTTCACTGACTCGGAACTCGATGCGATCGTCGACAAGATCTGTTTTCTGAAAAAGCAGAAATTTTTTTTCAAACTTCCTGATTTATCGGTGTCTATGGCGTGCGTAATTGGATAAGTCTGACACATAGCAAAATCTGAACCCTTCATTCACACTTACGACACGTAGCAAAATCTGAACCATTCATTCACACTTATGACACATAGCAAAATCTGAACCATTCATTCACACTTATGACACGTAGCAAAATCTGAACCATTCTTTCAAACAGCGCGTCTGTCCTATAAATTCGCTTCACCTCTCCACTACATACTCACACCTCTCAGATAATATTTTCTCTCATTCTTTAGATAAAACTCTAAGAGGATGCAGCATCATTTAGAGATTCATAAAATCAAATACTTGATCTTCTCAGATAGAAGCAAAATTATTATTGATCAAGTTTCCACGAAGCAAGATTATTATTGATCATGCTTCTCGGTTGAAGTACCTCTCTCATACACCAGGTTGATGGGAAGATCTTTAGCATACACTCCAAATATATCTTCCTCATCCGAATCATCCCGTTCATACAACTGTTGATACACCTGAAGCTTTGTATGACAGAAGAGAGAGAGTACATAGTATATATGGGCTTCATCCCATGTCCTTTCCAGATTGCATTAAATCATCAGCATTTTATTATGGCATATGTCCTTTCCAGATTGCTTAAATCATCAGCATTTTAGGCATATGGCAAGGGACATCATATCCTTTCCTGAAGCATCTTCAACCGAACCCTCAATCCATCCGAACCACTAGGATGAAGAATCTTACAAATATGAATATATTTGTTTTATTTCTTTATGCCAAATAAGAGAAAAATATGATATGGTGGGGTAGAAACCAAAAGGGAGAAATATATTTTTTGTTTAATTTTGGTTGTTTAAAATGTTGAGTGATGTTTGGAGATATTGAATATAATTATTATTTTTTTGATGATGCCAAGGGGGAGAAAGATATGACATTTTTTGAATGTATTGGTGAATTATCATATCTTGCAATAAAATGAATTATCATATCTTGCATTAAAATGCGCATATATATATGCATTAAATATAAAAAAAAATAATTAAAAAAAAAAAAAAAAATTGATCTATGCATAAAGATAGGGGGAGATTTAAAAATCTCTAATATATTAGGGGATATGCATTATTCAAATTAGGGGGAGCTTTTCAAGAAAAGCTTCAAAATCATAAATCGTATAAAAATATCATATCATATGTGTCATCATCAAAAAGGGGGAGATTGTTAGCCTCAAGGTTCAATTCAATAATTATTAATTGGCTAATTAATCCAAGGACATTTATGTAGTTTTGATGATAACCATGATTTTAAGTTATTCATTAATGATATTTTCATATGAACTAATGATTTATGTTTTAAAGTTTAATTTTGACTATTGATTTAATTGGACCAAGATGGCCAATTCAAATATCAAGCAAATACAAAGTTGACAAGTTGCAAATTCAAATGAAGATCAAAGTCATCAAGACTCAAGACAAAGAAATCAAGCTCAAAGACAATGATCCGATTCATTGACATATGAGAAGTAAGAGTTAAAGGTTTTGTAAAGTTTATTAAGATTTGATCTTTAAGGCTCAACTTTAAAACAAGCTCAACTTCAATGATGAAAAAAAATCTCTTAAAGTTTTCAAAGACAACTTGATTGGTTGAATTAAGATTTGAATTCAAATATAAGACAAAAACCATATCATTGAAAAATCTCTTAAAGTTTTCAATTAAAGACAAACTTGATTGGTTGAAATTCAAATATAAGACAAACTTCATATCAATTGAAAAATCTCTTAAAGTTTTCAAAGACAAACTTGATTGTTGAAATTCAAATATAAGACAACCATATCAATTGAAAAATCTCTTAAAGTCTTCAAACACAAATTCAAATATAAGACAACCATATCAATTGAAAAATCTCTTAAAGTCTTCAAAGACAAATTTGATTGTTGAAATTCAAATATAAGACAACAATATCAATTGAAAAATCTCTTAAAGTCTTCAAAGACTTGATTGGTTGAAATTCAAATATAAGACAACCATATCAATTGAAAAATCTCTTAAAGTCTTCAAAGACAAATTTGATTGATTGAAATTCAATCAAAGTCATGATTGGCTCAACTTTAAAACCAACCATATCAATTATGGTTGAAAAATCTTAAGAAGAAAAGTTTTCAAAGAAAACAAATTGATTGATTGAAAATCAAGAAGAATGCAAGACAACATGATGGCTATAAATACTATCCTTTCTTCATTTCTAAACATCAAGCATACAAGAGAAATCAAAGATAGAAAAGATAACATCTTATACATCAATCCATCATTCTCAAGCTTATATTTTCATATCATTCAAAATCCTTGATTGAAAATTTCTCTAAACACTTTTTGAGCCATATTGATCAAATCCTTGATATACTATTAGAGTGAGCATATTGTGTACAATTACTCTTTGAGAGAGCCTTATCTTGTACAACAAATACTTTGTTGAAACCATTGAGTGTTTTTGTTAGGGTTTTGGTATAAATCCTAAGTAGTGAAAAGGATTTTTCACTGGGTGGTTACTCTTCACCTTGTAAGGAAGATTTGTGGGTCTTGGTATAAATCCTAAGAGTGAAAAGGATTTTTCACTCGGTGGTTACTCTTCACCGTGTAAAGAAGATTTGTAACGGTTTTGATCTTCACCCGAAAGAAGATTGTCAAATAGTGAATTTGGGAATCCTCGATTTGGGAATCCTCGAGAAGTGATCTTGAGGCGTAGGACACGTAGGCGGGGAAGCCGAACCTCGATAACAATCACTGTGTTTGATTTTCTCTATCTCTATCTCTTACTTATTCAATTGCTTATATATGCTTGTGTTTGATTTTCTATCATATCTTATTGCAATTGAATTGTGTTCTTAAATTTGTTTTTGCTAATTGAAAATAGTTTTTAATTCCGCATTTAAATCGAAAAAGTTTGCCTCAACCTAAATCACCCCCCCTCTTAGGTTGATATTTGGGTAACAGGATGGGCTCACACCGGGCAACCTGATCCACCACTTCACAGTGGTTTAAAATAATACTACACTTTTACACTTTTACACTTTTACAAATTCATACATCTATCCAAACCCTCGGGTTTTATGCAAAAATGATGGAATTGACTTTAGGACCATGTCAATTGTTTATTCTTTTCTTTATTCTTTAACTCCAATGATGAATCTTGTTTCTCTTAAAGACTCTAAATCTCCAAATCCCTAATGGGGAAGTAACAAGAAAGGTTCTAGGATAGTGATTATTCTACCCTTTGTTAATGTTCATTTTGTGTATATTTTCTTTATATTCCATGCTACATGTTGATATCATTTTTTCATATTGTACCTCCCTATGTTATATGCTTTGTTCTATCTCACATATCCATGTATTTGCATTATATTTGTAGATTTTTTCATGTGCTATATTCTATGTTGCCATTATCTCTTCATATTATATCTCTCTATTGTATGTTATTCGTTTTGATATACCGTGTGCATGGTAAAGGTTGAGTTAATAAATGTTATTGTCAAATTAACCCAAAGTAATACAAATGAAGGCCAGCCGTAAGACTGGGCAATCTGGAGTGCCTAACACCTTTCTAAGAACGTACCTAAGCTCCAGACCTAGTCTAAGGCTAGTACCTTTTGCATGGATTCTAAGTTGGTTCCTAGGCCTAAACTAGGTGGCGACTCATTTTCTTCGCCCTAACTCTTGAGGCTAGTAGGTGTACTTTCGAACTCATGTGTAGGATGGGCTCACACCGGGCAACTTGATCCACCACTTCACAGTGAGTTCAATATTCCCAAAAGAATCGAGTGACTTCCCGGGGAGGGCCACCAGAACAGGGATCGAGAGCACTCACAGCAGGTACATTATATCATCACATGAGTTATTAACTTATATTATATTATATTAATATTAAATGCGATTGCTTGGGCTTGACTTTTAACTTTAATGTTTTGCTTTTTTAGCTGGAACCTTTTAACTTGTTTGCAAATGGTATTTAGTAATTTCTTGTTGTTCCTCGTGTGTTGAAACTTTTAGCTTTATTTTATTTTCTTTTTTCTTTGCTAAAGGAACTTTTAGCTTTTAACTTGTTTGCAATTTGTCTTTAGCAATTTCTTGTTTTTTAACTTGTTTACTTATTTATTTTATGATTTATCAAATTTAGCTTTATATTTTTATATAATTTTTTGTAATTTTTATTTGACTCGACGGTTCGACCAGTTACCTAGTGGTTGAACCAGTGGTTGACCAAACGTTAACTCCTAGACAAGTTTAACGTTTGGTCTGGGTTTAATAACTAAATGGTAAAGAGACTTTAAATTAGGCGATTTTGATCCTCTCCATTTTAAAGTGAAATGAAGAGTGTCTATTTAAAGGCTATACTTTATTTAAATTAATCTAGGGTCTAGAATGTGCTACCTCATTAAAAATGATAACTAAACAAATTAAACTGTGGTTAATTCTAATTAATGTTAATTGTAGTTAAAAAAAAATGAAACCTAATGGGAATAAAATTTGTATCCAAAGAACAATGAGCCAAATGCATCACGACGGTCGTCCATCAAATGAAGGTCATCTGTCGTAGCTAAAATTGCAATAAATTAAGGGACCAATGCATCATTACTTCAGACCATATTAATCACCCGTTACTTTCCTTAAAGTATATAATCAATGTGAACGGTTACTCCATGTCTCACGTTATACACTAAATGAGACAACAGTTAGAAACTCCAAGTCCTATAAAAGGCTACCAGCCACACCTGAACCAGGTATAAGATACATTGACTTTCTCTATGCTATTTGCTATCCAAATTTAAGGACACACACACAACTGTCATGATATTGTCCTCTTTTACAGGGTCCATCCCCCCATAAGGTTTTGTTCTCACCCATAAAGCCCATAATTTGTGTGTGAGAACAAAACCTTGATGGAGGCTAGACAATGCCAAAAAGGACAATATCATGCCAGTTGTGAGAGGGTTCTTACAGATGGTATCAGAGCCGACCCATCCCGTGTGGGCTCAAGAATAATGGGCTCTAACGAGGACGTTAGGGATTGAAGTTGGGTAGATTGTGATGCCTCAAATTCTGATAAATGTGTGTGTTTGTGTTGAGTCTCACATTAGGCAAATACTGGGTCGAACTGAGCTTTATTAACAATAACAAGGAGCCTCAATTGTAACTTGACTAGTTCTTTTGATGTATAAGGGCAGATGTGGCTAGCACTTTCTTTGGGTTATTACAAATGGTATTAGAGCCGGGGACGGCTCTCCTCTGAGGGTGTGGGTGAGGCACGTGTGAGCTAAGAGTCCCACATCACTTAAGTGAGCGTCTAAGAATTGGTTCATAAAGAAGGGATACTTCCCTAATTGGTATAAGACCTTTTACCCATAAAGTATGGGCTTTGTGGTGAGAAACAAACCTTGAGGGGGGTCGGCCCTGCCAAAGAGGACAATATCTTGCCAGTTGTGAGCGGGTCCTTACAAATGGTATAAGAGCCGAGGATGGCTCTCCTCTAAGGGTATGAGTGAGGCATATGTGTGAGCTAAGAGTCCCACATCACTTAAGTGAGCATCCAAGACTTGGTTCATAAGGAAAGATGCGTCTCTAATTGGTATGAGGCCTTTTACCCACAAAGGATGAGTTTTATGGGTGAGAACAAAACCTTGAGGGGGGCTGGGCCTTTCCAAAGAGGACAATATCATGCCAATTGTGAGCAAGTCTTTACAAATGGTATTAGAGCCGGGGACGGCTCTCCTCCGAGGGTGTGGGTGAAGCATATATGTGAACCAAGAGTCTCACATCGCTTAAGTGAGCGTCTAAGACTTGGTTCATAAGAAGTGATGTTTCTTTAATTGGTATGAGGCATTTTACCCACAAAGTGTGTCTTTTATGGGTGGGAATAAACCTTGAGGGGGGGCTGGGCCCTGCCAAAGAGTACAATATCATGCTAATTGTGAGCGAGTCCTTACAAATGGTATTAGAGTCAAGGACGACTCTTTTATGAGGGTGTGGGTGAGGCATATGTGTTAGCCAAAAGTCTCACATCGCTTAAGTGAGCTTCCAAGACTTGGTTCATCAGAGATATGTTTCTCTAATTGATGGCCTTTTACCCAAGAAGTATGGGCTTTGTGGGTGAAAACAAACCTTGAAGGAGACTAGGCCCTACCAAATAGGACAATATCATGCCAGTTGTGAGCGGGTCCTTACAATAATTTAGAAAACATCTTTAAAACAAGAGGTTAGTTTAGAAAGTATCTTTAAAACAAGAGGTTAATTTAGAAAGCAAGAAAGCATCTTTAAAACAAGAGGTAATATTTAAAATAACTTTGAAAAGTTCTTTTGATACATAAAAAATTATAAACTTTAAAAACATTTTTTTCTAAGAACCTAACAAATAAAACTTGTGCATGTCATGCATAATTACTAGTTCACGAAATCCCCACGAAACAATGCTTGATTTCTTGATTTTCTTGTAGCACTCAAGAACCAATCTTGAAATCTTGCAACCTTCTAATCCTTTTATATTGTAATTTTAATGGTTATGAAACACCAAGAATACCTAGGCTTCAATAAAGATCCTCGTGGAAAATAAAACGTAAATAAATCATCAAAGAACCCTAAGTTTAAAGGCTTAGCTTCACCAAGATTGTTCTCACTTTCTTATCTGATCCTTTTCTTTCTCTTTTTTTTTTTGCCATGAACATGAGCCTTAATTTATATACCTGATTCTTTATAAGTTGCTATTTGTCTTGATTTAAATTAAGGAAAGTACTAACCACATTTGCACTTATACTCCAAAAAGACTAGTCAAGTTACAATTGAGGTTTCTTGTGATTGTTAATAAAATCTAGTTCAACCCAGTATTTTTCCGATGTGAGACTCAGTACAAACACATACACTTATCAGAATTTAGGGTATCATAATCTCCTCCACTGAAATCCTTAATATACTTGTTAGGGCCCATTATGCTTGAGCCCACATGGGATTAATGGGTTGGCTCTGATATCATTTGTAATAACTCAAGGAAAGCACTAGCCACATCTACGTTTATACCCCAAAAGGACTAGTCAAGTTACATTTGAGGCTCCTTGTGATTGTTAATAAAGCCCATTTCAACCCAGTATTTGCATGATGTGTGACTCATCATCACAAACACACACACTTATTAGAAGGTCATGATACCGAATAGCCTTTGTTAGCTTCTGAAAGACAGATGTAGGCACAGCCAGCTAGCATCCAATCCTTAACATTATCATTCGCATAATTCTGGTACCGTGCCCTCATACTGTCTATGTCATCACTATCCACTTTACTAAAATAAGACAATGCGATCTAGTGCCTAGAAACCTGAGATAGCCTAGACGAGCCAAATACAGAAGGCCTCGCATCAGATGATGCCTCCTCATTTTCCCTCTACGACGAAGATAAGCCCTATGCAAATCTTCAGATAAAACCAACGGCCACTAAGTCCTTAACTAGCCCCCAAATACTAACCACTGGAAATGCTACAAAACACAACTCTACCAATAAACGGTGATGTACACTATCTACCAAAATAAAAGCCCTAAGCGGATGAGGACCTAGATTATTCTCAGTGAATCTACACAACCCCACAAAAAAATGTCCTAAAGTAAGGACTCAATGAATCCAAGGTGTAAAACTCAAAAATGTAAGAAAATAAGTCAAGAAAAGAAAACTCATTAGGGCATTAGGAAATTTGTGAGGGAGATCCACCAAGAAAAACGCCTAATGTAGTGTACTAAAAAAAACACCCTTCCTTAAGTAAGGGGGCCCCGAAACAGTCGACATGTGAAATGAAAGGTCGCTTAGTGCAAAATGCTCAATACCTTGATGACACATGTTGTAAAGCCACCCAACCGCCGTTGCATCATTCAATGAGACACTCTGCTTTCCTAGATCACGAATTACCAAAAAACCCTCCGACTGTTGGTATTTTGAATGTTGTCCATAGGAGTGACCTCATAGAGAGAGAGAGAGAGAGAGAGAGAGAGAGAGAGAGAGAGAGAGAGATTAAAAATAAATTTTGGAGACCTGGGTTTTAATTGTTATATATATATGGAGAGAGAGAAAAAATTTAAAAAGTGGTAACCAACTATGGTTTTTGAAATTATTTTATTCTTTTAATGTTTTTGAACTATTACGTGATTTAAGAAATAGTTATTACAAGCATTTTGATAAGGAATAATTATCTCTCATTTTAAAGAATAGTCATTATACTAAGAAATAACTATTCACTGTAATAAAAGAACAACCAAAAAACCTAATAGTTATTTCTTAGAAATAATTATTTTATTGCATGAAACGTGCCTTTAATATGTCCAAGGATAATAGATAAGACGAATAGCTCTATGGAGATGAAAGAGTCAAGCGATAACTAAAAGATTGAGTTTACCCAATCATTTAATATGAAGTCCCCTCAGGGCCACCTATCTAAGGCAAAACCTTGCGCCTTTCGTGATACATGTGCTAGTAGGGTGTTGCGTGTCCCCTTGGGATTAGTCGAGGTACGCGTTTCTACGGAACGTTGGCCTGGACACCCAAGATTATCAAAAAAAAAAATAGTGAGGTCATGCGTATAAACTCACGTAGTGCATTTGTACACAAACAAAAATTTGTGTTGGTATTGATCGTTATTGAAATATAAATATAGACAATAGTATGAATAAGGTTCGTTTTATTTCATGTTGGCTATCCACTACTCTTTATGTTGAATTTCATATAATCTATATTAAAAATTTAAGAAAATAAAAGTACTTTTTTTTTTTTATTAAATAAAGGTATATATTATTGTATGTTATGCCCGTGTAGATGGCCATAAAAAGGTTTGTATTATTAATTGCAAAGTGCCACTTGGGTATTCCCAGTGGTAATCCCTCTTTCCAAAAAGCATCACCCCTCTATGAGGGTGTGGGTTCAATCCTCGAGATCTTCAAAATATACGTGTGTGTGAGTTTAGATTAGAATTTCTATCATATATATATATATATATATAATAATTAATAATTAATTGCAAATTTATCATAATAATAACTTATTGAACTTAAAATTAAAATTCTTAAATGAATACTGTAAAATTTAAAACTATATAAAGTATAGTTTATTGAAAATTTAGATTTTGATAGTTATTATTATACTCTAAAGATATTATGAAAAATTATTATATATATATATATATTTATAATAATGTGGGATAAATCTTATGTGGTTCGGATAGAGGGGTTCAATTGTCGTCCCATGGGTGGTCATTATGCATGCCAAACAATGGTACATGTATGTTAGCAAGGTATTGTGGAGGTTATGGATGGCAGAAAATGGTGCACATTTTATTTTGAGATAAAATGAACTGTATTGGAAAGTTATGCGGATTGGTTGTCAAGAACTCAAAAAGGGTTGTTAAAAATTTGAATAATAAGGAACTATATATTTTTTAATAGAAAATAATATTAAAAAAAATCATGAAAACTTTTTATTTAGTTGGAAGACTGAATGTTCATTAAAAAAAAAAAAGAGTTGGAAAACTAAATGAATAGTATTTTATTACTCTTTAAAAAAGAGTGACACGTGACCCTAATTATAAATCTGGTTGAGGTAAAAGGCTAAATGATGGGGATTTTGTTTCATTAGACAAATTGTTGATTCTTGATTGCTCTATTTTAGAAAGAAAGAAAAATATGTTTTGAGTTCTTAACGTAATTTTTGTTATTGTGATGCAATAAATTTTTTTAATATTTGCATCTCCAAAAGAAGTTATGAAATTTTATCAAAATGAACAACCAATTTTTTAGAATATATTGAAATTTTTAATTAAAATTTATATTTGAATTAATAATAAGTTTTGATAAGAAAATTGGGATTAGGTTAAAAAAAAATTGAAAGCAGTTTTAAATAGAATGAGTTAGAAATAATTTTTGATAGACTTATAGTACTTATGAATAGGAAAAACAGTAGTTTAGAACCGTTTGGCATGAAGTAATTTGGCATATAGCAGTAATCATCTTTACCAAACAAAGCTAAGCTGGATCACCAAGTCACTTTTGACCTCATGAAGTATTAAGCATCTGAAAAAGCACAAAAACGAATCTTCCACTTAAACCCAAGAAATCCAAATCCAAACTAGTCTCTATAAATTCATGACACCACCAACCTCATTTTATTGCACCAACACCACAAATAAGCAAAAAAAGAAAAAGAAGAATAAAGATTAGCTAGCTGGAGAATAAGAAATAGAGAGATCAAAACAAAAGCTACAAGCATGGCATCATCATCAGCCAGTGGAGTCCGGGTATGGAAGTCTCCAATACCATATCTTTTTGGAGGCCTGGCTCTTACATTGTTACTCATCGCCGTGGCATTGATCATCTTAGTGTGCTCGTACCGGAAACGTACAGTCTCTAACGAGGAAAAACCACCAACAAAGATGATGAACACAATGGTTGACACCGAGCCCAAGATTGTTGTCATTATGGCTGGGGATGACAAACCCACGTACTTGGCTAAACCAGTCACTTCTACTTCTTCAACTTGCCCTACTGACCAAGTCTAGATATAATTAGTACCATAGCTTCACTTGCCCTATTGATGATTTTCAAGAATACTTGTTGGATTACCATCCAAAAAGAAAAAGTAAATTGTTCCTCCTAGGTAGACGATTTTGTCCTCTTCTTCTACTTTTCTTTTTGGGGGTGTTTAATTGCTACCATTTATTGGTTTTCTTGTACGTTTTAGCATTAGTTGAGTATGTAAATTGAATAGTATTAATGGATTTATTTTGAGCAATCAAATCACTACTAGTTTCTGTGTAATTATATTATCACAATATATATCACCAGATTGCTATAAATTTGGTCTCATTGGTTTAATTCTAGTAAGGCTATGTCAAGTCTAGTCATTACAGTAATTTACTTTTCAACCTCTTTAACTCCAAAAGAAACCTTTTAAATTAATCTGTTAAAAAATAAAAAATAAATTCTCCAAAGAAATTGTATTCTATAAGGATATCTGGACAATTCTTTCTTCTTCTTCTCTGGTTTTCTTTGGGATTTTGGTCGATTTATCTACACCATGACAGAAGAATATTAATCTTAAATTAATTGGTTAATAATAATTTTTGTCCATTAAACGTGGCTGAATTTAATTTGTTAGAAGAAGAAAAAGTGTTGATTAGCTGGTGGTCATTTAGACCTTCTGCAGCCAATTCATAGTGTGAAATCGGCAATGCTAAGTCTGGCAATGACTGACCCAATTTTGCATTTTTTTTTTTTTTTTAAAGTAGACGATTTTGATGCCAATAAGTAATTCATTTTATCGAGCATTAATTACCATGAGCTAGAAAAAACTTTGACAAACTTAATCTTTGTAACTTCACTGTGCATGAATGATCAGCCTGATCATTGTTGAACTAAATTGGTTAGAAGGAATTAAAGAGGCAAGATTAGAGTGGTGGGTAGTGAGGTCAATTACATTCCTGAGCACGCAAGATCATAATGTCCACCCAAATCACCTAGGGGATCAAGATCCTCTAGAGTTCTTAGGGTACTCTACCACATAGAGTTCTTTAAATCTTGACCATTCATTTTAAAATAAAAGGCTAAGATGATGCCATATCATCATTCCACTAACATAATAATAAAATAATAATTTGGTTGGATGGGTTAACCTTGGAGTGTTTTAGTTTGGTTTGGAAATTATTATTTTATTGTTATGTTAGTGGAATAATGATATGGTATCATCCTAACCTTTTATTTTAAAATGAATGGTCAAGATTTAGAGAACTCTATGTGGTAGAGTACCTTAAGAACTCTAGAGGATCTTGATCTGTATGTCCTTATTGGACAATATAGCCTATAGGCATTTACATGTGATGAGAGGAGGACCCTTCATCTATTTTTAATTTGGCCTCTCATTTTTTCAAGGCGCCGGCAAATTGTTGAATGTTGATGTATTTGTTTGTCATTCATAGTTGTTTTATGTTTATTGCTTGATTTATATATATTTGTTAGTGGACGCGGCGGCTTGGAGACGCAAGTAAGTTTAATAATTGTCTTGTTGAATGAGCTTGGAAACAAAGGTCTTTGCCACTGTAAGTAATGGGGGGCATTGGTGCTGACACTTTTGAACAGCCTTTGTCAAAAAATTCTCTGTTGTTTGAACATATTCTTTAGGATATTCCATGCCATTCGCTTTGAAGACTGTGGCATGATCATATATCATGTTTGGTGTTTGTACGGGGCAAAGACCTTGTGAAAGCATTTTAATCTTATCTATATATTATGTGCTTATAAGATAAATGCACCTTTCAAATCTCAAAAAAAAAAGCATATCATTTTCACTATTTTTCCGAGAAAGATCATAATGACTAGCAAAGATGAGAGGATGACATCTTCTAAGGACGCAAGGCAGGCAGATTCATTGTTTTAGTCTCTTCCAATATAGTTTTCTTATTGTTGGAAGTTGGAACTCACGGGAATAGTAAATTCGTGAGTGTTAAAAGCTTAAAATATATTTTAGTTGTGCGTTTTTAATAGATTTCATAATAATTGAATTTTAATTATTGTTTCAAAAAATATAATTAACACTAAAAAAATTCATTATATCACAATAACAATATTTCATTTAAAAAATAAAAAATTAAGTATATAAATGATTTTTCTGCAAAAAATATTTGTGCTTAATGAATAGTTGTGACTTTTATGTGAATTCCAACTTCTATGTGAATAGTTGTGACTTTTCTGCAAAAAATATCTTGAAGCTTCTTGCATGGTTTCTTGTGCTTAATGATTTTGAAACTTTTTTAACTAATTATTAAAAGGCTATAAGTCTTAGTGAAAGTCCTTTTATGGTGTCTTTTCACAAGTATAATCCTTAAATCTATATATAGTCATCCATTTTCGTTTGTTATGGTTGTTGTTAAAAATTTTCTTAAAACTTTACAGATTAAACACACCATTAATTAAACGTTATAATCATGATTGTCTATCTTAACTCCACAATTGACGCATGGGTAGAGTGATCAAGGCCATTAATGGGCACCCCCAACTAGCTAGACTTGGTTTGAACTAATTTCCAACATATTTTTTTCTTGTGTGATAATCCAAAACTTCTTGGCGTGCTATATAGTTTGGGAGTTGTTTCAAATTAAACCTTAGATGTTAATAAGTTTTAATCAAAATCATAAACTTTCTAAAACATTTCAACTTGTTGTCCCCTAAGTGAGTTATTAGCAAAAAGTAATGGTAATTCATATCACCCCAAAAAATTAAAAATTACAAAATAATTTGTTAAGATCCTAATTGATAAATAGTTTATAGATGGGATAATTTCAATGATTTTTTTATTTTATTTTATTTTTATTATTAAGGATGTGGAAGCTGTTTAAAAAAAAAGAAAGAAGAAGGATGTGGAAGCTGAATCTTTACATTATATTATTTGTCGAGAATGAAGAAACAACGATTTGAAGTCACCTTTTTTTCCTTTTTTTTTCATCATCTCGTGAAATTTGTTTCCATTATTTAGAAAAGACAGAATCTTTCTTAAAATGTTGAAAAAATGTTCAATATTTGAGTTGGATCCAGAGGTTTTTTTCTAAAAACATGTGGTGAATGAGGCAAAAAAGAAAAAATTAAAGTATTGACTTGTTTATTGAAGATGTTGTGTTCTAAATTCTAATATACAAGCGGCTACTCAATTATGGTGTTTTAGCCGACGAAGTTTGACACAAGGAAAATGAAAAGCATCTGCTTTTTGGAGTATGTATGGGATTAGATTAAAAGACGTGGCGTCTTGGAAACGTGTGGTGGTACTATTAATAATGGGAGACGAAGAAAAATCGAAAGGTCGTGCTCGTGTAGAATGGGCATTAGGCATTAGATTAAGTTAATAATCAGCTTTTCTTATACTAATAATAGTGCATTTCCACATCATCTTCTTTAGTGGTAGACATGAAATGATACTGTGGTCCACTAGGTCTTTTATATGTATATTCATATTTTTTATGTTGATTTCCACATTGAAACTGATAGAAATTGTCTAAGTTCATCTTTCTCTCTCTTTTGCCGCATATTTCAGCTATGTTCGAAGCGCCGTAAAAATGATATCATGGTATGCATCTGATTATTTTGTAACATTGTGCTAGCAACATGACCAATTGGATCTGCGGGTGATTTCTATTGGAAGCATAAACACTAAGATATGAATAATAAATCAACTCCAAGTGATACTGACGAGATTAAACCCTAACGACGACTAACTCGGCAAGTACCACGGAGTTAAAGACGACTGCATTGACGACCTACTCGGCATAAGACGGAGTTAATGTACACAGCTGTATACAGCATTAAACCCACGTTCCAAATGTGCCACCTTTAAACCCCACCGTAAAAGTAAAAAACGCAATTAAAGGGCCCGAATCAAGGACCAAAAACGGTTACAAATCAGGACCAGACGGTTACGAATCTAGACATAAAATACCATTTAATGCCGATAAACGGCTAGAAGACTAGAGCCTCCCTATATAAACCCAAAGGTTTCACAAACCAAGGTATTCACTCTTTTTCTAATCTATATACTCTCTGAACCTATTTTCTTGCTCCAGATAATCACATTTTTGCTAACTTAAGTATCGGAGGCTCCCCCCACCGGACCACCGCTGGTGCATCCTTTTACCCTTTTCTCTTTTCTTCTCTGTTTTGCAGGTACGTTCGTCCGTCGGTGCAAGCTTCGTCCATTCGAGTTGAGACGTGAGCGAGCCCACTAATTTTTAGGTATTATTAGTTGGCGCCGTCTTTGGGAACGACTTAATAAGCTACTATCGTTCTTAGAGCAAAAATGGCCGCACACGAATCAATAGCGATCATGGAGGGAGCTCCCAACGACAGAACCAGTGCTGATCCTGCTATGACCCCAATCGAGAGACAAATGCAGGTTATTGCAACCAGCATTCAGGATCTTGCTCAAGAAACATCCTGTCAGAATCAGGAGTTATGACAGGCCATCAGAAAGGGGCCCCCAGCCCCCCATGACGACAACCAACCTCCACCGCGGGGAGAAAACGGGTCGAACGACCAAGAAGCTGACAGCCGTCAAGTCACCCGTCGCCGGGGAGGCGAAGTGGAGAGAACTCCACCCCGGAGCAGGCACAGGGCAGAAAACGCAGGAAGTTCCGCTCTACCCAGCCAACATAAGACAGCTAAAACAAACCGATCGTCCAAGCAGCCAGAACGAACAGATAGGTCGTTCAAGCAGCCTGAACGACAAGACCGACATGATCATTCGTCCAGACAACCAGATCGTCCAGCTCGATTCTCAAGAGATCCGAATGATAAAATGGCACGCCTGGAGAAAGAATTACAAGAAATGAGGAAGCAAATGGGAGATATGAAGAACAGCCTGAGAGCGAAAGCTGCCCGTAACTTGGACAACCTCGTACACCGGGCTGATTCTCCATTCATCCCAAACATTGCCGACTTCCTGCTCCCATCCAGATTCAAGGTGCCACTGCTGGAAAATTTCGATGGGACCAAAGACCCATTTGACTACCTAGAAGCCTTCAAGACAATTATGCAGCTGCAAGCCGTTCCCGAGGAAGTAATGTGCCGAGCATTCCCCTTGGGACTGAGGGGATCTGCAAGGGTATGGTTCAACAAGCTCGAGTCAGAGTCGATTGGCTCATTCGTCCAGCTGAGCCGTGCGTTCATCGACCACTTCATTGGTAGTCAACGAAGGGGACGACCGCCAACTCACCTGCTCAGTGTCAAGCAAATGGAGGGAGAGTCACTGAGGACATTCGTACACCGCTTCAACGAAGAGGCGATGAAGATTGACCGTCCAAAAGAAGACGTTACAGTAACCGCCTTCATGGCCGGACTGCGAAAAAGAGACTTCCTTTACGATCTCTGCAAGGACCCCCAGAGACAATGTCAGAACTTATGTACGAAGCCACGAAACACATGAACGCTGAGGACGCCTTGGAGGCTATGGACGACCCTCCACCAAAGAGACGTAAGGACACTGAAGATCGCAAACCTGAACCCGCCAAACAAAAGGTTCCAAAATTCACCGAAACCCCAGAGCGTAAACGAACGACCGCTCCCCCTGTGAAATTCAGCAGCTTCACACCTCTGAACACACCTATCGACAAGCTCCTCTTGCAGATACAAGACGACCCTTCGCTTCGGTGGCCAGGTAAGATACGTTCAGATCCTAACAGCCGACCTAAAAACTTGTATTGCAGGTTCCACAGGGATCACAGACATCTCACGGAGGATTGCGTAGCCTTGAAGGAACAAGTAGAGACACTCATCTGACAGGGTAAATTGCAGAAGTATGTCAGTCGTCCAGCAAATACCCGTCCAGCAAAGCCTCCGGCGCAAAGGGAACAGACTGAGCACAACAGGCCGGGACCCGTTGGAGAAATCAGAACCATCATTAGAGGACCGACGTCCGGAGGAACCTCACGAGCTTCAAGGAAAGCATATGCACGACAGGTGCACAACATTATGGTCGTCCAACGACCACCCAAGAATGTCCGCCTCGATGATCAGATTATATCTTTCAGCGAAGAGGACGCTAGGGGCACCCATCAGCCACATGATGATGCCCTTGTAATAACAATTAACATTGCAGGTTTCACCACAAGGCGAGTAATGGTGGACAATGGAAGTTCGGCCGACATACTCTATCTCCCAGCTTACCAGCAGATGCGGCTCGACAAAGACAAACTACGCCCCATGGACGCACCGCTCGTGGGATTCATAAGTGATAAGGTTTGCCCAAACGGCATCGTGACCTTACCAATCACGGTTGGCACTCACCCAAAGACGGTCTCTCAGACTGTCGACTTCCTGGTCGTCAACTGCCCCTCAGCATACAATGCGATCATCGGGCGGCCGACCCTCAACCGACTTCGAGCCGTGACCTCCACGTACCATCTCCTCCTCAAATTCCCCACTGAGCACGGGATAGGGGAGGTCAGAGGGGACCAAGTAGTCGCCAGAGAATGCTACCTCGCCTCTCTCGGACTGGAAGGACAGAATCAGACGATGACCATAGAAGAACACAAGATCCTAGTAAAACCATCTGAAGAACTAGACATAATCGAGCTGGAAGATGGGCACCCAGAAAGGACGACCAAAATCGGGGCTAACCTTCCCCCGAAAATGAAGGAGTCTCTCGTCCAATTTTGAAAAGCAACAAAGACGTCTTCGCATGGAGTCATGAAGATATGCCAGGTATCGACCCTTCCATTATCTCACAAAAATTAAACGTTGACCCTTCTCTTCGTCCAGTAAAGCAGAAGCGGAGGGTCTTCGCACTAGAAAGGAACAACGCCATCATGGAAGAGGTGGACAAACTCCTTGCGGCAAACTTCATCAGGGAAGTATTCTACCCCGACTGGCTTGCCAATGTAGTCATGGTAAAGAAAAATACCGGGAAGTGGCGAATGTGCGTCGATTTCACCGATCTGAACAAAGCTTGTGTGAAAGACAGCTTCCCCCTTCCAAGGATAGACCAGCTAGTCGACTCGACAGCTGGCCATAAACTGCTAACATTTATGGATGCTTTTTCAGGATACAACCAGATAGTGATGGACGAGAGTGATCAAGAAAAGACGTCTTTCATCACGAGCAGAGGACTTTTCTGCTACAAAGTGATGCCATTCGGACTGAAGAACGCCGGAGCCACCTATCAACGACTGATGAATAGGATGTTCCACGACCAAATCGGCCGGAACGTCGAAGTCTACGTCGACGATATGCTGGTGAAATCCAAGGAAGAGGACGGTCATCTGGACGACCTCAGAGAGACGTTCGAAACACTCCGCAAATACCAGATGAAGCTGAACCCTAGTAAGTGTGCATTTGGTGTTTACTCAGGCAAATTTCTTGGTTTTATGGTTTCGCAGAGAGGCATAGAAGCGAACCCAGACAAGATCAAAGCGATCTTAGAGATGCAGCCACCAAAAACCACCAAAGAAGTCCAAAGACTAACGGGAAGAGTAGCTGTATTGAACCAGTTCATGTCCCGATTAACAGACAAGTGTCTACCCTTCTTCAAGACTTTGAAAAAAGCCTTCGTATGGACTGACGAGTGTCAGCAAGCATTTGAAGAACTCAAGAGGTACCTAACAGAACCCCCATTGCTTAGCCCGTCTAAACCAGGCGAAGAGCTCTACCTGTACCTGGCTGTCTCACCAACCGCCGTCAGTTCCGCACTAATCCGAGAAGAAGAAAGACGACAGTTACCCGTCTATTATACAAGTCGAGCGCTCAGAGGGGCCGAGGAGAGATACCCATCTATGGAAAAGCTAGCATTTGCCCTGGTGACGGCAGCAAGGAAACTTTGCCCATACTTCCAAGCCCACACGATAGTATTGCTCACCAACCACTCACTGCGAAAGGAAATGAACAAACCCGACGCAGCCGGACGACTCATCCAGTGGTCAATTGAGCTTAGCGAGTTCGACATTGACTACAGACCACGAACAGCCATCAAGGCTCAAGCCCTGGCGGACTTCATAGCAGAATTCACCTCGAAAGATGACGAGCCAACGAAAGACGTCGAACAGACATCTAGGTGGACGGTGAACATAGATGGATTGTCAACAAAAGGCTCAGGCGGAATCGGCTTAGTCTTGAAGTCACCGGAAGGTGACACCATCAAACAAGCTGTGCGGCTGCAGTATCCAACCACCAACAACGAGGCTGAGTATGAAGCTCTGTTGGCAGGACTCAAAATGGCAAAGGCACTGGGGGCAACAGAACTAGACGTGCTTAGCGACTCCCAGCTCGTCGTGGGGCAAGTGAACGTGGACTACGAAGCGAAGGAAGGACGTATGCAGCGTTACTTACACCTTGCCCAACATCAGATAAGCCAATTCCGAGAGGTAAGGCTCAATCGCATACCACGAGAACAAAACACAGAAGCAGACCAACTAGCCAAATCTGCCTCGTCGTCAACAGCTGACGACAAAATCAAAATCATCCAGCAATCAAGCCTGCAAGCAATCCGAGATGAACCCCGTTCACACTGAAATCTCTTGGATGACACCAATAGTCTCGTACTTATAGGGAGGGACACTACCAGACAACCGACACGAAGCCAGACGATTAAAGGTACGCGCCTCACGTTTTCTCATGTTGCAGGGAACATTATACAAAAAAGGCTTCTCCCTCCCCTATCTTAGATGCCTGGCACCAGACGAGGACAATTACGTTATGAGGGAAATACACGAAGGAATCTGCGGCAACCACTCAGGTGCACGAGCTTTACAAAGGAAGATCGTCAGAGCGGGCTACTACTGGCCATCCATGCAAGCTGACGCCAGCAGATTCGTCCAACACTGCGATAAGTGCCAACGGTTCGCCAATCTACTACACTCACCTCTGGAAGTGCTGGTACCAATGATGGCACCCTGGCCATTCGCACAATGGGGATTAGATATCATGGGACCATTCCCAACTGGAAGACGCCAGCTCAAGTTTCTGGTGGTTGCAATCGATTACTTCACCAAATGGGTGGAAGCAGAACCACTGGCGACTATTACAGAAAAGAACATCCAAAACTTCGTATGGAAGGCTATAATCTGCAGGTTTGGGATTCCACGAGTACTTGTGTCAGACAACGGGAAGCAATTTGACAATCCCAGATTCAGACAGTTCTCCCAAGAACTAGGCATCCACAACCATTATTCATCTCCTGGCCATCCACAAGCCAACGGACAAGTCGAGGTTACGAATCGGTCATTACTCAAACTCATCAAAACCCGGCTTGAGGGGGCAAAAGGACTGTGGCCAGAAGAACTTCCAAGCATACTCTGGGCCTACAGAACAACAGTCAGGATACCAACGGGCGAAACACCATTTCGAATGACGTTTGGAAGCGAAGCAGTGGTGCCCGTCGAAATAGGACTGACGACACTACGAACTTCGGCATACGACGACCAACAAAATGAAGAACAACTCCGCCTCAACCTTGACCTGATTGATGAAGTCAGAGAAACAGCGGAAGCAAGAATGAAAACATACCAAGAAAAAATGGCACGACACTACAACTCAAAAGTCAAGCCCAAGCAGTTGTTAATTGGTGACCTCGTCCTACGAAAGGTTACCTTAGCCACCAGAAATCCTTCTGAAGGGAAGCTTGGTCCAAACTGGGAAGGACCCTATAAAGTCATAGAAGTACGACGACCAGGGACATATCACTTAGAGGACATGAATGGACGACAACTACCTCACCCGTGGAACGCCGAACATCTCAGGAAATACTATCCCTAAAAAGGGACAAACCTTGTAAAAAAAAAAAAAGTTTGAAAGAATAGAAATAAGGGTGGACGTAGGCACTATTGCCGAACCACGGTAAATCATGTGTCTCGATTCGTATCTACATATCATGCAAACGATCTAAAAAGTTAAACTGTATCGTCCAACACGATCTTTTAACTTAAACGAAGTTAAACTGTATCGTCCAACACGATCTTTTAACAAATATCTAAAGTTAAACTGTATCGTCTAACACGATCTTTTAACTTAGATAAAAATCTTAAGTTAAACTGTGTCGTCCAACACGATCTTTTAACTTAAGCAAACATCTAAAGTTAAACTGAATCGTCCAACACGATCTTTTAACTTAGACAAATATCCTAAGTTAAACTGTATCGTCCAACACGATCTTTTAACTTAGTTAAACAGCATAGTCCAAACACGATCTTTTAACTTAAAGCCGTATCATCCTACACTCTACTTTAACTTAGAAAAATACTTAGAGCCAAAAGTGCATCTTTCCACCCAGAAAAGCTGAATCCGTTTCCAAAAAATACACCGTATCATTCAAACACCCAACGACTAGGCCATACACATACCAAGATAGAGGATTCTCGTCAAAATAAATTAAAAGATCAAAACTCAAAGTTCTGTGCACCGCCTGAAAACGACGAAACATGCACAAAACGATGGTAAATCAAACAAGTAGCAAGATGTTTAAAAACGCCCTAAACACGGGCCCCAACAAATTGTTTAAACGCCCTAAACTCGGGCCCCACAAATTGTTTAAAAACTCCTACACATTTCAAAGAAAAAGCTAAACAAACACCCCTACTTCGACGACACGTCTTCATCACCAGCCTGGTCTTGAGAAGCGTCCACCACAGAGTCCTTATCGCCATAAGGTTGAAGAGCGGAGAAGTCCAGACCAGGGAAGCGTTGGACGGCTTGTTTCCTAAAGGCTTCAAAGCCAGACAAGAAGTAGCGAGTGTTGATATCTTCAAAAGCCTCAGACGCCCTGAACTCAGACACTGCGGCCTCTTTGGCTCCTTCAATCTGACCGACCAAGTGTTTGAGATCAGCAACGGCCTTATCCTTAGCATCAATCGCCGCCTTGACGTCGTCATCCCTGGCCTTCAAGTCCTTCCTTAGCTTCTCCGCCTCAGCCAACACCTCCTTCCTCTCCCTCGTCAGCTCCATGACAGCCTTCTTGGCATTCTTCATCTCCGCCTCGTCCGCCATAGACTTGGCTCGAAGAACGGCAAGATCCTCCTCCACAGAAGCGCATCTCCGACCCATCACCATGGCCTCAGTCAAACCCTGCAAGCATACCTAAGTCAAAAGCAAAAACGCAAGGGAAAAACATGAAAAATGATAAGGACAAAAGATCATACCCGCATCAGCGAATGAACCATGAGATACGAAAGGTCTTCTGTATGAGCCACAGCATACTTTTCCGTGTCTCGAGAAGATATAGCACCTTTCGCTCTGTCCATCGCGACGTGAGGGCTTTGATTTATCGTAGCCGACGAAGAATCGGACGGAGGAGTAAGATCAGAGTCCACCATGATGACGGTCGGGACCTTCGGGACGGAAGGGACGGCGGTCGGGATGACGGAAGGGGTAACAGTCGGGACGGAAGGACGAGAGGGCGCCTCCTCAACCCTCTTCGAAGATCCCTCGTCAGTCTTCTTTCGTTTCAAACTAACAGGAGCGGCTGCCACCTCCCCTGACTGCGCAAGTTGCTTCAACCTATTCTTGTTCAGCTTCATCGTATCCACACCTGCAAACCAAAGACGAACGAAAACTTAAAAAAAAAATAATAAATAAAATAAAAAGAATGAGGAAATCATACTCAAGCACCGGCACAACAAACTTACATTTTTTATTGGCTTTCACCAAAGCTCTGACTGAAGAACTGGGAACAGGTCCGAGCGAAAAAGTAGCAAGAAGATCCGGCTCGATGAAGATATTGTACCGACGATCCTCGATGTCCAATATCCTCAGAATCCTCTCCTGCCAAACAGAATTCAGCAACGGACGATCCAAAGCTGCCAAAACACAAACAGAACAAATCACACACTGACGATATAAAAGAGAAGATGAGCAAAACAACTAAAAGAAGGACACACACCAGACGACGAGGGTGTCCCCCAAGACCTACGGACTCCAACGAAGTCCCTAGGATCTTCTTGTGGTAGCCTCTCCCAGTTGTCGCCACACACAAAGAAGTACCCGTCCTTCCAGATCCTGTCGGACGAAGGTAATCCTTGGACGACTAGAATTTGCGTCCCGATTTTTAAACGTCCAGAAGCCTTGGGAAAGCGCAATCTGAACGGGCTCGTAACAGAAGAGGAACTCGTCCACTGTGAGATCCTCCTCCCCGTTACTGTTAACTCTCCACATGACCATGCACGAGATGATCGTTCGCCAGCCGTTCGGATTCACCTGCCCCGGCGCCAAAGAGAGAAAATCCAATAGCTCCCTAACGAAGGGTTGTATTGGAAAACGAAGACCAGCCCGAAGGTCGGCCTTGTAAAAAGCAACGTCACCCTTGTACTTAGGGCAACAGGCTTTCTCGTCAGGGTCAGGAATCCTTAAGACGACGTCATCAGGAATCTGATAACGATGCCTGATCCTATCTATGTCGTCGTCCCGCCTTATCTTTCTAAAAAAGGACAAGGCCTTCCAAGACCTATCTATCCTAGGAGGTTGACGAGAACCCGACGTGCTCGGGATCGCCTCAGACGAGACCTCTCTCTTCACCCCCCCCAGCAGACTCATCTGAGAGCCCCTCCGGCAACTCCTCCGATAGCGGAAGAGGCCACTCAGCCTCATTGGCCGCCATCCTACCCCTAATGGCTTCCCAAGTACTAATAGACGGATATATCACGGAATAAAGCTCCGCCGATAATCGGTGAAGCACACTATCGGGAGACACAAAACCCTCAATCGGAGGAGGACCTAAGCCGTTCTCGGCGAATCTAGAGACTCCCAAAAAAAAGACTTAAACGACAGACTTAACGACTCCAGATTGACCGAAACAGACTCGCGAAATGCAACGGAGAATAAAAAAAAAGAAGAAGAAAGAAGCGGAGGAAAACTCACCGGAAAACGCAAAGAGAGAAAACCCAAACGCTCGCCCAAAGAATTTTTTTTTTTGTTTTGATATATGAATAAGACAAAAAGCCTCCCAAACCCAGTATAAAAACCCTCCATATTCAAAAAACCGCCAAAAATCTGACGAAACGACGCCTCGAACACGCCGACCAGTCGCATGATGACACGTGTCACTCGCTGCCCGATGCGACGCCTTTTCATTAATGGCAAGAATCTGACGAAACGACGTCTCGAGCACGCCGACCAGTCGCATGACGACACGTGTCACTCGCAGCCTGAAACGACGACTCCTCATTGAGTATAGTTTTCACTTCCCGAGGAACACGTAAAGTTATTTGAAAACCCCCCGCTCCAACTCAATACCCCGCACATCGTCACTCTATGACGATGATACGGAGTAGGGGGCATCTGATACTGACGAGATTAAACCCTAACGACGACTAACTCGGCAAGGACGACAGAATTTAAGTGTACAGCTGTATACAGCATTAAACCCATGTTCCAAATGTGCCACCTTTAAACCCCACCGTAAAAGTAAAAAACGCAATTAAAGGGCCCGAATCAAGGACAAAAACGGGTTACAAATCAGGACCAGACGGTTACGAATCTAGACATAAAATACCATTTAATGCCGATAAACGGCTAGAAGACTAGAGCCTCCCTATATAAACCCAAAGGTTTCACAAACCAAGGTATTCACTCTTTTTCTAATCTATATACTCTCTGAACCTATTTTCTTGCTCCAGATAATCACATTTTTGCTAACTTAAGCATCGGAGGCTCCCCCCATCGGACTACCGCCGGTGCATCCTTTTACCCTTTTCTCTTTTCTTCTCTGTTTTGCAGGTACGTTCTTCCGTTAGTGCAAGCTTCGTCCATTCGAGTTGAAACATGAGCGAGCCCACTGATTTTTAGGCATTATCACCAAGTATCCAACCTAATATGTCAAACAAATTGGATGGCAACTTTGGACACATGTAAAATATTTTTTTAACCAAAACAGAGAAATATTGGTTTTTCTTTTCTTGCAAAGTGGATGGTGTCAACATACATGGAGTAGTTACTCAAAGAAAAAAGAAACTTTCATAGAGTAGTAAGAGAGTCAAGAATTGTTTTTAGGATTTGAGTTTAGGGGTGGCCACGGGTCGGGCGGTTCGGGTTTGAGGGTAATTCATTACCTTACGGCTTACCTGATCGAGTCGGATTTGTAAAAATTCAATTTGTTGACCATCCATTAAGGTGGTCAAATCAGGTGGATAGGGTGATTGGATTAGGCGGTCTGGTACGGTTGGGTTGGATGGGTTATGAAAAACGAATCACCAACATACAAAATAAAATCACCAACACACAACAACAACAACAACAACAAATCAGTGAAATCACCCACATACAACAGAAAATCATCAACACACAACAACAAATCACCAAATAGACACAACAAATCACCAATGAGAGAGGAGAGATATTTACTCTTATGGGGTAGGGGTGCTAAAGCCCCCCCCCCCCCCCCTCCCCTCCCCTTAAATTTATTTTTACATTTTTGGTACTTTTAATATTTTTTTTAATATTATATACCAAAAATTAGAATTAGTCCCCCAAAAATAAGTATTAGCCTCACAAAAAAAAAAAAAAACTGACTACTGCTATCGGTAACCCGTGCAACGCACAAAAAGTTTAACATAATATAATTTTCTCTCTCTTTTATTTAAATTAAGAAAAAATTTAAATTCAATTAGAAAATATATATTAAAATAATGAGGTGTAAAATTGTGAGATTCAAAAGCTTATGTGGCACAATATTATGAGGTCAACCAAAAGTCAAAAAGCTTCGGTTTTACATTATAGTATAGATATATATATATATATATATATATATATATATTTATAAATATAAAAATATATATATATATATAATATATTTATATATATATATATATTCTATTACTATCCTAAAATATTTGTATCTCTTTCCCACATTGCACTCTCATAACCATCAATTATATTTTTCTTTTATTATCTTATCAATATCGAAATCACTTCATTAAGGATGGAAAAATACCTTCAATATGTCTCGTTCTTGATCTACTCCGCTCCTATCTCACGTGGACTTTCCTTACAAAGAAGTGGGGATAGGGCAAGGACAAGCACCCATGCTCTGATTGTGTCTCATCCTATATAAACAGAGATATGAAGTACCTGTTTGGAATCTCATTAGGAAGTCAAAAAGCACATTTTAAAAATACAAAACCAAAATTTTGTGTTTGGTAAGAGAAAAAAAGCATGGTTTGCAAAATATTTTGCTTTCAAAAATCACGTTTCGGAAATGAAGCTCATAGCTTCATTTTCAAAACGTGATTTTGGCAAAAAGCATGGTAAAAAAATGGGTTGCCAAACGGACCTGAAATCTTTTTACAATTTCACCCACTCCAAAAAATGTATATTATATATATATATATATTATGGTATCAATAATTATTAGACTCTTTCATTTGAAATTTAAAAAATTTATGGATAGATTAAATAGAAAAGAAACAAAATGTTTTCTTTAGGTGATTCCGAAACAAAACAATAAACTCACTTATCATAATTCATGTGATCCCTATATATTATGGTATCAATAATTATTACACTAGTACGGACAACAAATTAAAACAGTGCACTTCTATTACACTCAGGCTTCGTTTGTTTCGATGTAAAACATTTTCCGTCGTAAAATGTTCTCAAATACAAATTATTTACAAGGAAAATGATTTTTTTTCAAATATTTTACGGTGTTTGGTGCAACGTAAAAAAACCAAAAACAAAACCACCACAAATCCAACAAGATTCTCCGGCCACCACAAACCCAACAAAGGTCAACCATCTCCTCCACCAGCCACCACCAACCACCACCAACCCAACAAAAACCAACCACCGGCCACCACCAACCAACCACAAACTAGCAAAATCTCATCACAAATTCAACAAAAAAAACCACCAAACCCACCACCAGCCACCACAAACCCATAAAAAAACCATAAACCCACAAATCATCACAACCTATAATCACAACAAAACCCACTCAATCAAAACCAAGAACAACCAAACTACACTTTTCAAAACCCACAAAACCCACAAACCATTACAATCACGAGTCCACCGCGAGGATAGTCATAAGAAAGCTCCTCAACGGCAAGGAGTGCGGCGGCGAGATCAACGATGGGTGCGGCGTCCAGATCAACGATGGCTACGGCGTCCAGATCGGCGATGGCTGCGTCTAGATCGGCGTCCAAATCAGGTGCGAGAGAGACGAGATGAGGGGGGGATTGTGCGAGAGATTTTTGAGGGGTGGGGGGGGAGACGAGAGGGGTGGGGGGGGCTCTGTACGAGAGATTTCTGAGGGGGGGAGTGAAAGAGACGAGGGGGAGGGGGGAGTTTCAGTGACAATTTTGAGGGGGAAGGCACAGACTTAGTTTAGGAAAATGGTTTACGAAATTTTTTTTCGTAAACCGTTTTCCAAAAGTTTACACTGTATTTTTCGGCCAAACTGAAAATATTTTCAGTTGACTATATTTTACAAGCAAACAAAAATGCTGAAAATATTTTCCGTAAAACTTTTTACAATGAAACAAACGGAGCCTCAGTCACCAGTCACGTGAGTTAAAAAAATCAAACTCACAAATTATTTTTAACTCAGATCCTATTACCAATACAAATACAAATAAAGGTTAAATACACTATTGTTTTCTAACGTTTACCTAAATTTTACGTTTGATCCCTAATGTTTAAAACGGGCAGAAATAATCTCTAACGTGTCATAATTGTACACCATTGGTCATTTCGTTAGTCTTTGTGTTAACTTGGTGTATACGTGGCTAACAAATTGATAATGTAGTTAATTTTTTAATTGAAGTAACATTTTTTTTAGGATATAACAGGACATATCCATTTAAAATCAACCCAACCCAATTAAAAAATCAACCCATCCCTAAAATTAAATCCATTCTCTCTCTTCTCCCTCTTTCTCTCTCCTCTCTGGCATAGCCTGAACCACCATCCTTATAAACTCTAAAACTAATCAATTTCGATCTTTATAAATTTGCACGTACCAAAAATAAACATGTGACTTTCCCAAATCCTAATGGCTAATGCTGTACATTTACCGCAAGAGAAGAAAATATAAACTTGGACTAAAACACACAGACGTTGAATAATGAAGACTAGATAAAAGTTTCTACAGTACAGTACACTCCCCGTCAAAGGAAAGACAAAACATCAAGGTCTCTGCCCAAGACCTGTCTAACTCCCACTATGCTTCGTCAATCCTCATTATAATTTTATTTCTACTACGAACTATTCCCCTTTACCCACCCTTTTTTTGTTTAACTTATAAAAATATTCTACCCTCCCAAACACCCTCTCTTTCTCTAAAAACCAGAAGAAAGGAACATAATTGAGAACACAACAAAGGAAAGAAGATGGGGTAGCCGTAGTAGGCAGAGATTCACTCAAGCCTTTTGAATGGTGACTGTTGGAATTGTATTGCAAAATTTTTTTTTTCTTCATAAAAGAAAGTGAAGAATTTTGTAATGATGATGGAGATAGATTGTTGTGGCTAAAGGTACAGAAACGATATCAAAAGATCGAAGTAACTCGTATGAGCTTTAGGGCTCTGATACCATTTAGAAAAATAATAAACAATAATCATCTAAGGCAGATGTAGTATGGAAGGGAAGAGAAGAAAGAGAAGACATATAAGAATTTTACATATGTAGTTCGGTATTAAGACCTACGTTCACAAGATAAAGTTTTGATAGGATACATCTTTAATATTAAAGATGTTTATAATTTTTTTAGATGATTACAATATGTTTAGAGATATCCAATTTATAGAAAAAGACTAAACAACAACTCTTAACATCTAAATTAGATGATCTAACCAATATGAATTCCTTAGTAGACATTCCCCGTAGCTTATTTCCAACCGTCCGGGATGAATATTGATTACATTTTGTGGGTGCTTTTTTTTGTGGGGGGTGGTACTGTAGATGGAATAGGTAAGGAAGTGAGACCAAGACTCACACCAGGCCTTCGCGGTGGGCCTCGTGGCTAATGGCTGCGATCCAAAGATGATGGCCCAATCTCATGTAACTGGGTTTTTATGGTTAATACTATTGTTGGCTCTTGGTCAAGCCTCTAAGTTCTTCCGTCTGCTTGGACTTTAGTATGCAGTAGCCCAAACTTGGATTATGCAATAAATGATAGCTTTGGTGGACAGCTACCCATTTTTGTATAACAAGATAGGCACTGTAGGAGAAAACTTAAAGTATATATAAAAGAATATATAAGAGTCATTTGCTAAACTCAGTTTTGCAGTAAGATATGAAGGTCCTGCGGTAGGGCATGTAGCTTCCGCAAGAGCTTTTTTGCCATGATATATATGGCAACAAAGACTTGCTTCCATGAGATTTATTGGCTAGTTTATACTGTAGACTAAAAAGCCCAAAGTTATTCAACTCATAAATCTTAAAGTATATATAAAAAGAATATATGAAAGTCATCTGCTAAACTCGGTTTTGTAGTAAGATGTGCAGGTCCTGCGGTAAGGCATGTAGGTTCCGCAGGAGTTTCTTTGCCATGATATTTATGGCAACAAAGACTTGCTTCCATGAGATTTATTGGTTAGTTTATACTGTAGACTAAGAGCCCAAAGTTATGCAACTCATAAATAAATAAATAATGAATAGATGAATATCTTTGCAACATAGTTTTGGTTTTGCCGAAACAAAAATCTTGTTCCTGTAACAACATTCAAGTATATAGTATGTATATATATATACATTATAAATAATAGGAGTTAAGGATTGAATGAGAGAGAAGGCTTATCTGTGTCTCGTAATATTGGATCCTTGCGGTAAGGACCATTGTTGGTGTTGGGCTAATGGGTTGAAATCTAAAGTTCCTCCCTTAGCCATGTCTAGAAAATGAGAATGAGCTTTGCAGGAAGATACATTAGTCCCGCAGGAACAAACTTAATATGAGAATTACGGAGAACCGCAGGGGATGGATTTGGGGGAGAGTTCGTCCAAGCTAATGTGCACGCTTGAAGGTGATTTTGTGATTTCAGATTATGGATGATATCCACTTTTGATGTTTTGAATGGGTGATGTATAGGCTTTTTCGGTGTTATGGGTTCTCTCTCTTTTTCTTCTGCTGAGTGCCTCCCTTTTATAATGGCCCCTTTTTCCGCAGGAGGGAGCTCTTGTCATTTCGTTAGTACAAGGACCATTCTCATTGACAGACCATTTCTGTTATTCCCAAGACACGCCTTTTCCTCTTTTCAAGGCAGAAGCTTCTTTTAACCATGCTTTTGCTTCTTTTCACGTTCCTGCCGTATTGTCAGCGTGATTTTGGCTTACTTTTCTAGGCTTTTTTCATCTGCAATATCATCATTATTTCTTGGGAAGGCGAGGACATTAATGGAGTTCTTGAGGAACATGGCTGCATTAAATGCCTTGTTTTACGGAGATAGGGTTTGCATTAAATGCCTTGTTTTACGGAGGGAGAGAACTGTTTCGTGGTTTGCGTGCACACACATGGTTACAAGAATCAAGCTTTAGTGATCGAGGTATTTCCCGAACAAATCCCTCTATTTTCAGCCGAATTCATGAACCTCCTGGATAAACTCCCCTACCGCCAAACCATCACCCCGTGATCCCTGCAGGAAATAAGAAAATTAGTTAGCTTTTGCAGGTTTGGGTTGCTACCATTAAATAGTTTTAGAGATATCACATCCATCTCTTCCATTGGTGAAGTCTCAATGGCTTGTTAAATTTGGTTGGCTTGTAATTGGACTAAAAAGTCTCTTGACTTGGCTCCTGCCGAGACTTCCTTTGATGTGTTGCCATGGTTTTGGATTTCTCTGTACAGAGAACTATATTACCCATTTCGTGGTGGGACCTTATGGCCTTGGTCCTCCCACTTGCTTTGGGTTTTTGTTCCTTTGGTGGAATAGTTTATCGCAGGACCCTTTTAACATGGTTGGTTTGGTGGGCCTATTAGCTCTTCGGTTGGAGCTTTTGATTGGGCTCACCGCAAGACCTTTTTAACATGTTTGGTCCTATAGATAGTGAACCCGTAGATGGGTTTTTGGACCTTTTATTTTAAGGGATAGAACCCAAGGATTTGCGTTATCCTTTTTATAGGCTTATGGGCCTTGTGGGCCCATTTGTTGGTTTTGAGACTTTTGCGTTAGGCTTTGTTCCTAATAAAACCCAAGGATTTGCGTTATCCTTTTGATGGGTTTATGGGCCTTGTGGGCCCATTTGTTGGTTTTAGGACCTTTGCATTAGGCTTTGTTCCCAATAAAACCCAAGGATTTGCGTTATCCTTTTGATGGGCTTATGGGCCTTGTGGGCCCATTTGTTGGTTTTGGGACCTTTGCATTAGGCTTTGTTCCCAATAAAACCCAAGGATTTGCATTATCCTTTTGATGGGCTTATGAGTCTTGTGGGCCCATTTGTTGTTGAGTCTTTGCATTAGACTTTGTTTTGTGACAGGTTCCATTGCATTTGGGCTCCGATGCCATGAATTGGAAGTTAGGCCAACTACTTTACATTAGTGATTGGTCTAAGTTTGTGGGCCCTAAATTGGGCTTTATTTTGGACCAAACCCATTGCATTTGGCCTATTGGGTTACTAGCTTTATATTAGCCATTGGCCTCGCAGGAATGACCATCAACACATCTATTACTATTTACTATTGTTACATCACTAGAGTCTACATTCTAAGCGTCTTGAAAAAGAATGAAAGGAATAAAGACAACTTCTCTAGAAGTAAGTGATCTTAAGAGACTATTTGGCACGAAGTAAATTCCAGTAGTGAACCAATCATCACCAAAACAACCAACATATATTTCAAGCGATTTTATCATTTAAAATAAAATACTTTTGAAACTTTCCATTCATCATGTCCCTTTTGATATCATTATGTATTAAGCATATGTCAAAGCATAAAAGGAATCTTCCTCTCAAACCCCAAAAAATTTTCGTAACTTTAGATGCCCAAACAAAAGAAAAATAATTTTAGTAATTTTGGCATTGATTAATATCAGAAATGTAACTGATAAAAAGATAAAAGAAAAGCAAGATTTGCTTTGATTTAATCACATATAATATAAGGCACTTGTGAAAGCCCAATTCAACAGGTAATTGTGGACATTATGAAGTAAAAGGCATCTGTAAGAGCACAATCATAGAATCTTCCTCTCATGAGTCATGAGTCATGCCCATTGCCATATTGTTGTAGATTAAAGATGACCTAATTAATGATCAAAATTCAAAAAGACCAAGCCATTCAAAATCCCCTTCATAAATTCATTCATTATAGACCCAACAAACAGAACCACTCATTATGGAACGTACTTTAGAAAATCAAAGGCTCACCTAGTCAATTTTTAGGTCAAGGGCATTGTGGTAAATAACTAAAAAAAGGATGTCCTAAATTATAGCACATACAATTCAACTTCCATGTATATATTCATGAACCACCAAACCCATATCCCATTGTACTAAAACACCAAAAGGTTCACAAAGAGTGAAAGAGAAGATATGAGGCCTTCAACTTCAAGCACACCATCACCCGCCAGACTCCAGCTTTGGAAGTCTCCATTGCCTTACCTCTTTGGTGGTTTGGCCATAATGTTTGTACTCATTTTCGTGGCATTGGTTATCCTAGTGTGCTCATACAGGAAACAAGCTTCTGGGTCTTCATCAGGTGAAGCTGAAGAGAACCAATCAATGCACGTGAACACTGTGATGGATACTGAGCCAAAGATTGTTGTAATAATGGCTGGGGATGACAAGCCAACCTACTTGGCTACACCGGTCACTTCTTCAACTTGTTCTACTGAGCTTGTCTAAATAATAAATAGTTTTTCTTCATTCATTTCTACTAAAGAGCAACTCTAAATATTCTAGCTTCAATCAAGTTTATTGGTCAAGACCACATGTTGAAAATTGAAAGCTTGCACTTTCATAGAAACGGTTGTTTTTCTGCTTTTTCTTTTGGGAGCTTTCTATCATATATGTTCTTGTGAGTTTTTTTGCAATGGCGGGAATATGTAAATTAATGAATACAAATGACTTTGATTTGAGAGCATAAAAATAATCATAACATCAGAAAATTATTCAATACTTCATGAGCAATGTTTCATTATTTCACATGAATGATAGATTACATTATAAATTTAACTAGTGTGACTTACTATTATGTAAGAGAAAGAAACATTACTCTCCAAGGCACTGAATAATTACTTATACGGATGACAATGAGTCGAGTTTTGAGGACTTTTCGACTGGACCTGACCCTAATGGTAAGGGTTTGGAATTCTTAAAATGAGTTTGGAGTGAGTTTAGATTCAAGTATCTAGACTAACTAGAGTTTTGGGTTTTATATCTAAGTATCCAAACTCATCCCAATTATACATTTAAATTACTAAAAAACTCATATTATTAATTTTAGTAGCACAAAAACTAAGGTTTCTATAACACAAGTACGTTGATGTCCCTCTCCTTATCTCCTTACAAAAAAAAAAAAAAAAAATAGGTTTTCAATTATACTAAATTTTATATAATTTCTTGATCATGCTGTGTTGGATGACTTAGAATAACAAAATTGGAAGTGATATGTTGTTGAACAATTTAGGTGGTGTTTTGTTTTTGAAATATTTTTGGGTATGTAGAAATTAAAGTTATGTGATGTAAAACAATTTAAAATGTTAGATTGGATTTGTAGCAATTTTTTTAGTAGTTTGAACATAATAAATTATTAAAAAAATCAAGTAGTTATAATGCTTGATTATATTTAAAATATACTATAATATTGATTTGTAGTGTATAAATAGTTATTAATGCTTAAATTTAGTTAAATAATATTTTAGATATTTAAATTTTGATTAAGTGAATAAGTGAAATTTAATAAGGCTTAGCATGGGTTTGGGATCAAAATACTATAATATACATACCTTTTACCTGCGGTAAGTGAATACTATAATATACCTAATTAACACATAGTAAATAAGTGGGGGTTTGGGATCAAAATAAGTGAAATTTAATAAGGCTTAGCATGGGTTTGGTAATTAAAATAAGGGTTTGGGGTTGAAAGCATTTTCCATTCTGAACCCGACTTGTTGTCATTCCTTTTACCTGGCCTAAAACAAGAATTTTTCTTTAATTCTCAAAAGTTACTACTCAGTGTTTCCATTTGTAAATATCCCCCAAAAAAAAGATATTCACTTTCTATAATGTGTGTACGCAATAATTTAGATTTTAGCCTGAGAATGTATGTTTTTAATAAATCTAAAAACTTTTGAAGAATAATTTTCTTAACTCATACCTTTTTTTTGTGCAAAAACAAAGGAATAAGCAGTCGACGTCCCCTTTCCTGTTAGGAGATATAATACTTGTGCTATATGTGTAATTCCTTTCTTTCTTTCTTTTTTCGTTTTTCCATTTGGGATATGACTATTGAATATATTCTTGTTTGTTTTAGCAATGGTGGAAATGTGTAAATTAACGAGTATTAATGACTTTGTTCTGAAAGAATAAAATATCAATTAGCAAAAAAAAAAAAAAAAGAATAAAATATCATATCTTATCCTGAATTTTTTCTTATTTTTCAAATGTTAGTACTCCATCTGTCAACCACTTAACCTGTATTTAGTAGTATCGAAGCCTTTCCCTTTTTAAATGTCTGTTCACTTTCTAAGATAGTAAGATGAATGTATAGTCATATATTTTAAAAAAATACAATAATAAAATTTTCTAAATTATTCTTTACGAATTAATTATGTTTTAAAAAAATAAATAAACAAAGATCGTTTTTAAAACTTTTACTTTCTTATATAAGAAACAAATTGAAAAATAATGTCTCTTTAGATTAGATAATATTTGAAGACCTCAAGCCACTTAATCTGCAAACTTAAGTTCATGGGTTTAGTCCTATTATATTATATCAATCCCTCAACTAATTTATTTTTTCTTCATGTGAGGACTTCCATTCACATATATATAACTAACTACCCAACAATTTTGGCCACACAATTTATTTATTGGTAGTTAGTCTTCATAACTTCCTCTTAAGAAGATGTTTCAAGTTTTTAATATGTTGTGTATGTGTGTGGTATCAACTTATTTTCAGTAACTTACATATCAAAAGCTAAGACAAAATTCAAAAATAACTTATTTAAAAAAAAATTAAAAGAACTAATTTATTTACTTATATTTGTCAATGAGAGAAAAAGTGAAAATAAGCAACAGCTAAAAAAAATGCTACCAAGTAATCAAACTGACACAATTAATTGAGCTCTTACAAAGACACTCCCCATGCCATTTTCAAAATTTATAAAAAATTCCAACTATTCACAGACTTGTTTCATTTTGTGTCATTAATCATTAGCCCTTTGCTTCTCTTTCCAAGAAAAATCCCCTCATGAATCATGATGACACGTTTTTTCCCCTCAAATAGGTATAATGCTCCACAAGATGCCAAATTCTTCTAAAACTCACACGTACCTGGAGGAAAAAAGGAGGAATATTAAAGTAGAGAAATAATCAATCTTAACATTACCCAAATCAGAAACCGTAGGGAAAGAGCTGAGATGTGCCAGTGAGAGGTGCTGGTTGATGATTCTTATCCGTCCACCAAGTCACCCACTAAATCTCATTGGACGATAGGGAAGCTAGGCATGTGAGTACCATTTTCTTTTTCGAGCCTCTTTCTTTTTCTTTATTATTTTCTTCATAGGGCCAAACTGCTTCATTGGCTTCCAGGCTTGTTATGTACTATTTCTTAAAGTTGCTTTTTGTTGTGGACGCAGCAGCTTAGGGTATGAGGTATGTTTGGTGACTAATTTTTGTTTTCAGTTTTCTAAAACTTGTATTTAGGTGTTTTGAGAATTGTAATAAAAAACAATATTATAATAAATTTGAGAACAAAAAATTTGTTTGGCATGTGTTTTTCACATAGTTTCTAGTTTTGTTTTTATTAATTATTTTATTATTATTATTGCTTTTGTTTGGAATAAACAATCAGTAATCACAGCCACCCTTCACCACCGGAATCGACCAAAACCCCCCACCACCACCGAGAGCCACCTCACAAACCCACCGGCAACACCTAATCAAGCAGATCTGGCAAATCGGAAAAAAATAAAAAATAAAAAAAAAAAAAAAAAAAAAAAAAAAAAAAAAAAAAAAAACTGGGTTGTGGCAGTGACTGGTCGAGAGAGAGAGCCACCCCGCAACCCACCGCGAGCCCACGCCACGCCACCCCACCGCAACCTGTGCAAACCCACCAAAAATCCTCAACAAATCCACTGCAAACAGCCACCGTGGAGATCGCGATTTCCAGGGAGTCTGTGCTCAACTCAGCTCGCATCGCCTCGCCTCCGTCGTCATCGCCTCGCCGCACCTCACCCAGCCTCGCCCTCCGTCGCCGCCGCCTCGAGCAGACTCAGTCCCGGCGAAGAGCAAAGTGAGAGAGACAGAGAGAACGAGAGAAACAGAGAGAAGCCCAGAAGAAAAAGAAGAAAGGAAAAAAAAAAATTTATTATATTGAACAGTAAAATAGAATACAGAAAATTAAAAGTGAAAACATGTAAAAGTTGTTTTCATTTTCGGTGAATTCAGTATCAATTGTACAGTAAAAATTCTCAAATGCAAAAACTGAGTGCGGTAACCAAACAAATTTTTTTCAGTCCGGGCCCACCACTTTTTGGATTCAAACACAGAAAACTGTGTTTGAATCAAGAAACCAAACATGCTCTTAAAAACGCAAACCTGAAGCCGAGTTTCCTTAAAGCATTTTCATTATTCTCTTCAAAATTTTAGTTCAAATGACTATAAAATACCCAATTTTTTTTTTTAACAACACATTAATTATATCAGACTCCTTATTTTTTTTCATCATTCTATTTAAATATTAATTTTTTACCATTTTTTCTCTCTCCTCTCCGTCAGTTTTTTTTTTTTTTTTTCTTCTTTCCCCAACTTTCCTTCTTCCCCAGATCAACACACACAGCAACATCAAACATACCAATCAACCACTGGAAACCCAAATCAACTCACAACCACTGAAAACCCAAAACCAAAAAACCCAAATCAATCCAAAACCACTGGAGCCACCGTGAAATCCCAAACAAACACCACAAAATCAGCCCAGACCACCTCCTCCATTGACAACCACAGCAACCCACTCACCCACGACAACCATCGCCGGACCAGATCACAAATCCACAAACCAACAAATCTATTCACAGCCACAAATCAACTTACCCACGACAACCCACAAATCAACAAATATCAATCACAAATCAACAAAATCAACCAAAAATCAAACACAAATCAACCCAAACCACAAACCAAACCTCGATCTAGTCTCTCTCGGCCTTGATCTGGTCTTGCTTCGCCGTGATTTTAATCGGTAACCCCAAGCCCGAACCGTTTGTGACGCAAATCGTTGAGAGAGAGAGGCAACACCAATGGTGAGAAGAGAGAGAAAATATAATATAAAAGAGGAGGATTTGGGTTTGTGGATGAACAGTTGCTCCTCCGTTTGGGCGAGCTACTGTACAAAAGCTTGAGAGTAATGACCGTTTGTTGAGGCTGATGCTGTGTGTTTTTGTGGGTTTGTTGCTATTTTTTTGGTTTTTATACAGTTTGAGTCGTTTGATGAGAATGCTCTTATATGGCTCAAACATGTTGGTTGGGTTACCTTACTTGTTGTTACTTTATTTCTTTAAATGTGAGACAAAAAGTAATTTTAAACAAATAAGCTGAATTGTTTGAAAAATAATAATTGATTTATTTAAAGTCACTTTTTGTTTTATCTTACAATAAATGAGTTTATGATAGGTTCTAATTAGTTCAATTGTTAATATTCTTTGTTGTTGAATATTGGACCCGAGTTTCGAATTTCTCTTATGTCAAAATCCAATTAGCATTTTGACTCGATAATAAATAACGTTCATCATGAAACGAATGCCATAAGTATATATCGTAATAATAATAATAATAATAATAATAATAATTACTTTTTGTATTTTTATTATAAGCTTATCAAACACACACATATATATATAATGTTTTTTTTATTCAAAATATTAAGAGCGGATACTTTTTGTATTTTTTTTTCTAAAGAGTAAAAGTAATCATTAAGCTCACTACTCCACTGTCACCTCATTGACCCAATCACCAAGCCCTCATCTCATGGCTTGTGCCCTCATAGACTTAAGGCTTTGTTTGGTTGGGATGATGAAAAGTGGGAAAATAGAAAATGTTGGGAGAATAAAAAAGTAAGAGGCTAGAAAAGTAAAATGATGAAAAAAAAATATAAATTTCTTTTGTTTGGTAGAGAAGAAAAATAAATTTCCTTTATTTCGTTGAGAAAAAAAAATGAGAGGATGGAAGATGTAATTTATTTGAATATACTATTATGCCTCTTTCATAGAGTATATAAGAAGGAGTCATTAGCGTTTATTTTTATTTTTTTAATATTATCAACTTGTACTGAAGGGCAAAGGGCATACTTATTTTAGGACCGTGCTACTTTCACACCATGGTGTGAAGCAGTGTTTTCACACCATGGATGTGACAGCAAATAATTGGGCCACGGTAGCAAGCAATCCTGCGGGTCCCATAAGTGCAAAATCAGCTATTTTAATGAAGAATGCAACTATCTTTGTTGCCAAACACACTAAAAATTGGACTAAAAATGGGGCATGGGAAGCACGTGAGGTGCCTTGCTTTTTTTTTTCCCTCCACTCCGCCTGGTCTTCTTCTTCAGCAGCATGACTGAAACAAACAGCCACTGAACTGAAACAGCCACAGCAAGCAGAAAGTAAAAAAAAAAAAAAGACAACTTAGCCGAGAAGATCACGTCAGTTCTAAGGTTGGATTTTTGAAGTTTTGGTACTTATTATTTCTTGCCAATAATAATGAAACAGTAATCCTAAACATAGAAACTTTTTTCTGTAAAACAGTGTTGCTGCCATTGTTGGTTGAGCTTGAGCTTGAGCTTGAAACAAAGTCACCATTTGGAGCAGAGATAGAGACCAATATTTGAGAATTGGAGCAGCATTTAACGTGAGTTTTGGAGTTTTAGAGGTGCATTGCACTGGTGCATTGACTGCACTGTTCACGTGGTATGCATTTTTTTTTTTTCTCTTTTTCTTTTTTGTTAGTTGTGTATATTATTTAAGTTTATTTTTAGTGATAATCTGTACATATTGTTTTGTGTAATAAAAAATGAAAAAAAAAAAAAATTATGCTTGTTTTAGGTGTAGCAAAATATTCATCATTATTGTATTATGGCTATAGATGTTTAATGGGTTTTTTCATGTTATTTTTTAATGATAATTTTAGTGAGTGTGTGTTGGTGTGTTTGAATGTTTTCTGTTATTGATACTAGTCACAATGTAATACTTTAGGTTTAGGTTGTATATCATTATTGGTACATGATAAATTATTTGGTAGAGTTTACATTACATGTTATAATTAACTTTGGTATTTGGCTTATAGGTTGTTGCAGTCATGAGTACACAAGAGATGGATGGTGTTAGATCCTTTGGTGCTAGTAATAGTTTTGTGGAGGATTTACCACAGCCTGTTGAGGGAAACATGCAGGAGGATACACCTGAGAGTGTGAGGAATTCAGTGATTGAACCAAGGGTTGGAATGGAGTTTGATTCACTTCAACAAGTCATTGAATTTTATAAGCATTATGCTTATTCGAAAGGATTTGCAACAATGACAAGGAATTCAAGAAAAAAGAAGGGCTTTAGTGAGACTTCTTACGTAAACTTGAAGTGTAACCGAGAGGGAAGATACAGTAGTTCGGTTGATGATCCTTCCAAGAAGAGGTCGACAATAAAAAATGCGTGTGAAGCTGTGATCAAAGCTTCGATGGATATTACCGATAAAAAATGGAGGATATTGAGTTTTATTGAGGATCATAATCATGAGTTGAGTCCTAGTAAATCCAGGCATTTTGCTGCTTTTCGGCATATAAGCACGGATACAAGAAGGAGACTCTTGATTAATGACAATGCCGGTGTTAGGATAAATAGTAGTATTAAGGCTTTCCGTCGTTGAAGCAGGGGGTTATGAAAATGTGACGTATAATCAAAGAGATGTTCGCAACTTTCTTGAAAAGGAACGTCGTTTAAAGTGTAAGGAGGGTGACGGACAAGCCTTGCACGATTACTTCGTTAGAATGCAAGCTAAAAATTCTAACTTCTACCATGCATTAGGATTTGGATGATGAGTTACGTGTGCGAAATGTATTTTGGGTTGATGCGAGGAGTAGGGCAGCATACGAATCCTTTAATGATGTGATCACATTCGACACCACATATCTAACAAACAAGTATGATATGCCATTCGCCCCTTTTATTGGAATTAATCATCATGGTGAATCTATTATACTTGGTTGTGGGTTATTGTCAAGTGAAGACACGGATTCGTTTGTGTGGGTATTTAGGCAATGGTTGCAAAGTATGTGTGACATTGCTCCAAAAGCCATTATCACAGACCAATGCCAAGCAATGCGGCGGGCCATTGAAATAGTTTTTCCGGAAACTGTTCATCGTTGGTGTATTTGGCATATTACGATGAAATTGCCAGGTGAAGCTTGCTGGATTGGAAGCTTATCAAGATATAAAGCATTCTTTGCTTAAAGCCGTGCATGATTCAATGACAGTGGAAGAGTTTGAAGAAAAATGGAATCATACCATCACTTTGCATCATCTTGAGGAGAATGAGTGGTTGGCTAAGTTATATGAGGAACGGGAGCGATGGGTTCCTGCATTTCTCAATTCCAATTTCTTTGCGGGAATGTCGTCAACCCAACGTTCGGAATCAATGAATGCCTTTTTTGATGGTTACGTTACATAGCTCTACAACCTTGAAAGTATTTGTGGAGCAATTCGAGAAGGCAATGCGGAATAAGGTTGAAAAAGAGATTTTATCAGATTTTGAGTGTTTCAAAGGCAAGCTGGAGTGTTCATCATCATCTCCTATGGAGAAACAGTTCCAAGAAGCTTACACCCATGAGATTTTTAAGCGGGTGCGACTAGAATTTGCTGGGAGACAAGGTTGTATCGTAAATGAGCTTGTTAGAGGTAGTGATGAAGTCAAATACAAGATTGAAGACGAAGCATGCCCAGGGAAGCTTTTTGAAGTGAGATTCAGTAGCTCTGAATGCTTGGTTGGCTGTGTATGTCGCATGTTTGAGTTTAGGGGGATATTATGTAGGCATGCCTTATTTGTGCTTTCCCAGCAACGTGTGACTGTACTCCCTGACAGGTATATACTAGACAGGTGGAGAAAGGATATCAAAAGAAAACACACTTATGTCTCCACTTGTACAGATGATGTACAACATAACCCTGTCTTGGAAAGGTACGAGAAGTTACATAGACTAGCAGTCGGTGTGCTTGAGATAGGGGCTGAGTCTGTAGAGAATTTCAATGTTCTAGAAAAGTTGTTAATTGATTTGAAAGACAACTTTTCTCGTTCATGTGATAAACAGCCCTCGTCTCAGAGAAAGAATAGTGTTGGAGCTGCTCCTGATGTTGTTAGGACTGAAGTTGTAAGGAGTCCTATGGTTGTGAAGCGTAAGGGTCGACCTAGGATGAAACGGCTAAAGTCATCAATGGAGGAAGCGGTTTCAAAACCAAAGAAGAAAAGGAACACTGCCGCTGCTAGGAATCTTGCTCATTCTACATCAACTACTGGGGTACATAATTAAAAGACCACACTTCTTTTAATATCCTAGTCTATTATTGTTTATTAATTTTGGTTTAATTGTGATTGGATGGCCTAGGTTGGAGGTAGTGCTTATGGAGATGGCTCTACATCAAACATGGTAAGTATAGGTGATTTGCATTGTTATTATTCATATGTAGCAAAGATGTTATTTTGGGGCTTATGGTTGAATATATATATATATATATATATGTATTGTAGGAATATCCAGTGTCCATGCCACATTCAAATGATGGAGTTATACACTTAACAAATCCAATGCCTTCCCAGAGTTTTGTGTCTGAGGTAAAGATATTTGTAATGTGGAAAAATTGGTTATTAAATCCTATTTATTGCATACTTATTGTACCATGTTTTCTTTTACAGTCAATGTCACAGACTCAAGCTCATGGAAACGAAGACCAAGCCTTAAACCTTACTTGATTAGATATATGTAAATAATTTTTAAACGATCCTCCTTTTTTTGTATTACGGAAGGATGTGTTGGTAGTTAGTTTTTTTGTATCATGGAAGGATCCGTCTCAATCTCCTATATCCTTAGCGTTGTTTTTTTTGCAAGAGGAAAGAGAAAGTGTAGGCTCCTTTCATTTCATTAATATACACATTTGATTGTATTGTTTTTAGCTAGAGTGGATAATTAATGTATTTTGTCGTTCCAATGCAATGATAATGGAAGTGCATACGTATTTGAGTTATTGCTAGTGGGTTATTCTAAGTTTTTTATGTATTCAGGTCATGGTGAATTTCATGAATATAGTAATTTTATGAAAGTTATGTTAGTGGTATACTTTGAACCAAGTTTGCAGAAATTGGCTAAGTTAAAACAGGTTTCTGGGTTGGTTTCTGGGTAAAGGCAGGTTTCTGGGTAATATGGTACTGTGCACCAAGTTTGTAGAAAGTGTGGACAATTTTGTCCACACTTTAACAAAATAATGTCTTTCAGGCATAGGAAACTTTGTTACAGGCCAAAGTTCAGGATACTCTTGTTTGTTTCACCATTGTTTCATTTGAACATTTCACTGTTCATTCACTTTGCATCCTTGCCAGTTCAAATTGTCCACACTTTCTGGGGAAACTTGTTCAGGAGTTCACTACACACTTTGTTTGCTTTTGCCAAGTGTGGACAAACTTGTCCCACCACTTTTTTCATTAACTCACTTCAAGTGGCATTTTTTACGACAATTGTCCACACTTTGTTTGTGCCATTTCTATTGAATCCTTTGGACTTTCAAGAAACTGTTTATGCAATGTCCAGTTGCACCACAATTTTGAAGAAACATAATGTTAAACAAACATTTTGGTACACATTAATGATGCTTTTCAAAACACATTCCTCCTTTCATTCAATCAAATATTGTCTAATTACAAAAAGTGGTAATGACTACACTACACATTTATTGAATTTGATACCATAATACAACATAAGGTCACATTACAACAAGTCTGTCCACACTTTTCATCAGAATCCAGATGGATTCAGTTGTGCATCTCTCACATTTCACATGCAGTGTTTTGTTGATAACACTTGATGGAAAAAAATATACATGCCACTTGTCACAGTTTAAAAAACATATGTTTGTATTGATTCTACCACTGAGGTCTCTCAACTCAGCAAAGGCTAAAATTGCACCATACTCTGAGGAATCACATAATTTGCTGCCAGGTAGGGTTTATGATTATTAATTAATATTATTTATTGTTAATAAATAAAATATAATAGTTTTCAACATTTAATAATAGGGTTTTGAATATTAAGTATAATTGATATCATAAATATAGTCTAATTTTGAATAAAAAGGGTAATGATATTAAAACAAAGAATAGATTGAGAATAGAAGGGATTGAGAGGTAAATATGAACCTGAATTATGCCACAAAATTAAACAAGAACAAAGAGGTTGCTTGTGATATCTCTTCCATTCTTTCACAGCCAGCTCGTTGGTTGATGGGCAAACACCAAGAAAAGAAACCGCATCGGTTGGCAGCACAACAATAATACAATTTGTTTTTGTTTAAACTTGATTCTGAAATCCTAACTGATGCTCTTTTGCCACAAACACAGTCTAAATTTCTAAATCTCAGCCCATCTCTAATTGCACTATTTACTGATGAGGAAGACATCTTTGCTGCAAAGGTATTAAAATATGAATTTATATTATTAGGTTATTAAAAAATCATATAATATAGTTTATGTCAAAAAGCTTAGGGTTTTGAATATTAAGGGTTTGAATATTATTTAAGTTGAATAAATCATAATTAGGGTTTTGAATATTAAAATTTTCAATATGATTTAATTTGAATAGAATATGATGCAATTAGGGTTTTGAATATTAAGGTTAATTGAGGAATTAAATCAAGAACAAGAGAGAGAGAGAGAGAGAGAGAGAGAGCATACCGAGACCTGAAGGATTCACAAAGTTGAACAAATAAAGAGGAAAATTGAAAACAACCAGCACCCCACTAAATTTCGGTCACAACCCAGTACAAATTTGGTCACAGCCCAGTAACAAAATCACATCCCACTGTTCAGACACCTAACACGCAGAGAAGATGGAGTGAGATTGAGAAGTCTTGTAAGCATTTAATGAGTCTCTGTAAGCATTTAATGCTCTCAACCAGACACCAAGAGACAGCTAACCCGAAATTGAGAATGGAAGAAAAAAGACGAAGAAAACGTAGACAGACAGCTAAGAAGAAGAAGAAGAAGCAAGATCGGGTTTTGTAGCTGAAGCACTTGAGGACTCTACTTCTAGCCGAAGAACACAGCAGCAGTAGGGACGTGCAGCTCCAAGAAGAGGACAGTTCGGCTGATGGGATTGCCGTGTCCTTGTGATCAGAAGATCACATCAGCCCCATCAGCCCGTGTTACAAAACCAGCTAAGAATGAGGTGTTTTAGTTGTACTGTGTAAAATATCAGCTCTTTCAAAGCAAAGCAAGTATATACACGTTGAGCTGTTTGTTTAAGTTGTACTGTGTAATAAAAAATCAGCTCTTTGAAAGAGGAAATATATGCCGTGTAACCAATTGTTAGTGCAATTGCAAATGCAATTTATATCATAAGTGTGTAAAAATTAAATAGTTGATTTAATAAATATTTATTTATTCAATGGATGAGATTAAAAGTGAATATTAAAACTTTTAATCTTAACCATTAAAGCCAATTGCATGCTGCAATTATGCAAATCCATGATCTCAGGTTTTTTATGCGATTGCATAGGTTGTTTAAAAAACTTTGTTGATATTAATACAGTTCATACAAGGATTATAAATACAATTTTAGAGGCTTTTTCTATTTATCACTTTTATTTTTTTTTAATTATTATCAACAAACAACAATAAAAGAAAAATAAAAATAAAAAATAACTATAGAAGACTTTTACTCCAATTAACAGTCTAGATATAGATATTCTCTTAAAAAATTTGTCAGTCAATTTTAATATTTTGTTAAAATTTCACACAATTTTACATGTAGCTATTTTATAAAATAATTACAAAATTCTATTTGAATTATGACCCTACATAGATTTGGATGGAAACAACAACCACACCGTGTACAAAATATATTTAATTTAATATTTTTAATTAAAATCAACAAACAACAATTAAAAAAAAAAAAATTAGACTACAAAGACTTCTACTCCAATTAATTCATCTTGGTCAATAATTTACACACGTGAAGGCTTCATTAGGAAGCCATACCCTATCAACTCACTTTTTGTTGTGTATGTTTGCTTGAAGTCCTCCCTAAGTATCGTTTCAAAAAATAAAAAATTTCTTAAGTTTATCACAAAAATTATTAGGTTAACGGAGAAGTTAACACAAAATACGTGCTAGAATATAATTACAAAGAAAAAAAATAAATTAGTAATAATCCAAAATTAATAAATTTTCAATATTCACGTGTGATGTTATCATCCAAACTCTCTCTATACATCATATTAGTGTTACACTAGTTTTAGTCAACTCCAACTTTGTTTACATCAAGCTTTTGTCACCTACTATAACCAAATTACATTTTTAAGTAACTAAATAAATAAATAAAAACACTGTTGTTCAAAATATGAATTGATAAAGTGTCAACAGAGAAGCCTACACACAAACCCAACCCATCCCTATGGCTTCACTTTTTGTTGGCATTCATAGTCACCTTGAGGAAGTCCTAGCTTTAGCGTTTCAAAAAATACGAAAAATTTCTTAAGTTTATCACAATATCGGAATTATTTCTTTGCCACCAATGGTAGAAGTAAACAAAATGGTGTGAAGGTCCACAAATTACACGAAGCTTTGGCAAAGTAATCCACATGATAATAAATTGTTCCTTTGACAAAGAATCGGTAAAAAAAAAAGAATAATAATAAGTTTATTTCTTTTTGGAATTAGTGTTACACTAGTTTTAGAACTCCAACTTTGTTTACATCAAGCTTTTGTCACCTACTAAACCAAATTTTATTTTTAAGTAACTAAATAAATAAATAAAAACACTGTTGTTCAAAATATAATTGATAAAGTGTAACAGAGAAAGCCTACACACAAACCCAACCCATCATGGCAAAAAGTATAGTCAAAGAATAAGAGCTTTAGTGGCTATCCTTTGCCACCAATGTGAAGTAATGGCAAAACATTTCAAATAGTTAAATTTTTGGCTAAAGGTGATGTTCCTTTGACAAAGAATGATTAAAAGAATTGCAGAGGTTTTCAAATAATCTATAAAAGTTTTATAGATTTGGCAAAAAGTACAAAGAATAATGTGGGTGTGCAAAACATTTGTTAAATTTCTAGACATTGATTAAAAGAATTGCAGAGGTTTTCAAATAATCTATAAAAGTTTTATAGATTTGGCACTTACAGTTTTTATGTTTTCCCTTATTTTCAAAATTGTTTCTTCTCAAATTGCGTTGTAGAATGATCCTTGTCAATGATTGAAAGTAATCTTTTGAATAAGACAAATAAATGGAAACAAAGTTAGTTAGTTAGTTACTAAGTATAAAAAAGAAAAAGAGAACAACATTTACTTAAGAGAACAACATTTACTTCAATAGTAATAAGAAAGCAATACATATCTTTAGGTTCAAAACCATAGCATGCTAGGCTGCTAGCCGATTTTCCTGGTATTTTGCTAATATCCATATATTCGGTGTAGATAAAATGACTTTACATTCAAGCAAATGTTCTAAAAAAAAAGAAAAAAAAATTATAATTATCTAAAACTGTTATACATGTGAACATACCTTTTGAGTGACTGTCTCCCTTTAATAATTCTTGATAAACTGATGTGACTCTATACTTGATAAACTCAGCTTTCTCTAACATAATACAAATGGATTTAAAAAAAATAAAAAATAAATTTAAATTGCTTCGGAGAAGGAGAAGATAAAGTGATGAAGTATTGTGTTTTTTTTTTTATTTTTTATTCCTTTGTTTTCAGTTTGAAGAAGGTTAATAGATATTGGTTAGGATGAGAGATGTGGGTTTTTGATCAGTGTAGTTGTGGAAGAGTAGGAGATTGTTTTTGTGGGGGTGGGAGTTATAGTTTTTTTATTGCATTTTATTTTATAAATATATTTATTGTTATGGAAACTTGCAGTTATTTTTAAATTTATTTGTTTAATATGAATGGTGATTTTTTTAATGATTTTGAACTCAAACGAGGGAAAGGATTTTTGGTTTTTTTTTGGATAATTACTAAATTTAAGGATTTTGAAAACAGAAATGAAGGAAGGAAAACAAAGTTGAAACGGTTAATAATTTGATGGTTATCTTTCTATTTGGATAATGATAATTTTTTTTTTTTTTGATGGTTACCTTTTAAAATTTGGTTTTTTTAAACGTTGAATGTGGGTGATTCTCAAAAAAAAAAATAATAATAATAATAAAACGTTGAATGTGGGTTTTTAATTTTAGTTCAACGTGGGGAGTTATCAAAAAAACTTGGTGAATTTTTTTTCCTTGTAATCTTTTTAAATTTGATTTTTAAAAAATTGGAAAACTTTGAAATGTGGGAAGCAAAATAGAAAGTGTAGGTGCTTTTTTATTGCTAGTAATAGATTTATGCCTAAAAATTAGGATTTACTCTAAATGTTGCTTTCCTTAATTAACCCATATATAAGATGCAGTTTTTTGTTTAGTGTAGTTTGAAATATGTAAATATATTTTTTTATAAGGATATTTTTTACTGTACATTAAAGTGGACATAAGGGTATGAATGTTGCGTACTAGTATTAGATTAGATAATATATACATTAATATTTGAGGTAACTTAAAAAGCTCAAACCCATTGTCATATGATAACCCATAATATATACTGTAAAATATAAGGTTATTTAAAAAGCCCAAACCCATTGTCATATGATAACCCATAATATAAGGTTATTAAAAAGCCCAAACCCATTGTCATATGATAACCCATATTATACAGTAAAATATAAGGTTACTTAAAAAGCCCAAACCCATTATCATATGATAACCCATAATATAAGGTTATTAAAAAGCCCAAACCCATTGTCATATGATAACCCATATTATACAGTAAAATATAAGGTTACTTAAAAAGCCCAAACCCATTGTCATATAATAACCCAATATATAATATATTAACATCTGAGATTGCAAAAAAAAAAGCCCAAACCCATTAATCCACTTAAACCAAACCAAAATAAGAAAGAAGAAAGAAACCAAAAACCAAAAAAGAAAGAAAGAAGGCCGGTCCAACGTGGGCAATTTGGTGGGAAAGTTGGTCCCCAAAACGGCGTCGTGTGGGCTTTTGGGGGGAAATATAAATTCCCAAAACGGTGCCGTGTTGGGCTTTTGGGGGGAAATATAAATTCCCAAAACGGTGCCGTGTTGGGCTTTTGGGGGGAAAGTGGTCCCCAAACGGCGTCGTTTCTTCAAGCCTGCATGTCAGAAGCTTCCTCAACACGACGCCCTCTCTTCTGTCTCTTCGAAACTGAAACAAAACAAACAAAAGTGTAACTGTTTGAAACTGAAACTGAAACTCTTTGACAGTCTTTCCTCTCCCTCTCTTCACGTGCAAACATTCCCAAGAACAAAGTACACTCCTATCAAACACTCAAACTTCCCCAGCGTGACTCATTCCCTTGCACCCGTAGACACAACAGCACAAGGAAGTAAGAAACAATCTTCGAAAGAGAAAGGTGAGTTGACATTTCCATTTTCTTCTGTCATTTTTAATTTTTTTGTGAGTTGATACTATGCTTGCCATTTTGTGAAATATTTTGACTTTGGTTGAGGAATTTGCTAAGTGTGGACAATCTACGGGTTTTGTGGACAATCTTAGGGTTTTGTGTAGTCACTTTGTTTATTTTTTTAATTTTGATTTATGTGATCTGTTTTAGATACAATGAGTATTAGTATTGTACCAGTGACTTGTATCTACTGAATGAGTATGTTACCAGTAAAACTGTAATTACCTAGAATGTCTGGTGAGTTGTGCTTAAGGATATGTTACAGAGTTATTAGTTTTGTTCCCAAAGCCTGAATTGGCAATGGAATCCAATAGTTTGATTATCAATAATTATTTCTGTAAAGTTCTTCATTCTAGTGAAAGTTTTTACATTTGCTAGCTTGTGAGTATTAGAGGGTGAAGAAAAGAAACTTGATTAGCATCATACAAGTAAGATTCTTAACAGCAGTGTGGCAAATAAACTTAGATGGTTATATATTCTTTTTATACAAACAACTATGTGGAGGATTGAGGAGCTTTGTTCTGCTTGTGGATGTTTTTGTGGTTCTGGACCTCTGGTGATGATTTTATGGTTTACAGATCATCATTTTAAATTTACATGTTATTGAAGCTCCAAATCCATCCAAAAAATTTACTTGTCAACATGATAGCTTAGTCTTGTTCTTTCTGCAATCACTTTTTTCTATGTCTCCTGCCTTGCTGTCAACATGACATACTTGGTGTTGCATTGTTTGCTGGAAATTGTTAAGCTTGTCCTTGATATTTGTTTGTCTTTCTTAATATATGTGCACAGTTTGGCTTTACATGGTTCATACAAGTAATTGCTATTCAAATACTCAAATCTAATTCTTAATATATGTGCACAGTTTGACTTTACATGATTCATACAAGTAATTGTTATTCAAATACTCAAATCTAAATGCAGGCCCTAGCTTAGAATATTGCATTTCTTGGTTGGACTATGAAATTTACAACCTTACTCATCAAATAAAAAATCTACAGTCATGTTCCACCTTTATCGGATGTCCCCTAAAGAGACAATCAACCTTAC
>OU015768.1:24732154-24976069 GCA_907173295.1 Fagus sylvatica
TTTGTGAAATATTTTGACTTTGGTTGAGGAATTTGCTAAGTGTGGACAATCTATGGGTTTTGTGGACAATCTTAGGGTTTTGTGTAGTCACTTTGTTCATTTTTTTAATTTTGATTTATGTGATCTGTTTTAGTTTATTAGATTGTATCAATAATTATTTCTGTAATTACATTAAGTTGTGCTTATTCATTATTAGTTTTGTTCCCAAAGCCTAGGCAATGAAAATAGTTTGATTACATTTGTAAAGTTCTTCAGTGAAAGTTTTTACTTGCTAGCTTGTGAGTATTAGAGGGTGAAGAAAAGAAACTTGATTAGCATCATACAAGTAAGATTCTTAACAGCAGTGTGGCAAATAAACTTAGATGGTTATATATTCTTTTTATACAAACAACTATGTGGAGGATTGAGGAGCTTTGTTCTGCTTGTGGATGTTTTTGTGGTTCTGGACCTCTGGTGATGATTTTATGGTTTACAGATCATCATTTTAAATTTACATGTTATTGAAGCTCAAATCCATCCAAAAAATTTACTTGTCAACATGATAGCTTAGTCTTGTTCTTTCTGCAATCACTTTTTTCTATGTCTCCTGCCTTGCTGTCAACATGACATACTTGGTGTTGCATTGTTTGCTGGAAATTGTTAAGCTTGTCCTTGATATTTGTTTGTCTTTCTTAATATATGTGCACAGTTTGGCTTTACATGGTTCATACAAGTAATTGCTATTCAAATACTCAAATCTAATTCTTAATATATGTGCACAGTTTGACTTTACATGATTCATACAAGTAATTGTTATTCAAATACTCAAATCTAAATGCAGGCCCTAGCTTAGAATATTGCATTTCTTGGTTGGACTATGAAATTTACAACCTTACTCATCAAATAAAAAATCTACAGTCCTGTTCCACCTTTATCGGATGTCCCCTAAAGAGACAATCAACCTTACAGTTTGGTTGTAAAGTCACTGTTTTCCTCCAAAGAAGTCTGAACTAAGCATGTAAGGTCATGTTTCTTTGGAGCTCTTTCTAAACAAAAGCCCATTGTGCTTGAATTAGAATGAGTTTCAAATAGTATGTCTCTCTTTCTCTTTGGTCCACTGAAGGTCCATTAGGACCATAGTTACAAGGCAAGAGACAATTAATTGTTTCAACCTTAATTATCTCTATCTTTCAAGACCCAAAGAACAAAAAATCCTATCTTTTATGAAGGTGAGATTTGATCTGTCTATAGTTCCACTTCAAGAGATGAGCATATTCTCTTTGTGATAATGTAAATGATGTGGTATAAACCATGCCCCAGTTGTCAGAAAAACAATACAATCTTAAAGACAAGTCCTGCAGCCTCAATATGCCTTGCTATTTGACTTTTGTATGATTCTTAAAGCATTATTGCTCTAAGCTAGCTTAGCTCCTTCTAGGGTAGATGAATGTGATTCACACTCTAACAATTACATTTCTTAGTTGTAAGCTTGTTTCAATATCATTATTTTCCCATAGGGGTTTTCTCTTATTCAATAAACCCCTCTCAATATTGCTGATGGTAGTTAAATTTACCTTCATGGGGTGGGTTTTAATTTTATTGTGTAAAGAAGAAAAAGGAAAAAGAGCCCAAGAAAGAGCCCCACCAAACACATCATATTGGACTGCAAATAGACAGCATATTTTATTCTATAGTAAAAAGGTTTAAGAATAGTTTGCTTTATGCTCATTGCTAGGCTATGTCTTGGCACATCATATCTGTTGTGTGATCTTGTTCTCTTTCCATCTCTATGTGTGTGTGTTTCACTCCCCATTGAGGAAGTGGGTGAATTTGTTTTCAAGCTTCTAAGTTTACAACTTAGGCTGTTATGAGTTGTGATTTCTACAGGCTACAATTACAGTATGGTTACTGAAATAAATTGTGAAACTCTTTAAAAATTACTTAAACAATTCTTCTATAAACTATCTCACTCAGTTTAGTACACTCAGATTGCAGTAATGTGTGTCATTTACTGTGTGCTTTATCTGCTGAAAGCTGACATGTTTTTCATTGCCAATTTAGATATAGCAGGTTGAAAACCAAACTGGTTGTGGACTTAATCATAATACAGGGAGACTTTTTCTAGAAATATTATAAATAATATTCTATTAACTATTACTCCAAAAAGTCAGAAGTTTTTTATTTTTATTTATTTTTTTTGTGTGTGTGTGGTCATAGGTTGACTTGAATGTGACAAATATGTTTGGAATGGCCACATGTTTAAACTGTGATTAAAATGTGGACAATGTTAGGGTTTTCTGGACAATTTAAGGGTATTCTGGACAATTTTCACATTTTCTGTACAATAGTGGTTCAATTGGCAGACTTTTTTAATCCTTGTCTTGGCATTACAGAAACATATAATGATGATTTATCTTCTTCTTTAAACTTGTTAAAAGAGCTTTAACATGTTTCAAATATGGGATTATCCTCATTGTAATAAAAAGGTGGACAGTTAGGTCTTGGGTTCAAAACCCATTGGGTCCTTGTGTAACTTAAAAAAAAAAAAAAACATTTTGTATGACTTAAATGCTTGTGTGACATGCTGGCTTCAAGACATAGTTTCTTTGGATGAGCTTATTCTTGTTAGCATCTATCCTCTATATCTTGTTTCTTTTAATGATCAATGATTTTATGAGATATTCTAATTATATGGATTTCCATTTTGCATGTGGCCAAGGCAATGGCGAGTATTGATGTGAACACACCCGCAGGCAACATAGAAGTTGCACCTCGTATTCGCCATCATTGCATTGTTAGCAAATTGATGGATGTTAACAAGACCTTATCTGAAGAATGTAAGAGCCAGCTTCAAACCACTCCATTTGGGTGGTTGTTGAATCTCCACTGCAACATTGAGGCAAGTGGACGAATACTTGAAGTGATGGCTACAAGTTGGAATGCCGATGCACGTGCATTCCAAGTGGGTGATAGGCTCATACCTTTCACCCTATATGACATTGCCCTCATATTGGGGTTGCCTGTGAGGGGGGAGCCAATTGATTGCAACCAATCTCATTCTGGGGGGTCTGTGGTGGAGAAATTGCTAAATAGGCATTTGAAGACAACTTCACCAGACCGAACTCAATTGGTGACATTGCTCACCAAACCTTCCATACAAGTCCCAAATAGGGTTAGGTTGTACATTACCCTAGTCTTTAGCTATTTTTTGTTTCCTACCACCTCCAAAAAAGTCAACCCAAGCCTCCTACCATTGCTTGATGATAGAGCCAACCTAGGTACATATGCATGGGGGAAGGCAGTGTATGACTTCTTGGTTAGTGGTTTAAGCCGCGCAGCTTCATCGATGCAAGCGAAAAAAGGTAGATTAAACTTGCACATTCAAGGTTGCACTGCCTTGCTTCAGGTAAAATTTTTTTTATCCTCATTGTTTACTCCACAACCATTCTAAATTTTGTTTTATTCTTAAACTTGCCATTGATGTCATCATTTATGCAGATATGGGCATGCGAGCACTTGGGGGTTGGTCAGAAGAATGCTGAAATTAACCAACCTTTCCCAAGATTTTTAGCATGGACCCACCAAAGAATGTATACTAAGAAGGCAAGGGAGGCCTTTAGTAACCGTGCCAATGTAAGTATCTTACACTAAAGTTGCGTACTAGTTTAATAAACACATGTTAGTTTCTTATAAAGATGTTATATGTTAGTATTTTAGCGTTCTAATTCATATATCTTGTTGTTTGCAGGTGCTGTCCGTGCTTGTAGCAATGCCATGGGAGCAAGAGTTCAATGTGGTAGAAGAAGCCATGGAGACCTTGCAAGAAACCCATGGCAGCTCGCACCCAACCATATCAAGGGATGATGGGGCTGGACCAAGCAATATTCCTCAAACGCCGTCCAATCAATTGCAGCTAGAGCTCCAAGCTGAGAGGGCTGAACGGGAAGCTCTAGCACGACAAGTTCGGCGCTTAAAGGATGAGCTTGACCATGTGAAGGGTCTGGTGGCCACAGTCCTAGAGAGTAGCCCCAATATTCAACAAAACCAGACCGCACCCTCACAAAACCAGCCCCCACCCTCACCCCAGCCCCCACCCTCACCCTCACAAAACCAGCCGCCACCCTCACCAAACCAGCCCCCACCCTCACCCTCACACAACCAGCCCCCACCCTCACAAAACGAGCCCCCACCCTCACAAAGCCAGCTGCCCATTCAAACCCCCATTGTGGACTTGCCAAGTTCACCGTCCAAGGCTGTCAAGAGAGGCAAAGCTGCCAAAAAGAAGGCCAAGGTGGCGGTGGTGGACTTGGCAAGCTCACCATCAAAGCGGGACAATGCAGGGGAGGCAGCTGCAGCTGTGGTGGATTTGGTGAGTTCACCATCAAAGGGGGCTACTAGTGTGACGTATACAAGGGCGAAAACACGAGCCCACAAGAATCTAATGATAGTGGCCCCCCATTCGGAACCAGTTAGAAATGAGGTACGTGTGTTGTGTAATGATAAACTAACTTTATGTACTCCATATGAAAATCACATATGAAACACTATGAATGACATATGAAAATCACATATGAACTAACTTTATGTACTCCATATGTTGTTGCTTTATGTTGGGTTCATATGTCATTTAACTTTATGTTGGGTTAAATGCTCATGCTTTAACTTTTTTTTTGTTTAAAAATCACATATGAAATAACTTAATGTACTCCATGTTTAAAAATCATGAGCAGTGGGTGGATGCTCATTTCCTATACCAGCCAACAGCTGCTGATGAGGCTGTCTTGGCTGATTTTAGGAAGAAATGGGGGGGCGCGAAAAGGCGGGCCACTAGGAAAAGGTTGTAACAACTCCCTTCTTTCAATTATGTAATGATTTATGAAGTGATTATCAATATTACCTCATACTAGTTTATAACACGTTTAAAATTTTCTAGGCCCAACGAGGTTGATAGCGATGAGATGGCAATCTCGACCGATACATATGAGCTCACGGGTCGAGAGGTGTCATCATTGTTAGGCGATCAAGCTAAGGACGATGGTTCTAGGTGGATATCCACCGCGGTAATTACATACTCATTTTGCATTTTAGATCCTTTATTTATTGCATATTTGAGACATGAGTTTTACAATTCCACATTGTTTACTAAGCAAGTGTGACACACGCAGGTGGTGGACGCTTTCAAGGATGTCCTTATGCAAAAACTCACCGAAAGCGGCCACCCTCCACCGTACATAAACTTCATAATAAGCGTACATGGCGGGGTAAAATAACAAAATTTCAACCTTGGCAAATACTTGTTCATACTTTTACACTATGCATGATGTCAATACAGTGAGCTCTTTTGTTGAAATAACTAACTATGATTTATGCAGACTACGATCCTGGGTATGGCTCCGTCAACCTCAACACAAAGAGGCAGAAAGAACAAGAAAGGGTAAACAACCTATTCAGGATGACCAGCCTCAACCACAATCTGTGTTCCGCCCTAGTTGGGTACGCGCAATGCCGAAAAATTGCAACCGGGTAATTAGACACCTTCTCCAACTTTCATTTTGTCAAAAACTGTTGTTACATATCTATTCTGAAAAACCTGTGTATGACCTACCCTTTCGTGTTTCTTAATGCAGATTTTTGTCCCAGCATGCCACAATGGCCATTTTGTTATGATGGTTGTAGATTGTCTAGAAAAAGTTTTCTATTTTTTTTATTCTTTGCCTAGTGCAACCCATAGAGCTTTGGCGCCAACATTGGTAAACACTTGTTTGTCATTTCAATTTTCTTGCTAACCCAGTATTTACATATAATCCCACTGATACTACTTTCTGCTGCTTGCATCATAGAGAAAAGCTTTGGAGCACATATGCATAGAGAACTTGGACCATAAAGATGTCCATACATGGCTCCTAAAATACAAGGATGACATACCAACCCAAGATAAATACGCGTAAGTACCAATATCTATCATGACCTCAAATGTAATTGTTGCTATGTTGGTTCTGGGTTCACTTTAATGTTATTACCATTTTCCAGAAAATGTGGACAATAATATCCAAACTTAAAGATAATTGTCCACACTTTCTATGGATGTTATGGATGTTACGTAGGTTGTTGGTACATGTTGGTTTCTATGGATGTTATGAAAAAATAGTTACAAAAAAATATAAAGTTCATAGCTTGTCAATTGAGAAACAGTACAAGAATCCAAAAAAGTCCTAAATAGCTTCATTTCATAACATGGAACATGAAAACAGTTAAAAGGGTGTACCTGCATCTTCATGATATCTTGTTTACTCATCCTTTCTGAGAGAGAGAGAGATAAAGAGAAAGAAAGAAAGGAAATGGGTCTGTTAAGGCTGAACCTGTAAGCTGAGAATAGTGAGACTTAAGAGGTGGTATAAGAGAGAGAGAGAGAGAGAGTGAGAGAGTTCAAAGGCAGTTGGTGAGCATTAAAACACTTATCTTTAAGCTTTGTCTTTCTGTTTCATGGTTTTTTGAACTTTATTTTAACATGTTAGTTGCTCAAGCTACAAGAAATATCTTATAGTATATATAAACAATTGGAAATGGTTTTGCTAGGACATTACTTTTTGGCTTAAAGTGGTTCATAGCCTAACTTGGCAATAAGGAAAGACATAATTTTGAGTGAAGTAAATTTCCATAAATTATGTTGATCAATGTTGATTTTTATGTACTTTTGCCTCAATTTTTCCAGTTCTGACTGTGAGATTTTTATGCTGACATTCATGGAATCCTTGATTTTTTCAAACAAGATAGTACAGTTCGAAGAGGTATGATTTCCACACCTTCATTTCATGATGCATTAATGCATTCATTTTAAGTCAAAACAACTAACCAATAATTTCTAAATCTCTTTTATGTTTTGTAGGCTGATTGCCCAAGAATAAGGCAACGCATTCTGCTAGAGTTCTATTACAATTTCCTTGCTGCCCAAAGCTGTACAAAGCTAAAACTGGACAATTCTTTACTGTGCTTGCGGCTGCCCAATTCTTTACCGGCATATAGTTTTATGTTTTGACACACATTTGTTGTTATTTTTGTATTTACGTTTATACTTTTTGTATACATACGTTTTGGTTGCTCTATTCTTCCTATACTTGAGATTCTATTAAAGGTAGGTGAACAGAAACAATATCTTTTTTTTTTTTTTTGTAAATGGAGTAAATAAATAAATGAAATGGTGGAATTGGTTGGATATTTTAGGTTACCCATGAGTTTCTTTTATCTTTAATGTTACCACCAGCAACCTATTGCCATTGGAATCTTCACATTACTTGTTGTGAAAGATATAAAAAAAGGATGTCTAAAAATGTTTCCCAAATTGTGGTGAAACTAAATATGTTCAAACAAATACCCAGGAGCAACCTATTGCCATGTCTACATTGGAAATAATAAAGTTTATTTTTTTTTATTTTGAAGTGATTTTGGTTGGTTGAGATAGAAAATGACAAAATTGTTACAAAGATGCTAAGAAACATGTTTAATAAATGCCAAGAAACATAACCAATTCGTATGAACATGTTTAAATGTTCATACAATTTTCTGGAAAATGTGGACAAAAACATGAAATTATGGACAAAAATATCGAGTCTACTTATGAACATTCATGAACATTCAAGTGAACTCAAAAAGTGTATTTCATGTTTTTATTCATAATTTCATTTTTTTTGTCCATAATTTCATGTTTTTGTCCACATTTTCCAGAAAATTGTATGAACATTTCTGGGTTCACTTAAATGTTCATAAGTAAACTCGAAATTTTTGTCCACAATTTCATATTTTTATCCATAATTTCATGTTTTTGTCCACATTTTCTAGAAAATTGTATGAACATTTCTGGGTTCACTTAAACGTTCATAAGTAGACTCGAAATTTTTGTCCACAATTTCATGTTTTTGTCCATAATTTCATGTTTTTGTCCACATTTTCCAGAAAATTGTATGAACATTTAAACATGTTCATATGAATTGGTCATGTTTCTTGGCATCTATTAAACATGTTTCTTGGCATCTTTGTAACAATTTTATTAATTTTTATCTCAACCAACCAAAATCACTTCAAAATCAAAAAACCAAACTTTATTATTTCCAATCTCAACTAAAATCAACCAAACCCTCAAAAAAATATTAAACCCGACCAAACCTTCAACTTTTATTATTTCAAACCCTAACAAAATCATCCAAACCTTCATAAATACAATCAAACCCCAACTTCAAACATCAAAACTTCATTATTCCCAAACCCAAATCAGATCTCAAATCAACACTTTCAAACCCCAAATCTTTCAAACGTCAAACTGAAATAGAGAACCCAAATCTTAAAATCCAAATCAGATCACGTCAAATCAACACTTTCAAACCCCAAATCTTTCAAATTTCAAACTTCAAACTTCAATACATGAAAAACCTTCGGGGGAGAGAGATCCATGGCTTCATGAGGACAGATCGGGGAGAGGAGGAGCAGAAAATTCGGGAGGAGAGAGCAGAGCAGAGCAGAGCATTCGGGAGGAGAGAGAAAATTTCAGAAAAAATGAGGAAAAATGAGTGTTTGGTTATAGGGATAGTGGAAATTGGAATAGTAAACCGGGAATAATCGGTTTGTCTTTTAGTGGGGGTGTGAAACAGTAACTTTCACACCCTGTGTGAAAGAAACATTACCGCTTATTTTATTAGTTGTTGGAAAAATAAGAAAACCACAATTGAAACATTAGAATCGAACTTCTCATTCTCATTGATAAAATGTACAATCTTACATTTTTTGAACATAAAAATTGATTATTTACATGTAAAGAATTTTGATAGAATTTTTTTTTTTACTCCAATTTACATTTTTGCAAAAATGTAAAATTTACAATGGATAAGGGTGGTTTGCAACCTTAAAATCTTAATTCGGGGGCTATGGTATAAGATGAGAAAGTGTTAAACACCCATCTTGCCCAACCATGGTTGATCTTCTAGGGTTTAATGGCCAAGTAACCCATGTCATTCCATCCAAGCATCCAAACATGTCAAAAACAAACAAAAATTGCATGTTATCATTTGAACCACAAAACTGAAACAACTTGGATTTTGAAAAGATTTTGAAATATTGTGAAGTAGCATGCTTGAATAATATCAAAACAGAAAATTAAATCATTATTTAAATAATTAAGATCTAGCATTCGACGGTTTTGAAAATTGTTTAGGCATACTTCAACCAATACATGTTTAATCTCAAAATAACTCATACGTTCATCCAAAACATGTTATGAACATGAAATTAAAGGAGATTAAACGTAACCACCTGGATACAAGGGAGATTAGCTCCACAAAATCTTGTATGCCTTGGTGATTGTAGAGGATTCTAGATTTCTCTTTGAAGGAATCAAAGTAGTACTTTCTCTCTTTGAATCTTACCTTTAAAGGTCTTGAATGATTGTCAAAAAAATTGAGAGTAGAATTCATCATTTACACTTATGGGTTCTCTAACATGATGGTGGTTGATGAAATCAAGAGGTAGGGGAATGGATTCCTTCCCTTATCAAGAGGGTTCTCAACCTTCAAAAGCTTTAGAGCTTAGAGTGAGAGCTTGAAAATTCTAACGCCTTTCTTATTTTTTGGATTATTGATAGTGGGAGCTAACTTATGTATTTATAAGGGAATTATGAAGGCTAGGGTTAAGTTTTACAGCCCCCATGGTCAGCCAAATTCGTACATATGGTATGTATTAGGCGCATTAGATTTGGGGCCAAAATCTAAGTGCGCTTCAGCATTTAGTTATAACTATCTCGTCCAATATCAGATTGAGGTGAACTTTGTGGGGTTGGAAATCTAACTCAAAATTCAACAACTTTCTATGAAATAATTGTTTCCAAATTTGGACTTATTCTATTCCAAAATGGCCTTGCAATATGAATCTTAGAAATTAGCTGGCACTTTCCTTTTTGGCTTCTTGGACATCTGATTTTTGGGTCTAATTTGGCATGTTTTTACAATTGTGGGGGCTTGATTTTCAAACCCTATTAACCCCTATTGTCCCCCACATTCATTAGGGTATCAATCATTTAATTAAAATCTCACAAGTTGGTAATTTCCAATCAATTTGATTGGATTTCCCTCCAATTTTGAATTTAGTCATCCGATGTGTGTGTGTGTGCATGATTAATTTAAATCGTAAGCAACCAGAACTTGATACCTCATTCATTAAAAATTAATTTCTTTGAAAACTAATTAAAATTCAAGTGTAATAATCATGTAAGATTGGTTTTGATTTTAACCGTGTAACTTTATCAATAACTATTGATTCAACGATAACTTTTAATTGAGTGGTCCGATTTAAGCTTGTGACATATTGTTGTGATTGTGAGAACATCTAAATTTAATTGGTATTATACCTAGGACTGATCAAAATTATGTCTTTGTCTTTGGGATGTGAAAAGTATATCTTACCCTCAATTTAGGATTAAACAAGGGTAGAAAAATAAGGTGTCTACAATGGAAAAAGCTTATGTGGTTAATAGAACTGTTAAAATAATTACAAAATGATGAGGTTAAGAAAAATGTGTCAAAATTGTAAGAGGTTAATAAAAGTCTTGTTTTTACATATAAATATAAATCATAAATAAAGTATGGCTTTTATTAATGGGTTCCCATAGAGCAACTGTTAATATGCATTTATTATTCTATTTTACATTTTTTTCCGAAAGCATTAATTGCTACAATAACAATCAAATAGTCAATAAATTTTATCAACATTTAATGAAACAAATACCCTCATACCCATTTAAATTTTCGTTGTTTAGCCCATCTTCCATTCTCATTTTGTCCACTTTTAAAATATATTTAGAAAAGACAAGATAGTGCATGGCTCAGAGAATAAGAGATACAAGTTTTAGAGAAACTCTTGTAGCCACTAAACATACACGGCTTCCTCTTCACTCATTATTCCTTACATAGAGAGAGAAAGACAGAGTGTGTGTGTTATTTCTTTCTTTCTTTTTTAATTGAAGTTCCATTCAGTAATCAAAGCCAATTTAGCCAAGTCTTTTAAAATTGTGTTCCAAATCATGGAGCACATAATGGTAGAGGGTTTTGGAACACAAACAAGCAACCCCATCAAGCTGCAAAGCCCAGCAAAGTTCGCGGTTTTGTGAGCCACACTTGCGTCACCTAGTTCAAGACCAAGTAGTTGGAGTCACACCTGCATTGCCTGGTTGGAGACCAGCTCGCCGGAGCCCATGGCGGCATGACAACAAATGCCTCCTCAACTAGACCCCCATATGAAACTCAAAATGCTTCTTTTTTCTTTCTTTTTTTTTTTTAAATTATCATTTTTTTTAAAAAAAATTTCTGAAAAGATCATATTGAATTGATTTTGGTCTAAGAGAGTTTTGATTTTGTATTTATTTATTTATTTTGTGAGAGATTTAGAATAAAGGAGAAGTGTTGTGAACAGATGGCTTGGGCAGAGTGGCCCAACCAACCTTTATTGATAGCGTGTAGTAAGAGTCATATGCTATAAATTCTATGTTGAAAATTAGGCACCGACATTTCGATCTCACTTTCGAATGCCTAAATATATGTGAGGTCCCAGTATTGAAATGCATCAATTGATATTCAACAAGTTTACAATGTGTGGATGACCAATTGAAATAAAGAAACTTCTTATAATATTTTATCATCTTCAGATTTGTTTTTTCCTACTATTTCCATTTTATTTCACAACTCATTATTAGCACGAAACCCTAGCCAAATTCTAAAAGGTAGTTGTACTCACTTTGTTTTTCAAAGTAAAAGGTTATTTGTGTGACACTCCAACCCATTGAAAGTTTTCTTTATAAGAATTGATCATTTACTATCTACCTTATTTGTTATCATATTTATTCACTGCCTACAAATTTTAGTGTTTATTTATGGATTAGAAATCCCATGAGTTTTATGCAATGAACCTTTGAGGTATTATTAAAAATAGCAACCAAGCATCCCAGCAGGATTACTTTTTATTTGTCATCGTCCCTATGAAGTTGCAAAAGTACTCATTTCAAAAGTCCATTATGAATGGATGCACTTGAAGTTGCACTTTCCAAAGCTCATTATGAACGGATGCACTTGAAGTTGCAAAAATTTTAAAAGTGCAAGTGAATAAAATTTTGCACTTGATGCACCTGAAGTTGCAAAATTTTAAAAGATGATTAAACTTTTTCACTCTCTAACTCAGCTCACAATTAAAAATTATGTGGGAAAAAATCACTAAAGAAGACATGTTAGAAAGGGAGAATCATAGACTTTATATAATGTGCTCCTGAAGCGACAATATCATTAGCATAAGTTCAAGAAGTATCCTGAACTAATATCTTGTCTTCTAGTGATTGAACAAAATAATGAGTTTTTACCCAAAAAAATCCACAAGTTTCGTCTAACCACCATTCCTTGAAGTGAATGGAATCGCATATGATAATTATAGAAGAAATAATGGTCGTAAACATAAGCATGGTATGAACAATCAATATCAATGAGGATGTACTAAAAAAATTCTCCAAAAAAGAATATTACACCTTAGCACCTAAAGTGAAATTAAAAACAATGAATTTTATTGATCAAGGAGATCAAGAATGATCCTGAAGATCACATAGGTTATTTTTAAATGAAGTGTATATTGCTCATCTTAATGTTTATGATTTCTTTTTAGATACAAATGTGTGAGAACCACGACCCTAAACCATCACTTTTTAGATGAGGGTCTAAAACATGGTTCCCGAAATGGGGGATTGCACTGTTCTAACCACAAGAGGAAATTACAAATGGAGTCACCACCTAACTTTTGTACAAAAAAGCTAAGAAAAAATAATTCATCTTTTATTGATCCAATAAATAATACAATGTTTTGAAAAAAACATAAGTTACAACATTTTGCCCTAAATACAATTTAAGAAAACAAAATATAAGACTTTGGTCCTAAATACAATCTAAAAAAAGAAAGCAAAAAGATACAATAAACTAATCTATTTTTTCTTGAGATTAGGGTTCGAGGCTAGGGGATTGAGTGGGAAGATGTTAGGACTTAAGCACCCACTCAACTTAACTTAGGTCAGTCTTTAAGGATTTTTAAACTATAGTTCACGACTCAATCACACTAGTAAGCTTAAGCATAAGAAAAGGTAAAACTTTGCTCCCACGGTCCCACTCCATATACACCCGAAGTGGTAATTTTCCACCTACCAACGTAAAATTAGTAAGAGGAATGATTTACATTAAAAACTGTCAAGAATGGGATTCGAACCCATGCCCTTTCGGACCAGTACCTGAAACTGGCGCCTTAGACCAACTCGGCCATCTTGACAATTATATCTTATAGGCATAATTAAAATTTGATATTATTACAAAGGTGTTTCGGCACAAATAATTACTTGAGGAGATGACCAAAAGAATTTGTGCCATTGAGGCATTTGAACGCGGCATCGAAATGGACAGTCATCCATTTATAATTTTAAGCCAACTAGTGATGCCCCCAATCTGCCTGATCACTTCTCCTTTGATTCTTGCAAATTGCAAAAGCAATTTACAAAGACCTCGCAAAAATTACAAATTCCTTTATTGTTATTTATTTTCATAATTATTGAGGTGGGAAGTTATCGGCTTATCGCTAAAGTGATGATAGTGATAGACCTACATAAAAATTAGATTAAATTACAAATTACACCCTCATACTTTGGTTAAATTTCAATTCAACCCACTAACCTTCAATTTATTTCAATTTGATTTTCTAACTTTCAATTTATTTCATTTCAATCATTCCGTTTAATTTCGTCACAAGTTTGCTGTTAATTGTCCCAAAAATGACACAATTTTGATTTTTTTTAGTTTCTTTATCTAGAAAATTAATTAAAAAAAATACTTTTCGAGAAAAATAGAAAAAAAAAAAAAAAAAAGAAATCACAACAAGCAAGAACACTAAAATATCAGGTCCAAACTAAAAAGAAAGAACATAGCAGCAGCCAAAAATTAAAAAACATATAAACGAATTATAAAACATTTTCCAATATTTGGTATGTCCAGAAAATCAATAATATTTTTGTGAACTCAAATAAATTTATTACAAAAATTATCCAAAATCAGTTAAAAACTGCACTCATAATTTTTTTTTTTTTAAAAGTTAATAATTTATTTCACAAAAATTGTATAGATGACTTCAGAATAATTATCAATCTATTTCACAGAAATTGCACAAATGAGTACACAAAACTAATCAATTTATTTCACTAGAAAAATAAGCACTAATCAACTATTATTATAAATCTACAAATTCGCATAGAACAACATTTCCCCCTGTGTTCTCTGATATCGACGACAATGTCCAATGCCAACGTGGAATGGGCTTCGAGATCCAAGTCCAACACGGCCTCGGCTTGGAGGAGGTATCTTGTGTTTCGGATGCATATATCTTCCCTCTCACAAGCAAGTGGGACCCACATGTGTGGGGCCCACTTGCATGTGAGAGGGAAGATATATACATCCGAAACATATGATCCTTTTTCCTCGGCTTGCCACCCAACCTCAACTAGTCATTGACGAGATCCTTATCACTCAAATCATGCAAGCCCATTAGAGCAGAGTTCCTCTAGATCTGGAATAATCACCGATGAGATATAATGCTTGCGACGAGAGGGTAACAAAGCCATCGCCGATTTGAAAAGAGAGTAGTTGTCGACTAAGTCATCGCTAATCTGGAGAGAGGGACGAGGAAGAGAGTGAGAAAGTTACAGAGGTACGAGAGTGAGTGATGAAAACAAGTGAGGTAAACACGTTGAAGTTTTGTTGTGTTTTCCATTGACCTTCATTTTTTGATGCTACCAAACATAAGAAAACAAGTCATTTTCTAGATTGGGTGGTTGTTGTTGGGATTGGAGAGATAAGGTGTGGGAGTGAAAGGCACGTGGCTGAAGGAGGAGATGACTTTGACAATTGACATAGAGATCAAGGGAGTGTCAACAGGAGGACACGATGTTTTGGAGTTGGGTTTGGGGAGAAGTGAGGAGGTTGAGATAAGTGTTGTGTTGGGACTCCATTCAAGCTTGGAGGTTCTTGATTCTGGCTATGTTGTCTTGTTTTCCATCTGATTGTGTCTCCATTGATCTTTTTCCTTTTTCCTCTTCTTTCTCTGTCACTATGTCTATGTGTTGTGGCAATGAATTCAGAGATGCATCCTAAGCCAAAACCAAAGTAAAAAAGAAAGAATGAAAGAATGAAAGAAATGATAAAGAAAGTTTTATTCTTTGGATTTGATTTGGCTGAAAAGAGGATTTAATTCAACAAAAGGGATATAAGGTTTATGGAGAACATAAGAAAGAGAAAGAGGAGAGAAGACAATAGTGGCTAAGTAGAAATTTCAAATAAAAAATCACCCAATCAAAAACTCTACTTTCAATCTGAACCCACACTCGATCTAAGCTCTATGCTTCTTCTTCTTCTTTTTTTTTTTTTTTTTAACCAAAAATACATTTTTCACATATTTGAATTCAGAAAATTGAGAGAAAAAAAAAAAAAAAAAAACTATGTCATTTTGGAGGGGTCTATTGGCGCAATTTAGACTGAACTTGTAGAATGACAAAATTGAAACGAAATGGAAATTAGAATACTAAATTGAACAACTTTAAAGTTACTGACTGAAATGAATTTTAATCATACTTAAAAAGTGTAATTTATAATTTAGCTTAAACATTGATAACAACTTATCACTCTACTAAATTTTGAAAAATGTTAGTGAAATAGATAGAATGTGTAGCATTTACTCTGGTATATATTATAATGATTAAGGCTTTAGATGATAATTTTCTTGCAGTGTGGTGATCCCATGCATTACCTAGTCGTTTCTTGTAGTGCTTGCTCGTAATACCAACATAAGGGGACATATTTTTATCATTGTCTCTATGTTTTCCAGATGAACTTGAACAAAATCAAAATGTCAGTCACAAAGTTTGACCTAGTACCATATGAAACTAGTAAAATGCTGAAAAAAAAAAAAAAAAAAATTACTAATGTTTAGAGATAGCATTTTTATCTCAATGGGGGCTACTAGATGGTGGACTCATTGGTCTGGAACATAACATAAACCCAAATGTTTCAGATTCAATCCATCACACTATTGACTCATGGGGTTTCCAAGGTGTCTCAGATTTAATATGGCCAAAAGCTGAGACACCACAACCTTAATAATATTAAAAATAAATAAAAGCATATTTTGCGGCCCTAAACTCTTGCTGCAACCTTCTTTAAAAACCACTAAGAAATCTAGTTTTACATATGGTCCACCAACAAGACCAAATAAAAAGACAACAAGACCTAATCTACAAATATATATATATATATATATATATATATATATATTATATATATATATGATAGAAATTCTAATCTAAACTCACACACACGTATATTTTGAAGATCTCGAGGATTGCTTTTTGGGGAGGGGGATCACCACTGGGCCAAATGCTCAAATGGCCTAATCTACAAATATTAGCATCTGCGGGATACGTTTTGAGATCTACATAAGATGAGAATTTTAAATGAGATTTTTTGTTATATTTAAATATCAATATAATATTTATATAATATTTTATATTACATATATTTAAAAAATAAAATAAAATCAATTCTTCTCAGATTTTGAGAAGCAAAATAACTTACTAAATATTTATTATATATATATATATATATATTTTATTGCTGATAACAAATTTAGCAAGAGATATTTTAAAGATTTAATTAATTTTTTTATTCTTTTATATATATATATATATATATATATATATATATTTTTTTTTTTTTTATATCAAATTCATATTTAAGTGAAATATTATTTTAAAAATATTTACAAATAAAAAACACTATTTATAATATAAAATTATAATATGACTAATAAAATAAATTTTAAAATGTAGAACAATAGAATTTGATATATCAAAATATTATTGCAATTGCACTTAATAATAAAATATACCAATAGCCTCAACCTTCTTAAACAAAGACGAATTCACTTCAAATCAAATTAGTAAAATATTTTTTATCATCACTTGTTTATCAATCATTATATATATATATATATGACGTATTAGAATAAGTTTAGGGTAAGAGAGAAAATGAGTGTTTTGATGGTGACCAGTTATTAAGAGATGTTTAGGGTGAGAGAAGTTTGATGAAAATATGGAAGATTTGTTTTTGGTAAATGATAGAAATCCTTTTTTATGTTTGAGAAAGAGAGAGCAAAAAGAAAAGAAAGTTAATAGGTAGGAGATGCGTTTTGGTTTTAGGTTGTTATAGAAATATGATATCTATATAATATATAAAAGGGTTAAATACAGTGTTGGTCCCTAACGTTTACCTAAGTTATACATTTGGTTCCTAATATTTAAAACGGGCAGAAATGGTCCCTAACGTTTCAAAATCGTGTACTATTGGTCTTTCCATTAGTCTCTGTTAACTTTGTGTATATGTGGCTAAAATCAACCCAACTCGAATTGAAATAAACCCACCCGATTAAAGTCATCAATCCGTTAGCCCCGTATAGAACAAGTTAACGAAAATTAACGGAATGACCAATGGTGCATAATTTTAAAACGTAGGGACCATTTTTGCCTATTTAAACGTTAGGGACCAAATGTGTAACTTAAGAAAATGATAAGGACCAACATTGTATTTAACCCTGTATAAAACTAAGGATATTTCATGTTTGACTTTTTGTTGATTTTTTCACAATTCTACATATAATTATTTATGTTTTATTAATTTTTTAACGTCAATTTTACACATCATCATACCATAGAGTTTAATCAAAACTCTATTACGAGTTAATGCCACAATCAATCCAAACCAAATAGAAACTATAAAAGAAAAAGTCATTAACTAGTGGGAGATTCATGATAGTCGTTTCGTGTTCATCAAACCTAGAGGCTGAAGTTGCCAACCACCTATCCTTCTTAATGGTTTGTTCCCAAATTCCTCTTCTTCTTTTTATTATTATTATTATTATTATTATTATTTTTCTTCTTCTTTGTCAATATCTTTAATATATAATATTTTATATATATAATAAAAAAAAACCAAAAATACTTGATTTAGCACCCATTTAATATATATATATATATATATAAAACTAAAAATATCTTTAAAGACTACTGAATAATTTTTCATAGGTAAAGGTTACACCACCCATTTAGCACCCCATCCAAAGCTTGGCCCCAATTTGCGATAATCTGCGCTTATATATAACAAGCACAATATTATAGCTTTGAAAGTCAAGTGCTTTAACATATATCATGGGTTTACATACTCTGTAGTTGTACAATTGCCTCATTCTGTCTGCACTAAAAGCCGATTTTCCATTTAGACAACTTTTTACCGACTAAGAGCGTAATCCCATAAACCCATCTACCATTTTCTTAACGTTTCAAGGCCATAATAAGATGTCTTCTGCCTGTTGAATCACCGGACTGATAGTCTTATATAGGTGTCAAAAAGTCCTACTTTTTTTTTTTTTTAATATATAGAGGTTCTGGTCACAAGCATTTTTCAAAATCTGACACATGTGAGTTGCTCTCTCTCTCTCTCGGGTATCTTTGTTCCTTATCATTCTTTATCAAGTACCCTAATTCTTCCACCTCTTCCTTCCATCAATAATGGAGTCCTTGAAACACTATTCGGGTGAAGAAGGATGTGGCAGCAGTGAATCCGGCTGGACAATGTACATATCCTCTCCCATGGAAGAAGATCAAGTTGAATGCAGTAATGATATTCATGATGATGATGATGATGACCACGACAACAACCATCAAATCAAAAAGCACAATTCTGATAAGAAAAACGAAGATGATGATAGTGATGATTCATTGGCTTCTGATGCTTCCTCTGGCCCAAGTCATCCTCAGCATACACATCCTCACAGTCAAGGTAGTCATGGTACATCTCGTTCTAAGCAAGATAAGAGTTATAATGTAAACAAGTTTTTTCAACGCAAGAATACGAACAAACATGAGAAGAAATCTGTTAAAAACAATACTAGAAAAAATTGAAAATTTTTGGTGTCCATTATATATGCTAGCTGCTGTTAGTTCTGTTCAAAAGGTTTACAAAATCTATTGAGTGGAGCCTGAGAACACATTAATGTATCTTCTTTTCCATATATATCTCCTTTAAGATGGAATCATAGTAGTGTTATAATTTTCTTTTTTGTCATAGTTCTTGAATTATTCCTTTTTGCGTTAAAAATTAACAAACATATATACAAGTGAGATGAGCCAGCATGCATTGTGCTTGTGCTTTCAAAGAGGTGTGGAGAGAAAAGAAAAAAGTCCTTGAACTAATCCTCTCATGATTGTCATCATAAGCTATATAAGATGTTCCCTTCTGCATTTTTTTTTTTTTTTTTTTTGTTTCTACTCCTACATCTTTCAGCAGTAAATAAGATAATTTGCTGATATACTATATTGCAAACATGTATGAGATCTTGTTAATGGTTTCAAGTCCAACCATTTAACTTAGGAAAGAAAAAAAAATTCTTAATTGTGCACCTATACTGATAAAGGAGCCCACAAATCAGTGAATCACACAGCTTGAGATGCTGTCAGATAGGAGAGGACACAAAATTCAGGCAATAAACGACAGTCATGGTTATTGGTTGGTGTTGGAAGGGGTACTCAAGTTGCAAATAATGCTTTGGCCAGCACAAAGCTATTGATAATAATGCATTCTATGTTTTGTGGCTTCTAAACCCAAAATAAAAATGTGTTATGTTAAGAATGGAAAAAGGAAAAAAAGTAACATTAAAAGACAGAAGAGGTTTTTTTTTTAGAAGTTCCGCTTATTCCTAATGTTTTGTGTTATTTTTTCTTTGAGAAGATAATGTTTTGTGTTATAAATTTCCCCTTTTTTCCACTATTAATTATTGTTACTTATACATATATATAACATAAAAAGACAGAAGTGGTGCTGTGGGTGGTGGTGGGGTAAAGAAAACTAAATCAATTCACAAGGAAATAATAATTCTCTAGGAAAAAGTTTCCAATAATGATGCATTTTGCATTAATGTGTGTGTATGTACGTGTCTTTATGTATGTATTAAACAATGAACTAACAGGGTATGTTGTGCTGGAAAGAGGAAAGTTAAATATAGAAAGACAAATGCCAACTATGACAAGCAGCAAAAGCATTTGCAATGACAGAACATTCGCTAGTTGTGTAACCCAATCCTGCAAAGAAAGGGGTGCATGGGCAGCAGCAAGGCAACTACGAAGTACATCCTGTACATTATAGTTAAATCATTAAAACTTGCAATACTTTTTTTTTTTTTTTTTTTTTTTTTTGTCCATTAAAGTTACCATAGTATTTGAATCTATGATATCTGCTTTATAATTATTGTTCTTTATTATCACGACAAAACTGTAGAAAATCATAATCTAGAAAAAATTAATGAAAATATAAAATGAGAAGAAAGAGATTTAGAGAATAGAGGCTAGGGTTTCATGTGGTTCAGTGCTTTACCCGACATCCATAAGATGAAACCTTGATAGACTATATATTTATTATTGGTTTATAATATTTTTAGATGATTACAATGTGTTTAGAGAAATCCTATTTATTGGAGGATACTAATCTCTAATCAATGTGAGATTCCTTAACAAAATCACCAATAAAGGCGATTCGATTCCAAGTTTCTTATTTAATGACAAGAACCAATTGGAACCCAAAAAACTCTCAATACTTGAAAGAATTGATAATCTCAAAAGTCATTTTTCTACTCCCTCCAAAATAAATAAAATAAAATAAAATTTGCACACCCACTTTTGATGTGGGACCATGAAGGAGCAGAGTTTTTTTTTTTTTTTCATGAAGTAACAAAAAAATAAGAAACAAACAAATTGTCGTACAAAATATATTGTACATATAACTATAAATTAGATGGAAATAAAGATTTCTTTCCTTGAAACAAGAGATTTGAAAAATCAATCGCGATAAAAATTTATTTAATATTTGATTGGGACTATATGGAATCTAATTATGCTCATATTTCTCCGTAAACTCATCAAAAATGAGTAGCATCCATATATTTTATACAACTAAAAGATATAAGAAGAAATATGAAAATATGATCACTAACAGAATAATTTAAAATATTAATCTAAATATAAGAAGGGTAAATTACATTGACACCCTCGATGTTTGGTGAAACTAGACTCATTACATCCTATTTTCAACAAATGAAATTTCAATCCAAAATTCCTAAAATAATTTACACTCAGCTCCAAAAATGGACCGGAGTGTGATTGTTTTGGGGTAGAGTGTGAATTATTTTGGAGTGGAGTGTCAATTATTTTGATCATTTTGGGTAGAGTTTTATTTTTATTTTTTTATTTTAAAAATAGGATGTGCCAAGTGTAATTTCACTATAAACTTAGAGGTGTTAGTGTAATTTACCCATATAAGAAATACATAAGTCCACTTTTAGCTCTTTAAGTTTGGTGTTTTTTCATTTTAGCCCTCAAACTTTAAAAGTTCTCATTTAGGTCTCTTACGTTTGAGTCGTTTTCAAATGAGTCCTTCTTTTTATATCCGTTACTCAACTTTCGTTGAATGTCACCTAACCTATCCAAGTCAGCAATTTTTAATATTATTTAATTCATTTAAATATTTTTAATTAAAAATGAAAAATAAAAAAAATTAAATACTTTATTAATTCAATTCAGTATTTTTTTAATTATATCTTTTTATTGAGATGAGAAAAACAAAAAATAAAGGATACAAAAATGATATAATTAAAAAATTTTAAATTGAATTAAAAGTTAATTAATTATTATTTTTTTTTTTAAATTAAAAATACTTCAATGAATTTAATAATATTCAAAACTACTAACTTGGATAGCTTAGGTGGCATTTAACGGAAGCTGTAACATATATAGATGGAAGAGCTCATTTGAAAACGACTCAAATGTAAGGGACCCAAATGAGTGCTTAAATGAAAATAACATCAAACTTAAAGGGCCAAAAATAGACTTTAGTCTATAAGAAATTTAATCAAGTCATTTGAAGTCTTAAGAATACATTATGAAAATATAAAAAGATAAACGAATTAAATAAATGATAATATATACTTCGAATTTTTTATAAAGTTTCTATATAGGCATTTTTTTTTTAAAGAAATTATACAATGCCTAACGTTTCTTGACATTTATCTCTTGTTGTTCAAAATCTGCATGAATGGAAGTCTCTCAATAAAAAGACTTGGGTTTCAATTTATGTTTACATAATTTGAATTTAATATGAAAATTACGTTTCTTCTGTTAATGAAATTCAGAGTTAGATTTAAATCTTATTAATATATGAATTTGAATTATTCGGTGCAAAATATCTATTTTAAGTTTAGAGCAAATTACACTTTTTCACTCCTAATCTTTTACCCATTTTTCAATATTCCCCCAAATTTTTTATTGTAACAATTTATCCTCCAATTGGACAAACTGCACGCTCAGTATCCCCTCTGTCTAAATTAGACGAAAAACTGACTCATGTGGCAACACTGAAATTAAATCTCCCAAAATACTCTCATTGAAAAAAAGTAAATCCCCAAAAATGCACTCACTGCCCTTGCACATGGTTGAATTTTCCCTCCAATTTAACCCCAATTTAGATGGAAATGGTACTTAGCTTGCAATTCTGTCTAATTGGGGGGTAAATTGTTACAATCAAAAGTTTGAGGGATTGGAAAATGGGTGAAAAATTAGGGTGAAAAAGTGTAATTTGTCCCAGATTTAAAATAGATTTACAGCGAATAATTCAAACTCATATATTAATAAGATTTAAATTTAACTATGAATTTCATTAACATAAGAAATGTAATGTTCATATTATATTCAAATTATTTAAACATAAATTGAAATCCAAGTCCTTCCATTCATGCAGATTTTGAACTACAAGAGATAGATTAAAAAAATAAAAATAATCAGCAGTCGTTTTATAACGTAAGTGTATTTTTATGGAAAAGACAAATTGAAAGATCTATAAATCGTTTTAATTTTTTTGTTTTAATCAACATTTGAGAATTTATTTTAACAAATGGATTGGGAAAAAAAAAAAAAAAGGGGAATGAGAGATTTAAAATTGGGGTAAGCAGTTTTTGAGTAACCCAAAAGACTTCTCCCCCCTTTCATAAAGTGTGGGCCTTATGAGACAGGGGTGGGGTCTGTTGCGTGGATAATAATTTCTCGGATAGTAGGGGACACCGCATCCATGTGTGGACAACAACAGAAGAAGAGATGACTAAACATAAGAGAAAAGAAAAAAGGGTACTGTTAACGAGTGCCCTTAGGGTAATGTTTAAGGAAGCATTTAATACTTTTACTTTATTGGGAAGTAGTAAAAATTTAATATTAAAATAATACAAAAATAACTTTTAAGTGTATTTTAGTCTTTCTATTTATTATTATAATATTAAAAGTTCGTTATTTCCGATAAAGTGCAGGTATTTAATGCTCCTTAACCACTGCCCTAAGGGCACTGGTTAACAAAATCCAAGAAAAAATAGCCTTCAAATTAACTTCTGTTTAGGTTTCTCCAAGACTCGGCAACCAAGCATCCTTTATCTCAAAATGAGCGCTTAAGAAAGATCGTTTTCCTCATCACGTTAGCATTAATTTCCTAGACCAATTGTCACCTCTTTTACATTAAATGCAACTAGATAAGTTTCCACTATACAACATTTTGGGGGGAACCTTAGGAGCACGTCCCCTGTACCGATCTGAATGGATTGTGTATTGTCAAGACCTCTCCCACTATATGGGAAACTAGTCACCAACTCCACTCAAAAACCCTATGCATGCCCTCACTAACACTAAGCCATGAACAAAAGTACGCACTATGGATTTCGTTACTCTACAATTTTTCTCTAAATTCCTACACTTAATCTTCAAAGTATCTCCAATTAGAGGTGGGCACGATTCAGTTGTTTTAGGTTTAAAGGAAATTGATAAGTTATGAAATATGACTTATTTACCTATGTTCTAGAGAGAATTTAATGAGATTATTATGCATGATACTTTGAATTACACATAAGTTTTATAATTCTTTAATTTCATTGCATTGCATGAAATTTACCATTTATGTGAGTTATATTGATCCCATAGAGGGTTAACTTAGTTTGTTATGTTTGTAGGTATTAATGAAGTAAAAGAAGGTCAGCCCAATTCAATTGGAGTCCAAATAAAACAAGGAAAAAAAAAAAAATCGCAGTCTAATTCGTACTAGGATTCCAGCTTGCATACGTCTTCGTATTTGGGCCATAATTTTCAGCTCAAATATCGATTGACACGATTCAAGTTGTCCTAGAAAGCTGATTCAAAGGGATACAATTTTGTATCTAATGAGAATTGCCTAATTTGGACGTATAAGGGGTCAAACGTGGCAGTCAAGTAAAGTCTGAAAATCTGGGATTTTAAACCTATGAAAATTCTAGTTTTATTAAGATTTCTAGACCTATTTAAAGGTTCATTAAGTCAAATTTTGAAGGTATAAGAGTGATCATACCATAATAGTGTTGACACTCATATACCATAGCCTAGCCTTTTGGTGGTTGGCTATTCCCTTGAGAAGAGAGAATCAGTAAGATAACTGCTAATAACCGTTTAGCGATTATTGACAGTTACTGGGAGTTGAGTAATTGTAGGAGAATTATTCTCCAATGCCCAAGTGTTGTACCTGTTGTCAATTCTATTATATATATGATTGTTACACTCAACACAATTAACACATTTAATCATACGTTGCATTCTCTCTCTCTCTCTTAAGTGATAAACACCCTAACAGGAATCCACTAGTTTTATATTTTTCTCTGTTTTATGTTTTCTTACAGTGGTATTAGAGCAAGGTTCTTAACAAAATTTCTTTAATAAGAATTGTGTTAACCATGGTTTTGTAATAGATGTCGGCAGGGCCGGCCTTGAGGTAAGCCCAGCAAGCCCCTGGGCTAGGGCAACCCTTCACCCCAGGGCAATCAATTGGGAAAAAAAAAATTTGTATTCATAAAATAAAATTTTTATTAAAGGGCAAAAAAAAAATTTAGAGGACAAAAATAAAAAATAATCATAAATCGGGAGGATAAAAAAAATATTTAGAGGGCAAAAATAAAAATTAATCATAAACCGGGAGGACAAAAAAAATATTTAGAGGGCAAAAATAAAAATTAATCATAAACTGGGAGGACAAAAAAATTATTTAGGGGGTAAAAAAAAATATTTAGAGGGCAAAAATAAAAATTAATCATAGAACATCACACAGACCAGCAAATCTAAGCTATAATCCAACACATAACCAAAACTAAATCCAAAAATAAAATAGAAATAAAACATCACAACATACATAACCGGCAAAACACATTACCAAACGTGAGAAAAAAAAAAATCCCCAAATTCACAATCTAGAAAAATCCCAAATCCCAAATCCCAAATCCCTAAACCAACAGACCAACAAATCACCTGATTCAGCCACTAGATCCCGTTATTCCTGTAACCATTGGTCCACCGGCACAAAGAACTGAAGCCTGAAGGAGGAGCAGCAGCCAGCAGCCAACAGCCAGCCACCACCGGTCTGCCACGCAGGAAGAAAGAGAGCTGCGCACGCAGCGCATTGAGCACGGCACGTTGGCACGCGACGCACGACGGCATCTCATGCGGCACACGCACACCTCATGACCTTTTTCGGTATCTCTCTCTCTCTCTCTCTCTCTCTCTCTCTCAGAGATAGTCAAATGCTGTTTTGAAATTTGAGATGCTTTGCTTTAATGCTTTTAGTCTTTTACTGGCTCGGTTTTGTTTTATGCACAGATGCTCCTTTTTTTTTTTTTTTTTTTTTTTTTTTGTTTGTGTGTGTGTGTGTGGATAAGTTATGCACAGATGCCATCACTTTAATGGCTTTTACTGGGGGCTGGGGTCCGAACCTGTTTGCTTTAACTTTTTTTTTTTTTTTAATTGTTTTTTACACTTTGACCGAATATATTGTGATTTGTGTGAGTGTTGTACTGTAGAGTTTGTGTTTGTGAATATTTATTTTATATTTATTTGAGATTTTGAATGTTGTGTTGTTGAATTATTTGAGATTTTGAATGTTGTGTTGTTGAGTATTTATTTGAAACCTTAAATGTTATGTTGTTCTATGTGAATGTTGTGTGGTTGAGTATTTATTTAAGACTTTAAATGTTGGCATGTGTGATGTGGTTGTGTTTGTATTGACCAAATATTGTAGTGTTATTTTTATTCTTTGGATGGGAGTGCTGCGCATTAAATTTATTTGTTTGTGTTGTGTTTTTATTTTTATTTTTTTATGGGAGCGTAATAGTGTTATTAACACTAAAACATTTTTTAGTTAAAAACTATTAAACCTAAAATAATATTAATAGGTATTAGTTTAGATTTTCAAGAGTGTAATATAATTTTTTTATTATTTGAACGAGATTGTAATATCATATAGGTTGTAGGTACTAGGTACTATGACGAAGAATGAGAATGGCAAAAATAGAGTGAGGTCTCGAAAACAAAAGTCGGGATATTATAATAGAAAAGTCAGGCAACGAAAAGAAAAAATGGCAAAATCATTAAAGGGTTCGATTTCTAACCAATTTAATGCAAGAATTCAAAAATCCCAATCTTCGAGTCAAATTGAAGAAGCTAGTGGTGAAGATATGAATGAAGTCCATGTGGAGTCTAACAAAAGTGTTGTAGCAAATGAAGAAGTTAGTGAGGAAGAAGCTAGTGGTGAAGATATGGATGAGACTCATGAGAGTGAAGGTGTTGATGTAGCAAATGATGAATTTAGAGAGGAGCATAATGAAGATAATCTTGGAGATGGAGGTGTTAATGAAGAAGCTAGTGTAAGTATACTTGACCTTGAGAAAGATGTTGATGTGAACTACGATCTAGGGTTGTGGGGAATTATTAATGACACTAAGAGGGTGATGTTAGTTAAAAAATGTCCCATTAAGATTTTAAAAGAAAATGATGAGTTTCCAAAAGAACTGAATCGTGGGAGACACTTTTCTTCTAAACTTTACACTTGTGATCGTCCAAATGGTGAGAAGCAAGAAAGGAAGTGGCTTGTGTATTCAAATGGGTTAGATAGGATCTTTTGTTTTTGTTGTAAGTTATTCAAGCATAAACCAATGACAACTAGTTTGGCTGAAGATGGAACTAGTGATTGGCATAACCTTCCTATCTCAAAGATCATGAAAAGAATCCAGAACACAACCAAAATGTCGTGAAGTGGGTGGACTTGAAAATGAGACTTAAACAAGAAGCAACAATTGACAAAATAATCAACAAAGAAAGAGTTCGTTGGAAGTTGATACTAGCTCAAATAATTGGGGTTGTGAAGACTCTTTCTCGAAATAGTTTTCCATTTCGTGGAAGTAATGAGAAAATTTATGAGAAGAATAATGGGCTTTTTTGTTAACTTATTGAATTTCTTGCGGAATTTGATCCTATTATGAAAGATCACTTTGGCGTGTGGTAGATAAAGAAGTTTAAAATCATTATCTTAGCCACAAAATTCAAAATGAATTGATAAGCTTGTTGGCAAATGAGATTAAAGAAGAAATTAGAAGAAAGATTTTAAAAGTAAAATACTTTTCGGTTATCCTTGATTGTACTCCGGTTCTAAGTCATGAAGAACAAATATCGATTGTTATAAGATGTGTGGATGTTGAGGATGCAAGTGAAGTTAAGGTGGAGGAGTTCTTTCTTGGGTTTATAAAGGTTGATGACACGTCGGGGCTTGGGCTTTTCAAGCGACTTGAAGATACTTTGGTAGATTTTAAACTCAACATTGATGATATAAGAGGACAAAGTTATAACAATAGCTCAAATATGAAGGGTAAACATCAAAGTGTACAAATAAGGTTACTTAATGTAAATCCTAGAGCATTTTATGTTCCATATGGATGTCATACCTTAAACTTTGTACTGTGTGATATGGCAAAATCTTGTGTGAAAGCAAGAAATTTTTTTTGGATTTGTGCAAAAGGTTTATACTTTGTTTTCGGGTTCAACACATCGATGGGATGTTCTTAGAACATATGTGAAGGGCTTGTCACCAAAGGCATTGTCAGTAACTCGTTGGGAAAGTCATATTAAGAGTGTTAAAGCAATAAGAAGTCAAGCGGCAGAATTAAGAGATGCCTGGATTGAAATTTCAAATAGTTCTAAAAATGATGTTGTGATAGCGGAAGCTAAAGGCTTGTGTAACAATGCTTTGGAAGATTTTGAGTTCTTGATAAGCTTGTGTATTTAGTACAAAATCTTAGACAAAGTTAATTGGGTTAGTCAAGTACTTCAAAAAGAAGAGATCGATCTTGAGAATGCAATTATAAAAATAAATGAGCTCATTTTATTCTTTGAGGAGTTTAGAGAAGATAGTTTTCTAGACTTGATGGAGGAAGGTAGAGAGCTTGTAAGGAAAGTTGGTATTGAACTGGTATTTACAATAAAAAGAGTAGTTCGTAAAAAGAAGCAATTTGATGAGGATGTGGGAGAGGATGCCAATGGAAGTCAATCACCGGAAGAGAAGTTTAAAGTTACCTACTTCTACCACATTATAGATCAAGCTCTTACATCACTTAAGGATCGGTTTGAGCAATTTCAACGTTATGAAGAAATCTTTGGATTTTTGTTGAATGGAAAGTTCAAAAGCATTAGTGAAGATAAATTGATTGAGCATTGCAACCAATTACAAAGTTTCATGGAATATAAAGAACATTGTGATATTTATGAGAATGAGTTATTTCAAGAACTTAGACATTTGAAAACATTATTACCGAAGGATGTAACAAAATCGATTGACATCCTCAATACTATAAAGTCTTATTGGGAAGAAGGTGGATTCCAAACAGTATGGGTTGCATATCGCATTTTGTTAACTATACCGGTTATAGTTGCTTCAGCGAAAAGAAGTTTCTCTAAGTTGAAGTTAATAAAAACTTATCTTCGGACTACTATATTACAAGAGAGATTAAGTAGTTTGGTTGTGATCTCAATTGAAAATGAATATTTGGATAAGCTAAATTAAGATGACTTGATTGAAGAATTTGCTTCAAAAAATACAAGGAGAAGTAATTTTCTTGGAGTCGAATTGTGCTAATTATAAAGCACCATGTTGGAATATATAAAGGCTCATTCTTAGCCTAGGCCCAAGTCCAATACTTGGTATTAATTTATGGTTAGTCTCCTATAAATACGTTGTTAAGGAACTCATTGTAAACACAATATTATATAGTAAAAATATAGCCGTCAAGGGCTTTTGTGTGTGGATGTAGGTCTTCTTGACTAAACCACGTTATCTTTTTGTTTCTGTTCTCTTTACTCTCTACTATTATTGTTTTTTATTTTCCTACACACCATAACCGGTTAAAAGTACAATGTAACCTTGATTTTATATAAAAAATAATAATAAAAATAAAAAATAAAAATTTTGGACTTTATGTTATTTTTTTTAATATTAAATAATAAGTAAGACAACCAAAATTAGGACGGGGCTAGGGCAACTCAACTCTCAGGGCTGCCCCTAGATGTCGGTATGAGAGGGAGAGAAAGTCTCCGGACTAGAATTGGTTGGATTGAAAGATTATTATTACTGTTATTTTGTAAGTATCGATTCAGTTTGAAGTAGTATCGATTGCATTGTTTTGGGTCAATTAAGAAGAAAACAAAAGATCGTTGGGATGATGCTGCCAACAAATTTTCTGATTACAAAGATGATCACTAGGCGTACTCATGGTGATGGGTATAGTGCGTGCAAAGAACCTCTAGACCAAGGCATAGCAGAATGGTGACCCACAGTGCATTTTGGTTGCATTGGTTCATATATATCTAGAAGACTAGTGGTTATCGCAAGAGACTAACAGTATGGGTTTGGCAAAGAAATTGTCATCATACCGTGGCAAAGAGAACAAGATGGTAAAAACCATCTCATACAAGAAGATGGCCATGTGTCTCAGACCACCACAAATCATGGCGCTAGCAAAGGAGCATCTCATTCGCAGATGAAAGCACCAATGAGCGAGATAACCGTTCTGTGTGATGGTGATGATCGAAAACACGTGCTGGCACCGTTTCAAAAATTTATACGGGAACTAGAGAAGGTGAAAGTTGATCACTTTCTGATTGATCGATGAAATGACTATGTTCATGGGAACATAAGGCCATTCTTTATTTGAATGGGGCCACCAATCCCATTTAACTATAGTGTTCCAAATTGGCTTGATCTATTACTAGCCAAATGTATATATAGTTATTTATCCATGCATCATTATCACATTGGCCGATTTAGGCCGAGTATAATTTCTACTATGAATTGCACAATTCCATAGTACTGGACACTTATGAATCAATAAGTGGGTTAAGCTAAGTTATCAAATCTTGATGTTTTGCATTAAAAGAAGAAATGGATCGTGTGATGGAGGCATTGATAGTCCAATTTGAAAAATTCCAACTATAAGATGAGATTTGAGAGTGTGAAGCCTAGGAAAGGAAACAAATCACGAAGTATAGGAGCATAGGCTGAAAATGGTTGAGATAGATCCCAGACTGAATTGGGCGTAAGCACTCCAATGCACTCAAGGTGACCACATACTAGGATTTTCATCCTAGTGAACTGTAAGTCGGTAAAATTCAATAGCGCTCTTTATTCGTTTAAATTTTTGGACACATGATATTGCAAAAATACTTGTTACTAGTATTTTTATTTTTAACGCATATGGTGAGTGATAATAGTTACATTAAATTGTACATGGTAATGTGAAATGTTATGCACATATAGATTGACTCACCATACTCTCACATGATTAAATTCTATGAATTTGATGCAAAAAATGTAGCCACCAAAATGTCAGAATAGTGGGAGGATACCAAGAGTTTGGTTTTCCTGGATCACATGTAAATTTATTTTACATGCGAAAGAGACTGAGTTGATAATGTGTCCAAAGAGCGGAAGTTTTTTAGTCTCAATATACATTGTAATATGCATGATGGTGGAATCATCTTGATTTGATTGCTACATGGCTTGTGTTTAAGTTTTAAATACAAATTCACATTTATTGTGAAGGTGGGCATCATATAATGAGAAATATTTTCTAAGATAGGCTATGGTATGACAGTTTCTTGGTTAGGCAAGAAACAAAGACGTGTTGCTAAATATATCATGTGAAATGAGTACATAGCCTGCAACACAATGATATATATGACTTACGTTGATGTTGTAAGTTGTGTGGTCTGTGAATGATAATGCTTTATAAATAATTTGTATTAAGGTATACCTGGCAGATCGTTCAATGTGCTTTGCAATGTCTACTATCTCGTTAATAAAAGTTGGAACTAATAATTCTAGGGACAAGCACATTGAAATATAACTATATTTAAAATATAGTGGAAGAGAGGTGATAATAAGTTGACTTTATCCTCTCGGTCGAGATGGTAGCCGATCCCATGACCAAGGGATTGACTTTGAACCAATTTAGAGTGCATGTAACAGGTATGAGACTGAGAGGTAATTCAATCAAGTTACATGATTTTGCAAGATCGGATGGACTTGGGGACGCCTAGGAGAACGATCAAATGCAACTCTTGCAATGTAAAATATTGGTCAGGAGTAATTACAAAAGAATCACTAACGGGAATGGGAAGTCACAAATCATATAGTTGTAAAATCCATTAATATGCATCATGTGAACTGGGTGATATCCATGCTTGGTTAGTGAAAGACGCTGATAAGGTCACTTGAGGAAAGCTTAGGAAGTACTTGTGAAAATTTCAACGCAGGTCGATGTATTATTATTAAATACATGCGGCTGAAGTCGTCAATGATGGAATGGGTATGGATTGTTTTTCCCATCCATAAAGATTGATGTCGGTCACTTGAAAGATAGTGATTTGAAAGTCACCTGAAGTACAATATCGGTATGATAATGTACGAAGATAGGTGCGGTCAAAATGGATGACAAGGAAGTGTGCACACAAGAGTAAAGCCATCTTCTGACGCTGATCTGTATGTTTTATACAGATGAGAGTTGGTATGGAGCATATTATTGGTACCAGGTTAGCATACCGACTAGCTCATGCGATTTCACTTTATAGTGTGATCAAGTGGGAGATGAAGGTATAAGATCACACCATAATAGTGTAGACACTCATATACCATAGCTTAGCCTTTTGGTGGTTGGCTATTCCCTTGAGAAGAGAGAATCAGTTAGATAACTGTTAATAACCGTATAGCGGTTATTGATGGTTATTGGGAGTTGAGTAATTGTAGGAGAATTATTCTCCAATGACCAAGTGTTGTACCTGTTGACAATTCTATTATATATAGGATTGTTACACTCAACACAATTAACACAATTAATTATACGTTGCATTCTCTCTCTCTTTTTCAAGTGATAAACACCCTAACAAGAATCCATTAGTTTTATATTTTTCTTTGTTTTATGTTTTCTTACAAATTTAAGAGCTCTCTTCTCGCTTAGTCCCTCTTAGTCTCACTTTGCCTTTCTCCCCTAATGTTGTCTTTAGATTTTTGTTTAGTATTTTTCATGGAAGGCTAAAACCTTAGCTTAGACTAAGGGGGATTCCCCTTTGTAAGATACTATTGATTCTTTTAATGCCATAAATGTGTTTCAATGTTTATATTTTCTTCTATTGATTGTTCATACCTATTATATTATTTTTTTATTTGAAAATTTTAGGGTTTGAACCATTTCATAAGTTCAGTCAGGCTTTTCTTATAGTTATGTAAGAACCTTAGATTTATCAAATACAAAACCTTAATTACATTAGATATTATTGTTTGCTGCGTTATTACTTGAGAGTATATCGTCGTCTTATGATTTTTCTAGTGTAGTTATTGATTTCATGCTTTAATCAATGGACAATCTTTAGAGAAATTTATATTAGAATTATTTTACAAATTCTTTATTGCAAATCTTCTGATTGATGGTTTGGGATGAGAAACCATCAATTGAGTTATCAAATGGTAAAATTGAATTAATAGTATTCTTATAAAGTGGATGAACCTGAAGTCTATGCAGTTTTACCCATCGCATTTTTCTTAATCTTAATTATTAGTTTTCTACAAACCTCACTATTATACTATCTATCCCTCATCAAAATTGACCCGACATTAGCAATCCATCAATCGAACTGACTGAGTCTGGTTTTGAGGTAATCAATCCGTGGACCATCCACACATGTGATCGGATCGGGCAAATCAGTTGGCAGTTGGTTGCGGTCAGTTGGAGGAGACGATGGCGCTGTGGAGGAACGGTGGAGATTAACCTAGATTCCGGCGAGGTCTGATGTGAGATCTCACCAGATCTAGCGAGATCTTGCTAGATCCAACGAGTGCTTGTCAGATATGGTAGGGTATCGCCGTTTTTCTCCCAAGGTGGTTGGGTTGGTTGGTTAGAGGTCGATTTTGGGATGGAAAATCCATCAACCAAACCGATTAAGTTGGGTTTCAGATGTAGGGATTTGCTGCCAACCATCGGAGCACTAGGTTCGGACGGTTGTCGATTCAGTTTTGTCAAGTTTTGTTAGGTTGGGCCACCGGTGCACACCCCTACCTCCAACCCAACTAGTCGATTTGAAGCCTAGGAAGAAGGTTATTAATCCTTGCAGGTTTTCAAACAATGAAATTTTGTTCCTTTATCACCATGTTCGGTTAAAGTCTTTGGAGTGTATCCTCTATTACAAATTCACCCTTGCAAATCCCGATGTTTATGGAACCATAAAGCAATTTTTTTTTTTTTAATTTTTTTATGGAGCACGGTTGTAATCGCCTAATTCAATGAAGAAACCCCATTTGGAGGGCAGACCAAAAGACATTACAAGGAAGCCTCGAAAACCGAAACTATAAGTGAACTTTGTTACGATACGATGTTAAAGATTCAAGAAGACACCAAAGCCACTGTGAAAAACCTCAGCACAGGGAACGCTCCGAGGTTCATCAACTTGGTCACCCCAAAGGAAGGCCTTGAGGAACCTTGAACACCCTCATCTGGGAGGAAACCACAATAGCGAAGGCTACAACAATGTCTCTCAAAGTGGAGTTTGCCCTTAACTAGAGAGCTTGGGAGGGCCAACCTAAAGAAGACTCGCACCATTAGAAATTAGCTAAGTGTGAGAGCAAATCTAGGGCCTTAAGAAGATAGTCCAAGAAAATACCCCCTCACATTGTTAAAGGCACCAACGATCACATTCCTCACACAACCTATGGGGACGTGACTTAGGGCCCAGGCATCGTGGGGTACAAGTGTGAAAACTAACTTAGTTGGACCTCGAGCTTGTATTTGAGAGATGAGCAAGCAGAATAGAAGAGGGAGGATTATGGCCCTGCCTTAGCCCCATGGGAAGCTATAAATAGGGGAACTCAAAGGTCTAGGGAAAGAAATATCTCCACTTTATAGACCTAAGAAGTAAGAAAGCCCTAAACTCAGAGGTACATGGACCAATATCGATCTCTCCACTTTAGAGAACCTAAGAAACTCTTGATGAAGCAAAAGGGGGCCCAAAATGAAATCTAAAAAGCATTGCACTAAATCTCATACTTCACTGTTCTTAGAAGAAATTGAGTAGGCTAACCTCTTCAAGAAATTCACTATGTCCAAAGTGACAAAATCATCTTTAAAATCTACGAAACAACCAAAATATCCTCAAAATCACCAAAATGACTAAAATACCTAGAGACATCCTATTTTTCTATCTACATCATAATTCTAACACAAACTGGGGTTTCATGAGTTCAAATTCTAAATAAAGGAATCACACAACTTTCCAAAATTAGGGTTTTAAATAAGGGATATGTTTGACCATCGGATTAACAATTAAAGGCCATCAAACAAATATTTATGTCAAGACGATCAAAACGATATGTTACATGCTTAAATCGGACCATTAGATTGAAAGTTATCACTAAATCAAAGTTTAATGGCAAAAGTGCACATATGTGAATAAAATTGAACCCATTTGATTATGACACTTTAATTATATTTGGTTCTTTATGGAATTGATTAATAGTAAAATATGTGTAATAATCTAATTGGTTTAAATTTAAATATCATAATGCACACATCACATGTGATGATTTAATTTTAATTTGAGAGGGAAATCTTTTGGATTTAATTGAAAAACTAAATAAATGGGATTTTAATTAAGTAAAATGATATCCAAGGCAATAGGAGGGAATAAGGGATGCTATGGAGGCTAAAAACAGGCCCACACAGCTGCCAAAGAGTTAAAATAAACATTACAAAACGTGCACAAAAAATTCAAAAAGAAAAAGTGCCAACCAATCACAAAACAGTTTCTAGGTCATATCTTGATAGGAAATTTTGGGCTCGAATTCGTATGAATTGTGTCATAACCCTATTTTTACCTCCGGGATTTTCTCAAGTGTCAGCACGAAAAACGAGGTAGCCCAGATTGAGCCGGTTTGACTCAAGAGGGGTCCGGTCACGCTTAAGAACTCTCAAAACATGGCCGGGAGTGCATTTCTCGAGGTTTGGGGAGGTTTGACCAAGTTTGACTAAAGTTGACTAGAGTTGACCAAGTTTGATCGAAGTTTGACCGAGGCCTTAACCAGACCAAAAGCAAGATCATATTGACTACCCTCAGACCATTGGATAGAGAACATCGAGAGCTTCGATTCGGTACTTTACGGGTCAAAAACTGACGAGAAACAAGGAAGTTATGGGCGAAACTGTAAAAATGGGTGCAACACTTAGCTAAATTTTTCTAAGTGTTGTTGACAAAACAGCCTGTTTAGGGGGCGATGTTTGCGCATAGATTCTTCCTTACTCGCTGCGATTTGATCCGCAAGTATGTAACTTTAAGGAAGAGGGTAACTTTAGCTACAACGTGCAACTCTCAGATCGTCAAAAGCTTCCTCAGTCTAGCCGGAACCTCGATCGGAAAATGACCCCCCAGCATGGAAAAACACTCCAGTGGCCTCTATTCGTAGGACCATATCTTGTAAACCCAAGCTCGCCTCCTCGCAAGTCTAAAACTTTAAGAAAGAGGGTAGCGCAGGCTTTCCAGAGACACCAAGATCGTCGAAAACCGACATCAGGAGCTATGTCAACCGTACACAGGAAAATCGACGAAAGAAAGAAGACTATGCTGAAAATTTCACAATTTACCCCCGAGGATGTCGCCTTCGCGCACAGATTCTTCCCTACTCGTTGCGATTTGATTCGCAAGTCCGGAACTTTAAGAAAGAGGACACGTTCAGACACAACATACAACTCTCGGATCGTCAAGATTCTCCCCGGTTTGGTCAGAATCTCAATCGGAAAACAACCTTCTGACGAGGAAAAACACTCTGGCGGCCTCTGTTCGTGGGACCGTATCTCGCGAGCCCAAGCTCGCCTTCTCACAAGTCCGAAACTTTAAGAAAGAATATATCGCAGGCTTTCTTGGGACGCCAAGACCGTTGAAAACTGATGTCAGGAGCTACGCCAACCGTGCACGCAAAAACTGACGAAAGTAAGGGAAACGTACTGAAAATCTGACGCGTTTTTCCTCCTAAACAGCCGCCTTCGTGCGCAGATTCCTCCCAAATCACTACGTGTTGGTCCGTAAGTTTGGAAATTTAAGAAAGACTGCAACTCCGGCTACGAGACACAACTCTCGGTTCACTGATAGCATTGCCCGCTTGGCTGGAATCTTCGCTGAAAAAATGCAGAAAAACAGTTCAGACGCCCCGGCTTCTGGGAGCCATAACTTTTCTGTCCGAAACTTTGATTCATGTAAACTTTATATCGTTGGAAAGTAGACTTATCAAGCTTTCCAACGATACCCTACATGACCCATTTTGAACACGAGAAGGCCCCCAAAAGCTGCCTTGAAAAACAGATCAGAAAACTGTACAGACACGCGAATCGAGGAGGATCTGTTGGAGGTGCCACGTGGCACACATGATTGGCACGTGCCACGCAGCCCTACCCAACATGAGGTCCCTCTATAAATCAGACCCCCCTCCCCTTATTCCAACAAGCTTGGCTTGAGTTCCCACATAGATTTTAAGCTTCGTCTAGGCAAAAACTCGGGAAAAGGTCCTCTATTTGGGTTTTAGACTAGTTTCTAGTTAGAGTTAAGAGATCCTACTTGGGTAATCTCATTCTACCCCTCCAAGCTCTTCTCATCCCTCTTTTCACTCATACACTCTCCCATACCCATTATTCTCTTTCATTTTCATGGAGGTGATTAATGATGATCCCACAATGGGAAGGGATTCACAATGATCCATGTTTTATTATATGTTTTAAATTCATTTATTGCTTTCATTGCTTTAAATACCATTTATTGCTTTATGCTTTAAATACATTTATTACTTTCCCTATGCGGATTATTTTCTATTTCCTTTCCGTCATTTACATTTACTACGTTATTGTGATTATTATCCCCTTTCCCCTTGTGACTCGGGTATGAAAATTCTTATTGGTCTTGGCGGATTATATAAGACTTTCATAAGGTATTAACAACCATGTAATCCCATAAGGCATTCGACCCATGAACACCCCCTTGATTTAATTCCATTATTATTTCCATATTTACTACGTTGTGATTATTATCCCCTTTTCCCTTTGTGATTTGGGCGTAAAAATCCCGATTGATCGTAGCGGATTATGTAAGACCTTCAATAGGCATTAACAACCATATAATCCTATAAGACATTGGACCCACGAAAATCTCGCTTGCTTTAAATTCCGTCATTTACATTATTTACTACGTTTTGGATATTATTTCCTTTTCCGCTTGTGATTTGGGCGTGAAAGTCCTTATTGGTCTTGGCAGATTATGTAAGACCTTCAATGGCATTAACAACCATGTAATTCCATAAGGTATTAGACCCTCGAGATTCCCAACGTTGTTTTGACAAATTTCCCTATTTATCGTTTGTATAAATCCTACTTGGTCTCGAATGATAGTTAAGTCTTTCAATAGCACTAATCTTTCGTGTAATCCCGAGAGGCGTTGAACACTTCTCTACATTGCTTTCTTTTATTCATGTAAATCCTAAGATGGTATTGGAAAATAAGTAAGTCTTTCAATAGCATTAAATTCCAATCCCATAAGGTCTTGACCCTTTCCCTAATCCACCTCATATTGTCATACTTATCATTTTACTTTAATTACGTCGTAAATTGTATCTTGTCATTTCGATTAAGCGTTACATTTATGTCATAATTACCATACTTGTCATTCCCATCATATCATACTTATTCCATACTTGCTCTTAGTGATTTAAGTGCTGCAAACATGCCATGATCACTTGCTCGAACATCTACTCGCTTTGATGTCATTTCTTGTTCTTAGTGATTTAAGTGCTGCAAACATGCCATGATCACTCGCTCGAACATTTACCCGCTTTGATGTTACTTCATACTTGTTCTTAGTGATTTAAGTGCTGCAAACATGCCATGATTACTTGCTTGAATATTTACTCGCTTTGATACCTGTTCTTAGTGATTTAAGTGCTGCAAACATGCCATAATTACTTCCTCGAACATTTATTCGCTTTGATGTCATGCCATATCTGTTCTTTGTGATAAAAGTGTTGCAAACATATCATGATCACTTGCTTGGATATTTATTCGCTATGATATAAATGTGAGTTGGGAAAACGGGCTTTATTTTGGTTAGGGTTTTAATTAGGTTTTGGTTTAAATACTCCTTGTAGCCTCATTTGAAGACAGACAATATTGAATTTTCATTGTGAGTTGAGTTTACTTCTCTTGTTCTTGATCGAACTTTTGAACTTATCAAAGGTAAATCACAACCTTTGTGGCGTTCCTCCTTGTAATCTGGGTTCTTGAGACAGGTTCTTCAACGGGTCTAGATTTTAATATAATCTAGATTCTTGAAACGAGTTCTCAGCGGGTCTAGATTCTCCATCCATTGACTTGATTTTGGCTTTCTTGGGTGAGTTTTCAAATTGATTGTGGGTTCAAGGGATTCCATTCCTACGGGTTCATATCATTTGGTATCAGAGAAAGGTTTCCAATCAGGTCTGATTCTATCTTTTATTTCTTGCATAATTAATTCTAGGGCTTCATTGTTCTAGGGTTACAAAAAAAAAAAAAAAAAAAAAAAAAAAAGGGTGGCTGCCGAATTTCTTCACTATTCTTAAGGTTGCCGAATTTCATTATTCTAGGGTTTGTGTTGGCCGAAATCTCTTGTTCTAGGGGCTACCGTATATCACTTATTCTTTTGATTATGATCAAATCAGTTGGTGAAAAAAAAAAAAAAAAAAAGGAGTATAGAAAATCCGAAATTTTTTCTTGAGCCTTATCATCAAAGGGGCTGTATACATCATTATAGTTGGTATCTTGTCTTATAGTTACTCTTTCATTCGTATAATTTCCTTAATTCTCGTGTCATTTTTATTCCTTCCGTGTTTCTCTGTTCTTGTTTCTTGGATCTAATTACTAGTTGGGATAAAACCAGGTTGTATTGTCTTGATTGAATTCAATTAGTTCTTAAAGAACTTGTGTGGGAAAACTCTTGAGGTAAAAGGCAGGAGAGTGTGAGACTATTATCAAAAAAAAAAAAAAAAAAAAAAAAAAAAAAAAAAAAAAAAAAAAGGCCAATTAAGAGTGAAATACGAGTGGAGTGCCATTATTCGAGTGTAAACACATAAAGGAGTGTGTAAGGTTTCCACTAACATTGTTTTTGTGCAGCACATTACGATGTCTCATAGGAATGACTCATCACCAAAGGGGATTGCAGATAACTCATCTTTTGTGTTGCAAGCCATGCAACAACAGTTTGAGTGGTTGAACTTTATGTTGGGTGAAGTGAGGGATAGGATGGATCATCAAGAAGTAGCAATTAGAAATTTGCAAGGTGGGAGAGATAGGAGGCGACGTGAGCCTAGGGTTGAAAATGAGTATGAGAATGAAGGAGATGGTGAGGATGAGGAAGACATAGCATCTGAAGTTGGGTCAGGTAGACATAGACGAGTTAGGCGTGAAAAAGAACTTGAGGGGAACCTAGGGGGTCGGGATGGTGTAGATAGAAACCTTGGGAGCATCAAAATGAAAATATCATCTTTCCAAGGTAGAACTGAACCTGAGGTTTATCTAGAGTGGGAGAAAAAAATAGAGTTGGTGTTTGATTGTCATAATTACTCTGAGGAGAAGAAAGTGAAGTTGGCGGTAATTGAGTTCACTGATTATGCTATTATTTGGTGGGATCAATTAGTGACCAATAGGAGGAGGAATTATGAGAGGCCTGTAGAGACGTGGGGAGAGTTGAAAGCTCTCATGTGGCGGAGATTTGTACCTAGCCACTACTATAGAGACTTTTACCAAAAGCTCCAAAATCTTACATAGGGGTCTAGGAGTGTGGAGGATTATCATAAAGAGATGGAGGTAGCGATGATTCGGGCTAATGTAGAGGAGGACAGGGAGGCCACCATGGCTAGATTTTTGAGTGATTTGAATAGGGATATAGCCAATGTAATTGAATTGCAGCATTATGTGGAGGTAGAGGACATGGTGCACATGGTTATGAAGGTGGAGAGGCAGTTAAAGAGAAAAGGGACAGCAAGGTACACCTCAGTTTCTAGTACTACTTGGAAATCAAAGTGGGATAAGAATGATCCAACTGAAGCAAAAAGAAAGACCGAACCACCTAAAGGAAAAAATGAGGGAACTAGCAACAAACCCAAGGTAGAATCTCAACCTTCACGGAATAGAGATATTAAATGCTTTAAGTGTTTGGGTTCAGGGCACATCGCTTCTCAATGTCCAAACAAGCGGGTGATGATTATGCGTGACAATGGGGAGGTGATGACGGAGAGTGAGGATGATAGTGATGGGGTGCCTGAGTTGGTTGATGCTAGTGATGATGATGGAGTGGTATACCCAGTGACAGGTGAGTCTCTTGTTGCCAGGCATGCTCTCAATACACACATTAAGGTGGATGATGCAGAGCAACAGAGAGAGAACATTTTCCATACTAGATGCCATATCAACAATAAGGTATGTAGTATGATTATTGATAAGGGGAGTTGTACTAATGTGGCTAGCACTACTTTGGTTGAGAAATTGAATTTACCAACCTTAAAATACACTAGACCATACAAATTGCAGTGGTTGAATGATTGTGGAGAGGTTAGGGTGGATAGACAAGTGTTAGTTACTTTTTTAATTGGGAAGTATCTGGTCGAGGTGCTTTGTGATGTTGTGCCTATACATGCTGGCCATATTTTGTTAGGGAGGCTGTGGCAGTATGATAGGAGGGTGACACATGATGGGTTCAAGAACATGTACAGCTTTGTAAAGGGGGGCAAAACAATCAAGCTTGCTCCTTTAACTCCAAGCCAGGTCTATGAGGACCAACTGAAATTGAAAAATGAGATTGAACAAAAAAGAAAGAGTGAGAGTGAGAATGAGCAAAAAAGAAAGAGTGAAAAAGAAAATAGAGAGGTGGCTGAGAGTAAAGAAAAAAGAGTGGAGCCATTAGAGAAAAAAGAAAGAGAGTCTGCAAAGAAGAAAGGAAAGACAAAACTGTGTTTCTATGCAAGAGAGAGTGAGGTTAAGAGGGCTTTCTTCGCAGATCGCCCTATGATTTTTCTTGTTTATAAAGAGTCTTATCTTAATATTGACGAAACTAACCAGTCTCTTCCTAATTTGGCTGTTTCTTTGTTGCAGGAGTTTGAGGATGTATTCCCAGAGGAGATGCCTAATGAGTTGCCACTCATTAGAGATATTGAGCATCAGATTGATTTTGTGCCCGGAGCTGCTATTCCAAACTGACCAGCCTATAGGAGTAATCCAGAGGAGACAAAGGAGCTTCAGAGGCAAGTTGAGGATTTTATGAGCAAGGGGTACATGAGGGAAAGCATGAGCCCATGTGCAATACCAGTGCTACTAGTGCCAAAGAAGGATGGGACGTGGAGGATGTGCATTGATTGCAGGGCGGTCAACAATATCACAGTAAAGTATCACCATCTCATTCCTAGATTAGATGATATGTTTGATGAATTGCATGACTCATGTATTTTCAGTAAAATAGATCTTAAAAGTGGGTACTATCAAATTAGAATGAAAGAGGATGATGAATGGAAAACTGCTTTTAAGACTAAGTATGAGTTATGCCATTTGGACTTACAAATGCGCCCAATACTTTCATGAGATTAATGAATCATGTTCTACGTGCGTTCATAGGCAAGTTTGTGGTTGTGTACTTTGATAACATCCTAGTATACAGCAAGGACTTAAATGAACATATTGAGCATTTGAGATATGTGTTTGATGTGTTGAGATGTGAAAAGTTGTATGCTAATTTCAAGAAATGTAACTTTTGCATGGAAAAAGTTGTTTTTCTTGGTTATGTTGTTAGTACAAAAGGTATTGAGGTGGATGAAGAGAAAGTCAAGGCCATCAAGGAATGGCCAACACCAAAGAGCATCACTGAGGTAAGAAGCTTTCATGGCTTAGCTAGCTTTTATCGGCGTTTTGTTAAAGACTTTAGCACCCTGGTTGCATCACTCACTGAGGTAATTAAAAATAATGTTGGGTTTCAATGGGGAGCTGATCAAGAGAATGCTTTTGCCACTATTAAAGAAAGGTTGTGTTCTGCACCTATGTTAGCATTAGCTGATTTTAACAAAACTTTTGAGATTGAATGTGATGCTTCAGGAATAGGGATTGGAGCTGTTTTGATGCAGGATAGGCAACCCATAACCTTCTTCAGTGAGAAACTAAGTGGGGCGTCCCTGAAGTACCTTACTTATGACAAAGAGCTTTATGCTCTTGTTCGTGCATTAGAGACTTGGCAGCACTACCTGTGGCGTAGGGAATTTGTGATTCACACCGATCATGAATCATTGAAGCATCTCAAGGGTCAAGGTAAGTTGAATCAAAGGGGTGCTAGATGGCTGGAATACATTGAGACCTTTCCTTATGTCATCCGTTACAAGCAAGGTAAGGAGAACATTGTTGCTGATGCTTTATCTTGGAGGTATGTACTTCTTACTTCTATGAGTGCTAAGATGCTTGGGTTTGAATATATGAAAGACATGTATGCTGATGACGCTGACTTTTCTGATGTGTATAAGGCACGTGATAAGACGGTATTCATTGATGGCAGGAGTAGCTTGGATGGACAACAGAAGGCGGAGTTGGTGAAGTCTCTTCATGAGAGGGTACGGCTTCAAATTGCCCAAAAGAATGAAAGGGTTGCTTCCCAAGCCAATAAAGGGCGAAGGCGTGTCATCTTTGAACCAGGAGATTGGGTTTGGGTTCACATGCGCAAAGAAAGATTCTCAGCCCATAGAAGGACTAAGTTGCCTCCTCGAGGAGATGGACCTTTCCAAATTCTTGAGAAAATTCATGACAATGCTTATAAAGTGGACCTTCCAAGTGAGTATAAAGTTTCTGCTACTTTCAATATTTCTGATCTTTCTCCTTTTGATGTAGGTGAAGATTCGAGGTCGAATCCTTTTGAGGAGAGGGGGAATGATGGGAACCAAGGTGGGCCTAATCTTAAAGATCCTTCGCAAGTTCCAGATGGGCCAATTACAAGATCAGATATCTTACAAGTTCCAGATGGGCCAATTACAAGATCAAGAGCCAAGAAGATTAAGGAAGCAATGCAAGGATTGGTGCAATGATGGGAACCAAGGTGGGCCTAGCCTTAAAGATCCTTTGCAAGTTCCAGTTGAGCCAATTACAAGATCAAGAGCCAAGAAGATTAAGGAAGCAATGCAAGAATTGGTGCAATCCACTTGGGATGAAGCTAGCAAGAGCCCAACAATCAAAGTGGGTTTGAAAGAAGGAGAACCAATTTTGATCCACTTGATACAAGCTGTGGAAGATATGACTTAGGGAAGTTTGGGCCTATTGTTATTCAAGGCTTTCAATTTATTAAAAGATTTATTTTATTAGTTTAGAATAAGTGGGCTACAAGGAGGCCTTGTATTACGGCCCAAGTTACTGTAGCCTAATTACTGTTGCGTGGCACTATTCACGAATGGGGTATTTTTGGGAAAAAAAGAGTTCTAGTTTGGTTAGGATTTTAATTAGGTTTTGGTTTAAATACTCTTTGTAGCCTCATTTGAAGGCAGACAATATATTGAATTTTCATTGTGAGTTGAGTTTTCTCCTCTTGTTCTTGATTGAACTTTTGAACTTATCAAAGGTAAATCACAACCTTTGTGGCGTTCCTCGTAATCTGGGTTCTTGAGATTGGTTCTTCAACGGGTCTAGATTTTAATATAATCTAGGTTCTTGAAACGGGTTCTCAACGGGTCTAGATTCTCCATCCATTGACTTGATCTTGGCTTTCTTGGGTGAGTTTTCAAATTGATTGTGGGTTCAAGGGATTCCATTCCGCGGGTTCATATCATTTGGTATCAGAGCAAGGTTTCCAATCAAGTCTGATTCTATCTTTTGTTTCTTGCATATTTGATTCTAGAGCTTCATTGTTCTAGGGTTACAAAAAAAAAAAAGGAAGGTGGCTGCCGAATTGCATTGTTCTAGTGTTTGTGTTGGCTTAAACCTCTTATTCAAGAGTTTGTGTTGGCTGAAACTTCTTGTTCTAGAGTTTGTGTTGGCTGAAACCTCTTATTCAAGAGTTTGTGTTGGCTGAAACTTCTTGTTCTAGAGTTTGTGTTGGCTCAAATCTCTTATTCGTTTGATTGTGATCAAATCAGTTGCTGGAAAAAAAAAAAAAATCCGAAAATTTTTTATGAGCCTTATCATCAACGGGGCTGCATACATCATTATAGTTACTCTTTCATTCGTTTTTATTCCCTTGTTCTTGTTCTGGTTCTGGTTCTTGTTCTTGTTCTTGTTTGTTTCTTGGACCTAATTACTAGTTGGGATAAAACAAGGTTCTTGTTCTTGTTTCTTGATTGAGTTCAATTAGTTCTTGAAGAACTTGAGTGGGAAAACTCTTGAGGTAAAAGGCAAGAGAGTGTGAGACTATTATAAAAAAAAAAAAAAAAAAAAAAGCCAATTAAGAGTGAAATACGAGTGGAGTGCCATTGTTCGAGTGTAAACACGTAAGGGAGTGTGTGAGGTTTTCCACTAACATTTTTTTTTGTGCAGCACATTACGATGTCTCATAAGGAGTGACTCATCACCAAAGGGGAAGGCAGATAACTCATCCTTTGTGTTGCAAGCCATGCAACAACAGTTTGAGCGGTTGAACTTTGTGTTGGGTGAAGTGAGGGATAGGATGGATCATCAAGAAACAGCGATTAGAAATCTGCAAGGTGGGAGAGATAGGAGGCGACGTGAGCGTAGGGTTGAAAATGAGTATGAGAATGAAGGAGATGGTGAGGATGAGGAAGACTTAGCATCTGAAGTTGGGTCGGGTAGACATAGACGATTTAGGCGTGAAAGAGGACATGAGTGGGAACCGAGGGGGTCGGGATGGTTTAGATCGAAACCTTGGGAGCATCAAAATGAAAATACCATCTTTCCAAGGTAGAACTGACCCTGAGGTTTATCTAGAGTGGGAGAAAAAAATAGACCTAGTGTTTGATTGTCATAATTACTCTGAAGAGAAGAAAGTGAAGTTGGCAGGTAATAGAGTTCACTGATTATGCTATTATTTGGTGGGATCAATTAGTGACCAATAGAAGGAGGAATAATGAGAGGCCTGTAGAGACGTGGGGAGAGTTGAAAGCTCTCATGAGGCGGAGATTTGTACCTAGCCACTTCTATAGGGACCTTTACCAAAAGCTCCAAAATCTTACACAGGGGTCTAGGAGTGTGGAGGATTACCATAAGGAGATGGAGGTGGCGATGATTCGGGCTAATGTAGAGGAGGATCGGGAGGCCACCATGGCTAGATTTTTGAGTGGTTTGAATAGGGACATAGCCAATGTAATTGAATTGCAGCATTATGTGGAGATAGAGGACATGGTGCACATGGCTATGAAGGTGGAGAGGCAGTTAAAGAGAAAAGGGACAGCAAGGTACACTTCGGTTTCTAACACTACTTGGAAATCAAAGTGGGATAGGAATGATCCAGCTGAAGCAAAGAGAAAGACCGAACCACCTAAGGGAAAAGATGAGGGAACTAGCAACAAACCCAAGGTAGAATCTCAACCTTCACGGAATAGAGATATTAAATGCTTTAAGTGTTTGGGTTCAGGGCACATCGCTTCTCAATGTCCAAACAGGCGGGTGATGATTATGCGTGACAATGGGGAGGTGATGACTGAGAGTGAGGATGATAGTGATGGGGTGCCCGAGTTGGTTGATGCTAGTGATGATGATGGAGTGGTATACCCCGTGACAGGTGAGTCTCTTGTTGCCAGGCGTGCTCTCAATACACACATTAAGGTGGATGATACAGAGCAACAGAGAGAGAACATTTTCCATACTAGATGCCACGTCAACAATAAGGTATGTAGTATGATCATTGATGGGGGGAGTTGTACTAATGTGGCTAGTACTATTTTGGTTGAGAAATTGAATTTACCAACCTTAAAACACTCTAGGCCATATAAATTGCAGTGGTTGCATGATTGTGGGGAGATTAAGGTAAATAAGCAAATGCTAATTTCTTTTTCAATTGAGAAGTACAAGGATGAAGTACTTTGTGATGTTGCTCGAATGCATGCAGGTCACATATTATTGGGCAGGCCATGGCAATTTGACAGGAAGGTCACTCATGATGGGCTCAAGAATAGGTATTCTTTTGTAAAAGACAGTAGAACCGTTACTCTCGTACCGTTGACTCCAAGACAAGTTTATGAAGATCAAATGAAATTGAAAAGAGAGAATGAGTTGAAAAAAAAATTGTGAGATTGAGAGTTCAAAAAAAGATGATAAAAAAGAAAGTGAAAGGAAAAAAGAGAGTGAAAAGAAAAAGGAGAGAGTGACAAATATGAGCAAAAAACAGAAAAAGCAAGTGAGTTTTTATGCTAAGGCGAGTGATGTCAAGAGTGTTTTTTATACAAACCAGTCTATGTTTGTACTCTTGTACAAAGAGGCATGTTTTAATAGTAATGAACTTGACGAATCTTTGCCTAGTGTTGTTGTCTCTTTGTTGCAGGAATATGAGGACGTGTTTCCTAACGATGTGCCTAGTGGGTTGCCACCTATTAGAGGCATAGAACATCAGATTGATTTTGTACCAGGTGCAACAATTCCTAACCGACCAACCTATAGGAGTAATCCGGAGGAGACAAGGAAGTTCAATGGCAAGTTGAGGAGTTGATGGCCAAAGGACACGTGAGAGAGAGCATGAGTCCCTGCACGGTACCAGTGCTACTTGTGCCTAAGAAGGATGGGACTTGGAGAAAGTGCGTTGATTGCAGGGCTATCACCAACATTATGGTAAAGTATAGACATCCCATTCCTAGGCTTGCTGACATGTTGGATGAATTGCATAGGTCATGTATTTTCACAAAAATTGATCTGAAAAGTGGGTATCATCAAATTAGGATGAAAGAGGGTGATGAATGGAAAACTGCCTTTAAAACTAAATATGGATTATATGAGTGGTTGGTAATGCCTTTTGGTCTAACTAATGCACCAAGTACGTTCATGAGGTTAATGAATCATGCATTGCGTGTGTTTCTAGGCAGATTTGTTGTGGTCTATTTTGATGATATTTTGGTGTATAGCAAGAGCTTAGATAAGCATGTTGATTATTTGTATTGTGTGCTTGCTGTTTTGAGAAAAGAAAAACTAAATGTCAATCTAAAGAAATGTTCCTTTTTTTTGGACAAAGTTGTGTTTCTTGGTTATGTTGTTAGCGCGAAAGGAATTGCAGTGGATGAAGAAAAGGTGAAGGCTGTCAAGGAATGGCCCACACCTAAGTCAATCACAGAGGAGAAGCAGCTAATCGCCTATTTTAGTGAAAAGCTAAATGGGGCAGCTTTGAACTACCAGACATATATGACAAGGAGCTTTATGCATTGGAAACTTGGCAATGTTACCTTTGGCCGAAAGAATTTGTCATACATACCGACCATGAGTCCTTGAAGCACTTGAAATGACAAGTTAATGAAAGGTCTAGTTTAGATGGTCAAAAGAAGGCTGAGATGGTGAAGAAACTCCATGAAAGCGTCCAGCAACACAAAGAAAAGAAAACAGAGCAATATGCGAAAAAAGCCAACAAGGGACGTAGATAGGTCATTTTTGAACCAAGTGATTGGGTTTGGGTGCATATGCGAAAGGAAAGATTTGCAGCCCGTAGGCGATCCAAGCTACATCCTCGAGGAGATGGACCTTTCCAAATTCTTGAGAAAATTAATGACAATGCTTATAAAGTGGACCTTCCAGGTGAGTATAAAGCTTCTGCTACTTTCAATGTTTCTAATCTTTCTCCATTTGATGTAGGTGAAGATTCGTGGTTGAATCCTTTTGAGGAGAGGAGGAGTGATGGGAACCAAGGTGGGCCTAGCCTTAGAGATCCTTTGCAAGTTCCAGTTGGACCAATTACAAGATCAAGAGCCAAGAAGATCAAGGAAGCAATGCAAGGATTGGTGCAATCCACTTGGGGTGAAGCTAGCAAGAGCCCAACAATCAAAGTGGGTTTGAAAGAAGGAGAACCAATTTTGATCCACTTGATACAAGCTGTGGAAGATATGACTTAGGGAAGTTTGGGCCTATTGTTATTCAAGGCTTTCAATTTATTAAAAGATTTATTTTATTAGTTTAGAATAAGTGGGCTACAAGGAGGCCTTGTATTACGGCCCAAGTTACTGTAGCCTAATTACTGTTGCGTGGCACTGTTCACGAAGGGATATTTTTGGGAAAAAAGAGTTCTAGTTTGGTTAGGATTTTAATTAGGTTTTGGTTTAAATACTCTTTGTAGCCTCATTTGAAGGCAGACAATATATTGAATTTTCATTGTGAGTTGAGTTTTCTCCTCTTGTTCTTGATTGAACTTTTGAACTTATCAAAGGTAAATCACAACCTTTATGGCGTTCCTCGTAATCTGGGTTCTTGAGATTGGTTCTTCAACGGGTCTAGATTTTAATATAATCTAGGTTCTTGAAACGGGTTCTCAACGGGTCTAGATTCTCCATCCATTGACTTGATCTTGGCTTTCTTGGGTGGGTTTTCAAATTGATTGTGGGTTCAAGGGATTCCATTCCACGGGTTCATATCATGCAATCAATTTGAGATGAAGCTAGCAAGAGCCCAACACTGAAAGTGGGTTTGAAAGAAGGAGAACCAATTTTAATCCACTTGATATAAGCTGTGGAAGACATGACTTAGGTTTATTGTTTGGGCCTATCATTATTGAAGGGTTTCATATAGTTAAATGATTTATTTTATTAGTTTAGAATAAGTGGGCTTGAAGATGCTTCGCCCACATATGTCTTATTTCTTATGAACTAGGGTTTTGGGAAGGCTTTGTATTATAGCCAAGGGCATATTTGGAAAGTTACTTTTTAGGAACTAGGGTTTCAAGAAGGTACTGTAGCCGAATTACTGTAGCGCCACACTGTTCATGTGGGGGTATTTTTGGGAAAAAGGGCTTTATTTTGGTTAGGGTTTTAATTAGGTTTTAGTTTAAATACTCCTTGTAGTCTCATTTGAAGGCAGACAATATTGAATTTTCATTGTGAGTTAAGTTTACTCCTCTTATTCTTGATCAAACTTTTGATCTTATCAAAAGTAAATCACAATCTTTGTGGCGTTCCTTATTGTAATCTGGGTTCTTGAGACAGGTTCTTCAACGGGTCTAGATTTTAATATAATCTAGGTTCTTGAAACGAGTTCTCAGCAGGTCTAGATTCTCCATCCATTGACTTGATTTTGGCTTTCTTTGGTGAGTTTTCAAATTGATTGTGGGTGCAAGGGATTCCATTCCTGCGGGTTCATATCATATAAGATCAGGGCCAAAAATTCCCCAAAGTGTGAATTAATTATCCAAAACCTGGCATTTGACGGACCACTTTATTCTTGAAAATCAAGGGTAAAGGGATCCTGAATATGGCAGCAAAAACATAATTATTTGTCCCGGCACTCGATATTAGGATTTCAAGTGCATCTTAACCTTGAATTGCCTGGAACCTTAAAAGATACAGAGATGAGGGAAAGTAAAACAAAGAGTCTAATCAAAACCAAATGAAGTCAAATCGCACGTACCACTCTTGGTACGCTGCGTGACGGAAATTGGGACATTTGTACATAACTTAAACCAACAATCCATGCTAAGCAAACGTGAAGGAACACTAAAAGGGAGGTAACTGTTTCTTAACGGACGCCGTGGGGTGCCTAACACCTTCCCCACGCAGAATCAAACCCCCGAACCCATCTCTAGTTCAAAACCATTCTTTTTAATATGTCTAAACAAGATAAAATCTATTAGACATAAGTACCCAATCACACCTTAAATTTCCCATGATTTGTGGCGACTCCAAATTTGTGTTCACTTGCACACACACACGTGTTCCCTCACACACACACACACAACACATTACACATCTCCGAACAAAGACTCGCCAAATGGGGGTCGAGATCAAGGAAAGAAAGGAAACAATCTTCTCCCGGTGTCAACAAATTGGGAAAATCATATATCAAAGAAAGTTTTTGCATTTTGTGTTATTTTTCCAACGCCATATACGTTACCCCAATCCAATATCGAACGAGAAAGTTATAACCAAATTACTGAAGAATACTCTCAGAGTGCTGCCCAGCACTCGGACAGACACATAAACCCACTTAGAATGTCGGTCGGCACACAGATTCTCCGGGCTGGCACTCTGAACCTGGAGGTGCATTTTGGCTAGTTTAAATTGACTTCAAAGCCTCCATTTGGCTCCTCAACAACTACAATCAGTCAACAACTGATGAAAGGAGCCTCTTGTGAGTAAATGGGATCCCCCAATTGATGCTCATCCAATTGGAAATTCAAAAGCCAAACTTTTGGTTCCAATTGACTCTCATTCCACTCCTATAAATAGGAGGCCTCCATCATTGTCAAGGTTCCAAAACATTCCTCTTAAGAAGGCATCTCAAATCATTTTGAAGGTGCTTTCTCAGTTAAAAGGATTTCATATAACAACCCCTATAGACAATAAAGTAACAAAACTCTTTCAAACCATTTGGGTACTCAATGGCGAGACCTTATTCAACTATCGACTTGGAGTCTCCTTGAAACTATTTTGCAACCACCTCTTGGACCACCATTTTCGCCACACAAGCATTACCTCCAAGAACTCATAGCAACCATACAAGCAACTCTTCGAGGCCATACAAGCCACCCCTTTTTGCAATCATTTGCAACTCTTTTTACAATATTTTAAATATCATTTTTATTTCAAATAGTTACGTATTGTTTGCCATTACTAACCTTTTTATTTATTTCAGCCACCCTGGACCGCCTTGTGCACCACCATTATTTCCACACAAGAGAGAAAGAGGAGCATCCTCAAGTAATCCTTAAAGTGGCGTGAAGAAATCCAAACTAGAAGTTTGCATTTGGTATAAACCTTTACCCTAATCTCTTCAAGTTTGATTGCGTGCATTGTGTTTGATTCTTTTTATTATTTTTTATCATATATTAACATGTTTAGGATAGGATGACACATTAACATGAGATTAGCATGAAAGGTACATAACAACAAGTTGAACCCTAAAATTGATTTCATGCCTTATACAAAAGTGAGATTTTATCTAGATTGTAACTAGGAAACTCATTTGATTGTAAATGTTCTAGATTGTAATTAAAAATTCTTTACATGTAATTCTCTTTTCACAAATTCTTTTGTAATTATACAAATTCAAAAAAGAAATAAAAATGAGTACATTTTCTTAGAATTTCTTATTTTGTCTAATAATTAAAATAAATGGTGACTCCTTAACAAGTAAATCAACCTTTAATCTGTATGGTTGGTCCATCAATGGTTGGGACACATTTTAAGGCCCATATAAACCTTTACCCAAGGATAGTGGTTCTCACAGTACCCCAAGCCTATAAAAGGACCACAATAACCTAGGAACCTTGAAAATTATCTAAATACCCTCAAAACCTCCAATATGATTGAAATACCCCAAAGCCCATCAAAATGAAAAAGATACCCCTCAAAAACATCGAAATGACGAAAGACCTCTCAAAGCCTCCAAAATCACCACAATGCCTCAAACTTTTGGAATTGCACTCAAACTTGTAAAAGTTACAAAAAAAATAAATTAAAAAATTCCAAGATCCTTAAAAGCAACTCATGAACCTTAACAATGACGCAAGAATTATGTTGCTTATAATGTGCTTGTCGTATTGGATCATGTTATCTCTACTATAATTCATTAATTCTTTCAATTTTGGAGGGTTAATGGGGCAATTTGTGTGGCCAATGAGATGCATGCATGCTTTGGTGTGTCCAATTAGAAAATTACATGTCATCAATTATGATTAAATCAAATCAATGGAAAAATCACAATTGAGATTCAAATAAATTTCATGTATACATGTCTAATTAAATTAATGTGCACCCGAAAGTTTAAAATTTTGGTTGACGATAACTTTTTCATTTGTGGTCCAATTTAAGTGCATGACACATCATTTTCATAGTGTTAACCTAACGATTCGTGTAAATGCAATTATATGTTAATTAGACGCCTAAAACAAAATGGGATCGAAACGTCTAGAAATGCACAGATTTTCGTGATAGGCCACTAGTGGTTTCAATTAAGTGAAAGACGTGTCGCTGTGATTATGTTGACCTAACGACTTGTGTAAATGCAATTATTTGTCAATTGGACACCCAGAACAAAACGGGACCGAATGGGGCGCCCGTTTTTAGATTTTGGTCCTTGAAGAACCATGTATGTTAGAAGTGAAATGCAAGTGGTAAAATAGGGTGTCTACAAGTTTGAAGACAACACTGTCACAGTTACGCTAAACTGTGGCATCCAAGACATTCCAAGTGACTCGAAGGAATAGTTGCATCTCGCACTTGTAGGGAGAAAGAGATAATTCTGAGAGAGGTGGGTATTTTATGGTTAAGGATGAGCACAATAAAATAAGAATATGAGAGATAGATCAGTTTGAAAGGGTACGATAAGAGAAACTTGAAGTTGAATGGTGGAAACTGGAATGTGTCTAAGAGAGACAGAAAGAGAAAGAAAAATTGATTAAGTTGAAAAAAAATATGAGGAAAGAGCAGAGAGAAATGGATGACATTAGAGATGACATTTGGATTCCCAAACAATAAAACACACACACACATGGAATTTACATTCAATGGGGTCGGATTTTTTGGGTGGTAGTTTGTCCCACTTGTAATCTGCATTTTCACGTGAAACTCATCGACTGACCCACCCTTTTGAATCCACTTGCGACCCTTTGGGTCAGACCAAGTTGGTCGATTGTAAGTTGTAATAGGCCATTGGTCAACTCTATTAGTAATTGTGAAAAAAAAATCTATAATATATCTAAAATGAAAACTTTTGATTTTTTGTTAACTTCTTCTAATGTTGTTACATTAGTTTTTGATGATGTGTAAAAATCAGTACGGTCGTCCGACACACACTCTCTCTGATGGAAGACCTGAAATAAGAAAAAGTGGTGAAGACAATAGGGGAACACCGGTGGGGTGCCGGCCAAAGTTCCTCCGATGCCTTTGTCAAAGATTTGTAGAAAGTAATCAACAGATAAGTAATAGTGTTTAGGCTAATGGTTTTCATACATGGTGTCTTTCTGTTCGGAGGCTTATATAGATGCTCCAAAAAGTAGTCGTTAGACCCTTTTAATTTTAGTCTTTATTTGACTTGAATTGGGGTATTTATGGGGGCGGTTACAATATCTTCGGGATACTGTCTTTAATGGATCGTAACGCCTTCGGCATTTAATCTCGTGTATAAAGGCATTCACTAATGGGCCTTTTAAGGAGATTATGAGTTTGGAGTGAGGACGATATTACAAGGTCGTCTTTGTTTATGGTCATCATGGTGGACGGTGAAAATAAGGTCGTCCGTCTATTGGGTGGTGGACCTATCAGATGCCCCCTATTCCGACGTGGTTCCATTTTGGGCGACAAGCGGAATACTTATAGGCGCGTGTTTATTTTCGTATCTTTTTCGGGAGGTGTGCAGCTGAAATCAATCGTAGCATTAAATGGAGAAGCGGCAGTACGATCAACTTTTCGACACGTGTCCGCCATTCATTGGGCGTGCGTAGCAAGGTGGCAATTCGTTTCGTCTGCCAGGGATTTTGGTGTTTAAAACCGAAAAACTTTTGTTTTCTTTACTTTCCCTCCTTTATTTTGGCGTGTTGTTCTTTCCTTCTCTGGGTTTTCCTTTTTCCGGTGAGTTCCCTTACTTTTCTTCCTTTTCCGATTTGGGTTTCTTTCGTAACGTTGGATCATTCGCTTAGAAATTTCTTTGTGGGGGTGTGTCGTATAGCTAAGAGTGAAGGTAGGCCGGTGGATTTTGGGGATTTGATCCCTTCGGATTGTGTACTCCGCTGCTTGTCGGAAGAGCTTTTTGCTCTAGTTTTTCCAGCGCTGAGTACGTGGAGACTGGTGAGGGATTCAATGGTGTCTGAGAGGAATAGTTGGTCCTCGGTTCATTCTGAGGATCTACCCGAGGGACTTTCTGATAGGGGTGAGGATAGTCGTTCGTCGGAGGAAACCCCGTCGATCTCAGGTTCGTCAAGAGTTGTCGGACCTGAGGAATCTTGGATCGCGCGATCCTACTTATTTATCGTAGTAGATGTTGAGGGGTTGGATAAATATAGGCGTCCATTTCAGATTCTCGAGGATGTCGTCCTTCGGATCCCTGATTTGGATGAGATAGCAAGCTCGTCAAAGTATGGCGACGTAGCTTTCTATGAGGCTGACTTCAAGGCAGGTTTGAGGTTTCCCCTGCAACCATTGATGAGGGAGCTCTTAGATCGTCTAAACCTTTCGCCGGCCCAGTTGGCACCCAATGCCTGGCGGACGGTTGTTGCTAGTATGGTGATGTGGAAGGTTTGTAGTAATGGGGTGGACGACCTTACTGTAGACGAGCTTTTGTTTTGTTACAAGCCATGTCAGATAGTCGTCTCTCCAGGGTTTTGGACTTTGAATGCACGACAAAGAGGCCTTAAATTGGTGATTGGTAATCCATCGTCTAATAGAGAGTGGAAGGACGACTATATTTGTGTGTGGAGATAATTGGGAAGGTCTTCCTTAGGAGAAAGACAAGAATTTTATTGGCGTTCGTCAAGAATGGGGCGTGCCTTCATCCTCCGGTGTGTGTGTGTTCTCTTGTATGCTACATTGTCTATAGGATGTTTTGGTGACTCGTGACTGATGTTTTCCTCTTTCTTGTAGCGCTTAGACGACCAGAGCTGAGTCAGGACGGCCATAATAGGGTGCTTCAAGCGTTACACCATAGAGACCATCATTATAAGAAGTTCATAGGACTCGAGTTGCTCGTGCTCTATTTGTTCAGACCCGAGCCGAGTGAGGACGTCGTGTCTCAGGAATTGATTAATCAGCAGAGTGAGTGTTTTTGGCTTACGTCGTCCTTCACCACCGTTCTTATGTATGGAGTGATGAGGTTCTTATGTTTGTTTTGCAGAGATGGCCACGATGAAGATCAATAAAGAGAAGCTGAAGAAGCTAATGAGCCAAAAGGACGAGGTCCCTATCAGTTTGGGGAAGAGGCGGAAGACAGATTCATCTTCCAAGAAAACGGCGGATGAAAGAGGTCCTCCTCCTCCCATAGCTCAGGAGTCGTCCGTCCTTGAATCGGTACCAGCTTCGTCGGTCAAGCAAGTGGAGATCCTGAGCGCGCCGTCGTCCAGTAAGGCAGTTGAGAAGCCATCCACTTTGCCCAAGGATCCTTGGCTCTGAGGCGGGCGAAGTCAGTGGTGATGAAGGACGACATCGAGGAATATAACAAGCTGAATACTGACGTCGTCAAAGGGACCATTGCTCATTCGTTGATGAAGGTAGGGTTTCTTTCTCTTTCCTTACAGCTAAATGTGTTCTTGGCCTTCCGATCTTAAAAGTGTTTTGTATTCTCGTGCAGGGCTTGACCGAGGCCATGGTGCTTGCCAATCAATGTATGTAGTGGGAGGACGTTTTGGTGAAGCAGAAGGCTCAGATGGCGGAGGCTGCTCAAGCTAATTAGAAATTGACGGCGGTTGCAAATGAGCTAACGCAGGATAGGGACCAAGTTGTTGGGGAGATGTCGTCAGTTAAAGTAGAAATGGCGGTAAAGGACGAGGAATTAAGGAAGGCGCTGGTTGAAAAGAAGAGTGCGAATGAGCGTCTGAAGGTGCTGACCTCTCAGATGGAGACAGTTAAGACCTTAGCGGTGGAAAAGTTCAAGTCGTCGGAGGCTTATGACAACATCACTACCAAATATTTCCTTGCTGGCTTTAAGTTGTTGAAGAAGTAGGCGAAGGAAAAGTATCCGGATCTCGATTTTGAAGTCTTCCAACAGTACGAGGATGATGAGTCGATGATGCTGTCGACACCGGCAGAAAAACGACCTTAAAGTTAGGTCTTTTCTTTTTCCTAGATCCCGACCCCCATTTGGCGAGTGTGTGCGTGATCTCTATCTCTTTTCCGTTTTGAGATATGAGTTGTGTGTGTGTGTGTGTGGGAACATGTGTACGTGTGTGCGTGTGAGCACAAATTTGGAGTCGCCACCAACCATGGGAAATTTAAGGTGTGATTGGGCACCTATGTCTAATAGATTTTATCTTGTTTAGACATTTAAAACAAAATGGTCTTGAACCAAAGATGGGTTCGGGGATTTGCTTATGCGTGGGGAAGGTATTAGGCATCCCACGACATCCGTTTAAGAAAACGGTTACCTCCCTTCTAGTGTTCCCTTTATTTGCTAAGCCTAGGTTTGTTGGTTTTAATTATGAACAAATGTCCCGATTTCCGTCATGCGATATACCAAAAATGGCAAACGCAGTGTGACTTCATTCGGTTTTGATTAGACTATTTATTTCACCGTCCCTCATCTTTGTATTTTTTAAGTTTCCGGGCATTTCGGTGGTAGGATGTACTTGAAATCCTAACACCTAGTGCTGGGACAAAAAATTAATATTTTTGGTGCCATATTCAGGATCTCTTTACCCTTGATTTCCAAGAGCAAAGCGGTCCGTCAAATGGCGGGGTTTTGAATGATTAATTCACACTTTGGGGAATTTTAGACCATGATCCTATGGGAGTTAGAACGTGTAGAATCCCTTACACGAAAGCACGTACCAGCCACGCCCCCGTGTAAAGGACTCATACCATGGTGTCCCAAAAGCCAGGGCGAGCCGTTGCCCTTGGGTTGCACCAACTTCGTTTCTAACGCCCACATTACCATGTTTACTCTTTTTAAAGTTTTCATGGTAAAGTGTATTTTAATCACATTTTTATATCAAAGCGATAAAACAAACAAGCAAGTAATTTTGGCATGTTCGCAGCACATAAATTACTAAAAATGACTCTAAGAGGTGATGGGATGATCATGGCATGTTCGCAGCACATTAGTCATAAAAAGTAAATCAAACAAGTAATCATGGCATGTTCGCAGCACATAAATTACTAGAAATGATTCTAACAAATATGGGGTGATCATGGCATGTTCGCAGCGCATTAATCATGAGCAAGAGATGAATACATCATGGGAACGACAAGAATGGGAGGACATAAATGTAACACTTAATCGTAATGACAAAATGTAATTTATGACGAATATTAATGAATTTAAGGAAAGGGTCAAGACCTCGTGGGACCGAGATCCAATGCTATTGAAAGTCTTACTCGGATCTCGATATCACCTTAGGATTTACATGAATAAAATAAAGCAATCTAGACAAGAATTCGACGCCTCTCGGGCTTACACGAAGGGTTAGTGCTATTGAAAGACTTATCTAAACCTTTGATGCCAAATAGGACTTGCATGAGTGAAGATCATTTTGAAAATGGGTTTCAATGCCTTTCGGGCTTATACAAAGGGTTGGTGCTATTAAAAGACTTATCTAAACCTTTGATGCCAAATAGGACTTATATGGTGAAAATCATTTTGAAAAGGGGTTTCAATGCCTTTCGGACTTACACAAAGGGTTAGTGCTATTGAAAGACTTATCTAAACCTTTGATGCCAAATAGGACTTATATGGTGAAAATCATTTTGGTTTCAATGCTTTTCGGGCTTACACAAAGGGTTAGTGCTATTAAAAGACTTATCTAAACCTTTGATGCCAAATAGGACTTATATGGTGAAAATCATTTTTGAAAATACGTTGGCGATTTTGCGGGTCCAACGCCTCATGAATTTACATGGGGTTTAGTACTATTAAAAGACTTATCTAAAACCTCCAAGAATTTACTGGGGTTTAGTCTATTAAAAGACTGTTTTCAAAACCTCAAAGACTTCATCGGTGTTTTCATACCCAAAATTCAAGGGAAAAAAAGGGGATGGGTAAACAATATTTACAACGTAGTAAAACAATAAATGACGGAATTTGAACATGGGGATTGTGTTCTTGGATCCAATGCCTCGTGGGTTTACATGGTTGTTAATGCCTCTTTGGTTGTTAATGCCTCTTTGAGGTCTTACATAATCCACCAAGACCGACTAAGGATTTTCACGCCCAAATACACGGGGGGAAGGGATAATAACAATATAATATTCACAAGTACGTAGTAAATGTAAATAAAGCGATAAATACATTCAAAGCTACAAATGAGAGCAATAAATACATTTAAAACAATAATGAATCTAAAGCAAGGAGGTTTTTTATGGATCCAATGCCTTATGGAATTACGTGGTGGTTAATGCCTCGTTGAGGTCTTACATAATCCATCACGACCAATCGGGATTATCACGCCCGTTCACAAAGGGGAAAAATGGGGAGAAAATAACAAGCATTTATAACGTAGTAAAGCGATAAATGACGGTATTTAACAAAGAGGGTGTGCTCTTGGGTCAAATACCTTGTGGGCTAACATGATTGTTAAGGCCTCATAGAGGGCTTATATAATCCACCAAAGCCACTCGGGATTGTCATACCCAAATACACGGGGGGAAGGGATAATCACAATATAATATTCACAACGTAGTAAAATAATAAATGACGGCATTTGGACATGGGGATTGTGTTCTTGGATCCAATGCCTTGTGGGTTTACATGGTTGTTAATGCCTCTTTGAGGTCTTACATAATCCACCAAGACCAACTAAGGATTTTCACGCCCAAATACACGGGGGGAAGGGATAATCACAATATAATATTCACAAGTACATAGTAAATGTAAACAAAGCAATAAATATATTCAGATCTATAAATGAGAGCAATAAATAACTCAAAGCATATAAATAAAGCAATAAACTTGACAATAAATGAACTAGGAGAGCATAAATAGAGTATAAATGAACTAAAAAAGCATAAATAGAACATAAATGAACTAACAAGCATAAATAAAAGTGGATCCTTGTGAATCCCTTCCCATTTTAGGAATCATCACTAGTCACCTTCACTAAAAAGGAAGAAAAAAGAGAGGAGAAGAGAGAGAAAGAGCGGTGGGTAACTGCTTTAGCCCCACCTCAAAATTAGGCCTTATCTCAAATTTTTTTAAGGCTCTTATTGAAAGGCTTCAAATTTTTTTAAGGCCTTATATACAAAAATTAAAAATGCCCATATATTTAAAATAAGCCTTTAAATTAAGTCTAATAATAATTTATTTCTCTAACCCAAATATGTATGAGAACAATTTTTGGTATTTATTTGATGTGAAGAAGCTAACTTCACTAAATTATGATAATTTGAAAAAGTATTATGTTAAAACCTGATAATTTTTTTGATCTTGATGGTATTTATTTATTTTCAGACTTAAAAATCTTACAAGAGATTTTACCAAAAAAAAAAAAGACAGCAACAAATATACTTAATTTTATCAAGGAAAATTGTTCCAAATGTATCTGTTGAAAGAAGTTTTTCAAAATTAAAATTATACAAATCTTACTTCCGATTGACTATTTCATAAGAAAGATTAAATAGAATAGCCATATTATCTATTAAATAAGATAGAAGGCCTCATTTTTTTATACCGTCCTAGGCCTCATAATTTCTAGGATCGGTCTTGGTAATATCTTACTAGTCATATGTACTGCGATAGTCATAAGACTTTGTTTTGGGTAGGTGGTCCTGAGAGGACTAAAACTAGTAACCAATAAGAAGTACACACAATACCAAATGAATTAAACTATTCCTCAAGATTCCCATGTCCAACTACTCATTTGATATTGATCTTATGGAAAACAAGTAGTAATATTATGTGTAATAATTATATGTAACATAATGATGATGACGTAGTAAGTCTTAGTCAACCGGGTGGTGACCTGGCAGCAGTACAGCAGTGAAGTCCTGAGTTGGTATTAAAAGAAGGCTAATCTGGTAATCAACAATCCACTCCAAACTCGGAATTCATTTCCTTTACTCACTCACTCACCATCACCAATCTCAATCTTAATCTCCAATTTTATATTATTATTATTACTACACACAGTAACAAGTTAGATCCAATTTAGCAAGAAAAAACAAATTAGATCCTGCTGAGCCTCTTCTTTAATACTTCCTTCTTTCTTTGATTTATTTTGCTTCCACACTTGTTTCATCTTTCTTCTTCACTCAACTCAGATCTCAGTCTCCGGCTAGACCTTTTTCAATCCAATGGCGGTCGCTGTCAGAGGAACCCGAGGCGGAGCCGGAGCCGGAGGAGGATCGGTTCTCGGTGGATTCAGTCTCCGGAGCTTCTTCTCCTTCCGGATCTTCGTCTCTGCCATGCTCTCCCTTCTCTTCATAGCCACGCTCTCTGTTCTCTTCACCACCAATCCATCCACTCCTCTCCACCACTCTGTAAGTCCCTCTTTTTCATATTTTCTCAATTATGCAAAACCCTTTTACAAATTAATAAGCAAAACCCAGATACCAATTTTTCAAATTAATAAGCAAAACCCAGATGGCAATTTCACAGATTAATAAGCAAAACCCATTTAACATTTTTGCATATAGGCAAGGCTCGTATTGACTATTTTAGTCGACCTTTGATGATACAGGCGCTCCCGACTACTGGTAATGCATATGTACATCGAACATTTTTGGCATTGAAATCTGACCCGCTTAAAACGAGATTGGATTTGATATATAAGCAAGCGAGTGATCATGTTGCGCTTGTGAATGCGTATGCCGCGTATGCGAGGAAGCTTAAGCTTGAGATTTCTAGGCAATTGACGATGTTTGATGATCTGGCACGGAATTTCTCCTATATTCAGATGAAGCCCACTTACCGGGCATCGTTGTTTGAGTCGGATGGCCCAGTAGATGAAGATGTTTTGAGGCAGTTTGAGAAGGAGGTGAAGGACAGAGTTAAGACTGCACGCTTGATGATTGTGGAGGCAAAGGAAAATTATGATAATCAGTTGAAGATTCAGAAGTTGCAGAGGATACAATCTTTGCGGTTAATGAGTTACTGATTAAGGCAAAGAAGAATGGGGCATTTGCAAGCTTGATTTCCGCAAAATCGATTCCGAAGAGCTTGCATTGTTTGGCAATGAGGCTTGTAGAGGAGAGGGTTTCACATCCGGAAAAGTATATTGATGAGGAGCCTAAGCCAGAGTTTGAGGATCCGAGTTTGTATCATTATGCGATATTTTCTGATAATGTGATTGCTGTATCTGTGGTAGTGAGATCTGTGGTGAAGAATGCACAGGAGCCTTCGAAACATGTTTTTCATGTTGTTACTGATAGGATGAATCTTGAAGCAATGAAGGTTTGGTTTAAGATGAGGCCAGTGGAAGCGGGCGCCCACCTGGAGGTAAAGGCGGTAGAGGATTATACTTTCTTGAATTCGTCGTATGTGCCAGTATTGAGGCAAATGGAGTCAGAAAAATTGCAAAGGTTTTACATTGAGAACCAGGCAGAGAATGCTACTAAAGATGCACATAACTGGAAGTTGAGGCGCCCAAGAGACTTGTCAATGTTGGATCACCTTCGCTTTTATTTGCCGGAGATGTATCCGAAATTGCACAAAATCCTATTTTTGGATGATGATGTTGTGGTTCAGAAAGACTTAACTGGGCTGTGGAAGATTGATTTGGATGGGAAAGTGAATGGGGCTGTTGAGACCTGCTTTGGGTCTTTCCACCGCTATGCTCAGTATTTGAATTTCTCGCATCCTCTAATTAGGGAGAGTTTCAATCCTAAGGCTTGTGCTTGGGCTTATGGGATGAACATATTTGATCTTGATGCTTGGAGGCATGAGAAATGCACGGAGCAGTACCATTACTGGCAGAACTTGGTAAGTGATTGTTGTTTTTTTATTGGACTTCTCTGTGTCAATATTAATTTAGGCAGTGCTTTATATTAATTGTGTTACTGTATCTCATCTCTTTAATCAATTATATATTAAACAAATTAGTTATACAGTTTAGTTATCTAAAAATTAGTTGTACGGTTGTAATCTATCTAGAATTTTTAAGTCACTGTCTAAGTGTTTTTCCCCCATGAATTCTGTTATCAGAATGAAGACAACACCTTATGGAAGTCGAGTACTCTTCCACCTGGCCTGATCACCTTTTACTCAGCAACTAAGTCTCTGGACAAATCCTGGCACGTGCTAGGGCTTGGCTATAATCCCAGCATTAGCATGGACGAGATCAGCAATGCTGCAGTCATTCATTACAATGGCAACATGAAACCTTGGCTTGATATTGCTATGAACCAATACAAGAATCTCTGGACCAAATACGTGGACAATGATATGGAGTTTGTGCAGATGTGCAATTTTGGCCTCTAAATGAATACCTGTACTGCTCTGTCATCAATCAGGTATCACAACAAATGAGTTGCAGCAAATGTTCATAGTGGGTTCTCATATCCTATATTAGTTGTAGCCTCTAGAGCAAAGTTCAGCAGTATTGTCACTATTTTTTATTCTATGGTGGAAATGCTATCTAATATTTTTGGTTTTGTCATTTGTGATGTTTTGTTAGTCACGTTAGGTGTAATCTGTCAATCATGAATTGCAATGAACTTGATTGGGTTATGTACACTTGGAAATGATTCTTTTGGTGGAAGTTCTTTTACTAATTTTAGTTACTCAAAACATGGCTGTATGTGATGAGAAGATTCAGCATGATTTGCGCACTTCAGACATTTCAGATAACTGCTTGCTATCTCTTGTTCTTTGTCTAAATATGCCTCTTTAGTTATTCCCTGGCTGAAAAAAAATCTGCATTCTAAATACACTACAAGCATATTACTTTGGAATTGTAGTGTACTTAACAAAAGAATAGGTGCAGTTATATAGATTCTATCCCTGGGTACTCTGTCCTTCCAAAACTGAGAATTCACAGCTAAACTGAGAATTCACAAAGCAGCATTAAAGCCATTAAAGCACATTGCCCATTCAGCAGGAGAAACTTGACTTTTCTGTGGAGGTTAAAATGGAGTCGTCACAAGTTGGCATGGTCTTTGATGAAGTGGTGACATTTAAAGAAGTCGCCTTAGGAAAGGTAAAATCGACATTTCTTCAAATTTAGATTTGAATGGCTCTGTAGTTTGCATACGAGGTGGTGAGGGACACATTCATTCTCCCGAGCTAGAAATTTTCTAATCTTAACACAAATTCACTCTAAGCTATTCAGGATATCTGTATTTGGATTGCATCTGTTTCATTTAATTGATAATTTCGGAGAACCACATCAAGTTTTATCTTCCTATCTCATCCACCAGTGACACCAGTGACTATGGTTTAGTCCTAGTGTTAAATTCACCATTGTTAACCACTTAGCTAGAGGGATATGATTTCCATATTTGGCACCATGTCTGCAAGTTAATTGTTACCTCAAGAAATTTGAGGCCCCAAGTTTGTTTCTGTGATGTCTTCTTATATGATGCCTAGTGTCACTCGGCAGAATTTTCACCCCAAAGTTTTCTGCCTTGTGATGGCACTAAGTAAGCCATACTTATCTTAGCCAATAATCTAGCACTCACAGAAAGAAACAATCCAATAGTTTGTGTGAATCAAGAGTGCACAACACACAGATTATAGAAAAACACTTCCAACCTTTATTATTTTATTGTAATGTACAAATAACACTCAGGTTCCTACTCACAAAATACTCATTTGGAATATGCCTCAGTCAAAACCAGTCACTAAGGCTTACAGAACACAGCGCACTCTGTTTTTTCTTCTCACACATGTTGACACAGCCTTAGGGAATCCCATTTTTCCCCACATTGCACAATCTTACATGTTGACACCCCTGACAGCTTAAGAAAACATGCAGGATATAATTGTCGATGACAGTGAGGTAACTGCCCCTTGTACTTACTGCACCAATCGGGGAACTGCATTTGGGAATCAATTGATTGTTGTCTTGGAGCCTTTCCATATTGCCAACATTCCAATGAGCTTGTTTCTACATGCAAACTGCTTGTTAACCGCGCTCTCATGCTTCTACCACTTGTTTAACACATGCTTTGCCTGTGCATATGTTCCAGCCCACCACAGGCCATGCAAACACAAAGCACATGCCCAACTCAACCTTGCCCATGCACACCAAGTGGAGGGCTTGGCCCGTGCTAATTCCACCTCCCAAATATGGCCACATAGCATATCACCACCCATATGTAGCCTAACCATGCTTTGCCAAGCATGCCATAGCCTAAACTCGTTTCCTATATGAATAAGCATGTAACACTCTAAGGTCTAAGGCAATCAAGGTTGACCCGGCCCTCCCACCCCCCATAGGGCAACCGCAGAGAAGAAAAAGAAAAAGGCTTCAAAGTCAACAGATTTGGGCCACATTTGGAGATTCTTTTGGTCTCTCCAACTCTCCAAAGGCAGTTTCTTTACCTTCCTCTATCTCTATTTTTTTTTTCTTTTTGCTTTTTGAAAAAGTCTGAGTTACTTCTCTCCTATTCCTTCTCAAGTACAACTCAAAAGCTCTTTTGTTTCTTTTCTTAGTTTCATGCTTCCATTCATTTTCCAATCCATGAGACCACAATCCACAAGTGACTATTGAGCAATCCACAAGACAATAAGAGAATCAAGGGTCACTCACTATCTCTAACTCTCGGTCTTCTTTAAGGTTACTTTTTTTTTTTTTTAAATATATTTTTCCATTCAATTTTTTTTTACTCACAAATAATTGTAATTATATTATTTTAATATAATTAATTGTGTATAAGAAGTAGTTTTAGTTTAATATTTATATTGTGATGCTTAGAAATTTTTTATTATTTGTGTGATTACACAAATATAATTTACTAATTATTTTTAGGTACACAAAAAGTAGTTGATTGATTATACAAATATCATTCCTTATTGATTTTATATGATTTTGTTTTTTTAATTGATGGTGAATGAATTGTGATTTGAAACGTGATTGTAACATCATACAGGTTATAGGTATTATTTGGGTTGTAACGTGTCGGGCAAGTTGGGTTTGGGGGTAATCCATTACTCGACCCGAATGAGTCGAGTTTTTAGATATCATATCTGATAACCATCCACATAGGTGGTCGGATAAGGCGGGCTCGAGTCATCAGATTAGCGGTTAAATGGACGGATCTGAACATCGATGGTGGCGCCATGGAGAAGTCGGTGCAAATCTAGCCAAATCCGACGAGATCTCATTAGATCTGATGGAGTCTCGCTAGATCCGGTGAAGATCACACTAGATCCGACAAAGATTTCACTAGATCTGGGCAGAGAGTAGTTCGAAGCGTAGGCGACGTAGCACTTACAGGTGGATGGTCGGGTCAGTCGAAATCGAGTTTTGGGATAGAAAACCCACCACCCGATCTGATACAAGCAAGTTTGGAAGGCCAGAACCCACCGTCGATTGACATAACACACAAATCGGGTGGTTTTCGGATCAGTTGCCTCCAGGTTGGAAGATTTCTGTTATGTTCGGTTTCCGTTTACCACACTACCACCCAGGGGCGGAGGGGGGGGGGGGGGGGGCAAGGGAGGCAATTGCCCCCCTTGACTCTAAAAACTTTCTTCAATATAACCTATTAGTTATACTTCATTTGCCCCTTACACCAAAAAAAAAAAAAACTCTACATTAATGCTATGTTTGGATGGAAGAGAATGAGAGGGGTGTAGAGGAAAGAGTGGGGAGGTTTAATAAACCTTCTTTACGAGTTTTTTTAAGTGTAAGGGGAAATATTTTAGGGATTAGGAGGGATAAGATATCCTTCCAAACTTCTCATTTTATTTCCCCCAATTTTGGGGAATTTGGAGGGGGAATGGAGATGAGTGATTTCACTTATATTAAAATAAAGAAATTGTCAACTATGCCCTTATCAATTCATATCTACCTCTTTAAAATTAGCAAATATGATTTATAATTGTCAATTTATATGACCACTCTCCTCTCTTCTTCTTCGTTACTTAATTTTTAAAACATCCAAATAAAGTGAAGGTGTACTATTTCCCATCACCTTTACTTAATGTTTAAAGCATCTAAACAAAAAGAATGAGTAACCATTCATCTCCCCTCTCCTTCCCTCTCTTCTCCTCTACTCTTCTCTCCCTCCAAACTTCCAAACATAGCATAAGAAGACAACCCTCCAGACAGTTATTTATTTTCAATTTTCTTTAGTTTAGTCATGCAGATTGCCTTTTTTTTTTTTTTTTTTTTTTTTTTTTTTTTTTCATTTTTTCTTTTTTAAATTAGCCCACTTTTCCACTTTACCCACGACACTTCAACATCAAGCTTAAATTTAGTGAGTCTCATCATTTAAATAAAAATAATGATAATAACAGTTTTCTTCATCTCTTACTTTTTCACAATTTTTTTTTTTGATAAGTAATAAGAGTTTTATTAAGAAGTCAGGAATAAGAGAATATACAGAAGGATTATACAAGATGTACAATCCGGCATTACACCTGAAAAGAACAAAGGTCTAGAAAATCTAAAAAAGTAGAACAAGGAAGACATCCCAAGGCCGACACCCAATCAAATAAAGTATTTAGGACCATATGTTGTAGATCAGCTGTGTGGCGTTCACATCCCTCAAAGTGTCTGGCGTTTCGCTCTCGCCAAAGGCACCACATCAAACAGTGAGGAACACATTTCCAAATCATATTGTGCCTATGGCGACCAAAACAGCCCTGCCAGCAAGCTAACAAATCAATAATCTTCTCCGGCATCACCCATTGGACACCAAAAAGAGCAAAAACCATGTCCCAAACTTCCCTCGAAATAGGACAGTGCAATAACAAGTGATCAACTGTTTCCCCATCCTTCTTGCAAAGACAACACCAACTAACCAAGATTATGTGACGTTTCCGCAAGTTTTCCGCAGTTAGAATCTTCCCAAGGGCAGCAACCCAAACAAAGAAAGAAACCCGTGAAGGAACCTTAGGCTGCCAAATGAGTTTCCAAGGGAAGGAGCAGCCCCCGTTATGGGAGAGAATACGATAGAATGAGCGGACCGTAAAGCCCTTTTGAGGAGAAGGTAACCAAAGCATAAGATCTGAACCATTGCCTCTCACCTTGGTAGAATATAGTAAATCCAAGAATGAGGCTATGGACTCCAACTCCCAATCTTGAGCTGCTCGAACAAAATCAAGATTCCAATGAACTTGGTCATCACGAACCTGAAAATGACTGGAGATGAGAGCATCCTTATCTCGGGCAATGCGGTAAAGTTCTGGGAAGGCCACTTGTAAAGGAGATTCACCACACCAAAGGTCCTTCCAAAAACGAATGCAAGTACCATCTCCAACCTCATACTGAACATGATGAGTAAGCAGATCCCAACCTCTTCCGATCTGCTTCCAAAGGCTGACCCCATGAGGGTCTCGAGCCACTCTCGTATTCCAACCCCCCACCTCAGAACCATACTTACAATCGATTACCCGCCTCCATAAAGCTTCACGCTCGTGACCATATCGCCATAACCATTTGCCAAGTAAAGCTCTATTGAACATGATGAGGTTCCTCACACCCAACCCCCCACATTGGATCGGATTGCAAATAGTATCCCACTTTACCAAGTGAAATTTAAACTCATCACCCATGCCTCCCCATAAAAAGTCCCGCTGCAATTTTTCCATTCGGTTGGCCACAGCTGCCGGAATGGGAAAGAGGGACAAATAATAGGTTGGAATATTTGAGAGAGTGCTTTTTATTAAAGTGAGACGACCCCCCTTTGATAAATACAATCTCTTCCAGCCAGCTAAGCGTTTCTCCATCTTTTCCAACACCCCATTCCAAATAGTCTTCGCTTTAAACTTAGCCCCCAGAGGCAGCCCCAGATAAGTCATTGGAAGGCAAGATGTTTTACAACCTAAAATGTCAGCCAGGTCATCAAGAGAAGGAACATCCCCCACTGGCACTAATTCAGACTTGTCCAAGTTCACTTTCAGACCAGAGATGGCTTCAAACCAAGTTAATAAAAACCGAAGTTGCAGTACCTGATCTGGAACAGCATCACAGAAAATGAGGGTGTCATCCGCAAAAAGAAGGTGTGACACCATAATAAGTCTAGGAGCCTCACGACCCACAGAAAAACCCGAAACAAGCCCACCACCAACAACTTGGTCCATCATTTTACTCAATGCTTCCATGATAATGACAAAGAGTAAAGGGGATAGAGGATCACCTTGGCGAAGGCCTCTAGAGCTCTCAAAAAAATCACATGAGCTCCCATTAATAAGAATCGAAAAACGAGCCGTAGAGATACAGAAGGTGATCCAGTTTCGCCACTTCTCAGAAAAACCACACCTCCGTAATAGATAAAGCAGAAATCCCCAGTCCACATGGTCATAAGCCTTTTCCAAGTCAAGTTTGCAAAGAACCCCTGGAGTACCCTCCTTCAGTCTACTGTCTAGGCATTCATTTGCTATTAGAACCGAATCCAGAATTTGCCGACCTTTGACGAAGGCATTCTGAGACGCCGAAATAAGCTTATGTAATACCAGACGCAAAGGATTGGCCAAAACTTTAGCAAGGATCTTATAAACACTGCCCACTAAGCTTATGGGCCGGAAATCTTTCACTTCCAAGGACTCGGATTTTTTTGGAATCAGAGCAATGAAGGTGGCATTCAAACTTCTCTCAAACTGACTGTGCGTATGAAATTCCTGGGCAACCGCCAAGATATCAGGCTTAACTATTTGCCAACAATGCTGGAAAAAAGAAATAGGGAACCCGTCCGGCCCTGGAGCTTTATCCCCATTAAAAGCCATCACCACCTGAAAGATTTCTTCCTCCTCAAAAGGTCTCTCCAGCCATGCAGCCTCCTCCTCATCCAAGGAATTAAAATGAAGCCCATCCAGCATAGGCCGCCGCACTCCACTGTCCATAAAAAGAGACTTGTAAAAATCAACAATATGGTTTTGAATAATACCTTGGTCTGAAACCGGAACACCATCAACATGTAGAGTTCCTATCGTATTAATGCGCCTATGGGAGTTAGCCATGTGATGAAAGAATTTCGAATTCTTATCCCCTTCTTTTAACCACAGAACCCGGGATTTCTGCCTCAAGCTGATTTCTTCTAATAACAAATTCTGCTCAAGCTCGTGACGAACCCGATCCATAGTGCCTTTCTCCTCATATGTCAAAATACGAGTTTCTGCCAAAGATTCCAACACATGAAGTTCATTGAGCAATGCATTCTTTTTGAATAAAACATTTCCAAACACCTCCTCATTCCATTGCTTCAGATCAGTTTTCAAAGCCCGCAATTTCTTTGCCAAGATAAAGCTAGGCGTGCCATCAAATTGGTAAGAACCCCACCATCCCCCAACTCTTTCCATAAAGTCCGCAGCCTTCATCCACATATTTTCAAATCTAAAAGGCCGTCGACCCCTACGGATGTTACCACAATTCAGCACAATTGGAAAGTGATCTGAGAAGAGACGGCATAGCCTTTTTTGATTTATACTAGAGAAATGATCCCCCCATTCAGCGGTGAAGAGGAATCTGTCCAGCCGAGACATGGATGTAGTTTCCCTACTATTAGACTAGGTAAAAGAACCCCCTGCCATAGGGATGTCAACTAGGCCATTAATCGAAATAAATTCCGAGAAATCAAGCATAGAAGAAGTATAACCAGCAGCCCCTAAGCGTTCCACTGGAGAGCGCACGACATTGAAGTCCCCTCCCACACACCATGGAACCTCCCACCAGTGATGGACCCCAGAGAGCTCATCCCACATAAGCCTCCTCTCAATGTCAACATGGGGTCCATAGACTCCAGAAAACGCCCACTCAGATTGGTTTACCACGTTTCGGAATTTACACGAAACGGAAAAATGACCCACAGCTTCATCAAGTTTCTCCACTACACGTTTGTCCCACATTAGTAAAATGCCCCCGGATGCTCCAACAGACCCCAAGAACAACCAATCAACATAGAGACAATTCCAAAGACTTCTCACTATTTGACGGGTGACCAGCTCTAATTTTGTCTCTTGCAAACAAATAATGTCCGCCTTCCATAATTTGAGCAGATTGCAGATACGGAGTCTCTTCTCAACCTCATTTAAACCCCTCACATTCCATGATATAATGTTTAAATTCATTGGATCAATAGAATTTCCCCATCCCTACTATCTTGACTCACTTTCTTAGCACGAGAATCATAGTTAATGGAGCTTACCAGACCCTTCAGCTCCCTACGACCCTTGTTACCCTGTTTTTTTGGAGTACGAGGTTCTGTGTGTGCCGGTTTACGTTGATTCTGTCGCGCCTCGATAGAGATCAGGAGCGCTATGACTTCCCTTTCATATCCTTCATATGAAGCACCTACCAATTTTCCAAACGCTTTGTATCTCCCGTTGACCCAGTCAGATATCTCAGAGCACCCATCATGGTTTTCACACAGGATATTCTTCACTGAATCTCCACCTTCTAACGGTGGTTGAGCCATTGCCAAAGGAATAGGCTCCATCTCCCCATCAAAAGTATCATCAGAGACTTCCATGCCTTCCACATCCATCCGGTCCTGTGTCTCAGAATCCACCACTGTCATGGTGCCATACTCCTCCTGATCTCCACTGCTATCTGCCTCACAGGATTCATACCAGTTAAGAAGATGGTCTTCGGCAATTTCTGGATGCACCGACTTCTCAATTTCCACAGGCAAACGTAGCCGTTGACCATCCTTAAGCTCGAGAAACCACTCTTGTGGAGTACCCCAGGCGTGAACCACAGTACCACCAGGCCGTGAGTCTTGAGTTGCCAGTGTAACGGAACAAGAATCGGCCTTAGGCTTCGCTGCCCCATCAAGTCCCAGTTGAGACGACGTTTCCGAGAGACTGAGCTCCATAGTTGGGCTATCGGTAGAGCTGGGAACCGTCGCTACCGGTGTCGGAGCTGCCTGAAGAGCTGACGCCGACGAACCCTGCAGAAGCCCATAAGAACTGACGGTGGTGCTGGGTTGAGTCTCGGAAGCTGAGCTACTGCCGAACTCAAAAATGGAGAATCGGTTACTTGTGGAAACTTCTGGATTTATGTCTGAGTATAGGTCATTGACTATGGGTTTCGTGGGTTTGGTTATATGGGGGCCAATTTTGTCATTATGAGCCACGGGCCGTGAAGGACGAGGCCCAACAGGTTTCCAAACCTGTTTCAATTTGGGCATTGGGCCTGTAGGTGGTGGCCCACTCAGGTTAGTGCAAGGGCCCTCCTCATCCAACCCGGCCCAAGCAACTTTCCATTCCCCTAATGAGTTGCACGTGAGTTTGAGTTTTAAATCCAGCATCAGCTCATTTTTGCCAAGAATAGGTGCCGTGACTTTCGCACCAAATCCCAGAAAACTCTCTCTGCCATTATCCCCGCGATAATCCCGTGGATCTCGCCCCTGCTGTTTCAGCTTCTCCATAGTTTCCTTGTGTGGAAACAACGCCGAGCTCCATGTCTGATGGCCACCGTGACGGTCGTTTTGGCCGTCGTTTGTCTCATTTCGGGATGCTGGTGTGGGAAGCACTCCCTTAACGTTAATGGGCTGCTGTCTTGGCTCTAACAAATGACGTAGCTCTGCGCTGAACCCCCTCCAACCACCCTGTTTTTTTCCTTCAGGGATAACCAAACGGCCCTTGACGCCTCCTTTACCATAGACCATAAGTTCAACAAATCGACCCTTATCATTGCCATGGCGGCATATAACCAACCCTTGGTCATTTTCACGGTATGTGCGAAGGAAAGATGGATCACCTTCCCTCACGATATTCTCTTCCACACCTTTGGCGAACCACCAAGCTCCATCTTTGCTCATGTGTACGGAACACACTTGACGCTTTCCACTTTCTGTAATCTTAACTTGAACTGGTCTTCCATCCTCTAGTGCAATATCAAAACGCTTTGCTTCTATACGAAAAGATCTAGGTGCTCCCATTGAATGAAATTTAAACGTTGAAAAACTACCGCCCACTCAGTCTTGGTGGACCTCCGTCAGAGCCGCTTGGGCAGTGGAGGTCCGACTAGTTGGCTGGTGGCCCCCTTACAAGAGGGGTGCTCTTTGCGTTTTTCTAACGTGAAAACTCATACTAAAACCTCATTTTTCACAATTTTAAACTAATAGTAATCAAAGTAGAGAGATGAGTATACAAATTTGCAAGTGTATATATTGCTATATTTTACAATTTATTTTCTCAATTTATTTTTATAATCAATTACATGTTTAAATTTTATGTATTCGAAATGTGAAAAAACGTCCAAGGCAATTGAGTAGATTAAACTAGGTATGAAAAAATTAAATCACAGTTTACATTTATATTAAATTTTGTATGACAACTACATTAGTTTATAATTTTTTATTTATTTTGTTAATAATATCCATTAATATTTTTCAGATTAATTTTGCTTTCATTCCTCCCTTTGACCTAAAATTTAGGATTCACCACTGTTGCCACCTGTGCAAGTACGCATGCACCATGAGGCAAAAACAACCTACTGCAGCCCCAAAGTACCTTTTTTTTTTTTTTTTGGCAAATTACACTTTTCCCATTTAACTAATGAGTTCATCTCAATTTCCCCTTTTATCTATAAAACTGAGCAATTTCCCCCTTTATGTATTAAAAATATGCAAATAGTTCCCACCGTCTAATTTTATGTTAAATCCAAGCCAAAATAACATAATATTTTTATAGTATATTAACATATAATGATAGATTTTGAATATTATAACTAGAATTTGACAAAATAAATAAAGCCTTTCGTTAATTTTGTTAGAATTTAACATAAAATTAGACAATGGGAGTTATTTGTATATTTTCAATACATAAAAGGGGATATTGCTCAGTATTATAGAAAAAAGGGGAATTGAGATAGACCCAATAATTAAAGGGGGAAAGTGTAATTTTCCCTTTTTTTTTTTTAATGCTAAATCGCTTGCTCGGCCTATGGCATACCTCCTTCATGTCAATGGGTTTATATGACTAATACGGGTGTAAGGTGCCAGCACATGCAGCAACCCATCTCAAGGATCAAGGGTTTAATTAACACCTAGTCACGCTCATAAAATTTGTACATCACGAAGTAACACAACACTGCATATGTTTTTTTTTTTTTTTTTTTCTTCAATCAGAGAAGTATAAACAATCAAATCATAAATTGATTGGTAAATCTACAAACTAGTTAAGTTGATCGCTACCAATCCCAAGCAAAATTCCCAACCAAGAAAGTAGCACTGTAACAAAAATAATCGCAGAAACTTTGGCAGGGACAAACAAATAATTGTAAGTAGATTAGGGCTTAGATTTTGCCTACAACGAAATAAATAACATAAATTTCTTTTTTTATTATTATTTATTTTTTTTTCAATATAGGGACGTGGTTGTAGCCTTTTAGGCACCTAACATATATACAAAAAAACAATTTTCTTTCTGTGTGTTGTTCTTTTATTTGTATTTAAAACATTTTATGCGATTTTAGGTAATGACTCGCACTTCTTCAATTAAATTTATATCTACAATATGGGTAAGGGGAGAGAAAGTGCATTACCCCTCTCCTTGGCTCGTAAACTTTGATTTTGACGTGATGTAATTATGAAGTTTGCTATAGTTGAGAGTTCCATACTTGCTGCTATGTACGTTATTTTATTCAAAGAGTTAGGGTTGTAAGCCTGTAAATAAACCGATCAATTTATGAATAACTTGGACTTGATTAGATAAAAAAACTCGTTCATGTTTGTTTCTTTATAAGCAAGCGAAGCATGAGGCTTATTTCAAGGATTCTTTAATAGACAACTTGAGCTAAAGCAAAATACATTGTTCATGATCAACCTCGTAAACATAGGTTTCGAAAATAAAGAACTCAGGTCTGATTTCATTTAAAACCTGTTAAAAGGCTTTTGTAGTGCAATTGCAAAGCATAGCACTTACCAGAAGCATACAATTTCCAACTCCTTTTGATCCTTTTCTCAAACCCTCTCATTATAATCGTCCAAATCACTGATTCTTTGGAACGTGGTATTATATGTAACAGTTACATATAATGCTCCTCTCATATGGGAGTGGTATTACATTACATGTAAGCTAGACAAAAACAACTTTTTTGTACGAATATTTTTGTTTATGTCAACTTAGAGGTTCATGTCGATTTCATTATTCAAACCATATGCCTTTTAAGTGGATATTCAATTTGCATTTACCAACTCATTGCAATATTGTTTATCTAACTAGCTGTTTAACATTTGAGTCCCTGTAATTAGGTGGGACAAAGAGAAATTAACCCAAATTCTTACATTTGATAAATCCAAGGCCCAACCCACTTTCACGTTTGGTGTTACAACACTTGGAAACTTGTTTGAAATAGTTTATTTGCATTGGCTTTTTGGGCCAAAACATTAAGTTGCGCAAAAGTACAATTATACTTGGGAAAAAAACAAAAAAAAAGATAGTTAATTTTTTAAAATTGTATATACGTCAAATAAGCAGAAAAACAATTATGACAAACGAGCGCAACCGGAGACAATTTTTTACATTGTAAAGATGCCCATATGAAAATTTCTATTAATTTAATCAATTTGCCTACAAACCTTAGAAGGGATGGATACACACTACATGAAGTAGGTCGGAATAGTTTTTATGATGCTTGAATAAGAGTGATCTTACCTGCCTAGATGGCATGATTATAAATTTGGGAAACTCATATCTTAAAGACACGAGTTAAAAAAAAAAAAAAAAAAATTCCAAATAACAATTTCGCCACATGAGCATATCCATGTTGGAACTCGTCTATTTTTAAAAATGACTATTTTCCAAATATTTTTTAAATAATATATTTTTATAAATAATTTTTAAAAAATACCTATACTTTCGAATAAAGTTATTTGAATTGCCGTGTATGTGACAACTAAACTGATGTCAACCTAAACAAGACATAATATTTTATTAGTCTCTTCACACGCGCTTCGCACGTGTTTAAAATCTCTTTCTATTTTTTGAGCAAATTGTATAGTTTTATTTTTTTAATATAAATATAGATATGGATGATAAATTAAAAAAACGAAAGATGCTCTCTTAACAACTTGTAAGAAAAAAAGAGAAGTTTTTATTGTTGACTAGGAAATGCAGGTTGGGATGGAATCCTAAGCGAAGCAATTTCTGGTTGGTCACATTCACAAAATGGCTTCAAGCGCACGAGAGTAGGAAAGGGACCCATTTTGTGCTTAATTCCCAACCACGATAAATGCGTCTTTATCTAATGGTAGTCTGTAACAAATCTGTGTGGATTGTAAATGAACGCTATAGCCTAGGTTCAAATTTTGTAGCCGGTAGGGGACTCTTTGATATTCAATTTAGTGAAAATTAGATTTAGATTGCTATTTTTTACAATGATGGCTACGGTTTTTTTGTGTGTGTAGATTCTATTAACATCAATACGATCCTTCTATATAGAGTTTGGAGGTAAATTAGGTTCCACAATATTTGCATACCGTTCTTTTATTTGTATTTCGAAATGATCGCTCTGCCTACTCGGCCTTGAATTCTTTGCTTTATGCTTAAATTTCGTCTGTGCTTTCTGCTTGATCTTGATCTTTGCCTTATGTCGACCTCTATCTTCATTGATGTGGAGCTAAAGGGTGTGGCCAAGCTCATCCATATGTCACGTCCATCAATTAAATTTTTTTTTTTTTTTGGTTGTACCAGCTATATTTATCTCATGCAAAAGTTTTCATTAAATAAAAATCAAAATACCCCAATCACTTGTAAGTTGTAAGAGTTCAAATGCACCAATAATATAATTTAGCATGCAAAAAATAATTATAATAATAATAATACAGCTTTGACATTCATCCAAAAAGAAAATACAACTATGACATCTCACAATTCCATTATTGAATTCAATGAAAATTATAAAATGTACAAAGACAAAGTTTGGTTGCAAACCGAGTTACAACCCTTGCGGATACATGAAAACATTTAATTTTTAAATGACCGCATAATATTATGTCACATAAGCTTTTAAGGCTTCAAAAATTTCCATTATATATATTTTTATATAATTTTTTACTTTGATTTTCAACCCAATAAGCAATTAATCAGTTTTTTTTTTTTTAATTTTTATTTATTTTTTGAGATTAACAAGATTTTATTAAACTTGGACTTATTAGATTGGTTAGTCTATTTTAATTTTAAAAGATTATCAAAATCGTATTAATTTTGGAATTATTAGAAATATTATCCTCTCAAGTTTGATATAAAATAGAACGCTTAGACCCATTTTTATTTGACGTCACACGATTTAAGAAGTATATGGGCTTGCCTCAGATAATTGGAAGATCAAAGAGACAAGCATTTGTAGAGATAAAGATAAGGGTTTAAAAGAATTTAGAGGGGTGGAAGAGCAAGCTTCTTTCCCAACCTGGTAGAAGCATTTTGATTTATTTCAGAGTTAAATTTTATGATGAATAGATTTTGGTGGGATTAGCAAGGACAAGAAAGGAAAATGCACTGGATGAGTAGATCCAAGCAAGATGGATGTATGAGCTTTCGAGATTTACTATTGTTTAGCCTTACTCAGCTAAACAAAGATGGAAATTGTTAAATAATGCCCATTCACTATTTTTTCGAGTTATGAAAGTAAAATATTTTCCGTCTACTACATTTTTAGATGCCCCTTGCCATGTTATTCATCATATACTCGGAGAAGTATCATGAAAGCTAGGAGGGTGCTTAATTTAAGGACACTTTGGAATGGAGAGTGGGCTAAGATCCGGATATAGCATGACAAATGGATACCCACACCAACTAAATATAAATATAAAGTACTCTCTCTCCAGAATTTTGCGTTTCACTTTATGCTTCACCAATTACAGTACACCATGTACATGATATATTTCCAATATAAACTTTAGTTATTTAATAAAAAAATAAAAAAAAAGCAATAACATGTGGTATATTATAAATTTATAAATGGTATAACATAAATTAGAACACTAAAAGTTGGATAGGTGATTTGTATTCCTCTCCAGGGAATAGGTTGGCAGATGATGCTTGTGACTTCATTGTGTGAAACATCGATCTATTTCTTATTACAACATTGCCAATAAGAGTCACAAGGAGCAACTTCTTCCAATGGGAATTCACGTGCACTCTGGGATAGTATTTGGAGTGTTAGAATCATTGCTGTGATAGCGTGTTAGAATAACAAGCAAAGAGAAATTAAAAAGGATGTGTAAAGAGTATAGGGAAAGAGAGAGTAGAATTAAGGGTTACGTGGTCTAGCCTGGCGGCCTACATCTACGGACGAAAGCCCTAAATGGTTACATCTTTACTATAAAATTTCTTATATTACAAACCCTAGACTGACCATACATAAATTATAGTTATTAAACTTGCAGTGCATGTAAACTTTCTTTGCTTGCACACCAAGTATTGAACTTGGATCTTGACTAGGAATGAGCCTCGATATATCTCTAACATCCCCCTCAAACTGAAGGTATAGGATGACAAAAGCTTGAGATTAGAATTACATTAAATTGGATCCACAAAGAAACGCTTAAAAAGAGATAACCGTCAAATAGATAGAAACCATGATGTGCATGATGCATGTGAAGAACATGGAAGAGCTCTAACGCAAAAGCACAAGTGCCTAAGGTGCATGATAAATTATGAAATATGACTTATTTACATAAGTTTTAGAGACTTTAATGAGATTGTGTTGCATTGTATGTTGAATTACAATTAAATTAATACACGTTGTTCATTTCATTGCATTGCATGAGTTATCCAATTGTGTGTATTAAATTAATCACATAAATGTTAAGTTGGGTTGTGATTGATTGTAGGTACAAGTTGGAAGAAGCAAAAGAGAAAGAAAAGAGGAAACTGGACTGATCCATGCGCCTATGTTAGGATCCAGGTGCCTAGATCATGTCCAAGCGCCTATATTTGATCCAGTTGACTACATTAATTCAGGCAAAAACTCCAGAATCGAAATCTTGAAGAATCTAGTCGTCTGCATCGAATTCAATCGCTTACATTAATTCAGGCATAAACTTTAGGATAGTTTTTAATGAGAATCCAGGTGCCTAGATTCGCGCAATTTTAGTTTTGCGAAAAGCCCAATTGTGTTTTAAAGTTTCCCCAACTATAAGGCCCAAAAGACACAGAATTTTTAGGATTTGAAGTGCGAATTAAAGAGATAAAAATAAAGCCTTAAGAGGTGACTCATTAGTCAGTTTTAGAGAGACAGACTTAGACCCCCTCTCTCTCTCTCTCTCTCTCTCTCTCCCCAAGTTTTAGGTTTTCATTCTCATGGCCACCTAAGCTTCTTGCTAGGGCTAGAGGCTATGTTTCCTTTGTAATGGTATGAATTTTTTATAAATCCCTTTTAGTCTTTAATGTCAAAATACATTTGGTTGTTGATTTATGATTTCTATTGATGTATGTTTTATTCTAGACTTTTTATAAGTTCAATCATGTTTTTCTTATTATTAAGGGGAATCATTCATGGTTTCAATTAGAAATCTTGTTTTATACTTGAAAGGTTTTTCTAAACATTACTCTAGCCATTTTATCTTCTCCAGTTATAAAGTGTTCCTGAGTTCTTTTAGTTCAACCAAGTCAAACAGGTCTTTAAAGTTAAAACAATTGAATGTATGTTGTTATTTAGAACAAGGTTTTTATCGAGATCACAATGGAGTCATATTAATATAAAGAAACACCCTAAAACCCTAGTGCCTTTTTACTCATTACAATTCTCTGAACCATTCTAGTTTACTGCTTTAAACACTTTTACATATTGGCCTTTGAAAACACAAACTCTCTTAGGATCAACAATCCATTTCTTTATACTGCGAAGTACTGCTTATTATTGAGTGACATTAGTGCATCTCCAACACATTTACTATATGGAGCAAGGAGCATGTCACTAGGATAAAACCGACGCATGTGGGCTCTGAGTGCATGTAAGACGCTAGAAGACTATCTTTAGAGCATGAAGTGAAGTGTGAAACTACAATGAAACACATGAGGAATTAAGACGGTGCGTAAGAGCTTGTGAAGATGCCTCGAAGTAACTATGAATGACCGGAGCACAATGTGAAATTAATCGTGCAATAGAAGACAGATGAATGTCGGAAGATGGGTTGCAAAAGCCTGAGAACAACTACACCCATGATGGAAAAGAGACTACTAGGGCCGAAGGATGGCTTCATTAGTGACCTGAGAAATATCGACATATCTCGTGTTAAGGCATTTGAGCGAGTTGGTGGATTCCACATAGGTTGTACCCATAAGAATGAATGATGGGCCAATATGTATGACTTGGGATCCTCAAATAGGAAAACAGATCCTAAAATCAGAATCTACGCAAAAAGCAGAGTAGGAAAGTGCTCTGTTTGAAGAAAATCAGTGACTGAAATAGCCGGATAGGGGAAGTGCATGCAATTAGCATATGGGTTTGTCAATATTACTATATTATCAAACTCACTCAAATATGAAAATAAGAAAGCTTTTCATTATATGTAATATCTAAATTTTGAAAATTATTTAAATATTTATTTCTGCTATGAAAAATCCTAAAAAAAAAAAAACTCAAAATATACTAAAAACTGTAGACCAAAACCATACTTGCAAATCCATGATTTAATTACTAAGTTGAAAATTTAGGGAAAGGAAATTCATATGTGGGAATATACATGGTTCCAAAATTTTGGGTAAGACTATTGCGTGTGTATCTATATATATATGCGTTGGGATCAAAATCTGTAGTTGGATCGCTACCGGGGGGGGGGGGCGAAATATAGTATTTTGCAATGTAAATAATAAGCTCTGTTGAATGGTAATAGTTATTACATTATAGTTTCTTTTATTCCTTGTAATACTGATTCCTATTACAATGTAATAACCATTACACTGTACCAAACGTGCCTTAAAAGAAATCTTCATCATACTTCTACCATTAGCAAAATTTTCCAAAGCATACAAACCCAAAAAAATAAATAAATAAATAAAATAAAATAAAAAAATTTAAAGAACGAAAATTTAATATAAAAGGCTACTAATAAAGTAGGTGGTTTTTTCCTCAAATTATTTGGTGAAAAGCCACTTTAGATAATGTTGGAAATAGCAATGGAAGACAAGCGTCCTAAATCCAAAGACTTCAGATTATCAAATGAATCCAACGAGCAACCAAGCTTAAACAAAACCTGCAAAATTATATGCCAACTATTATCTTAAAAATAAATCAGTCCAAATCAAATAAAATTTGCTCAATGAAATATCTTAACATGCATAAAAACAAAAATCTCTAAAGCAAATAAAACTCACTATAGTTTGAAGAAGAAACAAAAATTCATTAAAGAAATAAAATAACATCATAATTAATATTTAAAACTTTAAACAAAGTTAATTTTGAAAAAAATAAAGATATAATATTTTGAGTTTATTCCTTATAAAAGAATGAGCATCCAATTTTTCATGAAGCATATGGGAATCCTAATTCTCACAGTTTAGATGTTGTATATATAAGTATATACATGTAGGTTGTAAGATATGAGAGATCCTACTTAAACAAAAAAAGAAGAATAAAATAAAATTGAGTTTAAGAATTTCGCTCAAGCGAGGTTCAGTTTCGCTCGAGAGACTCGTGCAAACTTAAGTTTTGCTCAAGCAATGGACAAGTGAAGTACATAGAAACTTTCTATATGAAATTTTCTTGAGTGAGATACAAGCGATTAACATGCAAGACTTTTTGTTTGGACCTTGCTTGGGTAAGATGCGATTAATATACAGAAATTCACAAGATTCCCCAAGATTGTCACTTGTAAAATCCTAATGTATCATGGCTATGATTTGCTTGCAACCCATTAGCAAACTCGATCAATTAATTTGTGTCTCTAAGCCTACTTCGTTATTTGATTTCCATTATTATTTCCTAAATTCCCCAACATTTAATATTTAAATAACATTTTTTTTTTTTGTATATCTATCTTCCTTAGAATTATTAATATGAAGTTTAAGTTGTTATTATTTTTTTTACTAAAAGAGTAAATATATAAAACTAATTGTAGAAACAAATTGTGTATATTTGGCCAAATATTATGTCTAACAATATTCAAGAGTATTTTTCCGTTCTAAAAAAACCAATGGTGGTCAACATTAGTTATGCAGCTTTGAAATCTATAATAATATATTTAAAATCTAAGATGTTTGACAGTTGACCTTATAATATTGTGTCACATAAACTTTTGAGAGCTCAAAATTTTATACTTTATTATTCTCCTTTAAATAGTGGAATCAATAATTCAATAGACAAACAAAATCATAATAAATATCTATTAACAACTATCATAATTATCAAATTTATATTTACACAATAAATAAAAGAGGAAAAAAAACATATATTAAACCCGTAGAGAGGAGTGTAATCTTTACCTGAACAAACTTATTGGTGAGTACTAGAGATTCGACCCTTCGGATGCTGTGAAGAACCTTATTCAAGATGCACATGGGAGAAGGTTGGTATTGATGCTGATTAGATACCAAAAGACCAATTTCGGCACGCAACAGGAGCGAGAAATCTCCTATGCAATTGTAATCCACAACATGCCCCATCCAATAAAATTTTTCAAGATTTGGAGCACTGATTTTCAATGATCTACGTGTGCCGCCAGCAAAAAACCAAATTAATTTAAGTAAACGGAGATTCTCTGCTGAGATATTAATTTCCATGAGTTCACTACAATTTTGAAATCTTAATTGAGTAATGGTGGAGCTGTTAATACTCATACTCTTTGTCCCACTTATTCTTTTTAAATATAATTCCTTGAGGGACTTGAAATTCGAAATACATTCTCCAAAATAGTATTCGTCCTCAATTCGAACACAATCTAAAATTAATGACTGGAGCATAGTAGTAATAGCACAATTACCAGCTGATAATGTGGAAGAAGGAAATTTGAGAATGACATTGTAGCATTTAACATTAAGGTGAGTCAGGGAATTACAACTGAGAAGAGCTAATGGCAAGTCAAAGCTTTGAGTAGTGCCTTTAGCAGTGAGTTCGAGTTGAAGTCTTTGTAAGCCTGAATTAATTGCATTGTACAACCACGTGCAGACCATGTATCTCTCGTCATCAGCCTTTAATATTTCTTCGAAGAACCATTGGAGACAAAAGGTTTGTGTCTTTACACCAGAGCAGAAGCGGCGAGTCAAGAGCCTCCCCACAAAGTTATTGAAGTGAAATCGATTCAGAAGGTTGTCAATTTTGATCAAGTTGACCAGATTCCTCAGTGTAATGGATGTTACTCACACTCAAGTATGGGTTGGATATGCATAACTCTCTGCATCTTCGTGACACGCAGCTGAGTCGTGAAAGGTCCTTCAATGGTAGTAGCTTAAGAATGCGATGAACAATTTGGTCTGGAAAATTAGTGAATACATCAATAACCTGTAGCTCCACCATGGTTTTCGCTAACTTGCGAGGCCGTCCCCTCCTTGCCATCGTCGAAAAACTAGAATTGCTACTCTTAACAAATTAACCTTTTATTCACAACATATTACATATAAACATCCTTATATATTACTCACTACCTAACTCCGAAACAACTAAGATCTCCAATGCCAAAAGGAATAGGAGGACCGACCTAATGCAACGTAGTTGACACGTAATATAATAACCCAACCAACACTAACTAGAAAAGTAAAAACCTTTACTAATTCTCCACTTCTCCCTCCAATTTCTTGTCCTAATAGGTATAGTAAATTTAGTAATAAAGAAAATAAGTTATGTTCTTATATTTTGACTACGTATTTGACTTTTTTTTTTTTTCCAAATATATACCTTGTAGCCGCGGTAACCAGTAATTTAATGTTTCTAAGTTTTAGAATAAGTTTAGGATCACATAAAAACCATAACTGGTACAACTTGCTGAGTTGTGCTGTGGTGATTAATGGAAAACTAAAGCTGTTTCAGTGGTGGACCATTGTGGACAGGAACACCGAGGCTGGTGGGGGCCATGGCCCCCTCTAGATTTTAAAGTCTTTCATTCCCTTCTATATTTTTAATAAAAAATATCTATTTATTTATAAAATATTATTTATTTATGAAAATTTGAGTAATTGTCCCACTTAGATTTTTTTTTCTTTTATTCTTCTTACACCATATGTGGTTCAATTTTTTTTTTTTTTAATTACTTTTATACCATGTGTGTGTGTGTGTGATAGGTTATTTTTGGATTTAATTTTTTTAATTATATTTATCTTGGCCCCAGTTGAAAACCATTTTTGGCTCCGTCTCTGCCTGTGGATTAGTTGTTAACCACTCACATGTTGCCATAAAACCAAGTTGTGGCAAAAATGTGGCTTTTTATGTGGTCATAGGTGGATTTGATGCTTGGAACAACATAAGTGTAAAGAAGTGGTAATATATTATGTTTTTTATCTTTTATTTTTTTAAATTGAAGGTGGGCAAGTGTCCCTCGTCATATGCTAAATCTGCCCCCCTATTGTTTCCTGAATCTTGAACCATGTATTTTATTTCTTGAAATTCGCAAATTTTATCTTTAATTCTTAAAAATGTTTAAACTTACCAAGTTATTACTTTTGTATTCTCACTATTTTAATTCTTGCTTACTTTACAAATTTTCTTTGTTATAACTCTCCTCCTCCTCCTCCTCCTCCAAGTTAGCCCCTTCCACCTCTCACTACTACTCCATCCTCCAAATCTGATGCTCCAGATCCGAGAACCATCGATCATACGAACCCAACTGCTTGCGGCGCTCGTGATCTCATACATCATCAAGTTTTTCCTCTCTGAGGATGCCCTCCGCGATGTGTGGTTTGTGCTGTCGGATCTGGAGAAGAAAACCCAGTGCATGTTACTGAAATCAATTTCAGTCACTTCCTTTTCCCATCTTACATTTCTACAAGCCAACCACTACAGATTTGGAATGGGTTTTCGATATAAATAAATGAATGGGTTGGTTACAATTCATGCATAGTTTACATCAAAATAGTTGAGAACAGCTTGGAAAAGAAGCATGTGGAAAACATCGATTTCCCAACCCCTTCAATTTTCCTTTTTCTCTTAAAGCCCTAATATTTATACCTTCTATTTGTAAATGGTAATACACATCTGAACCATATCTTCAAATGTTTTCTCTCAAATATCTTCATATAAACAGGAAAGAAGTATGTGAAGCGGATTTGGTTACATTCTCCATGTTTATTTGATGGCTATATTTATCCATCTATGATTTCTTCAATCTTTTGGGAGGGAATTTTCCAAAAAATGGTTGTTTAATATTAATTAATTAAATTGGTATTGTTTCGAAATTATTTGGCAAAATTGCCACCTTTTTTTTTTTTTTTTGAAAACAAAATTGCCACCTTTTAAAATCAAAATCGTGTTTTGAAGACAAAATTTTTATCGTTGAAATTGTGTTTCTGAAACACGATTTCACCTATAAATGAAATTGTGTTTTTTAAAACATGATTTATAAAGTCGTGCTTTGAAAACATGATTTTAGATAAATGTTTGCAAAATGTGATTTTCAGGCACTTTGACCCTTAATATTGTGTTTCATAAACATTTTAACCCTTAAAATCATGATTTAGAAACATGATTTTTAAAATAGGCTATCCCCTCAAATTATTTCAAAACAATATTAGTTTAAATAATTAATATTAAATGAGTACTATTATGAAATTTTTTTCCACTCTTTTGCCTTCTTTGTAAAACTAATAATTAAATGCCTTTCTTTTTTCTTCTTCTTTTTTTACAAACAAAATCTTCTGGTAACACTTTTTCTTTGAATAACTCACAATAATTTTTGGATTTAGAGTGTCAAATATGGTGGATGGAGTGGTAGTGGAAATGAAATTAACTAAGATAGAGGAACATGAGGAGTCTAGGATGAGTTTGAGATTAACTAAGATAGTGATGTTCCGTTAGTTTTAGGTGAGTTGGACTTGACATGGATTTTAATTGAAGTGACTAATTTTGGTTGGACCAAGTAAGCCATATTACAGTGATTGCACCTAACTTAATTGCAACTGATACGCTCTCTTAATTTTCACTTTTTTTATTTTTTTATTTTTTGAATGTGTTGATCTCTGTCTTCAGGCCTTACTTGGAAAGGCCAACAAAGCAAAAGCCTTGGTTTTCTTGGTTGAGAAAATACAAAATACTTTATGTTCTTACTCGGTGATAATCGATAGGTAAAACTTAGGTACAATTCATTAAGTCAAGTACATTAGGTTCTTAGTTGAATTCAAATACATAGAATTTAAATATTCTTGGAAAAAATAACATTATTTGTGTTTCATTGGTTAATGCAACCATGTGTTTGAATTCAATTGGGGAACCTAATGTATCTAACCTAAGGAACTATACTTAAGTTTTACCCATAATCGATTTACTCATGAAGTGGTAATGACCATTACCACGATTAGTCCAAATCGTGCCGGGTTTGAAATTTGACTAGGACAAAGTTTCTTAGAAGTTCATCTCTAACTTTTTAGATCTTTTCATTCTTGAACTAATTTACAATGCCATATTTTCTTTTCAAATTGATAAAAAGTAACCACAATCCCCTTTTCCCTTCCAATAATTTTGCGCAGTTCGCTATAAAAGCCAAAACCACATAAAAACAGTAGAAAACCATAAACTAACATAAATATATGTAAATATAAAATGGAAAGAATGATGTAAATGAGAGAGAGGCTAGGGAAGAGAGAAAGACACAGAGGGATTTCACGTGACTTAACAGTCTCCAGGATAAAGCCTTATAGGTTATATCTTTATTATATTCACTATGTGTGTTACAATGTATTGTGTGAGGTCCTATTTATAGGACAACACTAAATAATAATTAACACATCTAAGCATCATTCCATAAAATTTTCCATCAAACTCAAGTTGTAGTTTTAACGAAACCTTGAGTTTGATGGAAAATAAAGCTCAAATCTCAGGTTAGCTCGGCTTGGCTAGTATCTTGGCTTGATGGCTTGAATCTCGGCTAAGAGGCTCGGTGGCTCGAATTTTGGCTTGATGATGTAGATCTCGACTTGGCTTGGTCAGATCAAGGCTCATTGGCTCAAATCGCGACTGAGTGGCTTAAAAGCTTGGATCTAAAAAATGTGGGGTTTGTTTTTTTTATGGAGTCCCCACTTATTTTATTAGTTGTTGGAAAAATAAGAAAACCATAATTTGAATCTTGAAATTGAACTTCTCATAAAATGTATAATTTTACGTCTTTGAACATAAATTGATGATTTACATGTAAACAATCATGGATACAATCTAAAAAAAAAATATTTGAATATGACTCCAAATACATTTTTGAGAAAATGTAAAATTTACAATGAACAAAGTTCGTGTACAACCTTATGTTATTGCATCCAACATGTCAAGAATAAACAAAATCTCACGTTATTACTTGACCAAAAGTGAATCAAATAATTAGGGTTTTGAAAGAAAAAAAAAATCAGATAATTCAAAAATAACATGCTTGATTCATACTTGAACATAGAATTGAATATTCTAGGGTTTTGAAAATCCTTTCGAGAACATTATAAATAACATGCTTGATTTAAGGTATAAACAAGAGATTCAATAAGCATTATAATAAACAAGATTAAACATTTTATAGTTTTAAAAAATGTTATAGAATATTGCAAAAAATAACATAGTTAATCTCAAAATAACTCAAGACTACAATCAAAACATGTTATACACATGAAATTTAAAAGAAGTCAAAGATAACCACCTGCGTACAAGGGAGATTACTTGCATGAAATCTTGTATGCTTTGGTCATTGTAGAGATTTTTAGAGGTTGAAGAAATCAAGAGGAGGAGAGTGAATTCCTTTTCCTATTAAGAGGGTTCTCAACCTTCAAAAACTTTAGAGCTTAGAGTGAGAGCATGAAAATTCTAGTGCCTCTCTTAGTGGATTTTTTGGACCTTTGATAATGGGGGCTACTTATGTATTTATAAGGGCGTGGGAGGCTAGGGTTAGGGTTTGCAGCCACCAAGGACAGCTAAGGTTGTCCATCACCATATGGTAGAAGATTTAAAGTATTAAATGGGTCATTTGGAGCGAAAAATGTAAAGTTCTGTGAGTCTAGGACAGAGTGATGGTCGACACTCTAATTCTCCATCAGAGTGCCAGCCCACACTCTGATCCAAGTTGGTGTGAGAACCACGACCCTTAACCAAAAAGGTTTAAACATGATTCTCAATTTTCAATGAAGAGCTTTACCGTATTCCCTCTTAATCTTTAGGGGAATTTACAATGGAGTCGCCACCTAACTTTTATAACAAAAATCTAAGAAAAAAATGCATCTTTATTGATTGATAAAATAATACAAAATGTTTTGAGAAATAAATAACTAATTGAATTTTGCCCTAAATACAATCTAAAGAAATTTCAAATTACAAGGCTTTGATCCTACATACAATCTATAAGAAAATATGAAAGATACAAAAACTAATCTATTTCCCCATTAGATTAAGATTCGGGGGCTAGGGGATTGGATGGGAAGGTGTTAGACACCCATCTAACTTGACCTAAGTCAGTCTCTAAGGTTCCCTAATCTATAGTTCACAACTCTTCCAAACCATACTTGCATTGACATCAATCACAACATATGCACATGAAGAAAATAAAAAGAAAAGTGATCCAGCAACCATAATAATAATAAAAAAAAAAAAACTCTAACATACATATCTAATTAACATTAAACATTTGAAACACTAGAAAACATCATGACATGCTTAGGAAAGTCATAAAACAACAAGAAAAATCATCAAAATTGCAGAAAAATAAATTTTGCACAAAAAATCACAAATTCTAACCAGAGAGCTGATCAGCACTCAGGGAGCCTCAATCAGCTTTCAGGTAAAAACCTAAGAGCCGATTAACTTAGGAGCCAAAATTAGGATTTGATTCCTTCATGAAAGTTATTTTATTTTGAAGCTTTTTATGATGTGCTTACAACCCTAACATGTTCCTAACATTGTTTTAAATAATAATTATTCTAAACATGTGAATATCATATAAAAAGATCCTAAACTAAATCATGCATTCAACAACAATGATTTGATGATGCTTTGAAAATTAAATATCAAAGAAAGAATTTACCTGAATGTGTTGCAGGGATGAAGCCCTTTGATTTGATCCAACCTGAAAATCAATCTTGAAGAGAGTTTGTTAAATGTAATCGAAGAAAAATAGATCAATGAATGAAAAGACTGGAAAAGGGTAATTGCAAAGTGTCTTTGGAATCTCTAGAATTCTTTATAAGAATACGTTCGTTTTCTTTTAAGGAAATCCTATTCTTTACAAAAATTCTTCTGAATTTTGTAAGGAATTGCCAATAAATAATTTTCCAACCTCCAATTAAAATGAAAGGCCTTTTCTTTTTATATGAGAGACTTAAAATGAACCTTCTCGAGTTCTAGATTTTATTATTATCATAATCCACTTCTAGCAGATGTAAAAGTTCTCTATGAGCTAAATTCTGGATTTTATCAATTTAATTAGTTAATTAATAATCCCTTGAACCATTGGGACTAATTTTGGCAACTGTAAGACTTGATTTTCAGCACTAATAATCCCTTTTACCTCCACATTAACTAGGTTATCAAATATTAATTAAATTTCTGCAAGTTGGTGATTATTTAACTAACCAAGAATTGCCACCTATTTCATTATTAATTAATTCTGTAAGGAACAAATTAACATTCAATGTTGTTTGTCGTATGAGGTTGGTTTCGATTTTAACCATGCAACCTTTATCGTTAAACCTTGATTTAGCGACAACTTTGAATCGTATAGTCCGATTTGGGTTCATGATATCGTTGTGATTGTCTTGATGCCTAGATTTAATTGAGATTATATTTCAGACAATCACATGGTAAAAATTATGATCTTTCCCTTAGGTTGTGAAAAATCGATTTTACCCTCAGTTTGGTGTTAAACTAGGATAGCGAAATGGGGTGTCTACAGCAAGGCATTGTAATGGTTTGGTGGTATTGTTCTTGAATATGGATAATCATGGAAAATCATTAGATACTTCTGGAGTACAACGACTTGATACTCTCTTCTCTCACATGAATGGTGGATCTCATCATGAATTTAAATAGTAAGACCACCATATCATAGTACTCCCAAAGTATTGTATAATTACCCGTGTATCATGGGTGTTGCCAAGAGCCTTATATCTTAACTAACACGTTCTAGTGGTTTTAATCGAGACATCCAAGGTTAAAATTCTCCTTTCTCATCAATTCAATTAAAAGAAGATGTTATCATAGGCGTTTATATGCATTTGACTATAGAGACTTCAAAATAATGGCCAACCATTAACTTAAAAATGTGGTTATCCCTTTCGGATTTTTTATGGAGTCGCCACTTATTTTATTAGTTGTTGGAAAAATAGGAAAACCATAATTTGAATCTTGAAATTGAACTTCTCATTCTCATTGATAAAAACGTATAATTTTACGTCTTTGAACATAAAATTGATGGTTTACATTTAAAGAATCATAGATACAATCTAAGAAAAATATATGAATATGACTCTAAATACATTTTTGAAAAATATAAAATTTACAATGCACAAAATTCGTGTACAACCTTATGTTATTGCATCCAACATGTCAAGAACAAACAAAATCTCATGTTATTACTTGACCAAAAGTGAATCCAATAATTAGGGTTTTGAAAAAAAAAAAAAAAAAAAGCTTTGAGATAATTCATAAATAACATGCTTGATTCATACTTGAACATAGAATTGAATATTCTAAGGTTATGAAAATCCTTTTGAGAACATTCAAAATAACATGCTTGATTCAAGGTATAAACAGGAGATTGAATAAGCATTGTAATAAACAATATTAAACATTTATAGTTTTAAAAAATGTTATAGAATATTGCAAACAATAACATAGTTAATCTCAAAATAACTCAAGACTGCAATCAACACATGTTATACATATGAAATTTAAAAGAGGTTAAAGATAACCACCTCCATACAAGGGAGATTACCTACTTGAAATATTGTGTGCTTTGGTCATTGTAGAGATTTTTAGAGGTTGATGAAATCAAGAGGAGGAGAACAAATTCCCATGGTTTTAAAAACTGGACCGGACCGGCCGGTTCAACCGGGGACCGGTGCCTAATCCGGTCCGGTTCTCTGAAAAAACCGGAAAAATGAAAAAATAAGCCAAAAACCGGAAACCGCCGGTCGACCGCCAAAACCGCGAACCGGAGCGGTTGAACCGGTTTTGGCCCGGTTCACTTAATCCAAAACACACCGTTTTTGTCTCTTTTTTTTTTTTTTTTTTTTTTTTTTTTTTTTTTTTTTTTTTTTTTTTTTTTTTTTCCTGCTTATGTTAAAGCTTTATTTTCAGTTCTTCGCTTGCCCCTCTGCCTCAGCACGCCCCCCTCTGCCCAGCCGGTGTCTTCCTCACGCCGATGGCTGGCTTTCACTCTCACTCACGCCGCTCTCTCCCTCCCGGTCAGCTCTGTCCATCTCTCTCATTGTCTCGGTCTCTCACTCTCACTCTCAATTCTACTCTCACTCTCACGGTGACTCACAGTCTTATTTTAATTATTTTTCCCCTGTTTTTTTTTTTGAATTTTTTAATATTTTGTGGGTTTTTCTTTTTGTTGGGTTGTGCAGAAAATTTAAACAACTTCAAATTTGATGGGTTTATGGATTTTTAATGTGATTTATCTCTTATTAGCTTTGTGTTTTTGGAATGAGTCTGCTTTACTTCCTACTTTGCTGCGGTTGTTAAATATCAAAGAGATCCATTTAAATATTAAAGGCTTGCCATTGTTTTTTTCGCAAAATATAAAATGTGGAAACTCATATAAATTTGCTATATATTTTTGTTAACCTAATTATTAGTTACAAATTTTTCTGTTTTATTTAATTATTTATATAATTTTAAAATTATTAATTAATTATTTATGGTCACCGTTCGACCACCGGTGCCCCGGTCGGACCACTAGTACGGGAACCCCCCCTTTCCGGTTCTCTCCCCGGTCCGGTTTTTAAAACCATGCAAATTCCTTCTCCTATCAAAAGGGTTCTCACCTTCAAAAGCTAAGCTAGTAAGAGCGTGAAAATTCTAACATCCTTAGTGAATTTTTTAGAGATTTGATAATAGGGGCTAACATATTTAAAGGGGTGTGTGGGAGCCTAAGGTTAGGGTTTGAGCCCCCAGGACAACTAAGGTTATCCCCAATGGGAAGATTTGAATTTAAATGGGTAATTGTAGCAAAAAATAAAAAATAAAAATAAAAAAATGCAAAGTTCCGTAAGTCTGGGACGGAGTGCTAGTCGGCACTCTAATTTTCCATCAGAGTGCCAGCCCACACTCTAAAGCAGGTTGGCCATTTTCCTTTTCTGTTTAGGACTAGCTCGTTTTGAACCATTGGGACTACTATTGGAAATTGTAACACTTGATTTTCAGGCTTAATAATCCATTTGACCTCCACATTAACTAGGATATCAAATAGTAATTAAATTTTCACAAGTTGGTGGTTATTTAATTAATAAAAAATTGACACCTATTTTATTATTAATTAATTATGGGTAAATTATACTGACACCCCCTTCTTTTGGGGAAACTAGACTTGCTACACCTTAGTTTTGGGAAATGAAACTCCGCTCTCAAATTTGCAAAATAATTAACACTCCGCCCACTTTTTATTTTTTTGTTTATTTTTTATTAATTTTGTTAACTAATGTCTAACTAACCAAAGTTAAAAAGAAAAATTATATTCCAATTATTTTAAGTTTAAGTGGAGAATATTCCTTTGAAAATTGGGGAAAAAGGGGCTGAGTGTTAATTATTTTGCAAATTTGGGAGCGGAGTGTCATTTCCCCAAACTATGGTGTAGCGAGTCTAATTTCCATAAAAGAAGGGGGTGTCAATGTAATTTATCCTTAATTATTAAAGAACCAATTAACATTCAAGGTCAATAGTCGTATGAGTTGGTTTAGATTTTAACTATGCAACGTTTAAAGACAACTTTGAATCGTATGGTCCGATTTGGGCTCATGATCATATATTGTTATGATTGTGTAGGTGCCTAAATTTAATTGAGATTATATTTTGGACAATCACATGGAAAAAATTATAATCTTTCCCTTGGTTTGTGAAAAATTGATTTTACCCTTAATTCGAGGTTAAACTAGGGTCGCAAAATAGGGTGTCTACAATAAGGCATTGTAATGATTTGGTGGTACTGTTCTTGAATATGGATAAGATTTCTTAATTATTTTCATCTTAACATCATCGTCATTAAATATATATATATATATATATATATATATATATATATATATATATATATATACGTGTTTACTAATGAGCACATTTATGATAACCTTTTATGCAATGAAATTTGGTATCATGGAAAAATTATTAGATACTTCCGGAGTATAACGACTTGATATTCTCTTCTCTCACATGAATGGTGAATCCCACCTTAAATTAAATAGTAGGATCTACCATGCCACAGTACTCGTAGAGTATTGTATAATTACTCATATATCATGGGTGTTGCCAAGAGCCTTGACAAGTCTAGTGGTTTTAATCGAGACATCAAAGGTTCAAATTCCTCTTCCCCATCTATGGAATTAAAAACAAAACAAAAAAGATGTTATCATGGGCATTTTTCGTAAATATGACACAAAATTGAATGTTATTGATATTGAACCTATCAAATGTAGGAAATAAGACTAAAAGAAATCTCCATCCTTCTTCTACCATTAACAAAATATTCCAAAGCATAAAAATAAAAAAAGAAAGACCATTTAAAGAATTAAATTTTAATATAAAAGGCTACTAATAAAATTCGGTGGTTTTTTCTTTTTTCTCAAGTTATTTGGTACATAAGACAGTTTAGATTAGTTGTTCCTCGTGAAGAACATGCTGGGACAAGCGTCTTATATCCAAAGACTTTAGATTATGAAATGATTCCAGCGAGCAACCAAGCTTAAACAAAACCTGCAAAATTACATGCCAACCATTAACTTTGATACGTCCACTACCAAATAGACGGACGACCTTATCCTCACCAACCATTATGACGACCATAAACAAAGACGACCTTGCAATATCATCCTTACCCCGGACTCATAATTCCATTAAACAACCCATCAACGAATGTCTTCGATAGATTTGCCACCCAACCAACGGACGACACTCAACCAATCGTCCGTCACGACGAATTTAGCCAAAGACGACCTTAAGTATCATCCTTGCTACAATTACATGATCTCCCACATGGCTCATTAAAGAATGCCTCCATAAACGGGATTAAATACCAAAAGCGTTATTCTCCATTAAAGACAATATCCCGAAGATATTGTAACCGCCTCCATAAAAGCCCCTATTCATATCTAATAAAAAGGGAAATAAAGAAGGATCCAATGGCTACTTTCTGGAGCACCTATATAAACCTCCAAACAGAAAGACACAAGGTATGAAAATTATTAGCCTAAACACTTTTACTTTCCTATTAATCATTCTCCCCAAATCTCTGACAAAAGTATCGGAGGAACTTTGGCCGACACCCCACCGGTGTTCCCCTGTTGTCTTCATTATTTTTCTCATTTCAAGTCTTCCATCAGAGGGATCATCCGTCGAACGACCGTGCTGATTTTTGCACTTCATCAATTGGCGCCGTCTGTGGGAAAACGATTTGTTTTTAGCCATTTCGTTTCTCTTCCAGAAGAACTAAGAACGGTTGATTCGAATAGCTTCTCCCTTATGGAAGCAGGAGACACCAGCGCCCAGCATTTGAGTGCCTCTGAGAGGCAAATGCAGGCCCTCACCGCCAACGTCCAAGAACTAGCACGACAGAGTCCCGCTGATCGTAGAGAAATACAAGAGTTGACTAAACAGAATCAAGAGCTCATAGCCCTCCTCCACTTAAGGGGAGAAATCCCCAATCTGAGCCAAGGCCAAAACGGTGGAGAAGGTCGTCGCAATGAAGAAGAAAGATACCAGAATCAGGATTAGAATGACGAAAGGAGCTCCGCCAATCAGAATCGGATGCCCCATCCGAGTCAAGCAGCGGACCCCACCAGATCCGCAGCGAACGCCAGGGCCACCAAATTGGAGGAAGAGCTGAAAGAGATGAGGGAGCAGATGAAAGAGATGAAGAGCCAGGTCAAGGCAAAGGCTGCTAAAAATCTCGATATGCTCGTCCATCGCACCGAATCTCCTTTCACCAAGAGGGTAGATGAATATCCTCTTCCAGCAAAGTTCAAGGTTCCTCAACTAGAGACATTCGACGGATTTAAAGACCCACTTGATTACCTGGACTCTTTCAGAACAGTCATGCGTCTTCAAGGTGTGTCGGACGAGATAATGTGTCGCGTCTTCCCAACGAACCTCAGAGGCTCGGCAAGAACATGGTTTAACCAGTTGGAGACAGGGTCCATAGACACGTTCGCCCAATTGAGCCGTGTCTTCATTGATAACTTCATTGGAGGACAGAGGTCAGCTCGTCCAACAAACTACCTCCTTAACATACGGCAGAGAGAAGGAGAGTCATTAAGATCCTATGTGCAACGTTTCAATAAGGAAGCAGTTCAGATCGATGAGCCAAACAAGTACGTAACCCTCACAGCCTTCAACGTTGGCCTCCACAAGGGAGATTTCCTCTTCCAACTATGTAAGGACTCCCCAAAATCCATGTCAGAATTGATGTATGAAACCCAGAAGTTCATAAATGCGGAGGATGCCTTTGAAGCCCGAGATGAATTTCCCAATAAAAAGAGGAAAGAATCAGAAGACAGACGATACAAGTCTTCCAAGAACAGATTTTCCAAACAAGATTATCCAAGGGGCGACAAGAAGAATGTAGGCTCTTCCAGCTGACGAGAGGAACGATCCAAGGGCTTTACACCCCTGAACATGTCCATCGACCAGGTCTTGTTGCAGATACAAGACGACCCTGAAATCAAGTGGCCTGGGAAACTTCGCTCAAACCCAATGAAAAGATCTAAGGACCTCTACTGTTGTTTCCACCGCGACCATGGTCACACTACTGAAGACTGTTATGCCTTGAAGAAACAGATTGAGGCCCTAATAAGGCAAGGAAAGCTGAGAAAGTTCATCCGTCGAGACAACCAAGAAGCTCGTCTCGAGCCTCGTCCACCAAGACAGGTGGAGAATAAGGACCGCACAGAAAAACATCCCCAGGACATCATAGGCGAGATACGTACCATCGTCGAGGGCTTGGCGTTAGGAGGCACTTCACGGTCATCCAGGAAGGCCTATGCTCGACAGGTTCATAACATCCTGGTCACACAGAGACCAAAGAAGAATGTCAAGATGGACGACCAAGTGATCTCATTCAGCGAAGACAATGGGAGAGGTATCCACCAACCGCACGACGACGCCCTAGTCGTCACAATGACCATTGCAGGATTCATCACCAGGTGAGTACTAATTGACAATGGGAGTTCCGCCGACATTATTTACCTCCTAGCATATCAGCAGATGAAGATAGACAAAGAACGGCTGAGACCGATTGACATTCCCCTCGTGGGATTCACGGGAGACAAAGTCAAGCCAACAGGAGTTGTCTCCCTCATCATCGAGGCTGGTACGTACCCAAGACAAGTAAGGACCTCAGTGGAATTCCTCGTAGTCGACTGCCCCTCGACTTACAACGTTATCATCGGTCTTCCAACTCTCAACAAGCTCAGAGCAGTGACTTCAACCTACCACCTCCTCATCCGTTTCCCCACGGAACACAGAGTAGGGGAACTCAAAGGAGACCAGGCGACAACAAGGGAATGCTATTTCACCTCTCTAGGACCAGAAACAAAACACAAAACAATGAAGATTGAAGAGGGTCAGGCACTCGTCGAACCAACGGAGGAGTTAGAAGTGGTTATGTTGGACGATGAAAAGCCACACCAAACCATTAGTATCGGAACGAAGATGGACAACAGATTGAGGGAATCCATGATCAAGTTCCTAAAAGATAATTCAAATGTCTTCACTTGGACGCACGAGGATATGCCCGGTATTGACCCTTTGGCTATCTGCCACAGGTTGAACGTAGATCCATCCATCCGGCCCATAAAACAGAAGAAACGAGTGTTCGCCCCCGACAGAAATCAAGCAATTTCTGACGAAGTAGAAAAACTTCTAACAGTGGGATTCATCAGAGAAGTATACTACCCAGATTGGCTAGCCAATGTCGTCATGGTAAAGAAGTCCAATGGCAAATGGAGAATGTGCGTGGATTTCACGGACCTCAACAAAGCCTATCCAAAGAACAGTTTCCCCCTGCCTCGGATTGACCAATTGGTAGATTCAACAGCAGGACACAGGTTACTGACCTTTATGGATGCCTTCTCGGGCTACAACCAAATCATGATGGACGAGGATGATCAAGAGAAAACTTCCTTCATCACCAACAAAGGGTTGTTCTGCTATAAAGTCATGCCCTTCGGGTTGAAGAACGCCGGGGCCACTTACCAACGATTGATGAACAAGATGTTCCATCACCAGATCGGGCGAAATGTAGAAGTATACATTGACGACATGCTAGTGAAAACGAAGGATGAGGCAAACCACCTAGAAGATTTGGAAGAAACCTTCGAGACACTCCCGTCAATACCGCATGAAGCTCAACCCAAGTAAATGCGTCTTCAGCGTCTTATCAGGAAAATTCTTAGGGTTCATGGTTTCCCAAAGAGGAATCGAAGCCAACCCAGATAAAATCAAGGCTGTGTTGGAAATGACACCACCAAAAACGATCAAAGAAGTTCAGAGCCTCATTGGAAGAGTGGCCACGCTAAACTGCTTTGTATCACGAGCAACAGACAAGTGTCTTCCCTTCTTCAAGACGCTAAGGAAGGCCTTTATTTGGACGGATGAATGTCAGAAGTCGTTCGAAGAGCTCAAGACGTACCTGACATCCCCACCGTTGTTAAGGCCTTCCTAACACAACGAAACCCTCTTCTTATACTTAGCAGTCTCCCCAACAGTCGTCAGCTCAACTCTCATTAAGGAGGAAAGGGGTACACAATTACCAGTATACTACACTAGCAAGGCCTTCCAAGGAGCAGAAGAAAGATATCCAGCAATGGAGAAGTTGGCACTGGCTCTCGTCATTGCTGCCAGGAAACTCCGACCTTACTTCCAGTCACACAAGATCGTCGTCTTTACAAACCACCCTCTCCGTAAAGCCATAAACAAACCAGACACCACCGAAAGACTGATTCAATGGGCTGTAGAGTTAAGCGAGTTCGATATCGAATATCGCCCCAGACAGGCTATCAAGGCGCAAGCCCTAGCCGACTTCATAGCTGAATTCACAGTTGCTGAAGAAGAACTGTCAGGAGAAGAACCAGAAAGAAAGTGGGAAGTCGAAATTGATGGGTTGTCAGTCAAGGGGGCAAGAGGTGTTGGAGTTGTCTTCAAGACACCTGAAATACATCTACTAAAGCACTCCGTATGGCTCCAATACCCCACCACAAACAACGAAGCAGAATATGAGGCCCTCCTAACAGGCCTACGTATAGCAAAAGAACTGTGGGCAACCACGCTCAGAGTTCAGAGCGACTCACAACTGATAGTGGGATAGGTTAACGGCGAGTACGAAGCGAAGGAAGACAGAATGGAAAAATACCTCAGCCTCGTCAAGAACATCATTCGTGATTTCGACAAAGTCACCCTCGTCCAAGTGCCTCGTGAGCAGAATACAAAGGCAGACGCCTTAGCGAAATTAGCCTCTTCTGAAGAAGCGACCAATCAACAGATTGAGGTTCAATACTCGCCAAGCCATATGGGAGGAGAAATGAACCCCATCGACGTCAGCAATTCATGGATGACACCCATCACCGAATATCTGGAAGAGGGAACCCTGCCAACAGACCCCGTCGAAGCCAGAAAACTAAAGGTCCGTTCTGCAAGATTCGTCCTGATACAAGGGGCTTTTCAACCCCGTACTTACGCTGCTTGGACAAACCAGAGGCCAAATACGTGATGAGAGAAGTCCACAATGAGGTCTATGGCAATCACTCGGGGGCACGTTCCTTAGTACACAAACTCGTCAGAGCCGGATACTACTGGCCGACGATGTAGAAAGACACAGTCTCCTACACTCGCGCTTGTGACAAATGCCAGAGGTTCGGAAACCTCATCAACTCGCCACCAGAGGCACTAACCCCAATTACTGCACCATGGCTTTTCGCCCAATGGGGTTTGGACATCATGGGACCCCTCCTCGTCGGACGAAGACAACTGAAATTCCTAGTTGTTGGAATTGACTACTTCACCAAGTGGGTGGAAGCCGAACCACTCGCAACAATCACAGAAAGGAACGTAAGGGGATTCATCTAGAAGGTAATCATATGCAGATTCGGCATCCCAAAGGCTTTTATATCCGACAATGGACGACAATTCGACAACTCGCCTTTCAGAGAATTATGCGAAGAACTAGGCATATGCAATCACTACTCGTCCTCAGGTCACCCTCAGGCCAACGGACAGGTGGAAGTCACAAATCGATCCCTGCTCAAGATGATCAAGACTCGACTTGAGGGGGAAAAGGGATTATGGCCTGAAGAGCTCCCAAATATCTTGTGGGCATACAGGATGACAGCAAGAACTCCCACCGAAGAAACCCCATTTCGGCTGACATATGGCACTGAAGCTGTCATTCCAGTAGAAATTGGGCTAACCACTTGGAGGACCAACAACCATGACGAGAATAGTAATGACAGTCAACTACGCATGAACTTAGATTTCCTGGACGAGATTCGCGACCAAGCCGAAGCAAAGACTAGGGGCTCATTACTACGACCGACGAGTGAAGCACAGGGAATTCAAAGTTGAGGACCTGGTGCTGAGAAAAGTGACCCTCGCAACAAAAGACCCTGCCTAGGGGAAGTTGGGACCCACATGGGAAGGACCGTACAAGGTCGTCAAGTTCCACAGAAGAGGCACTTATCACCTGGAGAAGCTGGACGGAACTGCACTGCCTCACCCGTGGAATGCCGAGCATCTAAAGAAGTATTACCAGTAAGACATCACTCATGTTTATTTCTTCTTGCAAATTGCTCAAATTATTATTCAAAAATTTCCCTTGTAGTCGCTTTTATCCAAATAAATTGACGAAATAACAAGGCATTACTCCATTCCCTGTTCTCCTAAGATCTCAATGTCCATAATCAGGCGCACCAAAAGCACTTGTACGGATGACCTTAAGCACTTGCACCAAACACAAGTGTAATGTCCACAAGCAGGTGCAACCAAAAGCACTTGTACGGACGACTTTAAGCACTTGCACCAAACACAAGTGTAATGTCCACAAGCAGGTGCAACCAAAAGCACTTGTACGGACGACCTCAAAAACACTTGCACCAAACACAAGTGTAATGTCCACAAGCAAGTGCACCAAAAGCACTTGTACGGAAAACCTTAAGCACTTTGCACCAAAAACAAGTGTAATGTCCACAAGCAGGTGCACGAAAAGCACTTATACGGACGACCTTAAACACTTGCACCAAACATAAGTGTAATGTCCACAAGCAAGTGCACCAAAAGCACTTGTACGGACGACCTTAAGCACTTACACCAAAAACAAGTGTAATGTCCACAAGCAGGTGCACCAAAAGCACTTGTACGGACGACCTTAAGCACTTGCACCAAAAACAAGTGTAATGTCCACAAGCAGGTGCACCAAAAGCACTTGTACGGACGACCTTAAGCACTTGCACCAAAAACAAGTGTAATGTCCACAAGCAGGTGCACTAAAAGCACATGTACGGACGACCTTAAGCACTTGACCAAACACAAGTGTAATGTCCACAAGCAGGTGCACCAAAAGCACATGTACGGATGACCTTAAGCACTTGCACCAAACACAAGTGTAATGTCCACAAGCAGGTGCACCAAAAGCACTTGTACGGACGACCTTAAGCACTTGCACAAAAAACAAGTGTAGTGTCCATAAGCATATGTACAAAAGTATGTATACGGACGACCTCAAACACTTGTACCAAGTGTCCATGTCCATAAGCATTGATAAGTCATGAAATATGACTTATTTACATGTATTTTGGAGAGATTTTATTGGGGTTGTGTTGCATTTCATGTCTAATTACACTTAAATGGATATTTGTTCTTCAATTCATTGAATTACATGACTTATGCATTTAAGTGTATTAATTTAATCCCTTATATGACTTGGAGAGTGGTAGCCGCCAAGGAGCATTATTATTTTTTTAGTTTTCTCTCTAGATATTATTTTCTCTAGTTTTCTTTTTTTTCTTAGCCATGATTGGCTAAGCCTCTTGCTAAGGCTAGGGGCTATGTTTTCTACATAACGGTATGAATACTTGTAGTCCCTTTTATTTTTAATGCTAAATTACAGTTGATTGTTAATTTATTAATTCCTAATTGATGTATGTTTTATTCCATATTTTCTATAAGTTCAATCATGTTTTTCTCATGATTAAGGAGGAATATTGCATGGTTTTAATTAGGTATTGTGATTTATAAATTGAAAGGTCTTTCTAATTATTACTCTAGCCATTATATTTTCTCCGGTAATATAGTGTTCCTGAGTTTTATTAGTTCAACCATGTCAAGAGCTTTTTAAAAGGAAAATAATCAACTTGTAAATTATTATTAGAACAAGGTTTTTTTAACCGGGATTACAAGGAATCATACTGGTATAGAGAAACACCCCGAAACCTTAGTGCCTTTTTACATAAATTACTTACAAAATTTCCATAAACCAAATTTATCTTACCTTTCTTGCATATTAAATTACATTATCTTTTGAAAACACAAACTCTCTGAGGATCGACAACCCCTTACATGTATTACAAGGTACCGCTTATTATTGAGCGACATCAATTTTTGGCGCCGTTGCCGGGGAGTTTCAGCTTATTCAAGAGACAATTTTTTTGGTAATTTCGTTCCATTCTCTTTTCATTTTGTTTTTCTTTTAGTTATTTTCTTTTATTTGTTTATTTTGTTACTTTGACCTATTTTGTTTTACTGTGCATGAGCGTTTGGGTTAAGAACAACAAAGGTAGATTGGAGACTTTTGAGACACTTTTTGGAAGTCTATTTGATACACCTACAAGCTCACCCACATCTTCCATCATGGCTGAAGAAAGAGTAATTCCACCTGAGGCACCTAGGATGACCATGTATCAGCTGCTGCACCCTACTTAGAGCTCCATTCCGTCATGCATTATGTTTCCTCCAAATGCACCTCATGTGGAGATCAAACAAGGGCTAATGGCCATACTTCCAGATTTCAGGGGATTGGAGAATGAGAACCCCTATGTGCATGTGAGAGCATTTGAAGAAGTGATTGGCAGTTTCTATGCACAGAATGTGATTGAGACAGCCAAGTTGAGATTCTTTCCATTCTCACTCAAGGACAAAGCTAAGGGATGGCTGTACACAGTAAAGCCTAGGTCCATAGGAAGTTGGGGGGAGATGACCCAAGAGTTCTACAAGAAGTTTTTCCCTCCCCACAAGGTCCAACAAGTAAAGAGGAAGATTTCTAGTTTCGTCCAGGGACATGATGAGACTCTATTCATGGCATGGGAAAGATTCAAGGATACATACAACTTCTGCCCAACACATGGATATGACACCTGGAGGTTGGTAAGTTACTTCTATGACGGACTCCAACCTAGAGATCGTCAGTTTGTTCAAATTGCATGTGGAGGTGAATTTCTACAAAAGGAGCCTGAAGATGCTATGGACTACTTGGATGAAATAGCTGAGAATTCCAACACCTGGAATGGACCAAGTCCCTTAGACTCCACAGACCGGAACAGAAGTGGTGCTACTACATCTGGTGGTAGTATTTTCAAGTTAAGGGAAGAAGATAATCTGAGTGCCAAGATCAGTTTCTTGACAAAGGAAATAGAGGCACTTAAGCTGAAGGGAAGTAGAGGAGTCAATGCTGTTTACAGAGAGGAACCTATGGAGGCATGCCAGATTTGACAAGAGTTAGACCACACCACAAGTGATTGTAAGTCTCTACCTCAATTTCTAAATGTGCCGGAAGAACAGGTGTGTGCATTTAACCAATACCGGCCAAATAATGCCTCATATTCGAACAATTATAACCCAAATATGAGAAATCATCCATATTTGAGTTATAAAAGTGACAATGTGTTGAATCCTCCACCTCCAAGGAACAATTTTGTACCTTCATCATCATCATCTAGACCTCCCTTGGAAGATGTTCTTGGAACTTTCATGCAGAAGCAAAGTGAACAAAATCAGAGGTTCGAGACTATGTTCACTAGGATGGATGAAGAAGTTAGAGAGACCAAGAACCATTTGGCCAAACTCACCAATGCCTTGAGTGCAACTGAGAAAGGGAAACTCCCTTCACAAACTCAACCAAATCCGAATAATCAGAGTGTGAAGATAGTTTCCAAGGATAATCATGAAGAGTGCAAGACTGTTACCATTTTGAGAAGTGGTAAGGCAATTGGTGAAGAGGATGAGAGTGGGACACCCAAAGTCAAGGAAGCTGAACCGTGTCTAATTCCCACTCCTTTCCCACAAGCTTTGAGACTACCTAAGAATTTGGATGTGACAACTGAGATCTTGGAGCATCTACATCAAGTCAAGGTTAATTTGCCCTTATTGCACATCATAAAGCAGATGTCTGCCTATGCTAAGGTAATCAAGGACCTGTGCACTGTAAAGAGGAAGCATCACTTGAAGAAGACTGCATTTTTTACTGAACAAGTAAGTGCCATCATCCAACACAAGGTCCCACCCAAGTACAAAGATCTAGGTTGCCCCACAATATCTTGTACCATTGGTGAGTACTTGGTTGAGCGTGCTTTGCTCGACCTGGGAGCTAGCATTAACCTACTCCCATTCACTGTCTATCAACAAATGGGACTTGGTGATTTGAAGCCCACTTCAATGACATTGCAACTAGCTGACCGTTCAGTAAGGACACCTAAAGGGATGGTTGAGGATGTGCTTATCAAGATAAAGAATTTCTACTACCCTGTGGATTTCATCATTCTAGACACTGAACCTACATTGCATCCTGATAACGGTATTCCTGTCATTCTGGGTAGACCTTTCCTTGCCACAGCTAATGCTTTAATTAATTGCAGGAATGGAAGAATGAAGATCACATTTGGATCCATGACAGTTGAGCTTAACTTATTCAATGTGATGCGACAACAACTGGAAGATGATGAGTGCCACTATGTGAACCTTGTTGATACAGTGGTTTTGGAGGAGAAGCAAGTGATGGCAGTCAATGAACCATGGAGACCTCGCTTTGAGGAACTTCCAGAAACTGAGAAGAAGCCAATGCCTTCAGGTGAAGAGATCCCACAGCTAGAGCTCAAACCACTTCCAAATGGTTTTAAATATGCCTATTTAGGCCCAAGTGAGACCTTTCCTGTAGTAATTTCTGCTGCATTGAATGAAGAACAGGAAGGTAAGTTGTTATGTGTTTTGAGAGACCACAAATTAGCCTTAGGTTGGACCATAGCTGACATCAAGGGCATAAGCCCATTGATTTGCACACACAAGATATACCTAGAGGATGATTGTAAGACTTCTAGAGAACCTCAACGTAGGCTTAACCCAACTATGAAAGATATAGTGAAGAATAAGGTGATTAAGCTACTAGATGCGGGTATCATATACCCCATCTCTGATAGTAAGTGGGTTAGCCCAACTCAGGTTGTTCCTAAGAAGTCAGGCATTACTGTAGTCAAGAATGCAAATGATGAGTTGATTCCAACCCGTTTAGTTACAGGTTGGAGAATGTGCATAGACTATAGGAAGCTTAATTCTGCAACTAGGAAAAACCACTTCCCCCTACCGTTCATTGATCAAATATTGGAGAGGGTAGCTTGTCATGAGTACTATTGTTTCCTAGATGGGTACTCAGGCTATTACCAGATAGAGATTGCAATAGAAGACCAAGGAAAGACCACTTTTACTTGCCCATTTGGTACCTTTGCATTCCGAAGAATGCCATTTGGGTTGTGTAATGCACCTGCCACCTTCCAGAGATGTATGGTGAGTATCTTTAGTGATATGGTTGAAAAATTTATGGAGGTATTCATGGATGATTTGTCTGTCTTTGGTGATTCTTTTGATGATTATCTTAATAATTTGAAATTGGTTTTAGCCAGGTGTGTTGAAAAAGGCCTAGTGCTTAATTGGGAGAAGTGCCATTTCATGGTCACTTCTGGAATTGTGCTAGGACATGTAGTGTCCTCTAAAGGCATAGAGGTAGATAAAGCCAAAGTTGACTTAATCCTTAATCTACCTACCCCTAAGACAGTGAGAGATGTCAGATCCTTTTTGGGGCATGCTGGTTTCTATAGGAGATTTATAAAGGACTTTAGTGCCATATCTAGACCCCTTTGTAATCTCCTACTCAAGGAGTCCACCTTTGAGTGGACAGAGTCATGTGAGGTAGCTTTCAAAAAGCTAGTTCAGTTGCTTACATCTGCCCCTATCATGCAAGCCCCAGATTGGTCTCTCCCATTTGAGATCATGTGTGATGCTAGTGATTATGCTGTAGAGGCTGTCCTAGGTCAAAGAAAAGACAAAAAGCCTCATGTTATATACTATGCTAGTCGAACTCTTAATAGTGCTCAAATGAATTACACTACCACAGAGAAAGAGTTATTAGCTGTAGTATTTGCCTTGGATAAATTCCGTTCTTATTTGATGGGTACTTCTATTGTTGTTTTTACAGATCATACTGCCCTTAGGTACCTTCTTTCCAAGAAGGATGCTAAGACACGTTTAATACGTTGGATTTTGCTTTTGCAGGAATTCAATCTTCAGATCAAAGACAAGAAAGGAGTGGAGAACGTAGTGGCAGATCATCTATCCAGGCTCACATTTGAAGAAGTAAAAGAAGAGATCCCCATTCGAGATTCTTTTCCAGATGAGCAACTTTTTGCTATTACAAAACTTCCATGGTATGCACACATAGTGAACTACCTTGTCAAGGGTTTCATTCCTGAGACTTGGACAGCGCAGGATAGGCGCAAATTCTTTGTTGAGGTAAGAAATTTCTATTGGGATAATCCTTATTTGTTTAAATACTGCCCTAATCAAATCTTGAGGAAATGTATCCCAGATAATGAGACCTTTAGTGTCATAAAATTCTGCCATACAGAAGCTTGTGGTGGCCATTTTTCTGTTAAGAAAACCACTGCAAAAATTTTGCAGTGTGGATTTTATTGGCCTACTATGTTTAAGGACACTCACAACTTCTGTAAAAGGTGTTTAGAATGTCAAAAATTGGGGAGAGTTACACGTAGGAACATGATGTCGATGTCCCCTATCCTTGAGATAGAAGTTTTTGATTGTTGGGGAATCGATTTCATGGGACCTTTTCCCCAATCTTTTGGCAATCTATATATCCTCTTGGCAGTAGATTATGTCTCTAAATGGGTTGAGGCCATTGCATGTAAGGTAAATGATCATAAGGTTGTGCTGAAATTTTTGAGAGAACACATTTTCTCTCGTTTTGGGATGCCCAAGGCAGTCATTAGTGACAATGGGAAGCACTTTTGCAACCGACCTTTCGAGGTCCTTATGAAAAAGTATGGAGTGGTACACCGGTTGTCCACCTCCTATCATCCCCAAACTTGTGGGCAAGTTGAACTTGCCAATAGGGAGATAAAACAAATTTTGGAAAAGACGGTTAGCCCTAACCGTAAAGATTGGTCTTTAAGACTAACAGATGCATTATGGGCTTACCGGACAGCTTATAAAGGACCTCTAGGAATGTCTCCCTATCGCCTTGTGTATGGGAAACCTTGTCATTTACCTGTAGAGATGGAACATAGAGCTTATTGGGCCATTAAGGCTTTTAATTTTGACCTCAAGGAGGCTAGTGAATTGAGGAAGTTCCAAATGAGTGAGCTTGAAGAACTGAGAAACGAGGCTTACATAAGCACTCGCCATTATAAAGAGAGGATGAAACTCTTTCATGATAAGAAAATTGTGAGGAAAACTTTTGAACCAAACCAAACTGTCCTTCTTTATGATTCAAAACTCCACACATTTTCTGGGAAGTTAAGGACAAGATGGGATGACCCTTACATTGTTAAAGAAGTGTTTGACTATGGGGCTGTAGTGATTTAGGATCCTAGGGATGGTAGAATTTTGAAAGTGAATGGCCAAAGACTGAGACCATACCTAGGAGAAGTTGTTCCAGCAGAAGAGATCATGTCTCTTGAGCTCCCTACCTATGGGGATGCTAGTTAGATCCTCTTTGAAATTTCACATCTGTTGTATATATTGGTTTTCTTTTGTTTTGTTTTGGGTATCTAACCATTTTGCAGGAAATAGCTTGAGGAGTTCAGGTGCTTTCTTTCCTTTTTCCCTTGTTCTTTCATTTCAAGACTTGTCATTGATTCTCACATACATTTGTTTGAACATTGAGGACAATGTCAACTTTAAGTTGGGGGGAGTATTGATTGTTTGTTTGATTGCGTGATGAACTTTGTGTTGCTTCTTATTGAGTAGTTTAGAAACCATTTGTTTTCATTTAAAAAAAAAAAATTCATAAAATTGAGAAAAAGAAAAAAAAAAATTGTTTGGTTTGCAATGATGTCTTTGATTTATGCTATATTCACATGCATCTTTGTTATCTTTGAGAATCTTGTTGAACTTTGAACTTTGGATTGAAGTCATTAGTGAGCTTAAGCATATGAACACATGATTATTTGATTGAGATATTTGAACATGGCCATCTATTGCTTGCTTTTAAGTATTAAGTGTTACACTTGTACACCTTAAACTAAGCACTATCACACTAACATGTAATCTGTAGGAAATGAGATATGCATCCAATTGTTACTAAATTAAAAGTGGTTGACTTGTTAGTTGATTAGCCTTGGCATAAAGAAGAAAAAAAAAATTGAAATAGCTAACCATGAGAGCCTATGTCAAAAGAGGTAAACAATTCACATGGTTGAGATATGAGTGACTAGTCTAGCTTCGTAGCCTTTTTGACTCAAGTAAGTAAACTCTTAGGGGTGTCTCTACACCTAGTGCCCCTTGAGCCAACTGGTTCGGGAGTCATTGGTCTAACACTTGATACATGGGTCAATTAGAAAGCTTAATGACATTAGACATTGCACAGTCCTCACATAAAAAGAGGTAAACAATTCACATGGTTGAGATATGAGTGACTAGTCTAGCTTCGTAGCCTTTTTGACTCGAGTAAGTAAACTCTTAGGGGTGTCTCTACACCTAGTGCCCTTTGAACCAACTGGTTCGGGAGTCATTAGTCTAACACTTGATACATGAGTCAATTAGAAAGCTTAATGAAGTTAGATATTGCACAGTCCTCACATAAAAAAAAAAAAAAAAAAAAAAAAGCTTCTATGCCTTGGTTGATTATTCTAATGAGAATTCCATTGTCCTTCATGATTATATTGGAAAGATATTGAAGTCCCATGATTCTAAGTTAGTTCACTTCACACATCAAGGAACTTGTGTAGCTTTTAATGCTTAATTTCAAGTGATTGTGGCCTAGTTAGAATTTCTCAAGATTTGAAATTGAGGTTGACTTGTTTAAGCTTGCTAATGATTGAAAACCATTGTTTGTGTGACACTTTATTCTCATTTGATAGCATGATGTTGTATGTGTTTACTATGAATCAAGACTGAGCATTTGATAGCGTTTGTGGGTATCACTTCTGGTAAACCCTCACGAGACTATAACTCCTCCACTAGGGACACCTAGGGGTTTAAAGGCTTATTGCATATGCTAAATGCAATCGAGAGTACCAGCGAAAGTGGCTTTGTTAGTTTGTTTTCATTTGTGTTTTGTTGTTTTCATTGTTTTTAGTTTGCTAGGGACTAGCAAAATTTAGGTTGGGGGGTGTGATAAGTCATGAAATATGACTTATTTACTTGTATTTTGGAGAGATTTTATTGGGGTTGTGTTGCATTTCATGTCTAATTACACTTAAATGGATGTTTGTTGTTCAATTCATTGAATTACATGACTCATGCATTTAAGTGTATTAATTTAATCCCTTATATGTTAATTTGGGCTATGTTTGATTGTAGGCACAAGCTAGATCAAATTAGAGTTAAATATCACAAGCTGGAAGGAGCAAAAGAGAAGAAAAGAGGTGCAAATTAATGTTTGAAAAGAAAAAGAAAAACAAAGCCCACAAGCCCAAAAGGCCCACATGGCCACTAAAGCCCACAAGCTCACATTATCCATTGTACTCGCATCACACAAGATCAATACTCAAATGAGCTTTAATAAAATTCACGTGGGAGCCTTGCTTTGGCTATGGATTGCACATCCTCAACACTTACCCGCATCACACTAGATTATTTTTCCAATGGAGCCCTAAATGAAAGAAGCGTGGATAGCAATTGGAGAGTGGTCGCCGCCAATGAGCATTATTATTTTTTTAGTTTTCTCTCTAGTTTTCTCTCTAGATATTATTTTCTCTAGTTTTCTTTTTTCTTTAGCCATGATTGGCTAAGTCTCTTGCTAAGGCTAGGGGCTATGTTTTCTACATAACGGTATGAATACTTGTAGTCCCTTTTATTTTTAATGCTAAATTACAGTTGATTGTTAATTTATTAATTCTTAATTGATGTATGTTTTATTCCATATTTTCTATAAGTTCAATCATGTTTTTCTTATGATTAAGGAGGAATATTGCATGGTTTTAATTAGGTGTTGTGATTTATAAATTGAAAGGTCTTTCTAATTATTACTCTAGCCATTATATTTTCTTCGGTAATATAGTGTTCCTGAGTTTTATTAGTTCAACCATGTCAAGAGCTTTTTAAAAGGAAAATAATCAACTTGTAAATTGTTATTAGAACAAGGTTTTTTTAACCGGGATTACAAGGAATCATACTGGTATAGAGAAACACCCCGAAACCTTAGTGCCTTTTTACATAAATTACTTACAAAATTTCTATAAACCAAATTTATCTTACCTTTCTTGCATATTAAATTACATTATCTTTTGAAAACACAAACTCCCTGAGGATCGACAACCCCTTACACGTACTACAAGGTACCGCTTATTATTGAGCGACATCAAGCATGTGTATAGACGACCTTATGCATTTATACCAAATCACTCATCTTCAAAGCACGTATACCTAAACATACGTGTAGGGATGCCCAAAAAAAAAACACGTGTACCTAAAAGCATGCGTATACATGATCTCGAGCATCCGTATGGACGACGATGAATACTTGTGTTCACAACAACAGCAAAAATAAAGGTATGAACAACCATCAACTTTCAAGTTAAAATAAACAAAGCACATAGTCAAAACATCAAAGTATTGTTAAAAACTCAAACAAAGTAAGGATATTGTATCATCCTACTCAACAAAAACTAAAGCCCAGTTCAAAATTCAACACGGCTCCCAAGTAAGCCCCTGAAAAATACATTGTTCAAAAAGAGAAAACTAAGATGTGGCGTCATCGTCCATTTGAGGGTCGGCAGATGTCGTCCCCGCGCTTCCATCATCGGCTGGCATCACGGACTCGTCATCGTCATACGGGTGAAAAACTTCAAAGTCAAGGTCTGGATATTTCTCCTTTGCCTGCTTCTTCAGCACGTCAAAGCCAACAAGGAAATACTTGGTATTTACATCGTCATAAGCCTCCGACGACTTAAACTCTTCGACCGCCGAAACCTTGACCGTCTCCATCTTGGACGTCAGCACTTGAAATCGCTCATTCGCCTTCTTAGACTCGTCCAATGCCTTCCTCAGTTCTTCGTCCTTCGCTACCATATCCACCTTGAGTGACAATAGCTCTCCCACAACCCGGTCCCTATCCAGGGTCAGCTCGTTGACAAGCGTCGTCAACCTCTGGTTAACCTGGGCAGCCTCCAACAGTTGAACTTTCTGCTTCAACAGGCCGTCCTCCCATTGCATACAGCGGTTGGCAATCATTGTAAGCTCAGTTAAGCCCTACACAAAAACACAATGATTATTCTCAAAACGACATGACGAAGGAACAATTGACGAAGAAAAGATAAAAACCTTACCTTCATCAGCGAGTGAACAGCAGCCACCTTCATGACATCGGTATTCACCTTTTCGTATTCCCCAATGTCATCCTTCGTCACCACGGACTTGGCCCTCCTCGAATCCAAGGAGGTGTCCCTGGGCAGAGTAGGCACCTTCTCTAATGGCCTGCTGGATGAAGGTGCAGTTGGGACCTCAACCACTTCGACTGACGAGGTTGGAGCTGGGTCTGGAAGAGATAGCTTCTAAACTTGGGGAGGAGGGAGACTTTCCTTGTCCACCACCTTCTTGGAAGACGAATCCGTCTTCCGCCTCTTCCCCAGGGTTATTGGAGCCTCGTCCTACTAGCTCATCATCTTTTTTAGCTTCTCCTTGTTTTAAGCTTAGCAGTTGCCATCCCTGCAAACAAAATCTTCTCAAAACATCGTCTGACGCAAAGTACACCTAAATCAACAGACGACAGATACTTACTCTTTTGGTTGATTTCCTGTAAAGATAAAACGGTCTCGTTCGGCTCCAGACCTAACGAATACAGAGCTAGCACTTCAGGTTGAATAAAGGTGGTGTAACGGTGCTCCCGATGGTGTAGCGCGCGAAGAACCCGGTTTATCCCGTCCTGATCCAACTTGGGACGCCTAAGAGTTGCAATAAAAAGAGAAACGTCAGTAAGCACCAGTGCATAGGACAATGATAAAATCACACGTCCGAACGACGAGGAGAAAACACACACACCAGAGGCTGGAGGTGTGCCCCAAGCTCGTCGAACTCTAATAAACGAATCATCCTTCTCCTCCCATGGGAGAGCCTCCCAATTGTCCCCATAAACAAAAATGTAGTCGTCCTTCCATTCCCTGTTAGAAGTAGGAAGATGGGTTACCAACTTCATGCCCCTCTGACGACTGTTCAACGTCCAAAAACCGGGCGACACAGCGATTTGGCACGGCTTGTAGCAGTAGAGGAGTTCGTCCATCATCAAATAATCCTCCCCCTTACTACATATTTTCCACAACACCATACAAGAAATCATCGTCCGCCAGGCATTAGGAGCCAGTTGAGCGGGAGCGAGGTGCAGATGGTCTAACAACTCCCTCACAAGGGGCTGCATCGGAAACCTAAGGCCAGCATTAAAATCTACCTCGTAGAATGCCACGTCATCATACCTAGACGAACAAGCTCTCTCGTCCGAATCTGGGATCCTAAGGACGACGTCATAAGGGATTTGGTATCGATCCCTGTACTTTTTCAACCCATCCTCATCCTTAACTTTCGAGAGGTAGGACCGAGCAATCCAAAGCTTCTCGGGCTCACCACCCTTCGACGAGCCTAAGACAAACGGGGCCTCGTCTGTTGAACGACCCTCACCATCCCGATTGGAGAGCCCCTCCGGAAACTCCTCCGACCGGACCTCATGCCAACTGCTTCCCTCGGAAGCCATACGACCCCTAAGCAACCTCCAGGTGCTTATCGCCGGAGACGCAAACACAAACAACTCCTCCTCCAGTCGACGGAAAACACAGTCAGCCGGAATCAAATCCCCAAAACAAATGGGTCTATCCTCACTCTCGGCCACTCGGCAAACCCCCACAAAAAGTTCCTAAGGGAAGGATATGGAGGATTTAGTGCTCTAAAGAAAGTAAATCGGAGAAAAAGAAAATAAACTTCAAGAAAACTCACCGGAGAGCTGATAGTCGGGAGAGAGAATGCACCAGAGGAAAGAGCACCAAAGGAGGGAAAAATGAAATAAATGAAATAAAAATTTTTTTCGTTTTAAATCTTCAAAATCGCGGGGAGATGAAACGAAGCGCCACTTCATGACGCGCGCCCAACAATCAAACGACACGTGTCAAAAAGCGAACTGAACCGCCCCCTCACCATTTAATGCCTTGATTGATTTTCGACTGCGTGCTTCTTGAAAAAGATATACACATAAACTCGCGCCAAAAACCTGTAGATATTCCATCCGTCGTCCAAAACGGAGCCACAACGGAATAGGGGGCATCTAATACGTCCACTACCAAATAGACGGACGACCTTATCCTCACCAACCACTATGACGACCATAAGCAAAGACGACCTTGCAATATCATCCTTACCCCAGACTCATAATTCCATTAAACGACCCATCGACGAATGTCTTCGATAGATTTTCCACCCAACCAACGGACGACACTCAACCAATCGTCTGTCACGACGAATTTAGCCAAAGACGACCTTAAGTATCGTCCTTGCTACAATTACGTGATCTCCCACACGGCTCATTAAAGAATGCCTCCATAAACGGAATTAAATGCCAAAAGTGTTATGCTCCATTAAAGACAATATCCCGAAGATATTGTAACCGCCTCCATAAAAGCCCCTATTCATATCTAATAAAAAGGGAAATAAAGAAGGATCCAACGGCTACTTTCTGGAGCACCTATATAAACCTCCGAATAGAAAGACACAAGGTATGAAAATTATTAGCCTAAACACTTTTACTTTCCTGTTAATCATTCTCCCCAAATCTCTGACAAAAGCATCGGAGGAACTTTGGCCGGCACCCCACCGGTGTTCCCCTGTTGTCTTCATTATTTTTCTCATTTCAGGTCTTCCATTAGAGGGATCATCCGTCGAACGACCATGCTGATTTTTGCACTTCATCAAACTTAAAAATACATTCGTCCAAAGCAAATAAAATTTGCTAAATGGCATATCTTAGCATGCATAAAAATAAATCGCTAGAAGCAAAGAAAACTATTTATTGTTTGAGAAGAAACAAAAATTCATTAAAGAAACAAAATGAGAGCGTAATATTTAAAACTTTAAGCAAAGTTATTTTTGAAGAAAAACAAGGGGAAATTACACTTTACCACCCTCAACTATCACCCCTTTTTCGCTTTACCCCCTAAACTTTAAAAAGTATCAATTGACCCCCTAAACTAATCCAATTGCACGACCGTTACCCCCTGAGCCCAAAATCGCGTTAGAATTAACGGAATAGTGCAACACGTGACACGCACATGACATACGGGCCCACCTGGACAGCTATCACCCACAATTGCCTTTGAAAACCCGAAAATGCCCTCATTATTATAATTAATTCTAGCTTTCTTTGCTTTTTCTTTCTTCAATGGAAGCAAATCAAGCTTACGACCAAGAGCAACCATCTTTATTTAGGAACTGAGAATAACAGATATTGTCATACGGAGGTTCAACAACGCCGTCGGGCGACGAGTGGAGTTCGTAGTCATCAAGGTCCCTCACCGCTGCAGAAAGGTGATGAGGATAAAGCGGCGGCAAATTTGATTTTCAAAGTTACTCGTTGTGAGGATATTTCGGAAGGCAGTAACTGTTCCGCTAGTGATGTGCACATGTAGGATAAGGGTGGAGTAAATTCAAATATTGAGTTGCAGCGCCAAGCGGATATTGTGGGACGTAGTATTGTGCACATGCATGATAATACCAATATTCCTAAAAATCCGCCACTTTCACCATTATCCAATGATGAGGATATTCAAGTGGGTTGTTATTCAAACAAGGATGGGAGTCTCAAAGATGAGAATATCGTGGCCACTAAAGTGTTTGAAAAAAGTGGGGATGTTCAACAACCAGTTCCGGAAGTCACTAAAAAAATGGAAACACGTACGACATAGGAAAAAAACCCAATGGGATTGAGTGGGGCCTCTAATACTACAACTGTCTTTTCTGAGTCCGTGGTGGTTTCTAGTTTGTCAACCCCTTGCGTGGAAGGATCCAAGTGGCATGGAGATAAGTTCAAAAGTAATGCGGCGCTGAATGAGGTTTTGTTGCCAACATCTGTCCAGGGTGATGAGGCTTGTGCAATCAACGTGGCCAATGTTGAGGAGTCCTCGGGACCTATGCTGAGAAAGAAAACGTGGAAGAGGCTGGCAAGAGCGAAGGGAAACTCTTCAAATGGAGATTTGGTGGGCCCAAAGAGGGGAGTTGCGTTGTATGAACGTGGGAATGATGACCCAGAGAAGAAGCGATCAAAGATTTTCCATGGATCACTTATCTCTGTTTCTTCTGATTCGGTGAATAACCCATGATCTGGTTTTATAGGGTGTTTTTCACTTTTTCTACCTTCAAAAATTTTGAACAACTGAAGTTCAATTCGTACCCAGTTTAGGCTTATTCCAGATTCCGCTATTTTTGGTCCACAGACCAAATATTCGTACCCAGAATTTTTTAGCCCACTGAAGCTCTAATCGTGACCAAAGTTCAAAGCCCACGTTAGCTATTATCTGGTCAAAAACTTTCATAACTCCATCAAGTTCCGCCACAAACTCTTTCGTGTTCGGTGGGTGTTCCCAGCTAAAGTACACGTCGGGTTCACCTTATGAAAACAACGTTAACTCGCTACTCACTTCCCTGGTCAACTCAGCCATGTCCACCACCTACAATAACTTCACCATCCCAGGAATCGCAAGCCCACAAGACACCCTCTACGGACTCTTCCAATGCCGCAGCGACCTCATGGGAAACGATTGCGCACGCTGCGTCGCTCTCGCGGTGAGTCAACTCGGCACCCTCTGCATCAACTCGTTCGGTGGCGCGTTGCAACTCGAAGGCTGTTTCGTCAAAAACGATAACACTTCGTTTTTGGGTGTGGAGGACAAGACCGAGGTGGTCAAGAAATGTGGACCGTCGATTGGGTATGACTCGGATGCGTTGACTCGGAGAGATGCTGTGCTGGTCTTGGTCATAAGCTTGATTTGCTTCCATTGAAGAAAGAAAAAGCAAAGAAAACTAGAATTAATTATGATAAGGAAAGAAGAAAGAGAAAGAAAGTGGATGAGGGCATTTTCGGGTTTTCAAAGGTAATTGTGGGTGATAGCTGTCCGGGTGGGCCCGTATGTCACGTGCGTGTCACATGTTGCACTATTCCGTTAATTCTAACGCGATTTTGGGCTCAGGGGGTAACAGCTGTGCAATTAGATTAGTTTAGGGGGTCAATTGATACTTTTTAAAGTTTAAGGGGTAAAGTGAAAAGGGGTGATAGTTGAGGGTGGTAAAGTGTAATTTCCCCGAAAAACAAAGATTTAAACTTTTGAGTATATTCGTTATACAAGAATGAGCATCAAAATTTTCATGCAGCATTTGTGAATCCCAATTCTCACATTTTAGATGTTGTATAAATACGTATATATATTTAGTTGTAATATGTGGGAGATCCTATTTAAACAGTGGAAGAATTTAGAATAAAATAAAACAGAGTTTTAGCAATTCGCTCAAGCGAGGTTAACTTGAGTTGTGCTCGAACGACGGACGAGGAAAGTACATAGAAACTTTATGTCTGAAATTTGATTGAGTGAGATACGAGCGATTTACATGCAAGACTTTTTGTTTGGACCTTATTTGAGTGTGGTGCGGGTGAGGAACATGCGAAACTTTCAGTTTGATTATAAAGGGAGGGAAACAAATTTGTTTATGTTACTTAGGGGTAATAATAGACTTAGCGTTTTAGAGTGTTTGTCTCAACATAAGTGACATTTCAAATGTGTCTTCATAGATTATATCTAAACATCCATATTCAATTATTTTGCACACCATATGCATAAATTCACAAGATTCCCAAAGATTGTCATTTGTAAAATCCTAATGTATCATGGATATGATTTGCTAACAACCAATTAGCAAACTCAATCAAGTGGGGGAAAATATCGTCGTGAAGAAAATAAATACTTTGTATCTCTATGTCTACTTTGTTATTTGATTTTTCATTGTTATTTCGTAAATTACTCAACATTAGATATTAAATAACTTTAGAAAATTAACATTAGATATTAAATAATATATTTTTGTCTATCTTCCTTAAAATTATTAAAGTAAGGCGTAAGTTTTTTTTTTTTTTTTTGTCTTCTTTTTCACTAAAAGAGTTAATATATAAAATTAATTGTAGAAAACAATTGTGTATATTCTGTCAAATATTATGTCTAACAATATTCAAGAGTATTTTTCCGTTCTAAAAAAACCAATGGTCAACATTAGTTACGCAGCTTTGAAATCTATGATAATATATTTAAAATCTAAGATGTTTAACGGTTAATCTTATAAGATTATATCATGTAAACTTTTAAGACCTCACAATTTTACACGTTATTATTCTCCTTTAAATAGTAGAATAAATCATTCAATATACAAACAAAATCATAATAAATATCTATTAACAACTACCATAATTATCAAATTTATATTTACACAAAAAACAAAAGAGGAAAAAAAAAAAAAAAAATTGACAAACTTATATTAAACCCTTAGTGGAATAAAGATTGTTGTAAAACGAGAGGAGTGTAATCTTTACCTGAACAAAGTGAGTGGTGAGTACTAGAGATTTGGCCATTCGCATGCTGTGAAGAACCTTATTCAAGATGCACATGGGAGAAGGTTCGTATTGATGTTGATCAGATACCGAAAGATCAATTTCGGCATGAAACAGGGGCGAGAAATCTCCTTTGCAATTGTAATCCACAACATGCCCTCGCCATATAAATTTATCAAGATTTGGAGCATTGATGTTCAATGTACCGCCAGCAGAAAACCAAATTAATGAAAGTAAACGGAGTTTCTTTGCTGAGATATTAATATCTGTAACGTCAAAAAGCTCGGGTAGCAAAGGGATACGTACGGAACCTCTCTAACAGCAAGTTTGGACATGATGGGAGCCCAATTGAGTGGCTTAATCCGACGAGACACAAGCTTGAGGGAGAGAAAACACGACAATAAACGCAATATTTGACGTGGTTCGGCCAACAATGCCTACATCCACGGGGAGGGGGTTTTTCACTAATAAATGGGGAGCAATACACATAAATGGCGTAATAGCCGATACAAAATGATGAACAAAGGGGGCCGGAGCCCCCATTCTCTACTTCCCCTTCTCCTTCTCTTTTCTCTCTGTTTTGCCGTGTCTGTCCACCGTCCCCCTCCCTTCTCCTCTTTCTTTTTCTTTTATCCAATTGCTCTCTCTTCATGGGCCCATTTGGGCTTCTTCTGATGGGCTTGTGTGGGCTTAGTGTATTGAGCTTAGTGTATTGGGCTTAGCCTATTATTTTTTGGCATCACAATAGCCCCTCAGTCTTCGCTTTCCCGAATGAGGTGAGGGAAGTGAAGGCTGAAACCATTTAGGAATAAAGTAGACTTAATCCTTCCATCGATAGGTGAGACTATAGTAGTCTGGATAGTTTGTGAGACGTGCTGGTCCGAATTAATGTGATTGGAACGAGGCCTGGATGGCCATGGTGAGATCATAGAGGTCAAGCTTCGGTCGATGAAACCAAGGAAGGCTATGGAGGCTTAGATAGTACCGTTGAAGTCAATAGAGGCCAAGATCAACTAATTTAGGTCAACAAGGGCCGCGAAAGCTGAACCTAGATCGCTGAGACCTACGGAGGTTGTGGAGGTCGAGATAAGGTCATTGAGACCGACGCAATGAGGCCACATGGGCCGAGAATAAGGTCAGTGAGACCGTAGTGACGCCGGGAAGGCCAAGGACGAGGTCGCTGAGACCGTAAGGAGGCCGTGGAGGCCAATAAGACCGGTGAGATCAAGGCGAGGTCGTGCGGACCGGAGAGAGGTCACGCTAATCGAAGTGTGGCCGTAAAGGCCGGATGAGGTCGCGAAGACCAAAGTGAGGCCATTCAGGCCATATTGAGGCCGTGGAGGCCAAATGAGGTCACGAAGACCAAAGTGAGGCCATTCAGGCCGTATTGAGGCCGCGGAGGCCAAGTGAGGTCAAGAAGACCAAAGTGAGGCCGTAATATGACCGTAGAGGTCATGGTAAGGCCGTTGAGGCCATACGAGGCCATGGGGGCCATGACTGAGAGGAGTGTGGGTTAAGTTACCTGTCTCTTATACTCAGAAAATAAACATTTAACGCAAGGAATGCAAAACGACCGTTTTTCGTTTGCTTCGATCCATGGTGACGGGTTGGACGGAGCCATATGCTCAAGGCCGTTGGAGCCGTAATGTGACTGAAGAGATCAAAGGAGGTCGACGAGGCCGTTCTAGGCCGAGGAGGCTGGGATAAGGCCGTTGGGGCCACTCGAGGCCATAATGGCCGAGATGGGACCGTTGAGGTCAAATGAGGCCTTGGAGGCCATGCTAAGGCCGTTGAGGCCGAACGTGGCCCTGTAGGCCGGGATAAGGCCGTAGAGGCCACTCGAGGCCATGAAGGCCGAGATTAGACCGTGGAGATCAAACAAGGCCTTTGAGGCCGTGCTAAGGCCATTGAGGCTAAACGAGGCCTTGGAGGTCGGGATAAGGCCGTAGAGGCCACTCGAGGCCATGATGGCCGAGATGAGACCATTGAGGACAAATGAGGCCTTTGAGGCCGTGCTAAGGCCATGGAGGCCGTGCTGCGACCATAGAGGTCAAATGAGGCCGTTGAGGCCGGACGTGGCCGTGGAGGCCGAGACGAGGCCATGGTGGCCGAGACGAGACCATTGAGGTCAAACGAGGCCTTTGAGGCCGTGCTAAGGCCATGGAGGCAGTGCTAAGGCCGTAATGCGACCATAGAGGTCAAATGAGGCTGTTGAGGCCGGACGTGGCCGTGGAGGCCGAGACGAGACCATTGAGGTCAAACGAGGCCCTAGAGGCCGTGCTAAGGCCATTGAGGTCGTACGTGGCCGTAGAGGCCGGGATAAAGCCGTAGAGGCGACTCGAGGCCATGATGGCCGATACGAGACCGTTGAGGTCAAACGAGGCCCTAGAGGCCGTGCTAAGGCCGTTAAGGCCGAACGTGGCCGTGGAGGCCGTGCTAAGGCCATGCAGGCCGTGTTAAGGCCATTGAGGCCGTAATGTGACCATTGAGGTCAAATGAGGCCCTAGAGGCCGTGCTAAGGCCGTTGAGGCCGAACGTGGCCCTGTAGGCCAGGATAAGGTCGTAGAGGCCGAGACGAGACCGTTGAGGTCAAACGAGGCCCTAGAGGCCGTGCTAAGGCCATTGAGGCCGTACGTGGCCATGAAGGCCGGGATAAGGCCGTAGAGGCCACTCGAGGCCATGATGGCCGATACAAGACCGTTAAGGTCAAACGATGCCGTTGAGGCCGGGATAAGGCCATAGAGGCCAGACGTGGCCGTGGAGGCCGGGATAAGGCCGTAGGGGCCACTCGAGGCCATGATGGGCGATATGAGACCGTTGAGGTCAAATGAGGCCTTAGAGGCCGTGCTAAGGCCGTTAAGGCCGAACGTGGCCGTGGAGGCCATGCTAAGGCCATGCAGGCCGTGTTAAGGCCATTGAGGCCGTAATGTGACCCTTGAGGTCAAATGAGGCCGTGGAGGCCGTGCTAAGGCCATGGAGGCCATAATGTGACCCTTGAGGTCAAATGAGGCCGTGGAGGCCGTGCTAAGGCCATGGAGGCCATAATGTGACCCTTGTGGTCAAATGAGGCCGTGAAGGCCGTGCTGAGGCCATGGAGGCCGTGTTAAGGCCATTGAGGCCGTAATGTGACCATAGAGGTCAAATGAGGCCGTGGAGGCCGTGCTAAGGCCATGGAGGCCGTACGTGGCCGTGGAGGCCGTGCTAAGGCCATGCAGGCCGTGTTAAGGCCATTGAGGCCGTAATGTGACCATAGAGGTCAAATGAGGCCGTGGAGGCCGTGCTAAGGCCATGGAGGCCGTACGTGGCCGTGGAGGCCGTGCTAAGGCCATGCAGGCCGTGTTAAGGCCATTGAGGCCGTAATGTGACCATTGAGGTCAAATGAGGCCGTGGAGGCCGTGCTAAGGCCATGGAGGCCGTAATGTGACCCTTGAGGTCAAATGAGGCCGTGGAGGCCGTGCTAAGGCCATGGAGGCCATAATGTGACCCTTGAGGTCAAATGAGGCCGTGGAGGCCGTGCTAAGGCCATGGAGGCCATAATGTGACCCTTGTGGTCAAATGAGGCCGTGAAGGCCATGCTGAGGCCATGCAGGCCGTGTTAAGGCCATTGAGGCCGTAATGTGACCATTGAGGTCAAATGAGGCCATTGAGGCCGTGGACGATTCGCAATCCAAATTAAGTAAATGAACCTAGGCCAGGAATCAGATTCCTTTGCTAGGGTTTTAGTGTCGTTCTACCACACCATTAGAGGGTTTACAGGCAAAACATTTGTTTGAAGTACCTGGCATGGCCAGGATTTTAGTGACTTTCTACCACACCATTAGAGGGTTTACAGGCAGAAAATAAATAAAAATCACGTACCTGTCACGATCAAGGATGAATGTCGCTCTGCCATGCCATGAAAGGCTCATAGTCAAGAGATTCTGAATACCTGGTATAGCCAGGGTTTTGATGCCGTTCTGCCACACCATTTGAGGATTTATAGGCGAAACACCTAGCATGGCTAGGGTTTTGATACCACTCTACCAGACCACTTGGGGATTCACAGGCAGAGGACCTGGACGTGGCCAGGATTTTGATGCCGTTCCGCCACACCATTTGAGGATTTACAGGCGAAACACCTAACATGGCTAGGGTTTTGATACCACTCTACCAGACCACTTGGGGATTCACAGGCAGAGGACCTGGATGTGGTTAGGATTTTGATGCCGTTCCGCCACACCATTTGAGGATTTACAGGCGAAACACCTAGCATGGCTAGGGTTTTAATAACGCTTTACCAGACCACTTGGGGATTCACAGGCAGAGGACCTAGCATCGCTAGGCTTTGTGTCTTCAAGCTTTCTGAGTATCCATAACAGTCTTGACTTTACTGTCTTCAAGCTTTGTGAGCATCCATAACAGTTTTGAATTCACAGTCTTCAAGCTTTACGAGCATCCATAATAGTCTTGACTGCACTGTCTTCTAGCTTTGTGCGCATCCATAATAGTCTTGACTGCACTGTCTTCAAGCTTTGTGTGCATCCATAATAGTCTTGACTGCATTGTCTTCAAGCTTTGTTTGCATCCATAATAGTCTTGACTGCGCTGTCTTCAAGCTTTGTGCGCATCCATAATAGTCTTGACTGCATTGTCTTCAAGCTTTGTTTGCATCCATAATAGTCTTGACTGCGCTGTCTTCAAGCTTTGTGTGCATCCATGACAGCGGCTGTCTTGAAGCTTTATGGAACTCTGTGAGTGGAAGTCTGAGTTTCTTTGGCCTCTGGTACTTCCGTAATTATTTTAGCATTATGAAGCTGTTTTAGAGAAGATGAGACAGCATCTACAAAGCACAGTTGGATAGACACTGATGTTTGCATTTAATAGCGAAACGGTGCACTTCTCGAGAAATGAAGGACGCTAAGTCTGTGCATCTCTCATGGTGAAAACCTGTATATGCTTGAAGGCTCATAGAGCCGTATGGCAAGAGTTTTGAAATACTTGTAAGTATGCGGCAATGTTTCAAATAGATGGGAAACATCAAGTCATGCATTTGCAATATATGATTATTAACCACAATTATAATATAAGTGAGTGAAATGTTATGATATCATAATTTAAGGCGAGATCCTTGTATGTGCCTTTACGATATACAAATCATCTTGATTCGTACTAATAAATCATGTGTAAAAAGTTAGCCCCCTGGGGCTTATCATGATGAATGCACTCGCAGATGAGCGGTACACCACAAATCAAGGCTTAAGAATAAGTAAGGTCCACTGTACACAATCGGTGTATGGATATTTGTGATAAACGTGCACATTGTCTCAAAAACGTGCGACCAAAAAATGCAAGCATATGCTAAAGCGAACGTAAATAGAATGTCTCGAGGGACACTAATCAGTATTGCCAAGAGCAACCAATAGAAAATTTGAAAAACAAGAACATGTTTAACAGAGGCACGCAGAGACGGGTCTCTCGATTGGCCGTGAAAGTAGATTCTAATTGGTCACACCCCTCAAAGATAGAGCGGATGCCCAAAAGCATATATATGCAATCAAGATCATATAAAGATGACGCGTACGTTTGTGGTCATATAGAAAAGTCATTCCTAGGAAAGGCTAACATGTCAGTAAAATGATTGATTTCGAGGGCGATCCCGAAACGGATACCGTAGTCATCCGTTATGGTTAAACAAGCGGTCTTAACCATCATAAAATGTTCAACAATGATCCCATTAGTCATTGGGCATAGCTAGGCCAGCCATTTCTAAACACTAGAAATCATAATTAACAACGTTCTAGAATTAAGCTTAATTCTAGTCATCATGCTTATTATGCAAGTGTCATGACAAAGTATATTCATGAACGGCAATATGCATGGGATTGATAAAATAGTGAGCATAAATATTGCCCGAAAATATTATTGAGAACGTATGTGCCACGTTATATATAAAAGAATGACAAGCTCATTTTAAACGTGCACTTAAAACAAATAATAATCGACAACCAAAATAATATGTAAGCATTAAAAGGTTTTTAGAGTGAAAGGAGACTTCACTGAATTCTCCTGGAAATTCTGTATTTTTTCTGCTATTTTTCTGCATTTTTCTGATTTTTTTTTTTTTTTTTTTTTTTTTTGCAGCCGGTTCGGGTCGGTCCGGTTCGGGTTTGGTCCGGTTTGGGTTCGGTCCGGTCTGGGTCTGGTCCGGTTCTAGTCTGGTCCGGATCGGCTGATGTGGTGGGTCAGGAGTGTGCCTGGCGCGCGCTGGCTTGTGCTGGCGTGTGTCTGGCATGTGCTGGCACGTGCTGGTGCGTGGGAGGAGCTACCGGCGCTTCCACCGGCGCGTGGCGGCTCCGGTGAGACTGTTCTTCATGCCATTCTTCAAATCGGATGATGAGGATCCCGATGGTGGTGTCAACTGCTCGATTCGATGCCGGAAGGGACGGGTTTTGGAGACCGTTGGGACGGCTACGCGTGGTGGCGCGTGGAGCTTCTTTGCCGGAGCTTTGACTGGCGCATGGCGGCGCGTGCAATCTCCGATGATGGTGATTTTTCTGGGGTTTGATAGATCGTGCGACGCTCTATCCAACGGTAGCCCCCACTCAAACTGAAACTCGCTGTATCGGTTCCGACAGACGGCGCCAATTGTAACGTCAAAAAGCTCGGGTAGCAAAGGGATACGTACGGAACCTCTTTAACAGCGAGTTTGGACACGATGGGAGCCCGATTGAGTGGCTTAATCCGACGAGACACAAGCTTGAGGGAGAGAAAACACGACAATAAACGCAATATTTGACGTGGTTCAGCCAACAATGCCTACATCCACGGGGAGGGGGTTTTTCACTAATAAATGGGGAGCAATACACATAAATGGCGTAATAGCCGATACAAAATGATGAACAAAGGGGGCTGGAGCCCCCATTCTCTACTTCCCCTTCTCCTTCTCTTTTCTCTCTGTTTTGCCGTGTCTGTCCACCGTCCCCCTGCCTTCTCCTCTTTCTTTTTCTTTTATCCAATTGCTCTCTCTTCATGGGCCCATTTGGGCTTCTTCTGATGGGCTTGTGTGGGCTTAGTGTATTGGGCTTAGCCTATTATTTTTTGGCATCACAATATCCATGAGGTAATTACAATTTTGAATTTGTAATTGATTAATGGTGGAGCTATTAATACTCATACTCTTTATCCCACTTATTCCTGTAAGACTCAATCCCTGGAGGGACTTGAAATTCGAAATTCATTCTCCAAAATAGTGGTTGTCTTCAATTCGAACAGAATCTAAAATTAATGACTTGAGCGTAGTAGTAATATAACACATTGACCTGCTGATACTGCAGACGGAGGAAATTCGAGAATGACATTCTTGCATTTAACAATAAGTTGAGTCAGGGAATTACAACTGAAAACACATAATGGCAAGTCAAAGCTTTGAGTAGTGCCTTTAGCAGTGAGTTCGAGACGAAGTGTTTCTAAGCCTGGATGATTCACTATAAAGTACACCCAGTCCCTGACTTTCCAATTCTCGTCTTTATGAATATCGATTCCTCCGAAAGACCATTGGAGACAAAAGGTACGTGTCTTTACACCATACAAGATGCGGCTAGTCAAGAGCCTCCCCACAAATTCAGTGAAGAAAAATCGATATATATTGTTTTTAATTTGTAGAGAAGATTCCTCAATAATGTAACCGACCATATGTTGAAGTAGACGAGATTCGTCAACGTCAGTGGAATGGATTCGACGAGACTCCTCAGTGTAATGGATGTTACTTACACTCAAGTATGGGTTAAATATGCATAACTTTCTACATCTTCGTGATGCGCAGCTGAGTCGTGAAAGGTCCTTCAATGATAGAAACTTAAGAATGAGATGAACAATATGGTCTGGAAAATTAGTGAATATATCATCAACCTGCAGCTCCACCATGGTTTTCGCTGACTTGCGAGGCCGTCCCCTCTTCGTCATCGAAAAACTAGAATTGCTACTCTAACAAATTAAAGTGGCAGACTTAATTGAAACCTTTTATTCACAACTTATTACATATAAACATCCTTATATATTACTCACTAGCTCCTAAACAGCCAAAAGGAATATATAGGAGGACCGACCTAATACAACGTAGTCGATACGTAATATATAGAAAAACCCAACCCACACTAATGTTACGTTCCGACTTCCGAATTAGTTCACGGAGTTCTACTTCAACGAGGACTCCAATGTTGCCCACTAATGGAGTAATTCATACTTGAATTAAAGCACTTGTTCACCAAGCTCTAATTGATTTCATTAATATATACGTGGCAAACCTAATATATATACTATAATGTAAAACCGAATTTTTTTATTTTAACTTTTGATTGATTTCATAATATTACGCCATATAAGCTTTTGAGATCTCATAATTTTAAACCTCATTATTTTAATATATATTTTCTAATTGAATTTAAATTTTATTTTATAATTAAACCTCCTATTAAGATCTTAACTTATCATATTTTCTTTAATAAAAATAATATATTGTTCCATATATATAAACATAGTCATAATAAATGTCTAATATTATAATATATTCTATATATAAATACAATAATAATAAATATCTTTTAATAATTATCAATTTTCATATTTAGACAAAAATAAAATAAAATAAAAAAATCATATTATGATAAACTTTCTCGTGTGTTGCCCGGGTTTCCGATTAGTATATATATATTTGGGGCCCCCTACAACCAATATTGCTACCTAATCACCTTCTTCCAACCAGCTAATTAAACCACCAATTATTTAGCTTCAATGGTGGTTGTGGCTCTCACTTCAGTGGAAATCGTGGTCGTGGTAAAGGGAACTCCTCATGTGGCCATGGCAATGGTGTTTCTTTCTCCGTCTATGCTCAAAACTACAACAACAACAACCGACCATTTTGCTAGATTTTCCAGAAAGTAGGCCACACGGCTCCAGCCTGTTGACACCGATTTGAGTGGCACTATCAAACAACAACCGGATCTTCTTCCCAAGCATTTGTTGCTGCCACACCTGCCTCCATTGACCTGGTTTGGTACCCAAACACTGGTGTCAATAATCACATGATTGTTGATTTAAGCAACCTCAATCTAAACGCGTAAAACTATACTTGACAGGATTACGTTCGCATCAGCAATGGTCAAGTTTTGCATGTTTATCACATTGGTTCCTCTATGTTATGTTCTTACACTCAAGAATTTTTTCTTAAAAATATTCATGTCCCTCAAATCAAACTTTTTGTTTATCAATTTGCCAAAGATAATAACTTATTCTTTGAATTTCATCCCTCTTTCTATTGTGTCAAGGACCTATTCTTGGGAGCCATCCTTCTCAGCAGCAAGAGTAAAGATGCTTCTATCCACTCCATTCTCTCCATCAAATTATGCCACGTGCATTCATTGGTGAATATGCCTCCCTTAATCAATGACATGCTCGTCTGGGTCATCTTGTCTTGTGTGTGGTGTGCACAATTCTTTCTCAGTATCATCTTGCAGTCTCTCAAAATAAGTCTTCCCTAGTTTGTTATGCCTACCGGCTTAGAAAATAGTCATCACCTTCCTTTTTATTTGTCTCCCTCTAAGTCTCAGTCTCGCCTTGAATTAATTTTTACTGATTTATGGGGCCCTACACCTCACCTTTCAAATAATGGCAATCGTTACTGATGAATCCCGTGTCCATCAGATGATTTTGTAGCCAGCAACGTGAAGAGGGTGTGCCTGTGAAATAGGAAGACAACGGTTTGCTCAAAGGGCACCCGTGCGGTAACGGCCAAGAACCCTCTAATGCCTTAGTTAGGATCGTATTTTCAGAGAACATGGCAGATTTTTAGAGCTAAGGATTGTCTACCTCGAAAGTAGTGGTTCCTTGGTGTTATATGGAAGTATTTTTTACCGTTACAACATTTATGGGGGTTCAAAGGTCGTCTAGACTATTACTGTGTTTATGGGGCTGAAGTGTTGTTATTGACCATTACTACATTTATGGCAGTCGTTACGGTTTTGAATGAAACGTTACTAATGAGGTGTAATAAATGTGTAACCAATCTAACTATTAATTGCTAGTTGGACAGTTGTCTAGTTTGGACAGTCGTCAAGTCAGGGCTTAGTCGGTTGTCATGTTCATGAGAAGACCTGTTAGCCTCGTTGTTGAAACCTCATTTTGCAACCATTAATTTTACTTTTTTACACTTTAGTGCATAAAGGGTAAAATGGTAATTCCATAGGCATGAAAATTCAAAGTTGGTCCATAAATTTAAGTAATCAAAATTGAATTAAAAATGAGAGTGCATTTTTTGGATTGGAAATCGGATCAAAAACCAAGATTTTATTAAGGAAATAAATTTGATTAGTTGAAATGATATTTACCATAAGCTCACATGCATAGGATTACTTGTTAATTAATTTTATTGGTCCTCTAAAGGATTAAATTAAAATCAATCAATAATTAATTCCTATTGGTTTTAGAATACCTTAAAATGGTAAGTATTCTTGTTCAAGATATTTATCAAAGAATAATTCTTAAATTGATTTATTTTTAACTAATGGGATAATTATTTTGACTAATGGGATAATTATCATATTAATTATTAATAAATTGATTAAAATCAAGAAATCTCGAATTCAGCCAAATAAGGATTTCTAAATCCACTAGAAGTTGACCAAAGGTGAAAATCCGAAATTATTCAAAGCCCAATTTGAATTTGGATTCCAGCTTGTGCACTGATCGGTATTTTGACCATAACTTTTGACTCAATTATCCAATTGAGTTGATTCAAATTGAGCTGGAAAGCTGACATGATGGGCTACAAATATGCATCATGTCCAAATTTGAACGTTTAGAGAGCAAAAAGGGGCCCGCAATTAGGGCCTAAAAATCAGTCAGAATTTCTAGATTTTCATTAAACAAATCTAATTTCCAAAACCCTAATGCACTCCCATGAGGTCCAAAATGCAGGTATGTTCATTTTTTGCCTTTGGTATAAATAGAAAATGTTCTCATTTCACCTGGAGGTTGGAAAAATTAGAGAGTAGTCCTAAGCAAAATTTAAGAGAATTTTTGCAAAGGGTTAGACTTTTGAATAAGAACACAAGTGTGTTCTTATATTAAAGTCCAGAGATTACAAAAGCCATTTTTTGTAATCTCTATTTCCAATCTTTTAATTCCATTTTTAATCTCTTTTAATCAAATTTAACGGTTTTTCTCAAGAATCAATTTTCAAGTTGAATCTATTCAACTTGGATAAAGAAGCTTCCTTCCACAAACATATGGAGGCACTCACCTTGCCCCAAACCCACCAACTTAACATTAGGGTTTGGGGCAAGGTGAGAATTGATTCTTGAGAAAAACCAATTTAAGAATTATTCTTTGATGAACCATTCGAGTGCAAAGCTTGATGCTACTTTAGTGGCAACTAAACAACGGGGTGAGATCAAAATTGACTAGTGACGATTTTTTGGGCTTCTTATATTGGTGAAATGGTGAGATTGTTTTGGGCTTTTGTGGTGTGGGTTAAATGATATGCAGTAGAGTGTAGCCAAAAGGGGCAACGATGATGTCGTTGCCATTATGGGTTTTGATGTCATTGGCAATTGGTAGTTGATGAGAAATTATTCAGTCCACCGGGTGAACCAGTCCAATGGTCCACCATCCAATAAAAAAAGGCCATGTGTTTTATTTTATTGATTCAGATCCTAATCACACGACTAATATAAAATAAAAAGACCAAAGTATCCCCAGCAAGATTTGGTTTCCAGCCACTCTCCATAGCCTCCACAGATGGAATGACGACCGACAGCAGCATTCGACAATGAAATCTGGAGACCAATGACAAAATAGGTACTAGCAGGAGATGGTTGCATCAAACTTTGTTCAAAATTAGATTTTTTATCCAACAGATGGCTGCTTCGAAAATTTTGAGATGGTTTGCGTCAACGGGAAATGAATCTAAGAGAAAAGTAAGAGATGGTAGTAAAAAGAAATTTGAAAAAAGAAAAGAAAGGAAGTGAATGTCAGAATGTGGTGTTTACTGTATTGTATTCTTTTTGTTTAATATTCATTTCCATCTACTCCTTGTTTGGTTAACTTCTCTTTCCCAATCTTTCACTGCTTTTACTTTAATAGTCATTTTAATCTACCTTTTTCTCTCTCTATACGGAATCTCTTTTCTTTCTCTCTAATGGTGGAAACCTCTGTTCTGTGCTTCTTGCTCATTGATTTCTCACTCCAAAGAACCCTCCTCGTCTATCTCCTCATTCACTTCCTCTCACAAATCCTCGATTTCTCATTCATTTGTCCCTCTCGTCCACTCCATTTTGCTGTGAAAGCTTCTAGTATTTCACATTTTTCAAGTTCTCCTTTGCAGATGGAACTCAGAAGTCAAATCTTGAACATGTTCGTTCGCTTATGGGGGGTGGTTTGCAGTGATTGGAAGCTGGATCTTGTGGGGGTAATTTGGTCTTCTACTTTATATCAGTTGTCTGATTAGGATATGAGTCATTAAATTAAAATGCGTGGTCTTTTTTTATTGGATGGTGGACCATTGGACTGAATAATTTCTCGTAGTTGATATGGTTTTTGGGTAGTTATTTGGCCGAAAATGCCTTCATGTGTTTGCGTTGGTTTCATGGTTGATTTATGCTTGATTAGAAATCGAATTTGGTAGTTCAAGGTGGGTTTTGAATTTTTTTTTTTTTTTTTTTCACCATTTAAGCACTATTGTGGATTTTTTAATATTTATTAAATACTTTTTATTAAAATTAAATGACACATATGTAATCTGTTAGTTAGGTTATTTTCCATTAATTAAATGACGGTAAGAACCATAATAAAATATTGTCAAGAAATTTAAGGACAAAAATGAAACCGATAAAAACAGAAGTACTAAAATGAAACACAATATAATTTTTCTTTTTCTTTATGTCAAAAATAAAAATAAAAATCTTCTGCCCATACTTCCTACTTCCTAGATAGGATTATTGGGGCTAAATTTGCCAAAGAAATGCATTTGTTATAGTTTTTTGGCCAAACATGTCCCTATTAATGTTAAATTGAAAATAGACTAATTGAAAATCGTATTTAGGAAAGACAACTTTCAACAAAATTTTTAGACGAAAGTCGTCTTTACAAAAGACAAATTTCACGTGTTTTTCAAATTTAAAAATAAAAAAATAAAAAAATAATAATAATTAGATGAAAGTCATCTTTACAAAAACAACTTTCATATAATTTTTTTTTTAAAATGACTTTCATATGATTTTTTTTGAAATTTTGAAAAACAAAAGTGAAAAATTATAAATGAAAAAGGCAATAAAAAATTGTCTTTCTTAAAGACGGCTTTTCACTCGAAAAATCGTTTTTCACAAAGACGATTTACAATCAGTCTATTTTTTAAATTACTATCAAAAGAGACATATTTGATCAAAAAACATAGAAAAATGTATTTTTTGACAAATTTGGCCCGATTATTGGGTACCAGTTTTTTTTGTTGCTGGGCCTTTGTAATTTCTACACCATTTCATATACCAGTGCCACGTGTAAAAAAAAAAAGGTTAATCTCAAGGTGCATTGTAGTTTAGAAACGAATGAACCTCGGAACATACGATCAATATGGTTCTCACTTCTCAGTTTGGATTCAATCCCCTGACCTTCACTTCATATTCCTATGTTTCCACTTTCCACATCAATTCTCAGTTTCAAAGGTAGGAAAACTCTCTCTAACTCAACTCATTGCATTTTCTTTTTTTAATTTCTGGGTCAGTCTCACATCAGTTCAGTTTCTTGGGTTTCTCTTTGGTATCTGAGAAAATGGTGGAATGAAAAAGAAAAGAGATAATAAAAAAAAAACCAATATTTTCTTGTGATTTGGTTACTGAAAAGTACTTAAAACAAGAAAAGTAACTTACCCACATCCAGCTTTGAAATGGTCCCAAGATATTAGCTTGAGATACCAAGAGCAAAAAATACTTCACCAATCATATGTTGCAAAAAGTTTCATATTTTTCTGGTGAAAGAAACATATTTGGTACCAAATGTTCTCCTGCAATGCAATGCATTTCAAACAAAATTTAGGATACAAAATAATTGTCCAACAAACATCCGTATTAGGTTACTATTTAGAGTGCCCATGCAGCATTACTTCAGTAGTTATTGGTTGTGTTAGTACTTAGTATCACAGCCACATTTTTATCTCATTTGTAATTTTAACAGATTTAAGGTTTGCTGTTTTCTTGCGTAGAAAGTGACTAGGTAAGTGAAGCCTTCAAAGTATAAGTCACTGGAGTAAAGGTTGTCATATTTCAATCTTGGTGTGGCGATTAGCATGTTTCCACTGTTGGGCCTATTGTAAGCTGTTCCACCCTGAAATGCCCTTTTGATTTGGCCATTTTGTTGTAATTGGAGCAATTAATTGCTTTACTATTAGTGGATAACTGGATATAGTCTATGCTATTAGAGAGCAAACATACCCAAAGTTATCATTAAAAATGAACCATATTGTCTGATCCTGGTAATTATATGCATCTAATCTTCAAACCGTGTCGAAGATATGGGGTATGATGTTTTTTATAGTGTGTTGCTAGCAATGCAAGTAAATTTGTCTCTTTTGGGTGATCCTGAAAAGTTTTTATAAAATGTATTGCAGAAAATTCTTTTTCATTTCTTTGAAGTTTTACCTCATTGATATGAACCCGCGGAATGGAATCCCTTAAACCCACAATCAATTTGAAAACTCACCCAAGAAAGCCAAGATCAAGTCAATGGATGGAGAATCTAGACCCGTTGAGAACCCGTTTCAAGAACCTAGATTATATTAAAATCTAGACCCGATGAAGAACCTATCTCAAGAACCCAGATTACAAGGAGGAACGCCACAAAGGTTGTGAGTTACCTTTGATAAGTTCAAAAGTTCAAACAAGAACAAGAGGAGAAAACTCAACTCACTATGAAAATTCAATATATTGTCTGGTTCAAATGAGGCTACAAAGAGTATTTAAACTAAAACCTAATTAAAACCCTAACCAAAGTAAAACTCTATCTTCCAAAAATACCCCTACGTGAACAGTGCCGCGCTACAGTAACTTGGGCCTTAAAGCCCACTTATTATAAACTAATAAAATAAATCTTTTAATAAGTTGAAAGCCTTGAATAACAATAGGCCCAAACTTCCCTAAGTCATATCTTCTACAGCTTGTATCAAGTGGATCAAAATTGGTTCTCCTTCTTTCAAACCCACTTTGATTGTTGGGCTCTTGCTAGCTTCATCCCAAGTGGATTGCACCAATCCTTGCATTGCTTCCTTGATCTTCTTGGCTCTTGATCTTTTAATTGGCCCATCTGGAACTTGCAAAGGATCTTTAAGACTAGGCCCACCTTGGTTCGCATCATTCCCCCTCTCCTCAAAAGGATTCGACCACGAATCTTCACCTACATCAAATGGAGAAAGATCAGAAATATTGAAAGTAGCAGAAACTTTATACTCACCTGGAAGGTCCACTTTATAAGCATTGTCATTAATTGTCTCAAGAATTTGGAAAGGTCCATCTCCTCGAGGATGCAACTTAGTTTTTCTATGGGCTGGGAATCTTTCTTTGCGCATGTGAACCCAAACCCAATCTCCTGGTTCAAAGATAACACGCATTCGTCCTTTATTGGCTTAGGAAGCAACCCTTTCATTCTTTTGGGCAATTTGAAGTCGTACCCTCTCATGAAGTGACTTCACCAACTCCGCCTTCTTTTGTCCATCCAAGCTACTCCTCCAGGATAAAGTATCAGCAACAATGTTCTCCTTACCTTGTTTGTAACGGATGACATATGGAAAGGTCTCAATGTATTCCAGCCATCTAGCATGCCTTTGATTCAACTTACCTTGACCCTTGAGAGGCTTCAATGATTCATGATCGGTGTGGATCACAAATTCCCTAGGCCACAAGTAGTGCTGCCAAGTCTCTAATGCACGAACAAGAGCATAAAGCTCTTTGTCATAAGTAGGGTACTTCAGGGACGCCCCACTAAGCTTCTCACTGAAGAAGGCTATGGGCCGCCTATCCTTAGCGATGCTCTTTGGCGTTGGCCACTCCTTGATGGCCTTGACTTTCTCTTCATCCACCTCAATACCTGTTGTAGTAACAACATAACCAAGAAAAACAACTTTTTCCATGCAAAAGTTACATTTCTTGAAATTAGCATACAACGTTTCATATTTTAACACATCAAACACATATCTCAAATGCTCAATATGTTCATTTAAGTCCTTGCTGTATACTAGGATGTCATCAAAGTACACAACCACAAACTTGCCTATGAACGCACGTAGGACATGGTTCATTAATCTCATGAAAGTACTGGGTGCATTAGTAAGGCCAAATGGCATAACCAACCATTCATAAAGCCCATACTTAGTCTTAAAAGCAGTTTTCCATTCATCACCCTCTTTCATTCTAATTTGATGATACCCACTTTTAAAATCAATTTTACTGAAAATACATGAGCCATGCAATTCATCAAACATATCATCTAATCTAGGAATAGGATGGCGATACTTTACCGTGATATTGTTGATCGCCCTGCAATCAACGCACATCCTCCACGTCCCGTCCTTCTTTGGCACTAGTAGCACTGGTACTGCACATGGGCTCATGCTCTCCCTCACGTACCCCTTGCTCATCAAATCCTCAACTTGCCTTTGAAGCTCCTTTGTCTCCTCTGGATTACTCCTATAGGCTGGTCGGTTTGGGAATAGCTCCTAGCTCCTGGGCACAAAATCAATCTGGTGTTCAATGCCTCTAATGGGCGGCAACAAAATCTCATTTGGCATCTCCTCTGGGAATACATCCTCAAACTCCTGCAACAAAGAAATACATCCTCAAACTCCTGCAACAAAGAAACAGCCAAACTAGGAAGAGACTTGTTAGTTTCATCAAGATTAAGATAAGACTCTTTATAGACAAGAAGAATCATAGGGCGATCTGCGAAGAAAGCCCTCTTAACCTCACTCACTCTTGCATAGAAACCCACTTTTGTCTTTCCTTTTCTCTCTGCAGACTCTCTTTCTTTTTTCTCATTTTCACTCTCACTCTTTCTTTTTTGCTCAATCTCTTTTTCACTCTTTCTTTTTTGCTCATTTTCACTCTCAATCTTTCTTTTTTGCTCAATCTCTTTTTCACTCTTTCTTTTTTGATCACTCTCATTTTCACACTTTCTTTTATGAGCAACCTCAATTTTCAGTTTCAGTTGGTCCTCATAGACTTGGCTTGGAGTTAAAGGAGCAAGCTTGATTGTTTTGCCCCCCTTTACAAAGCTGTACATGTTCTTGAACCCATCATGTGTCACCCTCCTATCATACTGCCACGGCCTCCCCAACAAAATATGGTCAGCATGCATAGGCACAACATCACAAAGCACCTCATCCAAATACTTCCCAATTGAAAAAGTAACTAACACTTGCCTATCCACCTTAACATCTCCACAATCATTCAACCACTGCAATTTGTATGGTCTAGAGTGTTTTAAGGTTGGTAAATTCAATTTCTCTACCAAAATAGTGCTAGCCACATTAGTACAACTCCCCCCATCAATGATCATACTACATACCTTATTGTTGACGTGGCATCTAGTATGGAAAATGTTCTCTCTCTGTTGCTCTGCATCATCCACCTTAATGTGTGTATTGAGAGCACGCCTGGCAACAAGAGACTCACCTGTCACGGGGTATACCACTCCATCATCATCACTAGCATCAACCAACTCGGGCATCCCATCACTATCATCCTCACTCTCAGTCATCACCTCCCCATTGTCGCGCATAATCATCACCCGCCTGTTTGGACATTGAGAAGCGATGTGCCCTGAACCCAAACACTTAAAGCATTTAATATCTCTATTCTGGGAAGGTTGAGATTCAACCTTGGGTTTGTTGCTAGTTCCCTTATCTTTTCTCTTAGGTGGTTCGGTCTTTCTCTTTACTTCAGCTGAATCATTCCTATCCCACTTTGATTTCCAAGTAGTATTAGAAACCGAAGTGTACCTTGCTGTCCCTTTTCTCTTTAACTGTCTCTCCACCTTCATAGCCATGTGCACCATGTCCTCTATCTCCACATAATGCTACAATTCAATTACATTGGCTATGTCCCTATTCAAACCACTCAAAAATCTAGCCATGGTGACCTCCCGATCCTCCTCTACATCAGCCCGAATCATCACCACCTCCAACTCCTTATGGTAATCCTCCACACTCCTAGACCCTTGTGTAAGATTTTAGAGCCTTTGGTAAAGGTCCCTATAGAAGTGGCTAGGTACAAATCTCCTCCTCATGAGAGCTTTCAACTCTCCCCACGTCTCTACAGGCCTCTCATTATTCCTCCTTCTATTGGTCACTAATTGATCCCACCAAATAATAGCATAATCAGTGAACTCTATTACTGCCAACTTCACTTTCTTCTCTTCAGAGTAATTATGACAATCAAACACTAGGTCTATTTTTTTCTCCCACTCTAGATAAACCTCAGGGTCAGTTCTACCTTGGAAAGATGGTATTTTCATTTTGATGCTCCCAAGGCTTCGATCTACACCATCCCGACCCCCTGGGTTCCACTCATGTCCTCTTTCACGCCTAACTCGTCTATGTCTACCCGACCCAACTTCAGATGCTAAGTCTTCCTCATCCTCACCATCTCCTTCATTCTCATACTCATTTTCAACCCTACGCTCACGTCGCCTCCTATCTCTCCCACCTTGCAGATTTCTAATCGCTGCATCTTGAAGATCCATCCTATCCCTCACTTCACCCAACACAAAGTTCAACCGCTCAAACTGTTGTTGCATGGCTTGCAACACAAAGGATGAGTTATCTGCCTTCCCCTTAGGTGATGAGTCACCCTTATGAGACATCGTAATGTGCTGCAAAAAAAAAAAATGTTAGTGGAAAACCTCACACACTCCCTTACGTGTTTACACTCGAACAATGGCACTCCACTCGTATTTCACTCTTAATTGGCAATTTTTTTTTTTTTTGATAATAGTCTCACACTCTCTTGCCTTTTACCTCAAGAGTTTTCCCACTCAAGTTCTTCAAGAACTAATTGAACTCAATCAAGAAACAAGAACAAGAACCTTGTTTTATCCCAACTAGTAATTAGGTCCAAGAAACAAGAACAAGAACAAGAACCAGAACAAGAATAAGGGAATAAAAACGAATGAAAGAGTAACTATAATGATGTATGCAGCCCCGTTGATGATAAGGCTCATAAAAAATTTTCGGATTTTTTTTTTTTGGACGAAATTTTTTTTTTTTTTTCAGCAACTGATTTGATCACAATCAAACGAATAAGAGATTTGAGCCAACACAAACTCTAGAACAAGAAGTTTCAGCCAACACAAACTCTTGAATAAGAGGTTTCAGCCAACACAAACTCTAGAACAAGAAGTTTCAGCCAACACAAACTCTTCAATAAGAGGTTTAAGCCAACACAAACACTAGAACAATGCAATTCGGCAGCCACCTTCCTTTTTTTTTTTTTGTAACCCTAGAACAATGAAGCCCTAGAATCAAATACGCAAGAAACAAAAGATAGAATAAGACCTGATTGGAAACCTTGCTCTGATACCAAATGATATGAACCCGCGGAATGGAATCCCTTGAACCCACAATCAATTTGAAAACTCACCCAAGAAAGCCAAGATCAAGTCAATGGATGGAGAATCTAGACCCGTTGAGAACCCGTTTCAAGAACCTAGATTATATTAAAATCTAGACCCGATGAAGAACCTATCTCAAGAACCCAGATTACAAGGAGGAACGCCACAAAGGTTGTGAGTTACCTTTGATAAGTTCAAAAGTTCAATCAAGAACAAGAGGAGAAAACTCAACTCACTATGAAAATTCAATATATTGTCTGCCTTCAAATGAGGCTACAAAGAGTATTTAAACTAAAACCTAATTAAAACCCTAACCAAAGTAAAACTCTATCTTCCAAAAATACCCCTACGTGAACAGTGCCGCGCTACAGTAACTTGGGCCTTAAAGCCCACTTATTCTAAACTAATAAAATAAATCTTTTAATAAATTGAAAGCCTTGAATAACAATAGGCCCAAACTTCTCTAAGTCATATCTTCCACAGCTTGTATCAAGTGGATCAAAATTGGTTCTCCTTCTTTCAAACCCACTTTGATTGTTGGGCTCTTGCTAGCTTCATCCCAAGTGGATTGCACCAATCTTTGCATTGCTTCCTTGATCTTCTTGGCTCTTGATCTTTTAATTGGCCCATCTGGAACTTGCAAAGGATCTTTAAGACTAGGCCCACCTTGGTTCGCATCACTCATACTATTTACTGTATGTTTTTTTTACTATCTTAATTCAATTATGCTTTTGCCTCCCATGCATTGGTTTTGTGTAGACCAGAGGATTCATGTCATGATTTTGCTTCTAAAGTATCACATAATAACCTCAGAAACACACAATGTCTAGTAAGATTTTGGCTGCAAAATGCCAAGAGCCTTGAAGTTCAATGGCACCGCTTGGTCTTCTTATGAGGAGAACCAAGGTTCGAATCCCCTCCCCCACTTGTTATAACAATTGAATTATCAAAAAAAAAAAAAAAAAAAAAAAATGGCTGCATAGATCCACTTCCACAGTCCACTATATCTATGTTTTACAACATGTTAATTCAAGCTGGGACCTTGGTGGCCTTATCGTGAGTTAATATTGAAAATTTCCTTTCCAGAATTTAATAGTCAGTCATTCTGAAGGAGATTGTTGAGGAATGGAAGGTATAATTGTTGATGGGGAGGAGGTGCCTTCTCTCTCTCTCTCAAAACAATTTATCTAGCCTCTGAGCATATTCTCTCATTTTTCGCTGAATCCACTTCAGTGGCTAGTTTGTTTAGACCAATTGATCCCTCTCTCCCTCTCTCTGGTGCTTTTAAGTAGGAGTTCAATATGTCATTTGGTGGACTGAAACGCAGTTTGAAACATAAGAAAAGTGATTTGTGCATTAGAAAGCTGCATACCATAAATAACGCGCTTCCCATGAGCTGGGGCTGCACTCTGCAGTATGCACCAGGGAGGGATGGCTTGCAGGGAAGTAGTTGAAGTGGAAATATAGAACTCTCTGCAGTTGATTATTTTCATGAAGTTTAATGGTCCATATGGAACTAGGGTGGCAAGAGTTTTAAAATACTGAATGGCCTTGAAGACTTCATGACAGGAATTACCATTACTGCTAATTTGGCCTTGGAGAATCTTTTCGGCATGATGTTTATTGTGAGAAATAAGCCATGAGGATTCTATTTTCAAACCCGTGTTGTGTATAAGTTCACCAGGTTAGCCAATCATTGTAGAATGGGAAGAAAAATGCAATTAAATCCTAGTCTGTGAGATCAGTGCAGCAACTTGGAGTTAGATTGGACAACTTTATATTTATTGTATTGCTTTATTGTTATTAAGCTGTTTGAGCAATAACATGAATAGACAAAAACGAAAAGTACAATTCATAGTAAAATCTTTCTTCAAGTTTTTGCCAGAGATCTTCAGCAGATTACCTAGAAAGAAGATGTGCTTCATGGTCCTCTTATTGTGGTTTCCTGAATGTTGGATGACATTCTCACAGCTGATTGTTGAGTAAGTGGTAAGTTGGTCTACCCAAAAGGATAATATATATGAACAAGGAAACTAAGAAAACTGTATCCAGTAGAGAAATTTATTTTTTTATTTTTTATTTTTATGAGTGGAGATTGTTGTGCTCAATTTAGAATATAGGTTTTGAAAAGATTAGTAGAGGCTTTTAAGATTGGTGTTGTCTAATAGAGCCTCCCCACTTTTTTGCTGTCTGTAATTTTTCGGTTGGAAATGAGTTGGTAGGTCCTTGTGCTTTATTGTTTTGCTTTCTCTTTTTGCATACCTGATATACACATATGTTGTATAATTTTTCTTTGGTATAAATCTGTAATGGTATTGGAACTGTGACTTGTTAATGTTGCAAGAGTCGACTCATGTGTCTAGCATCCTTTAAAGCCTTGCTAGGAATCTATTTAGATTATAATGCTCTTCGACTGTGTTTGAATTGGAGTTGGTGATGGTCTAACTGTTTGAGGGTTCTGTATTTATTATCAGAACTTAAATAATAATTCACACAAGATAGGGAAATGAAGTAAATAAACAAAATGCTGTTTATGATAGGGAAATGATGTATATAAACAAAATATTGAGGCTTTTGGTTCTGTAGAATTTGTTAGAAAATAATAACTTTCAGGAGAAAGAAATGCTGTATACATCTCTGCTGGACCCAACCCGACTCAGAGAATCAATTGCAAAATTGAAAGTAATTTCCAATTATATTCAGTCAAGGTTGCTTTCAAAAAGTACCAAAGAGTATTTGGATTTTAGTGGATAACTTTTACAAATATTATTCTTTTTTTGGTAATTTTTGTTTCATTTACCAAATTCCACTTCACCGCCTTTATTTCTGTGTCATGTCCAACTCCCCACCACTCAATGCCATTCATTCCTTTCTCTGCTCTTGTACGCTTGAAATTTCTTAAATATTTTTGTCACATATAAATGCATAGAATTTTACTTTAGTCACATATTTTTCACAGGCTTGCTGCAGTATCCATTTTACTGGTTCCTGTTTCAGATGATCACTCCATATTCAATGATTCTGAAAATAATTTCTGGGCAAGGATCATGATGAAGTCTTTGTGGATCTCCATACAGGTGGTGCCAACAATATGCCCAAATTTGTTAGCACTATAAGCGCTTTTAATGTTTACTGTTTACATGGTGATATATAACTAGATGTAAGTTTTATTTAATATAAAAAAAGAACCTTAGAAAGACCTTCACTAATTATAGATAAATATGTGAGATTCAAATAAAAATGCTCAAAACTTGTTATTTCAAATCTTCTTCAATCTCATAAGCCTAAAATAGCAAGGCAAAAACTAATTGACTTCCATAGAAACAGAAGAACCAAAACTAGAAAGAGGATAATATAAAAACTTTGCCTCCATCTTAGCCAAGCAGATCCATAGAACTAGTGATGGAAGAGGACTCAGCTCTGAGATAAGCTGTGTTGCAGGGAACATCGTCGAGGTCTCTTAAAGAAGGGAAAGGGCTATTAAGTTGCATGTCAGTAAGCATTTGACGAAGTTCTGAAGCTTCCTCTTTGAGCTGAGCATTTTCTTGAACCACCCGGTCATGGGACTCCGAAACATGGTTCAGCTTATCTATGAGTTGATGGTTCTCATTCCGGAGCCACACCACCTGTGACCAGAGCTCATCTAGGTGCTTCTGTTTACGCATACGTGAACGGCGTGCAGACTCTCTATTAGATATCATCCTTCTTTGTTTCCTCTCATGGATAAGACTTAGTTGTTGCTCATCAGCTTCATCTGAAGTTGAATTACTGCTGAAAGATGATGACTGTGGATTGAAGTCTTGAAATTGAGGTGGAAGCTGGAAATTGTATAATGGATTAGGGTACTGGTTAAGTTGAAATGTGGGTGTTGTATTCTGTGACATGTTAACGTGAGTTGGGTATGGAGATGGGTTATTTGAAGAGACTAGATAATGGAGTGCTGTAACCTCACTAGGCTGCATGCCTGGAACTTATTGAGTTAAAAAAATTTCAGGGTCTTGGTCCTCTTGGAGAGGAAGATGAATTGTAGATATTGTTGGTGTTATAAGTGGAAGGAAAGCCGTGAGGAGAGGAGGTGTTTTATAGGATGGGAAAAGGTTGAAATGGCCCACTCTCTAAACAACACTGAGGAAGTTTCATAAAGCTCAGACCATTGGTATATCATGCAGATCATGTTTTTTGCTTTCATATGTGGCATTAGCATTACATTGATGTATGGATGGACCTCTATGCAAATATTGAAGTTTTTGTATGTGTTAACCGCAAGAGATTGGCCTAGTACTTCCTAAAGCCTCGTGAGATCTATGAAGTCTTGGATACGAAACCTCTTACCAATATCTTGGGTCATCCCCAAGGGATTCCTCCTTATAATTACTTGGTGTATGTGTGGGACAAGGGATTACATATACTCTGGACACCCTTGTTAGCCAAAAAAGAAAAGAAAAAGTTTTTGTATGTGTTCATTCTTGTTTTATCCATCATGCAGTGTTTACATGTATCCATGCGTGCCATGATGCACATATATAAACAAATTGATGTTGCAATTTGTGATTGTGGATAATCATTTTGAGATCAAATATATGCTTACATAAGAGAGAGAAAGAGGGAGTTCATATTGTGGGAGTAATTATTTAAATGGGAGAATAGTTTGGCAAAGAGAGTAATGGAGTTCAAGAAGTCAATCTATAATATTGGTGTGTTATTTCCAAGCCAGGTCCATGTTTAGATGGTTTTTCACTTAAAAAGACTCAGCCAATAGCGCCATGTGACGTAAGGAATGGTAGGAGGAAGAAGATTGGGGAATGGAAATCTCTTTACTATATCCTTAACTAGGAAATATTATATGAGTTTGATGACTCAAACACCACTTCTATGAGGCCAAATATAATAGATAAACAGGACTTGACCCTAGTTATTTTAATTTTGATGGACCATTGCTCCTCTCTGTGGCATATTTTGTACTAATCACAGTCAATGACAACATGGTAATGAGATTTGTACCAGTTGTTGCCATAAAAAAGCTGATTAAGTTAATTGTCACCCACACAATTTTCCTTTACCACATGAATGGCCAATGCATATGTGATTCTTTAACTTTGAAGTTGGATGAAAGGGAAATGGGTGTGATGTGAATCTTTACCAGATATCATTGTCCATTTCTTAAGTTCCATTTAGTATTATGCATATTGTTTCAAGACAAAAATCATTGGTTTAATAAAGCAAAATGAAGCCATCACCACATAGCCAGGATAGTAAAATATTGAAACGACATCCATTCCAAGCAAAAAAGAGCAATAATTACACAAGTGCAGTAAATGACAAAATTCGCATCAATTTTATATTCAGGTAAAGATCCTTTTCAATTTTTTTAATTAAAAAAAAATACATTTGCAATGCCAGTTTCCACAGGACATGTAAGCAGAGCCTTATTCAATTGATTCTATTAGTTGATAGTAAAACCGATAACTCTAAATACATAACAAATTTCATTATATTTTTTCATAATTGTTAATGTTTTAGGTTATAAGTGGTGTACAATAAAATTGATCTGACAGTGATGTTGAATTAATTATAATTTGTCATCTCAACATATTATCGGTAAAAGTTAAACAAATTGCCAGTGGTAGACTCCTTGTTTGTCCAAGTTGTTCTACTTTAATCAAAAGTGGCCAATAGTTTCTCACCGTCACTTCTATAGCTTGTTTTTTAACATATGTTTGGCACAACATGTGGTAACCTTAATTATAATAGTTAATTTAAAGTGAGAATCAAGAGAATATGTTCTGGACTCTTTTTCCTTATTGACATTTTATGTAGTAGTATTGGATTTTAAAAAATAAATGTCATGTAGTTGGCAACCTATGCTGTAGAGGCATAAGCTTGCACCAAAGAGGGTCACATTCGCACGATTAACACTCTAGTGTCAATTTGATTTACTCAAATTCAATCAGCTTACTAGTAAAATATCGAGAATATCCATGTACTAGTTCAAGTTATGCTAGCTTTATTCATAACCATGGAGAGGATTAGCTATGGTCTTAGCCACTCAAGTTAGTGTCACTGAGTGGAAAAATCTTGCTATATGGTGGTGGGAATGGAAAGGGAGAAAATGGGTGTACTTTGAAATGCATTCTTCCACTAAATGAAAAGCTTTCTAACACATCCATAACCAAAATCTTATTGGTGCAAAATGCTATCCCTCTACACTTGAGGTTGGGTCTGGTTGAGTGGACTGAATGGTCAACAATATCATTAGACAGATTTAGACCCCTCTTTCCTTTCTTGTCTTGTGTTTGTTCTTGTCCTGTTCCTTTTTTTTTTTTTTTTTTCCCCTTCTCTATTTCCGTAAATTTATTTTTCTTTGTGGTATGTATAGTTGAAGACTTACATTATTATGTCGTCTTGCCCAGTTGTACTTGTAGAGTATATACCATACAAAGAAATCATTCGACTGGACATTCCAAGTTGATTTATATATATATATATTTTAGGGTATCTAGAACTTTTTGAACATCTGTGTCTTATAATCCGAGATGTGTATAATTTTTCGTTTTACATACAATGTGTCCTATAATTAGCAGTATGAATCCCTTAGGAGTGGCCTCAATATGCTGGTTTTACGGTTTTGAAGGCTAGAGGGTGGTGACCCCAATCATTTGGCCAACCCCTAATCCTAGCCATTTGATGCAACCTAATATCTTAGAATTTAAATTATACCTAAATGCAAATATGGTTTTTTTTTTTTTTCAATAAAAACAAAGAATCACTACGCTGAATTGCCAAAAAAAATTTTTTTTTTTTTTTAATTCTTATAGGTACCTTTACCCATTTGTGAACACAATTTTATGTTTAATCAGTTTGACTTGATTTACTTTTAGATAGTAAAAATGGAATCAATAATTCCACCCTACCACTAGATGTATAACTTTATATCTTTTTCAAACATGAATTTTGCAAGTTGCATTATTTTAATGGAAATTTAGGCCAAGGGCGTGGAAGGGAATATGGTGTTACGACAATTTGAGCAATACATCTTTTGTCTAAGAGCAAACAGCTTTTTGAAATATGATTTTTTTTTTTTTTTTTTTTTTTCTTGTAGCTTTTTGAAATATGATTTTTCTGACACGTTTTTCCATCTTTCCTTCTGGCTTTTTTTTTTCTATTCTTTTCTTGTAGCTTAAAATCGTGGTTACTTGAATTGTCAAATCCAGGATCATTTGGAACAATAAGTTGGGAATATTTAGTTAGAACTATTTTGATCAAATTAAGTAAAGCATTGAAATGAAAACATATATTATAATTCTCTACTAAATTTTCAAGTCAAATTTCTCTAGGTCTCAAACACTTCACCCGCAACATATTTCAATTCACATCTCTTCAAAAATTAAGCCGAGATAAATAATCTACACAAGAATATAAAGTTGATTGAATCCTTCATCTATCTCTAACCAAGAACTATTATTTGCATGATTATCAGTTGTACATTTAGCATAGCCCTCCATCAATAATTTGATATGAATATTTATTAATCTGAATTATTTGAAATCCATAGATATGCTTAAAAGAATGGTGGAATTTCTAGTTTATATTATAATTTAAAGATACTAAGCTTAAGACCTTGGATAAGCTTAATAAAAAAATCAACAATAAATTTCCATGTAATACATATAAGTTAACGTAGTCTTATTATGTCAATAATATGATAAGAATATGCACAAGAAAATGTATATAAATTCAGAGCTGGACTGCACATAGAATCAGGTCAAGTTGTACTTGTTCAAATTGACAATGTGATAATAAGATTTGCTAAACCTTATTTGACAACTTTGAGAGGAACTGTTTATGACCAAAATCTATTTGTTAGCATAGTCCTATATCAACGATATGACAAGAATATGTGTTAATCGTTTATCAAAAAAAGAAATGTGTTAATTCAAATTAGTTGAAACCCATAGATAAGGTTAAAAATTGTTGAATTTATATTTTAGTATTATAATAAAACAATACCCAGCTTAATTTTTTTTTTTTTTTTTTTTTTTTTTTTTTTGTAGTTTTAATAAAATAATCAATATTTAATTTTCAAGTAAAAAAAAAACCAAAAAAAAAAAAATGTTATCAAGATAAAAACCTAATTAATTATATTTTGAATTAAAAGGCTTTCTTTGTTGTAACTCTATCTTATAATACAAATATTATTAAATTAATAACTTTTTTTTTTTTTTGGTATGAACCCACTCAAATCTCAACCCTTAATTTGAATAAAGTGGTTTTAAACTGTTGACTCTCTCTCTTCCCAAAAAGAATAACAACAAAATTCCCAACCACTGCCTACCGCATTCCACCCCCAAGGCCACCGTTGGAGGAGCTGATAAGGGTGACATCAACAACAGTGAAAAAAAAGCTTGTAAGCCTGCATGACCAAGCCAAGGCTCCTCCGATTTTCTATTCGAGATTGTTGGAGGAGGGCAAATAGATCGACTTCCTTGACATTGTTTCTAACCATTCCGTGTGTCGCAACAAATCTATTGAAGATAGACTCATATGAGTTTGATCCTTAGCATTCCATCTGTGGCACTAAATCCATTGCATAGATCTGAAATTATTGAAGTGGAGGATTCGTGGGTTTCTTTGCCTTCAATCCATTATTTTGGTGTATAAAAGAGGAGTTAATGGATGGAGCTAGTTCTTGACAAGTTTGGGATTTTTTTTTTTCTCAACAGAGGGTTTTGGCCAAGGAGGTAATTGGACCATAATAACAGTGGGTAAATCATAAATGAGTTGTCTCAACTCTCAAGGATTTGTGCAAATAGTTATTTCGTGTGGCACCATCAAGAGTTAATCTTCATATGGATAAAACTTAATTACAGTTCCCTAAGTTAAGTACATTAGGTTCTTAGTTAAATTCAAATATATTAAATTTAAATATTCTTGGAAAAGATAACATTGTTTATGTTTCATTGGTTAATACAACCATGTGTTTGAATTCAATTGGGAAACCTAATGTACCTAACCTAAGGAACTGTACCTAAGTTTTACCCTCTTCATATTCTCCAATGGTGGCGTTACTGTTGGAACTAGGTAGTGATCGACCAATTTTGTTTTGCACCACCGTCACCGTCAATGGTGGTATTCTATCTTTCCTTTTTTTGGGAGTGGGTTGGCTGATGATGTTAATGGAGTTAACCCTTTAAGAAATACTGTACATATGACTTGTTATAATTTGGTGGAGGACAAAAGATTTTTATTCAAATGTGAGGATAGGTACTATTAAATATAAGGATGGTACTATATATGATTTCTTAATATAAATATATATATATATTAAATTAAGATACTAATTAATGTGATGATAGGGTACTATCATATGTGATATTGGTACCATTAAATGTAATGTTGGTACCATCAAATATGACACAAAATTATGGTACTAATCAATGTGATGCTAGTATCAGTTATCATTAAATGTGATAAAGTACAATCAATTATGATGTGAATAAAGGTACTAAATAATGTGATGATGATACCATCATATGTGATATTGGTACTTGATACCATCAAATGTGATGATAGTACCATCAATGTGATGTTTGGGTAACCTACTATGGCAGGTTAACCATTTAAAGGTACCATACCCACGTGAGTACTGTAGATTTATCCCAAAAAAAAAAAAAAAAAGTGATAAGAGTTACAAGAAAAATATATAAATGAAGGTTTAATATGAAACAAATTATCAAAACCTTGGTATTTTTGTGTACCTGGTCATTTTTCGTATAGAATCATGAATAAAATTTCAAAGATAAAAAATAAATAAAATTATTGAATAAAAGACTAAAACTCGTGATATTAAATATAATTAGACTATAACCCGCGCAATGCGCGACTCTTTTTCATTATTTTTCTAAAAATATATTTTTAACGAAGCAACTTAACTAAGAAGAAGGGAAAAATAATAACAATAATGAAAAGTAAAAAATAAATAAATAAATAAATAAAAGAAAAGTGTAAAATAGAAAATGTAAATAATTTTTCTTTGCGCTTAAAAATAAAAATGATCATTTTTATTATATCTCATCAAATGTATTATACAGATTTTTATTATATATCATCAAATGTATTATACTAAGTTTATAAAGATAACTACCAATAACTTTCTAACCTAGTTGCATCAATTCCTTTCAATTGTGGTTTATATCCCAGGGTTGTATTCACTTAGCAAACAAAAAACAAAAAAACTCACTTCACATCATTTATGAATTTCAATCACTTTAGTAAACCTCAATTGTTTCATATAGGGATTATAAATGTTCAGAGGTTTCTCATTTTTTTTTAACTTACAATACTTTGATAGTACAAATAAATAATACAATTGGTCACATATTTAATTATCTCATCTTTACCTTTTTTGACTTTCTTTTATTTCTCTTTTTATCTTTTTTTAGGCAATTTATCACCTATTAATAATCACATAAACAATATCTGTAACCTTAGAAGTCCATCATATAACAAATTGGTCAACGGAGATAAATATGACAATGTCATCTTAAGTCTAATACGAATCTCTTAGGAAAATTTAACACATAGAAAAAAAAAAAAAAAAAAAAAAAAAAAAAAAAAAAAAAAAAAAAAAAAAAAAATGTTAAGATGTTATTCCCTCTACCCCTAAAAAAAATAAAATAAATAAATAAATCAACACAATTGCCTCTTTTGGTTATCTCTAAATGATAGTCCATTGATGTCCTAAATCTCAAATAATTTGAATGTTGCCTCATCAATTCTAATATGAGTGTTGGAAAATAATTTATACTTAACACTTACCCCCCAAAAATATATTAAACAGATAGTTGTCAAGTTATTTAGCATATCCAATTGTATAAAAATAAAATGATCAAGTCAAACTATATTTTATATGCAGTTAGATAGTATCAAGAATTGTAAAAAAAAAAAAAACATTTTTGGTTGCAAAAATAGAGTACTACAACTTAACCAAGTAAAAATACTTCGAATATATCCAATTATATAAAAATAAAAAGATCAAGTCAAACTAAATTTTATATGCAGTTAAATAGTATCAGAAATTATAAAATAAAATAAAAAAAGGAAAGGAAAAAAAAGCATTTTTTGTTGCAAAAAATAGAGGACTACAACTTAACCAAACAAAAATACTTCAAATATAAAATATACATATTGCATATTGCGTAGAAAAACTCATCTTAACTATATCCTCAACTCTCTTCAAGACCAACTCGACTAATGCATCTGCATGCATGAAAAAAATAAAAATAAAAATAAAATAAAAAACCCATATGATTAGAATCAATTTAGTTTGCTTATAACAATACAATGACTATCATCATTGATTTAACTTTTAAAACAAAAAGGAAACGAAACTTTTATGGCCAAACCACATATATAGTTAAAGTATCATTTTTCAAAGTATCTGTATTAATACCTATTTAGCATTCAACTTGGAAAAAAAAACTCAACCTAATTGTAGCAGTTTATAATCTAAACAAATCTTTGATCTTTAAATAAAGAAAATATAATTTTCAAATATGCAATTATCAACATAGCAAACACATAAAAACTTAACCTAAGAAAAGACGAAAAATGAAGATAATACTTATGTAAACTTTATCTTGTCCAAGCTCTTATTTCCACTTAAATATTAAATATTAGAAAATAATTATACAATAGTAAGTAAATTAGACGCAAACAAAAATAAAATATGCAAACAAAAAGAAAATATAATATAAATTGATACAAACCCAGGGATCAAACCCAAGCTCTCACAAAGGGGTGAGACTTTTTGGAGAGAGGAATGACCATTGGGGCGAATGCCCAAGTTGTAATTTAAATGCATATTTGAAATAACATATATTGTGTTGAACAGATTTGACTGGAATATATCTATTTATATATGAATTAATTAATAAGACCATTTAATTTATTAAATATGAGCATTTAATTGAGCAGTAGGTATTTAATTTATTAATGATATAGTTTTTATTATGAGGTAGTGGATATTTAATTTAGTTTATTTAATTCATGTGCCACCTAAGATGTTATGTGTCAAGTAGAAGACGTTGCCTTAGATACCACATAGCAGAAAGATGGCAACGTCTTCTATATATATATATATATATATATATATATACTAGTCGCAAACCTGTGCGATGCACAGGAAAATTATTGAAAATAAAATCTAAATTAATTTTGATTCCTTTTACTTCTTTTTTTGAATATATATATATATATTTTTATTTTTTTTTTTTCTTTTTTGTAGTTCAAAATGTTGTAGGCAAGATCGATAAAGAGACTTTACGAATCGGATTTAGGATAGATCTTACTTTTTGGTTTAAAAAAATAACTAAGAAAGTATTTACCATAGGATAATTAAAATTTAATATAATGTAATTTTTCTTTTGGCATAAGTTGAATATAGTCCAATTTTTATAAAACACGATTCATGTTTATATTTACCATATGGATCATGTTTCCATCCAAAAATAAAATAAATGATACTTAAAATAAGAAGAAGGACAAATAAATACATGGACACATGATTATATGATCAAACCTAAATAATTTTCATAACTCATTTCAAGCTCACATGGTTTCATTATAACAAATCCATCCATCTTTCTCCATTGCCAGCAACAAAATTAAATGAAATACATAAGAAAAAAAAAAAAAACTCTAAAAATCTTGATGAAAATTGATAATTATGATTATTATTAAAAGATATTTATATTGTGTTTATATATGGAATATATTTTAGTATTAGATATTAATTATGATTGTGTTTTATATATGGAATAATATATTCTTATATTAAAGAAAATATGATGTGTCAAAATTCTAATGGAATGTTTAATAATAGAATAAAATTTAAATTCAATTAGAAAATATATATTAAAATAATGAGGTGTAAAATTGTAAGATTTCAAAAGCTTATGTAGCGCAATATGATGAGGTCAACCAAAAATCAAAAAGCTTCGGTTTTACATTATAGTATAGATATATCATTTGAGACATTACCAAAAACACAATATGCATGCCTAACAGACTAAAAAGATTTTGATTTGTGTCCAATATATTGTCTTAGAGCTTGGATTTTCCCATGGTAGACGCAAACATTAAATTAATTTTTTTTAGAAATTCGTATTTTTCAAATGTTATTTAAAAATTATATATATATATAAATGGAGCTCGCTAGTTTGTTCACAGTCTCCAACTCACTTAAACGTCACTCATGCATGAAGGATTGGCCAACAATCAGCATAAGGATACACCCAAATTCACACTCATTTCCACAACCTATTGGGACGGCATGTTGTGAATAGTAAATCATTCTATTATTAGGATCCACTGTTATTCTGTCAATTTTTTTTGAATTTTTTCATCAATTACAATTAGCCACTTTAGTAGATTGTGAAAAATAATGTGAATTTTGGTGTGTCCAACCTAGTTTTCTACTACTAAGCCACCATCTTAGTTAATTCAAAAAAAATAATTTAGTCCGCTTGAAAGCTTTTATAGAATATACTTTTTTTTAAAGGAATTGTAAAAAATGTTTTTTAATAAATTTATTAACCCCTTTATATTGTTGAAAACCCTAAAATAATCAATTTCACTTCTTTATGAGCAAAACTTAAATACAACAACTTAATTATTTCGAATCTAATTTCATGTTGAAATTCACTAATTTGTACTTAAACAACAATAAAACCATTTGAAAATATAAATTTTCACCAATACCTTTTCTATCACATTTTTGTCACAAACCGAGATGAATCTCTCCTTTACCCGTGAAAAGTACCACTACTCTCTCAAGTCTCAACAACCTCCAATCCGTACATGATAAAGTTGAGAAATCTGCGATGGTTCTAGATTCAAACACTTCCTCCTACAATGAGCTCATTCAGTCTAATGTAGAGATCGGTTTTTTGTTTTTTGTTTTTTGATGGGGCTCATCAAAGTCAGTGTTGGAATTGGCGTTAGGGTCAATGAACTTAGCGTTTTGAGGTGAGTTTTGATGTTTTGGCTCTTGATGGAGACGAGGAGACAAAGATAAACTATTTTTTAATAAAAAAGTTCAGTAAGTAGTTAATTGATTCTAGAAAGCCTTCAAGGAAGAAGGGATCACATGAATTATGATAAGTGAGTTTATTGTTTTGTTTCGGAATCACCTAAAGAAAACATTTTGTTTCTTTTCTATTTAATCTATCCATAAATTTTTTAAATTTCAAATGATAAAGAGTCCAATCATTGATAAGTTTTATTTGTTTAGAATTGGTGAAATTGTAGTTCATATTTCTCTTTATATAGGATGAGACGGGATCAGAGCATGGGTGTCTCCTCCTCATCCTATCCCCGCTTCTTTATAAGGAATATTTGCACGAGATAAGATCAGAATAGATCAGAGACACATTAAAGACATTTTTCTATCCTTAATAAAGTGGTTCCGATACTTATGAGATATAGAGGAAAGAAAAAGAGTTTACGGTCATGAAAATGCTAAAAAAAGAAAAGAGATACAAATATATATAAAATCAGAATAGGACAATGAGGTAGGATGGGACGCGTAAAATCCATTTCGTCCACGTCACTTCTTGGAGACGAGAAACATTCACACGAAACATAGGGAGACATTTTTGCCGTCCCTACTCATCACAATGGCCCAGACGATTCTGCCACTGATTGTGTCATGTTTGTACACATATAATATAACATAAACTGGGGGTACTAGTATTACACCTTTTCAAATACAATAAATAAAGTTATGGATTTAATATTTTTACATTAATGTTGAAATATCAAATTATGAATTATAAATAATAAAATAAAATAAATGATGAGTTTACGTAAGAATTAATAAAATTATATCACGTAAAAATATTATGTTTGTAATGCTGTTCCAAATATTGATTTGCAAAATTCATTGATGTGGGATCCTAGCTTGCGTCCTATGCGCACTATAAACAGGACACAAGCCGCGCCCTGAAAAATTGACCCACCTTTCTCTCTCCTTAAAAAAGTAATGATAAAGCTCAACTCAGGTGCCCCAGCCCCTCACCCAACTTGCATAACATATCTTATCTACCCCAAAGATCATTACCCATATCCCACACCCAATACCTATTTTACCCTTGCATTTCTGGCCTTTACATACTACCACAATACAAGAGAAAGGACAGTTTGGGAAAACGCGTTTTCTATGCAAGGGACAATGCCCTAAAATAACGGTAAAGGTCATGCACGGAGGGGTACTTGATTTAACTAGTTCTCTTTTCGTACCAAAAATAAAAATGTAGTCTTTGATCGCCAAGGCCCCTAGCTCAGTAGGGGCTATCGGGGGGACGAGAAAAACGCGGGCGCATGATAGATGACCTGTGGGGTCCTTGCTAACGAGCGCGCGTGGGTGCTTAGTGCACCACCTTCTAACCCTATTGCTCAACTTGTCAAATCAATTAAAAGGCCTCTCTCCAAATTTCTGTTTCTCTTCAAACTCTTTTTTTTTTTTTCTTTTTCTTTTTTTAATGTTGGGTAGCTTTTTTCAGGTTTCTCCCACTCATAAAGCAGACTGGATACAATTTTTTTGAGGTGTTGTCACTTGCACCCCACTAAGGCAACCTTAATTAATTTATGTTAATTGGTGATGATACATATATATGATGCCTAAGGAGGGGATAAGGGCTGGTTATGTTTTTATTTTCATCTTAGAAATAGGTTGTTAATATTAAAAACAAAAATTGAACAACTAAGATTAGTTTTAAACTTCCATTACCATTACTAAATATGCTTTCTTTTATTAAAATAATAACATATGTTTTCTAAAAAAGTTTTTTAAAAATTTCTTTTTGAAAGAAATAGAAAATTTTATAACACCTACACTTTGTTTATCTCAAATTCCATAATAGGTTTCACTAGAAGACATGTTAACTCGTATTTCCTTTTTTCTATTTTACCTTTCTTTTGTCATTTTGGATAAAAAATAATTGGATTATACATTATAGTATATTACATTCTCTAATGACTCACGTAACATTTGAACAAAAGGACTGTGAAAGCAGCTAGTTTCCAAACACCAAATGATGCTTTGTTAAACTATTTTCAGTTTTCAATTTAAGAAATAAAAATATCATTTTAAACATCTTGTTTGTAAGTTTTCCTTTTGTTATCTAAACACAACTTTTACAACTATTTTCTGAAAACAAAACCAAATAAGATCATTATCCAAAATATCATATGATTCTTTGTGGAAACCAGATCTTCCTTGTTCTCTTCATTTTTTACCAAACCAAAAATAAAATTAAAAAAATCCAACTTTACAAACTTTTATAATAATGAGAAAAAAACAAGAATTCTAAAACATAATAGGGTAAGGCGTGCATTTGGTTATTGTGTGAGGAGGATGCAAACTAATTACAATAGACATTAAAGTGAATTATCTTTCTTTTCTTTTTTTTTTTTAAATATGAGGTTGAGAGGAGACAATGTTCACCATCCGAACCACGTGTTTTGATGTCATTTGTCCTAAAATTTTAAGGTAATAAATTCAATAACTTAACTATTGTTCTAACAAATATAAATAGAGTGTGAAATAATCCAAATATATATAATAAATAAAAAGAAATTCACAGAACTAATTAATTCTATGTGAATATTTACGTGCCCGAAAATTGGATATTATGACCTATGTAAATTTTATGTTGATTATCATTCGTTAGATTGGTAAACTTTTTTGATATTATGATACTCAAAGCATGGCCACTCAAAACTTCCTCCCAAAAAGAAAAATCAAGAACCTTGATACTTGTTTTTTTTTTCCCAATGGGGTCATGAGATCTCAAGAGATTGGTTGATTGAGGATAAACCCATCATCAGCTAACACGACCTTCTTCATCATTTACCTTTTCGCCCCACTTTTTGTTTATATATAAGTAATTAAAATATTAATCCCCTTAGCCTAAATAATAAATAATATAATACTTTTATGTGTTTTAATAAGATAATCATCTTTGGTACAATGTATATATGCATTTATATATATAATGTTGCGTGGTGCATTTAAGAGTAAGACGAAATCGCATGCATAGTAGTAACACTTTGATTACGTACTTAACATAAGTTCTTGATCCACTAACAATATGTGGATAATAAAGGCATTCGCTTATTTTAACAAAATTGGCGTTGTCCTTCCATTTTAAAATCAGGGTTAACACATTTGTCTTTGTCATTGATATTGTTATTTATTGCTGCTGCTAGTTGTGTCATTATGTCAGTGGTCTTAGATTATCCAAGTATATACTGTTTCAACTTTTGTCATGTCTTGGGATGCTACGGCACGACATGACCTGGCAATGACTAAGCTTTATTTATCTTAATAATTGCAACTGTGTCGGTATCCCTTGGTGCTTAAACTCTGCAACTTCTACATTAATTGGTTTAGGCCTAACTCATTTGGATGTTAATAAGGCTTGTTCAAGCCAAGTTGAACACAAAGTCTAATACTGATATATCTTGATTTAAGTCATAATTGAGGACTGGATATATGCACTATAAATATAACATATATTAATTTCACATTAAGTATAATAGATATGCTAATATCCTCCCTCCAATTCAACACGGCACAGAGGAAGCCAACTTGAATGTGGAAATGTGATACGATGAGGTAGATGAGATTTAATGAACATATCAGCAATTCGATTTTCAAAGGAAATAGACTATATAAGGGGAGAATATGGTGCTAAAAATGGTGACAAATAAAGTAGTAGTTGATCTCAATGTGTTTAATGCGTTCGTGAAAAACATTGTTGTGAGTAATATGGATAGTACTTTGATTGTCACAGTAGATAGGGGTTGTCGATGTCAGAAATTTTGCAATGACCGAACCCGACCCCCATTGGGCTGTGGCTCATGCAAACATGCAACAACAACACTCATGTGTGTGTGTGAGAGGAGAAGAATACACGAGATTCGAAGTTACCACCAATCATCGGGAAATTTAAAGTGTTATTAGTCACCTATGTCTAATTGATTTTAGTTATCTTTATTTAGACATGTAAAATCGGTTCTTAAACTAGAGATGGGTTTGGAGATTTGCTTATACATGGAAAAGGTGTTAGACACCCCACGACATCTACCTTTCGACGGTTACCTCCCCTCCAATTTTTTTTTTTTAATTATTATTATTTACGTTTGCTTAATTAAACGGTGGGTTTTTAGGGTTAGGGGAAATTGTGTAAATTTTGTCGTGCATGCTTCAAAAGTGATGCATGTGGATCGACTTCAATTGGTTTTCAAAGAGCTCTTTCTTTTTCTTTTCTTTTTTTCAATATGAGTAGAGTAAGGTTTCAAGGTTTGTAATTACTCTTTCAAGCTCTAAGGCCATGGTGCAAAGTGGAGGATGTCCTTTTTGAGATATGATCTTTTTAAAGGTGTGTAAGTTAGATTCCATTATCACTGATATTTGACCAAAGGTTCATTACTTCATGACCAACCGATCATTAATGATCAATGGGGTATTTGTTAGCTTATAAAGTGGCCTTGGGGATTAAAGGGTGCTTGAAATGAAGGATATCAGGCTCAATGTTTCTGACATCAGGATTTTCTTGGCACAACCTCTTTAGAAGTATTTGCTCCTTATCATGTAGGTCTTTCAAAAGACCGTAATGTAAGGCTTTGGTTCTCTTAAACTTACGAGAGGATAATCTTGGCTCTAAAATTTACTTAAATTGTTTTCCTAAAGTCAAGGATTACTTTTTGTTAAAAATTCATTCCATTAAGCATTTTACGCTTGATCTTACACTCAGTTTGGCTTTCTTTGATTTTTTTTTTTTTTAGCCCTTGTCTCTTCTTTTCTTCAAGCCGACTTTCTCTTTTCTTTTCTTCTTTGGATCTTTTTCCTTCTATTGTTTGGGGCCTCATTTTGGCCTTAACAGCCTATGACTTGAATTTTCTTGGAAGTCTCGTTTACTCGTTTTGTTTGCTTTAACACAGCGTGAGACTCTTACAATAATTTAACCTGCCCCAATATTGTGAGTAATCCTTTACTAGCTTCAAATCGAAAGGAACAAAAAGACTCAACTTGGCTAGCAAGTGACATTTCTCTACAAGCGGGAAAGTAGGAAAATATAGGTCTTTTCCATCATCTTGGGTACTAACTTCTTAGCCTAGAGAGCTTGAGTGCCATTACATAGATCTTGGTGAATTTTAAAACATATTTATTGGATCAACGAGGTTCACAAGCGGTATAATTGTTTAAATAGAAAAAACAATGTCTTTGTCATTTCATATCCGATTAGTTGATGAGTGAAGCTTGAACCTTTGGTCATCTCATCATTTAGGTAGGATCCTCCTCCAAGTTAAATGCTTCAAGTGTTTGGGAAGAAATATTTTGGCAAGAGTGTATACGGATCACATTCCACGTCTTCTCAATAGTGGATGACTATTTTACTCGGATGTCTCATTTTCTATGAGTGGAATTTTGGTGTCGACTCCTCATTCTCAAAGGTGCATGCATTCCAAAACAAGCCTTTCTATGATTTTACATTACTTGTTTTTTTTTTTTTTTTTCTTACACATTTTTATTTTGAAAAACTTGGACAAGATTACAACAAACCTAATCAATTGGGATGAAAATGACCAGTTTAGGATAAAAGGGATCAGCGATGGCATGTCAAGAGTTGGAAAGAATCCGTCTCACCGGGGAACATGCAAAAATAGTCTCAAAGCACGTTTTGTGTTTTGCTTTGGCATAACAAAATACCAAAAGAAGCTTGAATAAAGAGACATGTCATCATGACAGAAGGAGACTGCTAGAGGCTACATGAACGTGACTTTGATACCATAAAGAATATAGGGGAAAGAATCAGAGTTTTTTTAAGACTGAAATGCACTGTACACCCTCTAAGTTTGATCAGTTTTGATTTTGTTACCTAATGTTTAAAACTTTTGATCTACTCCCTCTTCGTTTGGTTCTGTTTGTATTTAATTTAGCCCTCCCGTCTAAAAAACTTTACCCATGGACATTAAGCGCCAGCTATGCTTGTCATGTGTGTTAGTTGGACCAATCAGTTTATGCCACGTGTAAAATGTAATATAAAAATTTTAAAAATTGAAAAAACAATCAAATAAATTCTTTAAAATATAAAAATTACAAAAAATAAAAAATAAACATTTTTTTAAAAACAAAAATAAAAGGAAAGAAATCACATTAAGAACAAAATTGAAAATGTTTGAACCATCCACACAGATTCTATCTACTCCACTAGCAACATCAATGAAACCCAAACGTAATGAATCCAAATCAATTCAAAACTTGCAATTCGAAAAACCCAAATCTCCAAACTCAAACCCCACAAAATCTAAAAAACCCAAATCTCCAAACCCACCCGCTCCACACTTCGCACACCACAGCCGATGTCGGCAAGGAAGCTAGCAGCGACGCTTTGGGAGATGAATGAGATTATGTTGCCAGGTCCATTGCCACCACTACTGTCACCGGGAGATCCGAACTGGACCTTTTTGTTCCCATACCAACTACTCTTCGCGCCGCCGTAATCGTTCTTGTAAGGCCTCGACGAGGAAGGCGGTGGAGACCTAAAATTGTCTCTATCTCCATCGAATCTACCACCTCCACCGACACTACCACCATTAGCAATAGCAACAGAAACAGTAAAAAAGGTCTTCCTATTGAAAAACATCAACTCAAGGCGTTGATCCAAATACATAACATAGGTTCTAACAAAAGCGGAGTGGTCCCAAAAGCTAGAATGAGCTTTGTTCTTGAAATCAAACATGTTCAAGCTCAACGGAGCAACCCCAAGCTTTTCAACTTTCCTCAAACCCTCACTCACACTCCGAACCTTCCTTTCTTTAAGACCCACCGAGATTCCCTTCGCCACAAGCTCCACACTTAACACTGCGACGAACTGCGAAGAGAAGAGAGTGAGATCTGAGAGAAGGAGATAAAATTTAAAAAGAGAGAGACAGATCAATAGATTTGAGAAAGGCAAAAAGAAAGTAAAGAAAAGAAATAATGGTAAATAAAAAAAACAATAATTTAATTTTTATTTTTTTTTACACGTGAACAAAACAATGTTGTTTTCATGCATTAATACTACGTCGTTTTGGAATAAGTTGGCACTTAATGTCTAGGGCTAACTTTTTTGGACGAGAGGGCCAAAATTCAAACGGAACCAAACTAAAAGGGAGCGGATCAAAATTTTTAAATATTAGAGAACAAAATCAAAATTGTCCAAACTTAGAGAGTATACAGTGCAGTTTAGTCTCTTTTTTTTTATTTAAATATGAAAACCTCTATATTCAATATGTTTTAACTCTCCAACTCAAAAAAAAAAAAAGGTTTTAACTCTCTACACAAGAGAGGGGTATATATACAAGATATAGGGAGAGTTACAATAAAAAGGGTCCACCTAGAAGGCCTTGATTATGCCTTGAATCAAGTTAATTGATATACCTCGATTCAAGCCATAATTCAGGAACATAACAGATATTTTTTGAAAGGAGAGGGCTAACATAACAGATATTTCAAATTAAGCATAGTAGTTGATTATAAATAAAATAAAAAATTAAGCATAGTAGTTGATTATAAATAAAATAAAAAATTAAGCATAGTAGTTGATTATAAATAAAATAAAAAATTAAGCATAGTAGTTATGTTGACAATCTCAAACACCATATTCTCGTGATGTACCCCTCTCAATTTTCTTGCCCCCTAATTAGACAAGGATAATTTTCTAACTACCCAACCTTTACGTTGGATTGAGTCTTGATCATCTTCACTAAAATCAAACTTTTTCTCGAAATGAGACACAATTAATTTAATTTAATAGAAATTAACTAGTTGTTAACCCGGCAATGCACCCAAAGTTGAAAAAAAAAAATTATATATGATATATGTTTAATTAATAAATATTAATAAATAAAAAGTAAATTAAATTTTTTAAATAAGTAAAAAATAAAGTATAGAGAATTTTAGAAAAGATATACCTAATTTAGTTAGAATTTTTTTTAGAGAAAATCAAATTTAATTTAATCAAACTTTATTTAGTGTTGGGTTACTTTATCTAAAAAAGACATGAGTTAATTAGTTTAAACTAACATAGTTTAACACTATTTGTAACTCTAAAAATCAAATTAAAAAAAAAAAAAAAAAAATCTATCAAGAATGATAATATGCAAAAATATATAGGTTTGTAAAAGTTTATATAACATCAATATTAATGGAAGTTGTGAATTGCCCTATTATTTATGATCACTGATAAGGTATGTTGTGATATGCACCCTTTCCTTCAGACATTTTTCTTACCAGTTGTCGCTTGTCTATGTTTCAATGGCGTGCATGCTTCTTATTAATTAATTCTAATTATTATTATTATTTTTTCTGTTTATCCTCTCACCAACTTGATCCCAATCCAATGCTAGCTATAAAATTTCTTGTCATGGAGCAAATATAATCTTTTTGAAGCATAAAATGATGGAATTATCTTGGAGAAAAAATTTCGTCAACAATTTCAAGTTGTCAACTACTAATACTAACAGATAAAATTTTACGTAATCAATTATCTGGAGTCTCCTCTAGCCAACAATTTTTGTCGGCTACATACATAATTTCTGTTCACCTATAATTCAAAAATAAAAAAGAAAGTTGCAAATGATTTTTATACATAGATTCTAGAATGCGGGAGGCAATGCAATGTGGGCAGCTAGTATTAGTAACCATCAATTGTAACCAAAACTAACCATGAAGGGAGCATAAGCACCGTACCCAAAAATAAACAAACAAATAAACCAATCAAAAGGCCAAAGCAAAACATAGGCAACAATTTCTTTTCACAATTTTCAAATTCATAATGATTGAAGTAATAATGATCATTAGTCCCCACACCCTTCAAAAATATCAGATAGGGGCCGGGGAGGGGGCTTTGTAGAAAAATATGTACCTAAGCCACTTCTGAGGACCACATACGCAATAGAATTCTAGAGGGAGTGAGTGCTTTTTTTGATTGCCTCTTTGGGCACTATGAGAGCCATACGACTCTCCCCCATTAACGAAAATGACAACTTCTTTTCTTTTGTATTTTTACTTTTTGGTAATGTGTTTTGCTAGTGATGTAACCCAAATTAAATTAGTTAAAATAGATGAGAAAGTGGGTGGTGTGGGATATAAAGGCCTTCGACCTACATCTTGGTTAAGCCCATGATCAAAACAAGTCCTTTACTGTACAAAAGGGCTTCGTGTCCTCAATTCAATTCAATCCCCGTTCCCCCCCTCTCGGAGACAAGGGACGATCCATGCCAACCTCGTGTTTAAACTTTAAACATGAGGGCCAAGCATGAGGGAGTGCCTCTGGCCATGGAGGTCAGCCAAGATAGCCTCCCTAGACCTATGAAGATAATGAATAACTCAGGAAATCCACGGTAAACACAGATTGGCATGAAGAATAATCCAAAGTAAAACTTTTTCCCCCTCACCCAAGAACGGAATTAGGAAATTATTTTTGGACGGGTTAAAAGTATTAAGAAAATCTCGACAGTATAAGAGAATTTTATTTAATGATAAAAAAGGTACACCTAGTCTAGTAGCAGCTCTAAGAATTTTTTTTAAAGAGGTTTAGTGAGCTGAGTCTATTAAGATCTTAAGTCAAGAGTGTTCAATATTTTATTTGAATGTATTCGATTTGGGTTTGGAGGACTTAAATGGTGGGCTAATGACTTGATTTTTGTTATTTTCCTTATTCTTTTTTAAAAAAATTATATAGGTGAAATTTAAAAAAAAAAAAAAAAAAAAAAAAAAAAAAAAAAAAAAAAAAAAAAACATGGGGTTGCCTAGCCAACTATGGCTTTGTCCCTGCCCTCACCATGCCATTTATTGCTCCCAATCAGCATCAATCATATTTAATACTACTTGACAAGTGATTAATATTGCAGTCCGGAGAGACTGGAAAAGGGGGTGATGTTCCTCACCCACTTCAACCCGAAAAAGGTCGTATTGTTGAAAAATCTAATATGGCAGGAAGATGTGTTGCGTGTGCGACCCATCGTATCTATACTATAATGTAAAAGTGAAACTTTTTGACTTTTGGTTGACCTCATCAAGTTGTGCCACATAAGTTTTTGAAATCTCACAATTTTACACCTTATTGTTTTAATATATATTTTCTAATTGAATTTAAATTTTATTCTATTATTAAACCTTCTATTAGAATTTTGACACATCATATTTTCTTTAATATAAGAATATATTATTCCATATATAAAACACAATCATAATTAATGTCTAATACTAAAATATATTCCATATATAAACACAATATAAATATCTTTTAATAATAATCATAATTATCAATTTTCATCAAGATTTTTAGAGTTTTTTTTTTTCTTTTTTTTCTTATGTATTTCATTTAATTTTGTTGTTGGCAATAGAGAAAGATGGATAGATTTGTTATAATGAAACCATGTGAGCTTGAAATGAGTTATGAAAATTATTTAGGTTTGATCATATAATCATGTGTCCATGTATTTATTTGTCCTTCTTCTTATTTTAAGTATCATTTATTTTATTTTTGGATGGAAACATGATCCATATGGTAAATATAAACATGAATCGTGTTTTATAAAAATTGGACTATATTCAACTTATGCCAAAAGAAAAATTACATTATATTAAATTTTAATTATCCTATGGTAAATACTTTCTTAGTTATTTTTTTAAACCAAAAAGTAGGATCTATCCTAAATCCGATTCATAAAGTCTCTTTATCGATCTTGCCTACAACATTTTGAACTAAAAAAAAAAAATATAATAAAAAATATTCAACAAAGGACAGAGTTTGGCTACAAACTGGTTTATTGCTAACTTGCTAGTTGCTACAACCCATTATGTGGCAATTAATAAGATCATCCATATGTACTTTAGTCACATGACCTATTTAATAAGTCATGTTACTTCTTTAAATAATACATGTGGATGGTCTTATAAACTGCCACGTAGTGGGTTATAGCAAACGAGCTACAAATTGGTTAGGAATCAAAATTAATTTAGATTTTATTTTCAATAATTTTCATGTGCATCGCACATGTTTGCGACTAGTATATTGTCTAATTGGAGAAAATGGCTTGTCGTAAATCAAGGCTCTTCTTTTTTGTTCATTTTCACTGCTTTCACTGCTTTACTACTATACTTGCCTTGATAGTTCATATTTCATAGTTGCATTGCATACTGTATTATCATCATATTTTGTAATAATTTGTCTCTTTTTGTATAGGAGTAGGACTCCCTCTCCTCTCTAATCATGCTGGTCTCTTTGGAGGACTTTCTTCCAGTCACGTTGCTTACCCTTGCTTATGTGAGTTCTCATAAAAAAGCATACAAAATACGTACATATTCAATTGGTATATATTTCAGATCCCTGCTTGGTTAGGGATTGGCCTTTTCTATCAAAGGTGTCTGGAGCATGGTGAACAATGGAATTCAGTTAAAATTCTTCAAACTCAACTGATTGTTTCCCTGTGTATTTTCAGAAGGATACACGTTAAAATATATTTAATGTCATGTTGTTTGAGTTTGCGACCTCCAAATATATATAATTTGATATTTTAAAGATTCATATTGACTGTAGAATCTTAGACCTTAAAATCTATGAGAACCTTATATATATTTTGTGCACTTGTTGTTAAACTGTAGTTGTTTGAACAAAAATAAAATTTATAATTAATCAAATTCATTAATCAGTTTTATCCAAACTAATCACTTAATTAATTATCCAATTTCTGTAAATAAAAAAAGGCGTGTTTGGTCGGAATTATGCCTTAATGATAAAAGACTTGGTTCAATTCAGAAATAGTAAACACTAACTGATTTACTTATGATTTTAATGTAGAAATTGGTATTAAACAATCTCTAAGATAAACCTAATCACAGATTTAATCTCGAGATCACAGTTCACAGTTTATTCTTTTATAAATGTAACAAACTTGAAATTTAACAATGCTGTGAATAATAATACATTGTAAAATATATATATTGAACAGTAATTGAGTACATTCACTTCGAATATGAACAAGAACAATAGAAACTTACAAAATGAGAAGTTTCCTATTACCCTCACACACTTCAAGAACCCGAACTGCAAGATTTAAGTCTCACTCAAACTAAAATTACACTAAAAGCACTCAAACACACTGTGTTTTATACACTTTTGAACACTCGAACACACTTTAGAACACACTTAAACACATTTGAACACACTTTAAACACACTTTGAATCACAAATGAACTCCTGAACTCTGGAAAATACGCGGGGTGTGTAACTATCTTCTTTTCTTCTAATTATACCTTCATCGAGCAGCAGTTTCTTCAATTAAACAGTTACTTTCCTCATTTTGAATTTCAAATCCTCAATAGACCTTGTCCAATACAAAGTAATAATCTTCTTGGAGATGATAACACCTGTCATATAAGTTTCTAGATTGTTAATAAACTGTTACTTAGTAGTTTCTTAGAATCGAACTGCTTTGTAACTGTTTTTAGATGAGTTTGGACATGACCTCAAAGTATAATTGGGTCTTTACCATCTGGGCTTCTATTAAAGTAATATAACTTATTTCATTTAGGCCCAAACAGTAACTCTAATCTTTTTAGTAAATAACTTATTTAGGCCCAATACTGTTCGCAAGCCCAAAAGTTATTTTTATGTACAAACAGTAGTTTCCTGATTTAATTAGTTTAAACTTGGAGTGTGTATAATCTTCATATTGATCTATATACATTACATATATACTTATATTATTCTTGTCCAATTTTTACACTGCTTGGGAATCCATGCTTTAGTTTTAGAATTTGGATACAACTCTGATGGAATATATATTATGCACTTGCTGCATGCTTGAAGTTGCTCTAGTAATAATCTTTTTAATCATCTAGAAAGCAGCTTTTACTTATTTAACTGTATCTTTGGGTGTAAAATGTACCTTCACTAGTATATATACTGAAGCAGATTTGAACAAGTAGCTTTCATTTTTCTGCCATGTGTTGGATATTGTACACTATCTAGAAAACGTTGCATTAATTGCTCAATTTGCACTTTGTATTTCAATAATTTGACATAAGATCAAACTTTGATATGGAGCACACACTAACGCATGGGGCAGTGTATATATATATTATGGTAAGGGCAAAACTTACATAAAGTAAGTTAGCTGCAGTTGGTCCTGTTCCCTGCATAAAATTAGGACACGTGTCTAATTAACTTTCTCAGCAAACGGCGTTATTTTTTTGCCTGCTCTCTCTCTCAGCTCAGCTACTTCCTCTCTCTCTCATCTCAGCTGCTCTCTCTCTCCCATCAGGCCGCCATTGCTGAGCTGAACACCACCATCAAACACCACTCCGCAAAGAAACCTCCTCCAATCACACACCGAAACAAACCCAAACACCATAAACCCATAAAGTCAGAATCACATACTCCATAAAAAACTTAAACCCCTTTCCCCTTGTAAAACAGTGGCTTCCTCCAAAAAATCCACAGCAAAAGATGAAAGAATCGAACAACAACAATGGGTTGTACGAAGGAAGCCATTGTTTTTCAAAGGGAAAAAATCGAACAACAACCCAGTACCCAGATACATAACCCAACAACAACATCAGCAACAAAGCTCGCAAATCCGACTAAAATCGGAGCCGGAAATGGGTAAAAAAACAGAGATTGTTTAGGCGTGGTCGTCGGCGAACTCATCTCCGACGACGAGCGCTCCGTTGTCGCCGACTCCTGGTCCATCAAGAGCGAGTACGGCAGTACTCTTGACGACGACCGGCGCCAGACCGACGCCGCCGACGCTATCTCAGCCGCCAACTTCCCCGCCCCTTCCTCCGATTACAGGTCTTTCTCTCTCTCTCTCTCTCTCTCTCTCTCTCTCTATATATATATATATATATATATAACTCTCTGTTTGAGTTTTCGGTGTGTGATTGGAGGAGGTTTCTTTGTGGAGTGGTGTTTGATGGTGGTGTTCAACTCGGCAATGGCGGCCTGATGGGAGAGAGAGAGCAGCTGAGATGAGAGAGAGAGGAAGTAGCTGAGCTGAGAGAGAGAGAAGGCAAAAAAGTAACGCCGTTTGCTGAGAGAGTTAATTAGACACGTGTCCTAATTTTATGTAGGGAACAGGACCAACTGCAGCTAACTTACTGTATGTAATTTTTGCCCTTATGGTAATACTCATTGTTTTGACAATATATCGTGCTGAAATGTCGGATTTTGTCATGATAATCTTAAGATACATTCTTAAAGCTTTGGAATTCCATATCTTTAGCCCAAAAAAAAAAAAAAAAGTCAAAACATATAACAAAGATAAATTTATTACCTCAATTATCAAGTATGGACACACAAACCTGATTGTAGATGAAAGATTAATCCTCGAATTCATTGTGGCTCCTATGGATATCCCTCAGTAATTTTAGTGACAACACAGTGGATTCTGGGCTCTCCTTATGCCATGGAACCACAAGAGATCCATTTTCTACCCACCAAAATTTGTATCTTATCATCTACATTCTTACTAAAATCACCCATTTTGTTTCATGCTTTGATAGCTTTACGTACACTTAGTTATCAGTAAGTTGCATTTTCTCAAACACCTCCGTACAAAAGACCTAATTCAGGCCAAAGCTACACTAAGATATTAATTAACAAATCAAATGACCATAAATTAAAGGGAAAAAATAAAAATAAAATTACGGGCAATAATTAGGAGCATGGAGAGGTGATATGTTGTTCTCATTAACCAAATTAGCAAGAGCCGGGTAGTGGTAGAGTATTTTAAATGCCAAACCTATCACCAATGAGAACAAGTGATTGGTCATTTTGAATAAAAAGTTGGAGAAGGAAAAAAAGTTTGGCATATATACAAGAAATTTAGCCTTTAGCGACCAAAATTTCAATGATAACTTAAAAGTTGTCGCAAATAAGTAATCATTAACGACGACAAATCATTGTCATTGCTAATATCCAAAACAAACTAACAACAGCAACGACATAAAAAGTCGTCATTATATTGGCATTGCAAATTAATTTTTATAATAGCAACGATAATAGTCGTCGCTAATAGCTATTTATCTGTGACGACATTGTCTGTTATCGCAAATATGTAGCCAAAATAATAATAAACATACATGATTTTATATTAGCGATGATAATTTTCGTTGCTAATATATATTGCTTAGCAACAACCCACAATGTCGTGGTTGATAAGTACTTTATAATGACGATGAGAAAAAATAGATGGCATAAGCTAACGGTGTTAACTTCAGTTTGCCGACTAATGCTTATGTCATCTCTTTTTTAAAGATATGATGACTGACATTGTATTCTGAGACTATTTAATAATGTCCACATATTTATTATGTCAATAGTTCATCCTATGACTTAAAATAAGTCATTAAATACAAATTTATTAAGCTGACAGTGATAACTTCAGTTTGTCCGCTTATATGATGTTGCATCAATGCTTATGCGATATCTTCCTTTTTTAATAATATGGGGGATGATATGGTACTCCAAACTATCCAATAATTCTAACATATTTATTATGTCAATGGTTCATCCTGTGACTTACTAATAGATTATTTGATACAAATATTATTAAGCTAACGGTGATAACTTCAGTTTGCCAGCTTATATGATGTGGCATCAATGCTTATGCCATCTCATTCTATTTTAATAATATGGGGGATCATATGGTATACTCTAGGACTATCCAATAATTTCAACATCTATTACTATTAAGAGGATTGCTCCCTCATGTCCACTTTTAGGAACTGCCAAAAGTACCCCTCACTTCTTACAATTTTCCAAATTTATTCATTGATTTCAATTAATAATATCTCTTACAAAAAAGGGTATAATTGTCTCATCACTATATAGGAAAATGTCCACTCTAGTGCACGGACAAAAATAACCCGATATTTTAAATCTATTGATTTGCTTTTAAAATAAATATTTAAAAGTTAAAAGAGTAATGCATTGATCTTCTCAAATTCAAAAGTTAAAATAATAACAAGTACACGTTCATTGAACCAGATTCTAATACAAAATTGAATAGATTTATTTTTTTTTTTTTAAATGATGGTTCGCTATCTTTCATCACCTATTTCAATGGTTAGTATAAAAGACTATACAATTTCCCGAAAAATAAAAAGAGCCTTTGAACACGTTGTCATAACCCCATTTTTACCCCCGGGATTTTCTCGGGTGTCGGCACGCAAAACGAGGCAGCCCGAACCAAGTCCGGCCTGTTCCGACGGGGGCTCATCACATCAAATACTCCCAAGAAGAAGGTCCGGGACACATTTCCCAAGGTTTGACCAAGTTTGACTAGGGTTGACCAAGTTTGACTAGGGTTGACCAAAGTTTGACCGAGGTTTGACCGAGCCGTTTCCAACCCGACTAGGACCCACCGTGCCCAGAAACCCTTGAAATGTAGTCCGGGATACATTTCCAAGAGTTTGGAGAGCTTTGACCAAGTTCGACCAAGTTTGACCAAGGTTGACCAAGTTTGACCAAGGTTTGACCGGACCATTGACCAGACCAAAAACTGGATCGAACTGACCACCCCTTGACCAATGTATAGAGAATATCAAGAGCTTCGATTCCGTACTTTACGGGTCGAAAACGGACGAGAAACGAGAGAGTTGTGGCCAAAACTGCGAAAAAACGGTCCGAACACTTAGCCAAATTTTGGTAAGTGTTGTTGACAAAACAGCCTATTTGGGAGGCAACGTTTGCGCAAAGATTCTCTCCGACCCGCTGCAACTTGGTCCGCGAGCCAAGACCCTTAGGCAAGAGGTTCACTTCAGCTACCACATGCAACTTTCGGATCGTCAAGAGCTCCTCCGGTCAAGCCGGAATCTCAGTCAGAAGATGACCCCTTGGCATAAGGAACATTCCGACGGCCTCCGTTCGCAAGATCATATCTTGCGAACCCAAGCTCGCCTCTGTGCAAGGCCTGTACCGTTAAAAAGTAGGTAGCGCAAGCTTTCCGACGATACCAAGATCGTCGGAAATCCGACATCGGGAGCTACGTCTACCACGCGCGTGAAAACAGGCCGACAAAATAAGGTTTTGCTGAAAGTTCCGGAATTTTCCCACCGACGTTGCCACGCTTGCGCACAGAGTCTTCCTGACTCGCAACAAGTTGATCTGCGAGCCCGGGCACATTGGAAAGAAGACACATTCATGCACGACAAGGAACTCTCGGATCGCCAAGAATTTATCGGGGCCAGCCGGAATCCCGATCGGAAAACTGCCCTCAAACGGACCAAAAACACCCCGGTGGCCTCTGTTCGCGGGGCCATATCTCACAAGTCCAAGCTCGGATTTCCGCAAATCCGGAACCTTGCAAAAGTAGGCAGCGCAAGCTTTCCGACGGTACCAAGAACGTCAAAATCCGACATCGGGAGCTAGGTCAAATATGCGCGCGAACTGGGACAAGATTTGAGAAAAAACGCGCTGGGAGCAAAACGCATTTTTTCTCCCGGACAGCCGCCTTCGCGCGCAGAGTCTTTCCTGCTCGCAACAAGTTGATCCGCGAGCCCGGGTGCGTTGGAAAGATAATGACTCCGGCTACGACGTGGAACTCTCGGTTCGCCGATAGCATCCCCCGTTTGACCGGAATCTTCATCGGAAAAGTGCACAAAAACAGCTCCGACACCCCGACTTCCGGGAGCCATAACTCCCTCGTCCGAACTCCGATTCGCGCAAACTTTATATCGTTGGAAAGAGGACGTCGAGAGCTTTCCGACGATATGCCGCATGACCCATTTTGAGTTCCGGAAGACCTCCAAAACTGCCCCCGAAAATCGGATAAAAAAGGATACGCGCACGGAAATCGAGGAGGATTCGAGGAGCTGCTGGCGTGGAAGGATAAGACTGCCACGTGGCAGTACCACAACTCGCGCAGGACCGTCATGCGCCGCGCATGATGGACCTGCGCGAGGCGTGCACGGTTTTCTATAAAACCGACCCCCCCCCCTCACTTCAGCACACTTTTTGCTCGGGCTCTAGGCCTCTTTGAGCGTTAGTTTAGGCAGAGAATAGGGGTTTTTTAGGGGGTTTTAGGAAGGGGATTTTTGGGTAGTTTTAGAGAGAGAGACTCCTCTCTAGGTAATCTCTCTCTCTCTCTAAGCTCTTTCTCTCTCTAAGCTTTTTCTTTAGGGATTTTGGGGGGTTTTTAGAGTGAGAAGCATCTATTAGGTGCTTCTCTCTCTAACCTCTCCTCATCTTCCCCCTCTCTCTCTCTCTCTCTCTCTCTCTCTCTTTTCTCTTACATTCTTTAGTTCATTTTAGTTCATTTATGCTTTACTAGTTTATTTATTGCTTTATTTGCATTTCCTTGTCTATTTATTGCTTTATTTACATTTCCTTGTCTATTTATTGCTTTATTTACATTTCCTTGTCATTTATCGCTTTATTTACATTTTCTAGTCATTTATCGCTTTATTTACATTTACTACGTACTTGTGAATATATATATTGTTGTGATTACCCCCCTCCCCCGGTGTGTTTTAGTACGGCAATATTGAGTGGCTTTGGCGGCTCGCGTAAGACCTCTAACGAGGCCGTGACAACCATGTTAGCCCACGAGGTCTTGACCCGAAAAATACACCGGCCTTCGTGTTTTAGTACGGCAAATATTGAGTAGCTTTGGCTCAGTTGCGTAAGACCTCTAACGAGGCCGTAACAACCTTGTTAGCCTACGAGATATTTGACCCGAAAAATACATCCCCATGTTTAAATATTGTCATTTATCGCTTTATTTACATTTACTACGTTGTGAATATTATATTGTGAATATCCCCCATTTTTCCCTTTGTGATTTGGGCGTGATAATCCCGATTGGTCGTGGTGGTTTATGTAAGACCTCAAAGAGGCATTAGCCATTACGTAATTCCATAGGCATTGGACCCATTAAAAACCCCCATGTTTAAATATTGTCATTTATCGCTTTATTTACATTTACTACGTTGTAAATATTATATTGTGAATATTGTCATTTTCCCATTTTTTCCTTTGTGATTTGGGCGTGATAATCCCGATTGGTCGTGGTGGATTATGTAAGACCTCAAAGAGGCTTTAACCACCACGTAATTCCATAGGCATTGGACCCATGAAAATCCCGTGTTTTTAAGTCCATTATTTGCTTTAAATTTATTTATCGCTTTCCGCAATGCTTTAAATACATTTATCGCTTTATTTACTTTTACGCGCTTGTGAATATATTGCGTTGTTATTATCCCCGTTTCCCCGTAAAAATGGGCGTGATAATCCCGATTGGTCGTGATGGTTTATGTAAGACCTCAAGGAGGCATTAGCCATCACGTAATTCCATAGGGTATTGGATCCACAAAAATACTCTTTTTCAAACCCGGTTATTTACATTATTTACTACGTTGTTGTAAATGTCGTTAACATTGTCCATTTTACTTTATTTTGATTTGGGCATGAAAATACCGAACGGTATTGGTGGTTTAGGTAAATCTTTTCACATAGTACTAAACCCCCATGTAAATCCATGAGGCGTTGGACCCTAAAATTGCAAACCCATTTTCAAAACGATTTTTCTCATTTAAGTCCTATTTGGCTTCGCGGGTTTAGGTAAATCTTTTCAAATAGTACTAAACCCCCGTGTAAGCCCGAAAAGGCATTGAAACCCATTTTCAAAACGATTTTTCTCATTTAAGTCCTATTTGGCTTCGCGGGTTTAGGTAAATCTTTTCAAATAGTACTAAACCCCCGTGTAAGCCCGAAAAGGCATTGAAACTCATTTCCAAAACGGTTTTTCTCATTTAAGTCCTATTTGGCTTCGCGGGTTTAGGTAAATCTTTTCAAATAGTACTAAACCCCCGTGTAAGCCCGAAAAGGCATTGAAACCCTCTTTTTAGATTGTCTTGTTTTATTCATGTAAATCCTAAGGTGGTGTCGAGATTCGAGTAAGTCTTTCAAATAGCATCGAATCCCGACCCCACGAGGTCTTGACCCTTTCCCTAAAAATTCTCATGAATTGTACCTTGCCATTTCAAATAAATGTTGCATTTATGTCATTTCATACTTATGATTGATGTGCTGCTAACATACCATGGTCATCCCATATTATGTCATACTTGTGATTTATGTGCTGCGAACATGCCGTGATTACTTGTTTGAACATTTTATTCGCTTTCATACTCTTTCTTGTAATTATGTGTTGTGAATATACCGTGATTACTTGTTTGAGTGTTTATCGCTTTGATATAAAAATGTGATTAAAATACACTTTGCCATGAAAACTTTAAAAAGAGTAAACATGGTAATGTGGGCGTTAGAAACGAAGGTATGAGTCCTTTACACGGGGGCGTGGCTGGTACGTGCTTTCGTGTAAGGGATTCTACACGTTCTAACTCCCATAGGATCATGGTCTAAAATTCCCCAAAGTGTGAATTAATCATCCAAAACCCCGCCATTTGACGGACCGCTTTACTCTTGGAAATCAAGGGTAAAGAGATCCCGAATATGGCACCAAAAACATTAATTGTTTGTCCCGGCACTAGGTGTTAGGATTTCAAGTATATCCTACCACCGAAATGCCCGGAAATTTAAAAGATACAAAGATAAAAGGGATGGTGAAATAAAGAGTCTAATCAAAACCAAATGAAGGTCAAATTGCATTTGCCACTTTTGGTATATTGCTCGACGGAAATTTGGGACATTTGTACATAATTAAAACCAACAAACCTAGGCTTAGCAAATAAAAGAAAACACTTAGAAAGGAGGTAACCGTTTTCTTAAACGGATGTCGTGGGGTGCCTAACACCTTCCCCACGCATAAGCAAACCCCCGAACCCATCTCTGGTTCAAGACCATTTTTTGTTATAAATGTCTAAATAAGATAAAATCTATTAGACATAGGTGCCCAATCACACCTTAGAATTTCCCATGGTTGGTGGCGACTCCAAATTGCGCTCATACGCACACACACACACACAAGTTCCCACACACACACAACTCATATCTCGAAACGGAAAAGAGATAGAGATCACACACAACACTCGCCAAATGGGGGTCGGTATCTAGGAAAATAAAAAAGAATAATAGAAGAGATTTTCCGCCGGTGTCGACACACGTGCACAGTGCATGTGAAGAGGCTAGTATTTATTATGTCAATGGTTTATCCTAAGATTTTATAATAGATATTTTAATACAAATTAATCCTTATAATCTCATTTCTAAACAAAAGTAGTAGAAGTGAGATCAACCATTGACAGAATACACTAATATTCTACCTCATCTAATTCTTAGATAGAAATAATGACTACCATATGAACAATTAACGTGATATCTTAACCTAATATCTCTCATGCGTAATTCTATATATAGTCTGTTTTCTCTTCTCTTCCTCCATTATCTCCATTCTCCTTGTTGAATCAATATCTTTCATTAATCACTCATGGCTTCTATCTTAAAGTTTTTCTACACTGTCTTTTTCATGTTCTTGTATTCTTCTCTCTCATGCAAGAGTTCCACTGATAATGCTTTTGAGTTAGATGTTGATTTTCCTTTATTTAAAGATTCAATAAAATTAACAATGGGTGTGGTTCAAAATGCATCTTCTATTGTGTCCAACTTTGTAAATCTTGTCAAAGATTTTCAATACTCGAATGTTCTTTCTGATTTTGCTGAGTTGTTAGATTCAACTGAAGAAGTTTTGGGCTAGTCTCTTACCAAATTTCAAAATCCACCTGGTACGTATGAATTTATATTAGTTATTAGATATCACTATTTTTTAATATTTCTTTTTAGGATTTCGGTTATAATTAGGTTGTATATGTTGTTACATTATGTAGTTGCATGGTTTTTCTTAAAATACTATTATAAAAAAATAATAAATAATAAAAAATTATGACTAGAATATTGCTAGATGTCCAACTATCTAACATAATGATGCCACGGCAAATCATAAGCCTTAATCCCAATTAAGCTGATTTTCTTGTTTATAAGATTGTTATATGTACTTGTTTGGTAGCATTTCTTTAAAAGTCAAAATATCCTCATAAAATATATATATATATATATATATATATTTAGATTGAAAACAAAACAAAAAATGTTTTTTTTTTTTGTTTGTTGTTTTTAAGGAAATACATAACTGCTCGAAAAAAACAATTTTAGAACATAAAAGAACTCAAAAATTGTATTTTCTTTCACATAACCTTTGAGGAGCAACCCCTCTACACATAAATAATAATTATATTATTTGAAACTGTTAGCCTCAAGGTTTCAATACTTATTAATTGGCTAATTAATCCAAGGATATTTATGTAATTTTGATGATAACCATGATTTTAAGTTATTCATAAATGATATTTTCATATGAACTAATGATTTATGTTTAAAGCATAATGTTGACTATTGATTTAATTGGACCAACATGGCCAATTCAAATATCAAGCAAATGCAAAGTTGACAAGTTGCAAATTCACTGAAGAACAAAGTCATCAAGTCTCAAGACAAAGAAATCAAAGCTCAAGAATCATGCTCTGAGACATATGAGAAGTAAGAGTTAGGTTGTGTAAAGTTTATTAAGATTTGATCTTTAAGGCTCAACTTTAAAACCAACTTAAATTGATTTTCAAAAATTAATGGCTAGATTGATTGATATTTAAAGATAGCCATGTGAACACAAAGAAATCAATTACGGTTGAAAATTTTCTGAAATAGAAAAGTTTTCAAAATATTGACAAAGTCAACATTAATGGCTAGATTGATTGATATTTAAAGATAGCCATGTGAACACAAAAGAAATCTATTACGGTAAAAAAAAATTTGAAATAGAAAAGTTTTCAAAATATCTACAAAGTCAAATATATTGGTTAGATTGATTGAAATCCAAAGACAGCCATGTGAACGCAAATAAATTAACTACGGCTGAAAAATTTCTGAAACAAAAAAGTTTTTCAAAATATTAACAAAGTCAAAGAAAACGGCTTGATTGATTGAAATTAAAAAATGAAAGACAACAATGAAATCTATCACGGCTAAAAATCTTTGAAATAGAAAAGCTTTCAAAAAAATTCACATAGTCAAAGATAATGGCTTGATTGATTGAAAATTAAAACAAATGCAAGACAGCCATGAGTAACGGAAGAAATCAATTACGACTATAAATACTACTCTTTCTTCATTTCTAAATGAGAAAGTAATACCATCGAGCGCGTAGATCAGCTGGTTGGGGGCTGTTCTAGCTTAACCAAAGGTCTCGAGTTCGAGCCTTGGGAATGCAGCTGCGTTAAATACTCGGTTGGGAGAGCTTTGTCGCCCTTGTGGTCCTACCCGGCTCGAATCCGGATTTAGTCGGAGCCCTTTGTGGTTCCGGATACTGGATGGTTTACACCAAAAAAAAAATGAGAAAGTAATACAAGAGAAATCAGAGAAAGAAAAAAAAAATCTTTTACATCAATTCATCATTTCTCAAGCTTATATTTTCATATCATTCAAAATCTTTGATTGAAAATCAAATTCTTCTAAATACTCTTTGAGCCATATTGATCAAATCTTTGATATACTATTAGAGTGAGCATATTGTGTACAACTACTCTTTGAGAGAGCCATATTTTGTACAATAATCCTTTGTTGAAACTATTGAGTGTTTTTGTTAGGGTTTTGGTATAAATCCTAAGTAGTGAAAAGGATTTTTCACTGGGTGGTTACTCTTCACCGCGTAAGGAAGATTTGTAACGGTTTGATCTTCACCCGAAAGAAGATTGTGAAATAGTGGATTTGGGAATCCTCAAGAAGTGTTCTTGAGGCGGGGACGTAGGCGGGGAAGCCGAACCTCAATAACAATCATTGTGTTTGATTCTCTCTCTCTATCTCTTACATATTCAATTGTTTATATATACTTTTGCTAAATTTTATATCATATCTATATTGCAAATTGAATTGTGCTCTTATAATTGTTTAATCAATATTTGCTATTTGAGGATAGTTTTTAATTCCGCATTTAAATTGAAAAAGTTTGTCTCAACCTAAATCACCCCCTCTTAGGTTGATATTTGGGTAACAGAAACAAAATTCAAAGAAAAAATAATTAAACTCCATAATTTTCAAAACTATCTTTATGGGTTGTTTAAGAATTTTGTAGGATTCGAGAGTAATTTTGAGAAATTATTTTGGACCTATTGGTGTCACCTGCAACAACTTAACATTCCAACAATATGAACAAGACTCAAACATTTATGGGATTCTTGTATTGTGTCGAACAAAAAATGAAGTTGTGTACACTTAACTTGAGATGAGTTTTTTGTTTTTCGTTTGTTATTATTTGCTAGCGAAGATGCTAATACCCACAGTTTCATAACAGTTACAGATTTTGGTACTAGCAATTTAAAGTTTGATCTTCAGACTTGGTTGAGTGCTGCCATCACAAATCTTGCCACATGTAATGATGAAATTTTTGGCACTAACATGAGTACCATCCTGAAAGAACACATAGCAGTGAGCCTAGAAAAAGTGACCACATTGGTCAGTGATCAATTGGCTTTCGTGCAACAAATACCTAATGATATGGTGGGTCATGGTTTTCAATCCTGGTTTAATTCCCATGATTGGAAACTCATGCAAGCAAATGAGATTTTAGCCAATGTTACAATGGCTTCTGAAGGATCTGGAGATTTCAAGAGTATCAAGGTTGCAGTTAAAGCTGCACCAAGTAAAAGCTCAGAACGTTTTGTGATTTATATCAAGAAAGCTATCTATAGGGAATACGTGTCCCGGAAGCGACAAATGGAATATTATGATGGTTGGCGATGGTATCGATCAAACTATCATCTCAGGTGATCGAAGCAATGCCAATGGTTGGAAAACATATGAATCAGCTACATTTGGTAATTAGCAAATACCAATATGTCTTTTTTTTTTTTTTTTTTTAATATATATATACACACACATTCTCTTAATGCAAGATCAGCACTAAACATATATATTTATGAAAATAATTACCTTCTTGTTTTGAAATTAAATAAAATATTTTTGTTCCGCATCCCACATGCATTTTGTACATGAAATCAATTTCTAAACAAGATAAATCTGATTTGGCAATGCACGATTAGTACTGAAAAATTGTGCTCATATAGGGAGTAAGATAAGATGATAAACATTTATACAATATTACTAACATTATTTATTCTAATATTTTCATTTTTCATGTTGTCTTATGCATGCAGCTATTGATGGTCAAAAGTTTATTGTAGTGAACATGATGAACTCTATCATGCTTTTATGTGATTGTTAGGATTTTCTTTGGCAAAATATTCATGACAATGTATTTTGAATTAGGGATGAAATTTTTGGATAAAAAATCATGTTATGTTGATGCACGAAAAAACCAATCATGCAAAATCTTGCTAAAGCAAGCCAACCAATGTGAACATTATCTCAAATTCAACCCAAGATTCTGCCTGAGTCCCGCTTTTATCCTACTTAAGCAAGTAGAATGCTCGAGCGAGCCATTATGAATTCATTTTCACATAGAGATCCTACCTGAAGCTCACTCAAGATTCCCTCAATTGTTGAGACCGCTTAAGTGTGCCATTAATGCCCACTCGAGCAAGCTCATCAAGATTTGCGTATATCATGAAACTTGCTGAAGAAGCCTTGAGAATTAAGTCTTAAACCGTGTGCCCACTTAATGCATGCAAAGAATTAGGGATACTAGTAGTTGAAATGAATGAAATGTTGTGATTTTGCTCCTGGGCTGGCTTACCAAATGAAAGGAACGACTAGGATTTCATGGGTTGTGTAGGCAAAACATAAAGAGAAAAAAAAAAAAAAAAAATTGGGAATTTGGCTATTGTTCCTTCTACCTTCAAAGAACCTACCGTTTGAGAGAGTGTGTAAAGAAAAGTTTCCCTCATCTCGCATTTGTTTTTATTTATTTATTTTTTTTTATCTTGTGTTTCTATTCACTCCATTGCTTAAGGCAAGATCAAAGACCTATATTATTTACCTCTGCAAATATTCTAATCCCATTTGTAAGCATGTGTGAGGTTTAAACCACAGAGCCAAAAGTCCTGTGAGGTTAACTAAGAAAAATCTTTAAGAGGTTCTAGTTCAATGGAGGTTATTACAAGGGGATTCCATGTTAGGAATTTTAGGGAATCAAAGGAGAACAAAAGGCTTTGAGGCACGATAAATCGCTGTCTTTAAGACTAGATTTGCCCCTGTCTTTACTAGATTTGCCCCCACTCCACAGAGTTTGCTAAGGGTTAAAGCAAATAGCCTCCAGGATACAACAAAGCCAAGAACAAAAATGATAGCAATTCAATTTTTGATCTTTAGAACTTCTTAGAACACATAGTTTTTCTTACATATAATAACTGAACACGAAATTCCTTTTAATTGCAAGTATAACAATCAAAAGTCACCATGAAAAGGCACCATTTCAGCCTTTAACGGTCATTAACTGCCTTAACTGCCGAAATCCAGTCGCCTGAATTAGTGGTCCAGGCGACTGAGTCAGGCAGAAACTCCCAGGCACGACATCCAGTCGACTGGACCACCAATCCAGGCGACTGGATCAGCCAAGTACATGTCATCCAGTCGACTGGATTGGTGGTCCAGTAGACTGGATTGGGCAGAAACTCCAGACTTGCAAAATCTGTCAAATCCAGTCTACTGGATCTATTACAACCTATTTAGATATTATATCTAACAATCCCCCACTAGGTTGTAATATTTTTTGTTCAGTCTATAGCACACACAAAGCTTATGCATCAAAGAAGGTGTCTTTCAACTTAAACCATCTTCTAGTGTAATTACTTCAAAGTTTCAAGAGAGTTGTTGGTGGCTCATTCGCTTAAACCAAAACTCTTTTCCTTAAAACCGGAAATAACACACACACAGCAATGATCTTTAACATTAGAAGTTCTCTTATAACTTAGCACTTAAATGGCCTTGTGCTCTACCTGGTTTAGTGAACATTTATAAGAGAAAACCTTAACTCTTGTTTAGAAGCGGCATCACTCCTATGTTCACAAAAAGGTGAAGTTCCTCCTTCTTTATGTCCCTGTTACACAGACATCACTTGATTTGAACTTCATTAAGAGTAAAAACTCATCCTCCTAACGTAACAGACTGCACTATTCCATCCTGAATGGGACACAAGTTTTAGTGCTCTTACTAATCACGAAATCAACAGCTTGTTATTACCCTTTAAACCTTTTCAAGTAAATCTACTCAAGGTTGGGTTCCCACTGTTGGTGATTCTTTTAGAAAGGTTTTAGTCCCATTCCTATGGAAGTTACCCTTACCATATCTCGAGATAAACCTTTGGTAAACGGGTCAGCAAGATTTCCACTTGACTTTACGTAGACAATAGAAATTACACCATCTTCAATTAACTGTCTTATGTACTCATGTCTTAGACTAATATGTCTAGACTTTCCATTATAGATTTTACTGTATGCTTTTGACAGCGTGGCTTGGCTATCACAGTAAATAGATATGGCTGACATCGGTTGTGGCCACAACTCTATATCATATAACATGTTCCTTAGCCATTCTGCTTCTTTACCAGCCGAAGCCAAAGCAATAAACTCAGATTCCATAGTTGAATGAGAGATACACGATTACTTTTTAGATGCCCATGATATTGCACCCACCAAAAGTGAATATCCAACCAGATGTTGACTTATTGTCACCCACACTAGTTACCCAATTAGCATCTGAATATCCTTCTAACACAGTTGGATACCTAGAATAATAGAGTCCTAAATCTTTAGTTTTCTTTAAATAACTAAGGACTCTTGCAATGGCTTTCCAATGCTCTGCACTAGGGTTACTAATATACCTTGAAAGTCTGTTTACTGCGAAGGCTATATCTGGTCTTGTACAATGCATGACATACATCATGCTTCCTATTGCACTAGCAAACTCAAGCTGTGCAATTGCCCTTCCAGTATTCTCAACTAACTTATAATTTGAATCAAACGGTGTATTTACCTCCTTAACATTGAGATGTTTATATTTAAGAAATACCTTCTTAATGTAATGACTTTGACAAAGTGCATAACCTTCACTATGTCTCTTAATCTTGATACCTAAGATAGTATCTGCTTCATTAAGATCTTTCATCTTAAACACCAAAGCTAAATATTTCTTAGTTTCACATACACCTAGCATATTTGTTCCAAATATAAGCATATCATCCACATACAAGCACACAATTACTTCATACTCACTAGTAAACTTAGAGTAGACACACTTGTCGGCTCCATTGTGTTTGAAACCATTAGCTAGAATAACAGTATCAAACTTCTCATGCCATTGTTTAGGTGCTTGTTTTAAGCCATACAATGACTTAACTAACTTACAGACTTTCTTTTCATTTCCAGGAAGCACAAAGCCTTCCGGTTGATCCATATAGACCTCCTCGTCTAAATCTCCATTTAGAAAAGCTGTCTTTACATCCATTTAATGTACCACCAGCTTATAAATGGATGCAAGTGCTATTAGCACACGAATAGATGTGATCCTAGCAACCGGTATTAGCATAATAGGTATCAAAGTAATCTATTCCCTCCCTTTGCCTAAATCCTTTAGCCACTAACCTTGCTTTAAAGGTTTGAATAGTTCCATCAGTCCTATATTTTCTTCTAAATACCCATTTACAACCAATGGTATTAGAACCCGGAGAAAGATCCACAAGAACCCAAGTATTGTTGGACAATATTGAGTCCATTTCATCATTAACAGCTTCCTTCCAAAAAGCTACATCTCTTAAAGCCATAGCTTCACTATAAGTATTTGGATCTTCTTCCACATTTCCTACAAAAGGAAGTTTGCTAAGGACCTTTTCTCTGTTTCCTTCTACAAGGTAAACATTCACTTGATACGAAATGAAATCAGGACCAAAATCCTTTTCTTTTCTTACCCTTTGACTCCTCCTTTGTTCACTTGGTGAACTTGGTTCTATTCTCTTGTTTCCACTAAGAGAATCATTAACCAATGAGTCAGATTCTTGTGTTTGTTTTGGTTCTATTTGAGAATCATTTATAAATTTGTTCTCAATGAATTCCACATCTCTTGATTCTACTATAGTGTTGGAACTCAAATCCAACAATCTATAAGCCTTAGAATTCACTGCATAACCAACAAACACACTCTTGATAGCTCTAGGTCCAAGCTTGGTTCTTTTAGGATCTGGAACTCTAAAGTAGGCTATACACCCCCACACTTTAAGATAACTTCAAATTAGGCTTCCTACCATTCCATAACTCATATGGAGATGACTGAATTTTCTTAGATAGAACCCTATTATGCACATGACATGCAGTTAGCAAAGCTTCACCCCACAAATTGAAAGGTAGCTTTGCACTTACTATCATTGCATTCAACATGTCAACTAGTGTTCTATTCTTTCTTTCAGCTAAGCCATTTTGTTGGGGTGTATAAGGAGCTGACATTTAGTGAATTAGTCCATTTTTCTCACAATAAATGGTAAACTCTTGTGGAAAATATTCATCACCTCTATCACTTCTAAGAATTTTAATTCTTTTATCCTTTTGATTTTCAACCTCAGTTTTATACTTCTTAAACATATCAAAGGATTCATCTTTATTCCTCATTAGATAGACATAAGTATACCTAGAGAAATCATCTATGAAAGTAATAAAGTAACGTTTTCCACCTCTAGTTAAAATACCATTCAATTCACATATATCAGAATGAACTAATTCTAACAATTGTGAATCTCTATTAGTGGATGGAAATGGCTTCTTTCTTATCTTAGATTCAATGCATATTTCACACTTATCATGCACATCTTGTTTATAAGATATCAGCCCATGCTTTAACATATATTTCATATACTTGAAATTTAAATGTCCTAATCTAGCATGCCACAATAGAGAAGAATCCACAATATAAGCACAACCAACATCATTCTTATTAATAATCAAACTGAGTTTGTACATGCCATTACAAGAATAACCATTTCCAACAAACACACCAAACTTAGATAAAATAAACTTGTCAGACTCAAGGACAGCTTTTACACCATTCTTAGACAATAAACTAGCTGAAACCAAGTTCTTCTTAATATCAGGAACATGATACACATTGGTGAGTTTGAGTTTCTTTCCACTACTCAAAATCAGCTCCACAGCTCCTGTTCCAAGCATTTTAGCGGTGTTATGATTGCCCATTAGGACCTCTAACCCATTGCCCGCTTCCACATATTCTTTGAACAACATCTTATTGTTGCAAACATGGATTGTTGCACTAGAATCATACCACCACTCGGATGAATTTTCTGCTGCATTAGCCATATGCACTTCGATAATCATACCTATTTGCATTTCACTCACCATGGCCACAATCTCATCAACAACATTTGCCTCACTTGTGTTCAGTTCCTTTTCTTTCATTTGGTTCTTCAAGAATCTGCATTCTCGGATGTAGTGACCTTTCTTTCCACAATGAAAACAGGGCCTACCTTTCTTGTCTTTGTTGGAATTAGTCTTCTTAACAATTTTCTTGTTTGGCCTGAAACTCTTATTAGTTTTACTACTTCCAACTCCACTATTTAGGACATAATTAACAGTTCATTCATTTATTTTAGACATAGAATTGGTACTCTCACGAATTCGACTCTCTTCTTCGATTCTAAGGTGTGTATCAATCTGTTCTAAGGTAAGTTCTTTTGCCATATGCAGAAGTTTCTTCCTATAATTGTTCCATGAAGGTGGGAGTTTCGCAATGATTGCTCTCACTTGAAATAATTCTGAAATCTTGATGGATAAATCATTCAACTTATGAACCAGAACTTGTAATTCATGCACTTGGTCCAAAACAGAAACATTATCCAACATTTTGAAATCAAAATACTTTTGAATAATGAATTTATCCGTACCTTGCTTCTCCGTTTTGTATTTAGTCTCTAGTGCTTTCCAGATTTCCTTTGGAGAAGTCATGGTTGTGAACAGATCATACAACCGGTCGGATAGTGTATTCAGAATGTGACCCCTGCACACCAGTTCATCTTCCTCCCTCTTGATTCTTTGTTGCTTCAATTGTTCAGTGTCTTCAGGAGTAGGATCCGGAATTGGCTGCAGATTGGGTTCAAGTACATAAAATATCTTTAGTGCAGTCAAAAGAAACTTCATCTTGTCCTGCCAACGGATGAAGTTCGAACCATCAAACTTATCTAACTTCACAAAGTCTTGATTCATCATCTTGTAAGTCATTTTCTCTCATTCCATTGCAAAAATCTAATCTTAAAATTGTTAGGAATTTTAGGGAATCAAAGGAGAACAAAAGACTTTGAGGCACGATAAATCGCTGTCTTTAAGACTAGATTTGCCCCCACTTCACAGAGTTTGCTAAGGGTTAAAGCAAATAACCTCTAGGATATAACAAAGCCAAGAACAAAAATGATAGTAATTCAATTTTTGATCTTTAGAACTTCTTAGAATACATAGTTTTTCTTGCATATAATAACTGAACACGAAATTCCTTCTAATTGCATCATTTCAGCCTTTAACAGTCATTAACTGCCGAAATCCAGTTGCCTGAATTAGTGGTCCAGGCGACTGAGTCAGGCAGAAACTCCCAGGCACGACATCCAGTCGACTGGACCACCAATCCAGGCGACTGGATCAGCCAAGTACATGTCATCCAGTCGACTAAATTGGTGGTCCAGTAGACTGGATTGGGCAGAAACTCCAGACTTACAAAATCTGTCAAATCCAGTCTACTGGATACAAATCCAGTCTATTGGATCTATTACAACCTATTTAGATATCATATCTAACATTCCAAAAGTTCTGAGACTGCTACGATGGGAAGACAAGCTATGGAGTTTGCAGAGGTTCTTAGAGTCTAGGTTAGGAAAAGGTTTTTTTTTTTTTTCATTGGCTTATTGGGCTTAAAAATATAGTATGGAGAAAAGTACGGTTGTACCTAAAAAAAAAAAAAATTGTATATATGCTAACTAAGCTAGTAAAATGCTTAGCTAAATGAGCATTGATAAATCATGAAATATGACTTATTTACATACGTTTGAGAGGGAATCTATTGGGATTGTGTTGCATTATTTGTCGAATTACACTTAAATTGATACATGTTGTTCATATGCTTTAAGCTCACTAATGACTTTCAAACCAAAGTTCAGAGTTCAATAAGATTTTCAAAGATAACACAATGATGCATGTGAATATAGCATTCTCTTCCAACAAATCAAAGACTTCATTGCAAACTAAACTTTTTTTTTTTTTTAAATGAAAACAAATGGTTTCTAAACTTCTCAACAAGAAACAACACAAAACACATCAACAATCAAAACATTTTACACTCCCCCTCTCCCCCCCCAACTTAAAGTTGACACCGTCCTCAATGTGCAAACAAATGCATGTGAGTATAAGAGACAAGTCTTTAAATAAAAGTACAAGGGAAAATGAAAGAAAACACCTAATATTATGACGAACTCCTCAAGTTATTTATTACAAAATAGTTAGATACCCAAAACAAAAACAAAACAAAAACAAAATAAATTAACTATTGGACAATTACAAGGTCGAAAAAAAAAAAAAAAATTCAATTAATCCCCCTGAACGGGAACCTCCAAAGGAGTAGTTTCTTCCTTTGGCATAAATCATCCTGGAAACATGTAAATTAACTCCTTAGGAATTGTTCAACAATTTCCTTGAAAGTCTTTTATGATGAAGTGCTCTCCTCTTCGTTTTGTGCATCTCAAAGAACTTGATTATCTCACATTCCCGCCCCACACTTAACTTTAAAGGAACATCCACAGTGAAAGTATCACGTTGTTGAATGGATACATGTGTCAAACCAGTTGGTGGTTGCTCCAACTCTAGCTTTGGTACATCTGAATATGCATGTAGGGACTTCTTCTTACTTCTTGGAATCTTCTTAGCTACCATTACTTGTTCTTCTTCCAAAATCTGTGAATAATCCAAAAAGGAAGAAAAGTCAGATACTTTAGCATCATGTTCTAACTCATTAGAATCAATAGAATTAACAAGAAGAGTTTCAAAAGGATCAGAAAAACAATTTCTATCAAACTCTTCTTGAGGTGCTACCTCAATGAGGTTCATATATTCAAAATCCTCATCCACCAATTGTTGTTGGTTCACATTGAATATATTCAGCTCCGTAGTCATAGAACCAAAGGTGATCTTCATTCTTTCATTCCTGCAATTAATCAAAACATTAGCTGTGGCAAGGAAAGGTCTAACCAGAATAATAGGAATATTAGCACTAGAATGTAAAGTAGGTTCAATATCCAAAATGATAAAATCAACAAGATAATAGAAATTTTCAACTTTTACCAATACATCCTCAACCACCCACCTGGGCTTCCTTACAGAGCAGTATGCTAACTGTAAAGTAACAAAGGTGGGTTTTAACTTACCAAGCCTGAGTTGTAGATACACAGAGAAAGGAAGCAAATTTACACTTGCCCTAAGATCTAGCAATGCATGCTCAATCATGTAATCTCCAATAGTACAAGAGATTGTAAGGCAACCCGTACTTTGGTGGGACCTTGTGTTGGATGATTGCACATACCTGTTCTGTCAAGAATGTGGTCTCCTTCACATGATGCCTTGTCTTGAAAGTGCATAAGTCCTTAATTATCTTGGCATAGACTGAGATTTGCTTAATGATATGCAAAAGGGGCAAGTTTACATTAACTTGATGCAAATGCTCTAATATCTTACTGGTGACATTCAAATTCTTGGTAATTCATGTGAGAATGGTGCAGGGAATGGGCATTTTTCAATGTTATTGGATTTAACTATCTCACTCTCATTCTTTTTAGCTGGGGTCTCCTTAGATTTTTCATTTGCTTTAGGAGCATCATTTCCAATTTCCTTACCACTCCTCAAAATGGTAATAGATTTAACTTCCTCAAATTTTTCCGTGCTGATAACTTTTAGACTATGATTATTGGGATTGGATAGAGTTTGGGAAGGAAGCTTCCCTCTTTCAGTCTTACTCAATGCATCTATAAGTCTAACTACTTGGCTCTTGGTCTCCCTCATTTCCTCATCTATTCTTGTAAACATGGACTCAAACCTTTGGTTTTGTTCTCTTTGTTTCTGTATGAAAATATAAAGTACATTCTCCAAAGGTAGTTTAGATGATGATGAAGTGGTATGAGAGGGATCAAAGTTCCTTAGATCAGTGGGATTCAACACATTGTCACTCTTATAACTCAAATACAGATGATTTATTTAAAATAATTTATTTTGTAATAGTCATAAATTTTAAGATTTAATTTGAAACCTTATAAAACATAATTTTTTTTTTTTTTTTTTCAAATGACTGGGATATTCTAACGTCTTTAAAGTAATGTATCACTAATTAAAAAAAAAAAAAAATTTAGACATTTATTTATTATTTTTATGATTTGAAATCCATTAATCTCTTTTTTTTTTTTCTTTTTTTTTTTGATACTCATTTGTTACAACCTCATTCTGAATTTATTATTTTAAAGAAACTAAAAATTAAGACAGACTGGTTGAACCAACCCAACCCGACATATAAGATAACGATTCGAGGACGAACCGTTTGGTCGGGTAAAACAAATTAAAAAAAAAAAAAAACAGTGAGAAATTCGGATTTGCTTCGTTAACGATCTTGTAGAGGAAAGCAAAATAAGAAAAAAGATATATAGTAAGGCTTGGCGTGAATCATCGCCGGTGAATAGGAGGAGGTCTCTAGGGGTTGGTGCTAGATCCTCCTACAAATGAAGGCAGGGAGTGCTGCTAAGTTGATCGTCGACGCCTTGCTGCAGCGGTTCCTTCCGCTTGCTCGCCGTCGCATCGAAACCGCCCAAGCACAGGTCGAGTCCTTTCTAATTTTGTTTTTTTCTCTATTATCTACGAAGAAGCCACAATTAAATGGAAATGAAATTGCAAAGGTTTTGGTAGTTTTGCTTGAATTCTAGGGTTAGTGAATCGAAAATTTTAGGTGTCAGTATGAGGTTTTGAGGGAAAAAGCGTTAGTGTTTGTTAAGTGTACATTGATTTGCCTAGTGTGGAAAGATGCTGGATTTGGTGTTAGTTGCTTGTTGTATTGGAAGAAGAGTTGTGTTTTGGGACTAAAGCTTCATGTTCATAAGATGTACGTTTCATGTTTATTCATACATGACGGCTGATTGTTTTTGATTCATGAATAACCAATTGTTATCATTATTATTAGTTTGCATCAAAGGGCTGCAAGAGATATACTTTTTTTTTTTTTTTTTTTTCCGATGCCTATCCACCATTTCATGGCATTTTCCCTATTTTCCTGTACTGTATGCCTATGCTATGGATACCAATGATTTATTCTCAATGACATTCATTTAAAATCTTACCAGGATTATTATGAAATTTCATATTCTTTATATGTCACCCCATGCAAAACTGGGTCTCTGAAAACTGGCCTATGCTGTATTGCTAATACAGATTGATGCTCATCTAATGTATTTTGTATTGTTCCTTCTTGTTACTTGGGAAAATCACAGGATGGACAGTACCTTCGACCGTCGGACCCTGCCTATGAGCAAGTACTGGATTCCTTAGCCATGATTGCACGCCATACACCTGTACCTCTTCTAGAAGCTCTTCTCAAATGGAGAGAAAGGTGGGCCAAATCCCCATTTTTAAGCTATTTTTTGTGTTTCTTTTGTTCTCTTTAATATCTTGTCTTATATATAAGCTCGTAATTAATTATTCATGATAACTATGCATATTGGGAGTAATTATTCAGTACTCCTGGAGTACAACAATGTAGCACTTCCTCCTCTCACATGAACGTGGTCCCACTAACTAAATTCATGGTGGAACCTACCACTCATGTGAGAGTAGGGAGTGCCACATTATTGTACTTTGGGTGTACTAAATAACTTTCCGCATATTGGTGTGTTAACATGCAAATATATCCCCTGATTTAAGGCAGAGATTAATTGCCTGCACCTTATTTACTTTGAAGTCCATGTTGCTTACTTATTTTTGTATATAAACAAAGGACAAGAATGACAATTGACCTTTCCACTTTCTTCTTTCATTGAACTCCTTTCCCAATGAAACTGATCTCCATTCTTCGCCACACGCTATTCCTTGTGAAGAGAAGTTCACTCTCTTGGTGAATCCTATTTGAAAACTCGTTAGTTTTTATTCTTTACTCATGTAGATGAAATGGCAATCCCAAATATGTCATAATATGTCATAGGTAGATGACCCAATCTTGAAGCAAATTCCGTTGCTCTCGTCACATTTCCAACTGACACTGGCTCATTTTTTCCTCAGTTCGACCTTTAAGCTAGATATACTTCGAAGCAAAGGAAAACACATTGTACCTTTAAGCTAGATACAACTTCAAAGAAAAGGAGAACACATTGTAGGTAACCAAGATACTACTAAAACTAACGGTGAGACTGAATGAAACCAGATGGAAGGACTAAATTAAAAACAAATTAAAATTAAATGACTGAAATGGAACTTGAAAATTCAAGGACTTAATTGAAAGCAGGTCAAAGTTGGAGGGTGTAATCAGTAATTTAGCCTAAATTTTATTACTTAAATAAATAAAAATGCAACTTAGTGTACTACTTTTTGATTGGTTTTGTTTTTATTGGGGTATTGTGCATCACATTTCAATATTTCATATTAGAGCAATATGTCCTGTGTTAAATTGTTGGCAGAAGAGAATTGTTAGGAATATCTTGTTGATATAGGTAATAGAGGGTTGCACGTTTTAAAAGGATATCAAATTGACAAGAGAGATGCAAATATATATATATATATTTTTTTAAAAGAGAGATGCAACCTAAGAATGATACCGTAGGGAACCATCCAAGGTCTTTGTTGTCTACATCAAATGGAGAAAGAATTTGATTGATTACAATGAATGTGGAATTTAAAAGTGGCCATCTTTTGTTGATAAAGAGTACCCTTTCTAATTTGCCCACTTATTTTCTGTTTTTTTTTTTTTCCCTATCCCTGTTGCTGTGGCCACATGGATTGAAAAAATTCAACGAAATTTCTTATGGGGGAGTTCTGAGGGGGATTTCAAATTTCACCTGGTTAAGTGGAATCAGATTTGTACTCCTTATCCCAATGGAGGTTTGGATATAAGGAATCTACGACGGTTCAATGAAGCTTTATTAGGGAAGTGGTTGTGGCGTTTTGGGGTGGAAAGGGAGGCTTTTTGGAGTCGGGTTATTATGGAGAAATATGGTTTTTTGGAGGGTGAGTGGATGTCAAAAATGCCCATCGAGCCGTATGGAGTTGGTTTGTGGAAATTTATTCATCTTGGTTGGGATAATTTCTTTAGATTTTTGAAGTTTGAGGTGGGGAATGGCTCTCGAATTCGTTTCTGGGATGATGTGTGGTGTCTTGACAAGCCTTTGAAGGTGGTGTATCCGGAACTGTATCGCATTGCTTGTGTTAAAGATGCTGCAGTGGCAGATTATATTTACTTTCGGGATGAAACCGTGCATTGGGAGGTGAACTGCCTCGATTAGTCCAGGATTGGGGGATCGAATCCATTACTTCTTTTCTAGAGTTACTATATTCAGTATCTATTACAAGGTCAGGGGAGGATAAGATGTGTTGGAAGCCCTCCAAAAATAAAGGCTTTCAGGTAAAGTCTTACTACAAAGTGCTTAGTTCTAATGGTGATGGTTTGTTCCCATGGAAGAGCATATGGAAGTCTAAGGTTCCCCCTAGGGTGGCTTTTTCCTCATGGACAATTGCTTTGGGAAAATTTTTTACATCGGATAGTTTGAGATGTCGAAGCATAATTTTAGTGAATTGGTGTTGCATGTGCAAGGTTGATAGGGAATCCGTGGATCATCTGCTTCTTCACTGCCCATATGCTAGGGAGTTATGGGATATGGTATTTGCTTTGTTTGGGGTTCAGTGGGTGATGCCAATTCTTGATTTGTTTTGAGTGTTGGCAAGGGAGATTGGGGCATCCTTTGAGCATTGTGATATGGAGGGCCATCCCTCAGTGCTTGATGTGGTGTCTTTGGAGGGTGTGCAACTCGAGAATTTTTTAGGGATGTGAACAAAATGTTGTTGAGCTGAAGCTACAATTCTATCACTACTTATTTGATTGGATGGCAGCCACAGGGCTATTTAATTTCTTTAACATGCTTGAATTCTTAGATTCTTGTGCTTTCTAAGCATGCTTGTATTCTTTCTCCTAGTATACGTCTAGTGTACTTGGTTTCTTTCAATAAAATTTATTACTTATAAATATATATATATATATTTATTTATTTTATTTTATTTTTTATGCATATAATAGTTAAAAATATATAGTTGATCATCTTTCATTTATTTGGTTAATATAAAAATGGCAATTGCATCACTCTATTATATGATAATATCACTGTGATCTTATTTGGTGTTTGTATTTGGATTATGAATTATTTGTTTTCTTGTGGGTTTTCTTATTCATTGCAGCGAGTCCCCAAAGGGAGCAAATGATGCATCTACATTCCAAAGGAAGGTTTGTATCGTTATTAGTAGCTTGTAAAATTTAGCATGTTAGCAGACTCATTAAATTTTTATTGTATTTAATGCATGCAACCGTCAAGAACCTGTTGCACTTATGTAGTTGGTTTCCCTTAATTACTAATGATCATTTAAAAGATGTCATTATTATAGTAGTTTTTGAAAACTCATGACTTTACATCTATGACAGTGTACAGAAATATGTTTTAGAAGTCTCAAGAAACTCGCAGACCCTTTGTCATTATATCTATATACCTCTATATGAGAGGTTATTCCCTCATCACTGCAGTCAATGAATTTGATTCTATCAACTGACTAGTCTTACCTCTCCCTTAAACCGCCACCCCCACTCTCTTCCCTTGGCAGGGGGAAAACGTTTAACGTTAGATCAGATGTGAGTAATGAAAGCATTTTTGGCCGGGTCATGGCTTTGTTGTTTGCATGGTGAAATTGGTTCAGGAAATATTTTTCTTCTGTTTGGAACCTCATACCTGCCTGTTTGCTGTGGACTATTTGGAGAGAATGTAATCGGCATATTTTCGAGAATCTGGAGAGCCCCGAGAGCCGAATTCTTGAGAATTTTGTTACTTCTTTGTATCATTGGTCAAGGGTTTGGGGTTTCACGTCTTCTACTTCCGTTGTTAGATTCATTGAGACATTATGTCTCACTCATACTTCTACTTTGCTGTAATTATCTGACACTTGTGTTCATGCTTTATGCACACAGAGTAGTCTATTTTTAATAAAATCTCTATATTTCTTATAAAAAAAGAAAAGAAAGAAACTTTGCAGATAACAGTTAGAGCATGAGAATAATTAAAGCAATTAGTTATCAAAAACTACTCTGATTATGCTATTGGTTGGTATGGACATGCCATGTGATGTTAACACATGCTAGTGCTCTTGTAGTAGTCATATCACTTTTGTGTAAGCTCATCGTGTAGGGAAAATTTAGTAGTGTTCTTGTCTTTGTGGATGGATTCTATAGTGATTGACTTTGCAAATCCAGTCAGAGTATTAGAATAATTAAATTCACGAGTTTCAAAAAATTACTCTGATCTTGCTACTGGCAGATATGGACATGCTTATTTTGGCCTTTTATTTGCCATGTGATGTTTACACATTCTAGTGCTTCTGCAGCAGTTGTATCAGTTTTATGTAAGCTCATTGTGTAGGGCACATCTATTAGTGTGCTTGTCTTTGTTGAAAGATTCTTTATTGATTGATTTCTAGACCAAGGTTTTGAAGCAAAAAGTTATGTTTCATATCATTATTTAGTTCAACTGTGCGGATGTTAGTATTCTATTGTCTTTGTTGCTTACCAGTTTTGATTCTTTTGCATTGTGTGCTAGCTATTAGTTACTAACAGTTTAGTTATGATCGAAGGATGAACTGCTTAAATGCAGTAGTGGGGAAATTTTAATTTTTTTTTATCAGCAATAAAAATGATTTGATTAAGAAGAAGAAAAACTGAGTACAGGGGAAATACAAGAAAAAGAAGAAATTAAGTAGTACAAAAATCTAAAAATTCAAGAACAGAATGGAAAGACACTACTCCATATGCATTATTCCATTCCCAAAGGGTGTGAATCAAACTCCATTTCAGCTCCAACACGTTCCATTCAATCCCTTCAAAACATATGGAATTTCTTTCCCACCATATACACCAAAAGATGCAATGGGGGATCATTTTCCAGATCTCCCGAATCCGTGAACTTCTGCAGGCACCCCACCAGCACTCTAATAGAGCCAAAACCCCACTAGGCATAACCCAGTGTATTCCAAAAAGGCTGAAAATAAAATTCTCACCATAGAATATGGGGAATGGATTCACCGTTTGCCTTGCATAGGCAACACCAATCCAGCACTATGACACGTCGTCAACTCAGATTATCTGTTGTGAGAATGAGACCCAAGGTTGCTGTCCAAACAAAGGATAGAAGGGTCTTGTGTATTCATTTGCTTACTGACTCAGACAGTGAGCAAATATATTTATGATTTAGTTAAGCTATCATGAATCTGTACATGAAGGCATTTTCAATCTATCCTTATTGTGCATTTTTTTGTCTGGTTGGCCTCCAATGGGTTAAAATTGGTATAATTTAGAAGGTGACACTGGTATTTGTAAAACAGATAATTGATACAGCTCTTTTTATTTGTTAGGACTAGGTTGATAGTAGACACCTGGATGAGCCTGAATTATCTTTTGATTGTAAAAGATCTGTTTCTTTTTTATGCATAATTGTTTCATCCAAAGAAGTGTGCTTTATTGATCCCGAGTTTAACATTGTCTTTACATGGGTCTCAGCTTGCAGTGGAGTGCATATTTTGCTCAGCATGTATTCGCTTTGTGGAGTGCTGTCCACAGGAGGGACTTACGGGTTTGTTAATTATATTGTTATGTTGTTTTTCCCTTTAAATTGGTAATATTTTGTAGTGACATACCAGATTGTGCTCATTACAGAGAAGCTGTGGTCTGGGCTTGAGAATTTTGTTTTTGACTGGCTAATTAATGCTGACAGGTAAGCTGCTTTAAATGGGTTTGGGAATTTGTAAAGGTTATGTGCTCATTTTTTTAATTTTTAGCTTGCATATTAATTATGCTCTGTTTCTGATAAAACCTTGGACTTCCTACTTCCTATACAAACATGGTTATATGATTCTTAGGTTAAATATTCAATTAAGTTTATGTGAGCTGTATTGTCGTACATATATTAGGTTCTAGCTTTCATTAGATATCAGTGCAATATTTCTGGTCATTGAAACGTTTAGTTAATTGCTTGAACATGAAAAATTGGTGCCTGCATAGGGCATATTGTCATGCAACTGACATATAGTTGGTGTTGCATGTGTAAGTCTAATGGAAAAATCAATGAACCATCTGTTGCTTCATTGTTAGCGCAAGGGTTGTGGTCACTTGTATTCCCTTTATTTGGGGTTTGAGGATTGATGCCTGGTAAGGGAAAGAAATGTTTGGGCAGCATAGAGGCTGCTAGATTTGGAGACTTTGGTAGCATCCTGTTAAGACCCCAACCATCCCACATCCATGGGTATGCTTACCCTAGCCACTAAGGCACGGATTGGCTTAGCTTAACATTTGATTAAACATGTATTAGCTTATGTTCATGATTAGTAAGGTCCAAGCTATTCAAGCTTGTACCTTGTTAGTTAATTAAGTGCATTGGGGGTCTAGTACATTCCTAGGCTTTAACCCCTTGTACTTAATTGTTAGAGATCCTAAGGTTGTACCTTGGTTGTTGCATGAGAAATGCATGACCAACTCAGCCAATGAGAGGAGAGCATGAGCTTGGCCAATGAGAGGAATGCATGAGAAGTGCATGACTTAGCTTGACCAATGAGAGGAGTGCATGTAGCTTGGCCAATGAGAGGAATGCATGAGAAATGCATGACTTAGCTTGACCAATGAGAGGAGTGCATGTAGCTCGGCCAATGAGAGGAGTGCATGCTCTATCTCGGCCAATGGGAGGAGTGCATGAGAAAGCCCATGCAATTCGTGTGGGTTATCTCTCCCACTCCTCCATTGTTGCCCATTATCAAAAAGAACTCCATTGTTACTCATAGAATTCTCTCTAGGAGATTATAGAATTAGTTGATAGAATTCATTAAGAATTAGGAGGTTTTCTTCATAAATCCAAGGGGATCCATCCTATCGGATTGGATTGTTCAAATTGTGTGTTGTTTGTGTGTGATTGTTGAGGGAGATTGAGGGTTTTAGAGAGACAAAGCAAGGGGTTCCTTTCACATCCCAACTTCTTTTTTAGATTTTTCTGATCTATTGAATTTTCATATTGAATTTTTTAGAAAATTTCTTGTATGTACGTTGTGTACTTGAGGTTTTTTTCCCCTCATTCTCAACAAAATTTCTGATTACCTATAAAAACAATGTACTGGTTTATTGGGTGGATTCTTAGCTTTTATTTGTTGTAGATAGAAAGCTCAAATTTATGTACTATATCCCTTGGGAGTTTACTCCTTATTGTTGAATTTTATTGTTAGTTATTTTTCTGCCCTTTAAATGGTAGAAGGGGGGCAAATTTGCATTTTGGCCTGTATCTTGATTTTTCATGATTAAGTTGAATCTAAGTTCTTAGGCCTTAGTTACTTAGAATTGATCGTATGAGTAGGAGCATGATCATTGGTTTTATACTTGTCATTTCATTGAGAAGAGGAAAGAGACCTGTGGTTCTGTAATTATAGTGGTGAGACACTGAATCATTTCTTGCTTTATTTTTCTATTGTGTAAGAGTTGTTTTTGTCAGTGTTTACCCTATTTAAGGTTGGTTATGTCAAAGAAGAGTGTTGAAGTGCTATTCTGTTGGAAAGGGATGTTCAGTGCCATTCTTATAGCTTTCTTTTAAAATGCTGTACACTTTATCATATGCCAACCATCTGGAGGAAAAAGGAATAATTAAACCTTCACTGGTGTTGAGCACTTGAGATCTTTATTTTTCAGATCTTTGTATGATGCTGACTTTTTCTATTAAGTTTATATTATAGTGCTTAAGGGTACCTTTCGAATATGCCCTGTGTATCTAAGTTTCTACCCTATAATAAATTTTTTATCACTTGCCTAGAAAAAAAGAAAATGGAAAAGTCATTAGCTGTTTGTTCTAATTGGGAAGTTTTAGAATAATGTCTCATAAAATAGTTCTATAAGGATAGATAGTTTTCTATCACTGTTAATTCCCATTGTTATTTGTTTAATGTGAATTCTTAAGTACAATCATGCCCATGATCTAGACTGCAACATGTACTGTAGACATTTAGGGACTTGATCTTTTCTTTTGGTCAGAATGGACTAGATCATTTACTTCAGATTTATGAACACATCATCATTAGCCTTGAGAAGTTTATAATGTACACATATACATTTCTTCTTATGAATTCAGTATACTCTCATTGCAGGGTTGTTAGCCAGGTTGAATATCCCTCATTGGTTGATTTGCGGGGACTCCTTCTGGACCTAGTTGCTCAACTCTTAGGTGCCTTATCTCGCATCAGGTAACCCAATTAGGATCTGTAAAACTTGAACTTTTAACGATTCTGCTCTGATTCTTAATTGTTTCACTGTTATGAAAGATATTCTGGAAACAAGTAGTGTTTAGATTCTCACATCTTTTAAAATTTTGGCTTTGTGAGAAATGAAATCGTTGCTGCTTAGTTGAATAAATTATAAGACTAATAGTTTTTGGCAAACTGAATTTAGTTATTTCATGATTATGTATCTATCCTTGGACGTTGGTCAAGTATGGCATATCTTAGTCTCATCATCTATGGCCTGTGGTGACTTGTTTTTGGGGTAGCTTGAGGAAGTAATTTTTGTTTTTCCCTAATGATAGAATTATTTCTTGGTGAATACTCTTAAGTAGCCATCCATACCTTGTACTGTGATTACATCATTATCATCCTTTGTTGCTTCACTATGTCCAAAATTTCTAAGATGATGTGTACTTAATATGAGTACAAGTAAAGAGGTATATTTTGACTATAGCATGCTTCTGGTTTCATATATTAGTTGGCTGGGTAATGAGTCATAGTTAGAACGTGGTAAGGGAGAAACCATCAGTGTTAAGTTCTGTATCTCTGGAGTATGGCATATTTAAATTTTGTGGTTCTTTCCCTTTCCTTTTACAGATTTAGTTCTGTGACTGAGCGATTTTTCATGGAACTCAATACACGTCGAATTGACACTAGTGTTGCCCGAAGTGAAACACTTAGCATCATTAATGGGATGCGCTACTTAAAGCTTGGGGTACGTGTAAGTTAAAATTGTTCTAGTGAAAATGGCATGAAAAAGACAATAATTTAACAATAAGGTAATTGCCAGGTTAAGACAGAGGGTGGACTGAATGCTTCAGCCTCCTTTGTCGCAAAAGCAAATCCTCTTAACCGTGCTCCACACAAACGCAAAAGTGAGCTTCACCATGCACTCTGCAATATGCTTTCAAATATCCTAGCACCACTTGCAGATGGCGGAAAAAGCCAGTGGCCACCTCCAGGTGTAGAGGCTGCACTCTCCCTGTGGTATGATGCTGTTGGACGAATAAGATTGCAGCTCATGCATTGGATGGACAAACAGAGCAAACATTTTGCTGTAAGTGGATCTCCGATAATCTACCTTCTTTTTCTTTTATTTCAGGGTTCTGTTTGTTTTTTATCTGAGATGTGGTAATTGCTACCTTCGCAAGTTTCATATTCTATTTGATTTTACCTTCTAATCAGTTTGTGTCTTCAAGTAAAATATGATTGCCACAACAATTGTGATACCAAACTGATGTAGGACAGCAGGCTTATTGTTGGGTTTTAGGATAGCTAGGGTTAGGGTGTGGGGGAGAAGGCTGGAAAATATTATGGAATTTAGGATTTCTAACAGGGCAAGGGAAGCGTAGAGTTTGGACATGAAACAAAGAGAACTGGGGTCTAGGTTGTTGTTCCAGGGGTCTTCTCAGGTTGATTGGAAGTATTTGATGGCTGACCGATTTTGGAGAAAGCGATGAAGAAAAATCAGGTCTGATACTGATGGAAAATTGCTGAAAGTTAAAAAGAAAAAGGAACGAGAAAACACTTTCTAAGCCTCACACCTAGCTATCCTAAGCATCACACTTAGGGTGTCCCTGATATTACACCTTGGATTATGGTTGCATTGCACAAAACGCCAACAAAACCTTCATAGCTTCTGAAATTTTTGGCAGAACAGATTCAATGGAGTAGAAAGCATTAGACTGATTCCTACCGGTAATAGGACTTACACTCTATGAGCTTTGACTACTAAGTCCAAAGTAGATAACTATTAAAAACACAAAGTAAATGACCCAATAACATAAGAGACCTATAATATAACCCAATAGGCAATAAATGCTCCTATCCAAAAATCCAAAATTGGAATCATGCCCCTGATTGTAAAAATGAATATAAAGTAAAATAAAACAAAACCATCATATTGCTGTCTGATTGGGTGGTGGAATTGGTTTGGGAAACATTCTTCCCAGGTGTGGAATATGGTTCCTCACTGTTTGATGTGGACCTTGTGGTGGGAACGGAATTCTCGTACATTTGAGGACATTGATCATCCAGTGGGTCGTCTGATTGAAACGTTGTTCAGTTCCCTGTTTGGTTGGGCTAGAGTTTGGGGCCTCACATCTTCTTGTTCAGTGGGCGATTTTTTAGATTCTTTAGATTTTTCTTCTACCTCTTCTGATTCTGCTTTGTAATTGCTGTCTCTTAAGTGCATATTTTATGCACTCTGAGTTTTTCTAATAATATTATCTCTTACCTATCAAAAAAAAAAAAAAACGAAACCATCATATTGCTGCCTGCATCATTGTCCCCTGGTTGGAGGAAACTCATGAGTACAATGAATCTGTAAAGTCACAAATATCCTGTTTTCAGTTGTGTTACAAACTTACAATGCGCTTCCATTTACCCTTCTTTATAGCTTTGATCATTTTTATTTATTTATTTATTAGTAAGTTACACATGCATCTAATGGGTCTTGAATCCTCGATCTCACCCTTCACCTAGAACTTATAAGGGCCCCAAGTGCCAGTTGAGCTAGAGCTCATTGATTTTATAGCTGTGATCTTCTGGTGAAGGGATGAAAATAATGGAATTGATTATGGCTAATGTTGTAAAAAAATTCTTCTAAAAGAATCTTCCTCTAATTAATTTGTAATTCTTCTCTTGAAATTGGCATTTGATAGTTTGCGTTTAAAAAGTGATGTATAACAATGAGCTCTGATACCAAAAGTTGACACATGACAAAAACCAAAACAGATGCAACAACAAACTTTAGGAACAAAAAAGGAGAAGAAAATAACCTAGGAATCACCACCAAGCAAGAGGAACGAATCAACGTAAATCTATATATATATATATATAAAAGCAGAGACCTTTAGCTGAGTTTCTACCATTGGCATGCTTAGTGTCGAGTTTCTACCACCATTTGGCATGCTTAGTGTTTGACATGTGGCGAGATCTTTTTTATTTTTATTTTCCTAATTTCTTCTTTCCATGTTTATCTATATCTTTATCTATCTATATTCTATATCTATATAATATATAAAAAACTAGAACTTTATTTTATTTTTTTAAATTACATTATCAATTTACTTAATAGACACAATTAAAATAAGGACTCTTGGTTTTCAACTCTCTCTCTCTATCTCAACATTAAACGACGTACGTCAAAGTTTTTAATGTGCTTTTTTTTTTTTTTTTTTTTTAATTTCTTCTTTCCATGTTTATTTATATCTATATCTATCTATATTCTATATTTTATATCAATATAATATATATATTTTTAATTACATTATCAGTTTATTTAATAGATACCATTTAGAATAAGGACTCTTGGTTTTCAACTCTCTCTCTATCGCAACATTAAACGATTTGTGTTAATTTTAGTTGACTCTCTCTCTCTCTTTCAACTCTTCCTCTACCCATCAAACCCAAACTTCTTTTTAGAGTTCATATGCTTCAATTGCTACCCCATACAATTCAAAGTCCACATATTGATTCTTTTTTGTACTCAACTTCTGATTGCTCTCTCTATCTTTTCACCTGTCTCATTCATTGAACTGATAGAATCCTAAGATGAGTTTATTTTTCGATTTTTTTTTCTTCAGTGAATTAGTAATTGTCTAATGTGCTTCCGGTAGGTGTGTCTGTGTAGTTTGGGAATTTTTTTTTATTTTTTATTTTTATTTTGATTGAATTTGTGGATTTGGGTTTGGGTATCAATGAAGAACTCGATGGTGGCGAGTTCGTGTGGGTGGGAGCAGCCCAGAGCTCACAATGAGACATCCTCCCTATTTCTTATAATATCTCTCAATGATATTATCAGAGTGATTTCCAGAGATGTTTTGAAATGTTGGTTGCAACCAATTGTGTAGGGACATTGTTTTAGGAGGAGAAGAAGAATTACAACATCCACACAGTTATTTTTTAACTTATTCAATTCAATTTTATTGTTGGGTTTGTGTAGGATAGCTTTGATATTCGTCTAGCTTTTGTTTTTCCAATGCTATAAATTTAATTTTTTGTTTGTGATGTAAAATTTAAATAAATAAAACTCCTGTGCATTGCATGGGGTGCATGCTAGTTTATTTAATCAAGCAAATTGTAAACTCGTCGACATAGGAGTACAATGACATTCTTATATAGGTTAGTAGGACTAAACCCTAATTTTAATAAACTAAGGAAATCCCAATTGATGAATTACAAAAATAACCTTAATTTTAGAAAATTAAATAAAGTTCTAATAAGCTAATTAATTTTTTTTTTAATAACCTAATTAATTAATAACACCTAAAATAAACTAAAATCTAACAGACCCATAAAAATGCAATTGTCTTCTAAAACTTATCTTAATCCATAGGAAGCACCATTATATCAAACTTCTCCACTTCATCAAGCTTTGCAAATGTAGTAGATACATTCGCAATATGTGCATCCTCTAATTTCGTGCTCTCCCGTTGAACATTCTTTTCACCTAGTGGGAAATCTTCTTTCTTAGCGGTCAGCATTATACCTTACTCTTCAACAAGATTTTATTAAGTCTACATCTTTTTGATAAGTAATAATTTCATTAAAAATAGAACCACCCATGTACACAAAGAGTATACAGTAGGTGCCAATTACAGAGGGAACTGACAGGAATTAATCAACTCGTATAAAGAATGGAAATGAAAAAGGCCTGATGCATTAGCCCATTCAAATAACACAATAAGAAATGATTGTTTCAGCTCCTGGTTAGAATGTTCTATGTCTTCAAAAGATCTTGCATTTCGTTCCCTCCAATTCACGCACATTAGACAATGAGGGATTAAACCCCATAAGAGCATCGGACCTGACCCTACAAAGACGACCAGACCAGCGTGCCAAAAGATCCACCACGACATGACATTACCCATCAGATACCAATTAGGGTGAACACGAAATACCATAATTCACTCACAATGTTGCAATGTAGAAAGAGATGGTCAACACCAGTCAAGCAGCACCATCTGACGTTTCCGGAGATTGTCAATCGTCAATACCTTCCCCAAGGATGATGTCCATATAAAGAAATTGACCTTTGAGGGGGCAAGTGGTTTCCACACACTCTTCCAAGGATAGCACCTATGTGCTGGTGAAATGAGCCTCCTGTAAAATGAGTTAACAGAGAAAACTTTTTGAGATGAAAGCTTCCAACAAATGGAGTCTGTCTTCTCCTGGGTCGGCAGCACCAAATACATGACATCCAAACAATCAGCTACAGATACCAACTCCCAGTCTTGTACTGAATGAGTAAAACTTACATTCCAGTAAATATTTGTGCACTCAAACAATGCCAAATCCTTCAGTGAAGCTTCAGGATTACTTGCAAGGCCAAATAATTCTGGAAATCTAGTCTTCAATGATGTCTCCCCACACCACTGATGCTGCCAGAATTTTAGATGAGCCTCATTTCCCACCCTAAAATAGGCAAAGGCAGCGAACTTAGGCCAACCGTTCCGAATTGATTTCCATAAGCTCGTCCGTATGAACCTTGAATAGATTTAGAACACCAGTCCCCCCACATGCCACCATATTTAATTTCCACAATTTTACGCCATAAAGCCTCCTTTTCCGTTGCATACCGCTATAACCATTTGTCCAAGAGGGCTGGCTTGAAAAGAACCAGATTCTTGATCCCCAATCCGCCACAACGAATTGGTTGACAGACACGATCCCAGCCGACCAAGTGGTATTTGAACTCCTCTCCCAAACCTCCCCACATAAAATCTCTATGAATCTTCTCAATGCGTTGAGCTACCCCCAAAGGGATAGGAAACAAAGATAAATATTTAGTAGGTAAATTAGATAGCGTACTCTTGATTAGCATCACTCTTTCGCCCTTGGAGGGATACATACGTTTCCAACTAGCCAAATATTGCTCCATTTTCTCGATAATACCATTCCAAATAGACTTATCTTTAAAAGAAGAGCCTAATGGCAGACCCAAGTAAGTTATAGGTAACTCAGCCACTCTGCACCCCAGAACACCAGCCAAATCCTCTACATCAGTGACAGAACCCACCGGAACCAGCTCTGATTCCCCAAGTTTACCTCGAGACCGGAGACCTCTTGGAACCAAACAAAGACACTTTTTAGATGCCAAAGTTGGCTTGAATCAGCCCCACACAGGATCAATGTGTCATCCGCGAAGAGATGGGATTAGTCCTTCCAACATCAAATCCCGAAATAAAACCACCATCCCTGGCTCGGGTCAACATTCTGCTTAAAGCATCCATAACAATAATAAATAACAACGGGGATAACGGATCACCTTGTCGCAGCCTGCGAGAGCTAGAAAAAAAAACCACATGGGGTACCGTTGGCTAGAACTGAGAATTTTGCTGTGGAGATGCAAGTGTAAATCCATCTACGCCATTGCTGGTTGAATCCGCAGCGCCGTAGCATATATATTAGAAAGCCCCAATTTACATGAGCGCGGCGTGTTGTGCTAGTTTTGATGGGTGTTGGCTATGGGTTCTACATCGTTGTTTTACAATGATGAGTTGTTTTGGTGGCGGCTCTCGTGTAATAGTGGTTGTGGTATCCGTCATGCTGCAGCCTAGTTGGTAGTAGGCTTGGAATGAGCTGTAGATTCAAAAATTCTAAGTTCAATCCCCACTAGAAACTTCCCTTGGATTAACCGATAAATATTTCTAGCGGGTGGGGTCGTGTATCCGGGGTTTACTACCCAAGGGTGGGTCCAAAGGGATCTACCTTGGTGAGATCCTCGTCATAAAAAAACAAAAAAGTAATAGTGGTTGTGGTAGATTGAACTTGTTGGTCAAATTGCAAAAAGACCTCCTAAGGTTTGGGTTAATTGCAAACAAACCCCTTGTACTATCAATTTTTGTATTATTGACCCTTGAGCTATTACAAATGACAAAATTAATCCTTCTCATTTCTGTCAATTTTGACTAATGGAAGGTGGTTATTGCACGTGACTATTTTATTATAAAAAATTATTTTTTCATAAAACATTAATTTTAAATTTTAATAATATCATTTTAAAATAAAATTTAATAAACAAATCTAAAATTAGAAGAAAAAAAATCTTTCCAATAAACCCTTTATATCTTCTTCCTTCTCTCTCTCTCTCTCTCTCTCTCTCTCTCTCTTTGCAACAACAGTAAAAAACTCAAAAGCCTCACCTACACATTCTTATCGCTCTGCCCCGATCTTCCCATGCCACAAACCCGCCTCACCAATCCTTGAGCTTGCCGATCTTGCCTCCAGTGGCGGCAAGGGGAGCGAGTAGGAATGGAAAGGAGAAGAGGAGCATGTTCTTCCCTGGGGACTTCTTTAAAATGTCCTCGCCGTGGTGTTTGATCATGACTTCAAAGGGCTCAACGTCAATGGCATTTCCACTAGTGTTTGATTTAGAATGTTCCCACTAGTGTTTGATTGAGAATGCTCATTCTCTTCAGCCTTTGGAGCTCTTATCACTTTGGGGTTGGCTTCACCATTTTCACACTTCCAGCTTAGCGGGGTTCACAAATAAAGACAACGTTGATTGAGGTTGGGTTGGAACTCGCGAAAACCATTTTTTTTTTTTTTTTTTTTATAATTATTATTTATTGTCATGAACTTGGTGGTTTGTAATTGTTTGATTGGTGAGAAAGTGCAAGCAAGTGAAAGAAATTTTTTTTTGGTTTAGGGTGAATCTGAGTTGTTTGGTTGGTGAGAAAGTGTTAAAAAGTGAAAGAAAGTTTTGTTTCGGTTTTTTTGTGGTTATTTGCTACGGCTGCCTAGAAATTTTATTTATTTTTTATATAAGTAATATCGAAGTTTATTAGAAGAGAACAACTTTGTGTGCATAAATCATGAATACAAGAGTGTCAAGTACTTACAAAGGAGCAAAGTGAAGAGAACACAAGGAATCTATAAAATGAACAAAAAGCCCCTGACCTGAGACCAGTCAAACAAAGAGGTGACAAAGAACTCGAGAATCTGACTAGAAGAACTCTGTAAATTGTCGAAGGTACGCCGGTTAAGTTCCCGCCAAACGGCCCATGGCAAACAAGTGGACCTGATTCCAAACCATAGAAGAATACTTCCCAAATCAATTTCGCCACCCAAACAAAAGGTCCACCACCCTACTCGGTAATACCCACCCAAGTCCAAACAATCGGAAGAAAAAGATCATCACAAGTAAGGATCTAACCCCATGCTGTACACCAAACAAAAAATATGACCCTCCGAGGGGCTTTGACACCCCAAATACCTTTTCAAGGGAAATTCACCACAGAAGAACCCCTTAAAGCAATATAGAAAGATCTAGTATCAAATAACCAGCTTCTTTTCAACCCCCAATGGAAACCATCAGCACCATCTTTGTTTCCTTTTACCCAAACACATTTTTATCATATACAAATCCACCACTTTGAAAAGCACAAAAGCATCAGAGATCTAAAGAAATTATCAAATTAACATTATGTTTGGTTGTGTAAAAAACAGAACGGAACACTGTTAGATATTGGTGTTTCTTTTGTATAATCCTTAGTACTTTAATAATCCTTTTGATGTATAACAAAAAAACACATTTTTTTATTTGTTATTTTTAAATTTAATTTAGTTGGATTTGTTTTTTATTTTATTTTTAAATTTTAGAATATTATTAAATTTTTGGGTAAGTTACACTGATACCCCCTTCTTTTGGCGAAACTAAACTCGTTGCACCCTATTTTGGGGAAATGACACTCCACTCCAGCTTAACAAAAATTAATTAACACTTTGCTCCCCTTTGACCCAAATTGACTAACGGTGTTAAATATACATGGAATATTCGTTGAAATATTCTCATTTATTAGTGTTTTATTAACTTTAGTTAGTTGGGCAAACAGTAAAATTAGAAGAGAGGGAATGTCACCTTCGTTTCAACTTCACCACCATTTCCATTCTCATATATATATAAGTTCTCTTTCTTTTTGTCTTAGTTGTATGTATGTATGTACGTTCTGCTTTGTTCCTAAACCAAAATGACCCAAACCCCAGGAATCTTGATTCTTGAAAAGGGTTTTCCTTGCACATGATTGTTCCACCTAACCTTTCTCTCTTCATAACTCGCTTCCTTACTCACTGTTCCATTTGCAAAACTTAGAGGTCTTAGACTTGAGCCCTAATGACTTTTCAGGTCCATTCCAGCAACCGTTGATTTACCTTCAAGAATCAACTTCGCCCAACGGCATCCAGGTTTGTTAATCTGCCTGCTATATTCTTTAATTCCCAATTACCAACTATAGTATATCTATTTATTTATTTTGTTAAGTTTAGCTATCTGATTCGACAAAGATTGTGAGATAATAAATTAATTATTTTAATTTGTTTGTTAATCCGTCACCAACCTAACCACCACTACTACACTCATGGCTCTTAAACCATTTACATCATCCACTTAGTTCCAAGTTAGTAAAGCCCAACCTCCATTTTCGCCCAAAGCCCTTATTCTCGTCTTCTTCTCGATTAAAAAGAGCTTTATTCTGCATGTGCACAAGCGCAAGCTTTGACAAGAATCTCCAAGATGGTGGCAAGCCCTTTGTCTTAACAACTCCGCTTTATTACATCAATGCCCCTCCCCACATGGGCAGTTGGGACCGAGTGGAGATAATAACAAAAGCTGGGACCGATCAGAATTTGCAGCTGGGACCAAGAGGAGAAAAAAGAGTAAAGTGATGAGAGAAAATAGTAAAGTGAGGATGAGTGGATTGCGTTTATGCAGAGATTGGTTTGGTCAAATAGTGGGTCACGGTTTGTCAGTTACCGTTCATTCCTTCTCTTTTAATTTTACTGTTTGCCCAAACTAACTAGAGTTAATAAAACACTGATTAAATGAGAATATACCAACTTTAAAAAGGAATATTCCATGTATACTTAACACCGTTAGTCAATTTGGGTCAAAGGGGTGCGAAGTGTCAATTAATTTTTTTTATGTTGGAGCAGAGTGTCATTTCCCCAAAATAGGGTGCAGCGAGTCTAGTTTCGCCAAAAGAAGGGGGTGTCAGTGTAATTTACCCTAAATTTTATTTAAAAATGATGTTATTAAAATTTAAAAAGTATTTTATAAAAAAAAAAAAAAAAGAAAGTGGGCATGTGCCTTCATCAGTCAAAATTGACCGAAATGAGAAGGAATGATTTTGATTATTTTTTTTATAAAAAAAGTAAAATTTCATTAAAAAGGAAATAAGGGCAAATTTCAAGTACACAAAGTGTATACAATAGAATTGTCCGATTGCAAAGTAAAGGAACAATTATTAATCAAATCTAATAGAGAAAAACAAGATAAAAGTCCTATAACATTGACCCACAAGAAAAGTGCAAACGAAAAATAATTTGAGATCTCGATGAGACTTTTCACACCTCTCAAAAGTTTGATCATTCTTTTCTTGCCACAAAAGGCGATGTAGAATCATAGACCAGATAGCTCCATTAAATTCGCCTAGACAACTGAGGCAACAAGATAATAGATCCAAAATTTCTCGTGGCATCACCCAATCGACCCCAAACAAGCAAAAGACCATATCCCATAAATCTATGGCATCCGGGCAATGAAGCAAAAGATGATTAATGGTTTTCCTGTCTTGTTTACACATACAACACCAATCAAGAACACAACCGCCTTCTTCTAAGATTATCTGTTGTAAGAACTCTCCCCAAAGCTACCGTCCAAAGAAAGAAACAAACCTTAGAAGGGACTTTTTGCCTCCACACACTTTTCCAAGGGAAAAAATGAGCAGAAGCCGGAAAGAGCACTTTGTAAAAAGATTTAACCTCAAATACCTTGCGCGAGAAAGGATTCCAGGACATACTATCAGCCTTACCATGCCTTATGTCCCCCAAATAGATCCAATCCATAAACAATATAGATTCCAATTCCTAATCCTAGACCACACAAATAAAACTAACATCCTAATGGCATCTAGTTCCATCAAAAGTTAACAAATCATGCACTGAAGCGTCTGCATTACTTGCAATCCTATAGAGTTCTGGGAATCGATCCCTTAACGAAACCTTGCCACACCATGGATCGAACCAGAATTTTAAGGAGGATCCATCACCCACCTTAAAGTTGACAAAATGGGAAAAACAATCCCACCCCTTCCTGATGGTCTTCCATAAACTAATCCCATACAAGCTCAAAACATCATTAGAGCACCAGCCCACATGCTACCATATTTGAGGACTATCTCCCTACTCCAAAGAGTGTCTTTTTACATAGCAAATCTCCAAAGTCGTTTACCTGACAAAGCTTGATTGAACATAACCAGATTGCGAATACCCAAACTGTCGCTTCGAATAGGCTTATAGACCTTCCAATCAACCAAATGAAATTTAAACTCCTCACCCTGACCACCCCAAAGGAAATCCCTTTGAAGCTTCTCAATGTGATGAGCTACGCCTTTAGGAATAGGGAATAAAATAAATAGGAAGTTGGCAGGTTAGACAACGTGCTTCTGATCAACGTCACTCTACCCTCCTATTGAAAGATACAACTCTTCCAACCAATCAAGTGACGTACCATTTTTTCCAGAATACCAGTCCACACAGACTTATCTTTAAACCTGGAGCCTAGAGGGAGCCCTAAATAATTCATAGGAAGCGAAGAAACTTTACAACCCAAAATGGCCGCCAGAATCTCCACATTAGTCATAGCTAGGGGTGGGTCGGGTTTGGGGGTAATCCATTATCTTACCCGACTGAGTCGGGTTTGAAGAGATGAAATCCGTTGACCATCCACACAAGTGGTCGAATTGGGCGAATTTGAACAAATTCCCAAATCTGAGCAAATTTCCAAAAAAAAAAAAAAAATTTCTAAATCTTTACCAAATCAAAGCCACAAATTTTCAAATCAAAACCTATAAAAAAATCACAACCATAAATTTCTAAATCAACTAGAGTGGAAAGCCAAGTGTCTCGAACTCTCGATCTTGAAGAGGTGGCGGCTTGGGTGTTGTTGTGAGTCGGTGAGTGGTTGCGGCGATTGAGAGAGAGATCTGAGAGAATGAGGGAGGCCATGACTCACAACTCGTGAGAGATCTGAGAGAGTGGACTCCAATTCAGATGAGTGTTAGGAACACGATGGTGGCACGGGAGTGTGAGGTTGGAGCCGCGTGGTACGATGGGATCACGATTGGTGTTGGGGGAGGGTGGTGTTCTGTTGTGATTCTGGGGGCGGCACGGTGTAGGAGAGATCTGAGAGAGTGAGAAATTTGAGAGAGTAAGGGAGGCTGGGAGAGAGAGTGAGGTACGGATGGTTGGGTAGGGTTAATTAATTTTGGTAGGGCTGCGGGTTGGTCGGTTACCTGACCAAAAAAAAAAAAAAACCGGAGCCCCGACCCGAAACCCAAATATTTCTGAAAAACCAATCTGTATTCGTCTGAATTTGTGCTCATGGTTGGGTGGATTGGGCAGGCAAGTCGGGTTGGGCGGGTGATTGCACACCCCTAGTTATAGCATGCGCCAGAACCAATTTAGATTTCCCCATAGTGATCTTAAGACCGGAATCAGCTTGGGACCAAATAAAAACTCCTTTAAGATGCCAAAGTTGGTTGGTGGGTCAGCTCCACAAAAAATCAGCGTATCATCCTCGAAGAGAAGGTGAGAGATCTTAATGTGTGCAGCCGTTGGGCTTCCTACAAAAAATCCCGTGATGAAGTTCCCATCCCTAGCTTGAAAACAATAATCTACTCAAAGCCTCCATGACAATTATTAATAAGAAAGGAGATTATGGATCACCTTGTCTCAAACCCCGAAAACTATCAAAGAAACCACTTGGGCTGCCATTGACCAAGACAGAAAAACGAACAATAGAAATGCAAATGAAAATCCAGCTTCTCCATCACTAACTAAAACCAATGCGTCTAAGTAGGTAAAGAAGAAAGTTCAAGTTTACATGATCGTAAGCCTTCGCCAAATCCAACTTGTACAGCACACCCGAATGGCCCTACTTCAAACGGCTGTCCAAATGTTCATTCGCTATGAGAACAGAGTAAAAAATTTGTCTTCCACCAACGAACGCATTCTGGGAATCAGACACCACCTTATCCAAAACTAATCTCAACTTGTTTGCCAAAACCTTCACAATAATCTTATAAACCCTGGTGATTAGACTAATAGGTCTGAAGTCCTTAACATTCAATGCCTTGGGCTTTTTAGGGATAAGAGCGATTGAAGTGGCATTCAAGCTTTTCTCAAAAGTACCATGGGCATGAAAATAGTGGAATACCTTAATAATGTCTCCCTTCAGGATACTCCAACACGATTGGAAATTCATAATACATGGGGTCTGTTTGCAATTGACCCAAACCTTAGAAGATCTTTTTGCAATTCAGCCAAGTTTGCTCAGATATGGAAATTTTTTTCCAGAGAATAGACTCTAAGAGGGAGACTTGTGTTTGGGAAACAAAAGAAAGAAAAAAGGGAATTGGACCTAGGAATCAACATTGAGGTTTTGCTTGTAATTAGAACCAATCAATGACAGAAAAATATAACCTAGAAATCAACACTTAGGCTGCTTGGAATCAGCATTAAGCATGATAGGAATCCTGGAATCAACACCAAGGATGATAGGAACCTTGGAATCTGCACCAAGCACTGGAATAAAACTTCCAACCCAAATTTTATAAATCAATCATCAAGTGACTTCCAATATATATATATATATATATATAATTGTCTTCATGCTTCCCACATCGAAAGGTTTTGTTCCCCTATTTTTTGTAATTTCATCTCATCTCATCCTTTTTTGTTTTCTTTATAAACTCTCTCTTCCCCCCTCCCCTCCCTTCCCTCAATCCCCTATGTGTGTTCGTAGTTTTTTTAATCCCACATTAACAATTGTTTATGTGTTAGGTTGGTTACCCCTTGGTGACTCTTCTTCTCTGTCTTGGTGATCCTCAAATATTCCACAGCAACTTAAGCCCTCATATGGAGCAACTCTACAAGCTTCTTAGAGTAAGTTTAATTATTGGGCATTTAGTATGGGAGAACAAGCTAATGTGGATATGGTGAATTAATTTTCCCATTCCATGTCCTTTTATGATGTCTTGTCTTGTTGATCTGTTCTATTATGAGTTTAGCTATATAACAAAATCTGGGTTAATCATGCAGGACAAGAACCATCGTTACATGGCCTTGGACTGTCTTCATCGTGTTTTGAGGTTTTACTTGAGCGTTCATGCAGCTAACCAGGCCCAAAATCGTATATGGGACTACTTAGACAGTGTAACCTCTCAACTTTTGACAGTTCTGAGGAAAGGGATGCTTACTCAGGATGTCCAACATGATAAACTTGTAGAATTCTGTGTGACCATAGCGGAACATAACCTTGATTTTGCCATGAACCATATGATATTAGAATTGCTGAAGCAAGATAGTTCAAGTGAAGCAAAGGTGATTGGTCTTCGTGCTTTGCTTGCCATTGTTATGTCACCTTCAAGCCAGCATGTTGGCTTGGAAATATTTAAAGGTAACTGAAAAATGGTCATATACCTTGATTATTGACATAAATAGTTATATTTGATATCTGAAGTCTTGATTAAACTTCATCTGATTTCTGTTGAACAGATCACGATATTGGCCACTACATACCAAAAGTAAAGGCTGCAATTGAGTCAATTTTAAGGTCTTGTCATAGAACCTATAGTCAAGCTCTTCTAACTTCTTCAAGGACCACCATAGGTAAACTTTTGTAAGTCTATTGTTGAACCAGTATAATGCAAGTTTTGGTTTCTGGTAACCTTGAAAACGGACATGGAAATCTTGATTTGTTCTTGAATTGATCTACTGAATAATTGTATTTCCATCATGTGTTCTTTTCTTTTCCCTTTGTTGGACTTATTCATTATTTTTATGGGTATGTGTGTTTCCTAGGAAAAATTATGATTGCATTATAATTGGTGAATGTAGTCCATTTTTATCTGTTGTGAATGAGCCAAGCCTGAGCTCAATATGAGGCTTGCAAGCCGTTCGGACGTACAAACCAAAAATGGAAAAGAGCTTCCTTACCTCTTAGAAATAAATAAATAAATAAATGCAAGCAATTTATAAAGCTGTAACTTAAATGCTTTAAATTCTTGGTTATCTGTTATAGTTGTGCTTAACTTGCTTGTGTTCATTTATTGGTTCCTGCAGTGGCGCATGCTAATTGAATTTTATTCTTTTCCAGATGCTGTAACGAAGGAGAAGTCTCAAGGACATCTTTTCCGGTCAGTACTGAAGTGCATACCATATTTGATTGAAGAAGTTGGCCGAAGTGATAAAATCACTGAAATAATACCTCAACATGGCATAAGCATTGATCCAGGTGTTCGTGAGGAAGCAGTACAGGTACTGAACCGGATTGTAAGATACCTTCCCCACCGTCGCTTTGCAGTTATGAAAGGGATGGCCAACTTCATCCTACGGCTTCCTGATGAATTCCCTCTTCTCATTCAAACATCATTGGGACGTCTGTTGGAACTCATGCGTTTCTGGAGAGCTTGTTTAATAGATGATAGACTGGAATATGATGCCCAAGAAGGAAAGCATGTTGGGCATGGAAATCAGGTGGTCAAGAAGTCTTCTTTGTACCAATCAGAAGCAATTGAGTTTCGTTCGTCAGAAATAGATGCAGTTGGTCTTATCTTCCTTAGTTCTGTAGATAGCCAGATTAGGCATACAGCACTGGAACTACTGCGCTGTGTTCGCGCTTTAAGGAATGACATACGGGACCTAACACTACGTGAGCAACCAGATCATAGTTTGAAATATGAAGCCGAACCAATATTTGTTATTGACGTCTTGGAGGAACATGGGGTGGGATAAACTTTTCTACTGCCCCATCTTTTTCTTTTCCTTCATGTTAATTTTTTCAGGTGCAACCCCAATTTGAATTTCCTGATCATATTTCAAACTTGATCTTTGGATATAACAGGATGACATTGTTCAGAGCTGCTATTGGGATTCTGGTCGCCCGTTTGATATGAGACGAGATTCTGATGTTATTCCTCCTGATGTGACACTTCAATCTATAATATTTGACAGCCCCGATAAAAATAGATGGGCTCGGTGTCTAAGTGAGCTTGTCAAATATGCTGCTGAGCTTTGCCCAAGTTCTGTTCAGGAAGCAAAGTAAGTATTGTCCTATTCTTGTCAACGCTTGTTTCTGCCCAATGCTGACTTTTTGCTCTCTTGGCACATGTTTTGCTAAGTTGCACAAATACGGATACGGGTGCCGGGTACGATACGGATATGGGGATACAACATTTCTTAAAAACTATATGGTACAATACCCCGGGGAAACGACAATTAATTGATATTTATTTTTAGGTATATTTTAAAATTTTTTGGACATAATCTATGTTTATTTTAGGTTTTAAAATTAAGTAACAACAAGAAAAAGCTTGAAAACATATTTAGAATTAATTTAAAGATAATAATAAATAGCAAACAAGTACAATGACACCCATAAAATGTTGTCTCAAGTAGAAACCAAGAGTTAAGGTAAACTATATCACAACTGGTATATATATCCAAGCTAACCAAGAAACAACAAATTTTGAAGAAAAATGGGGGGCTGTAAAGAAAAGGCAAACCTGTGTGTGTGAGACTGAGAGATTGAGGGTACAAGGTGAGGGAGGTGAGGGAATCTGTAGTTCTGGCCCGATCAATTTCACCAGAGAGGTAGTGACAGTGAGATTGAGAGAGAGAGTGCGAGGTCGAGCGGCTTATCGGCAGGGCTCCGGAGACTAGATCAAGAGGTGCGAGACAGCGAGAGTGACGAGAGGCTAGGGTTTCGAGAGATGAATCAGATCTTGTGTGTGTTTTTCTACGTTTTTACCCTCTATCGTATCCGGACCGTACCGGGCTGTACCTGAACCATACTTTGAATAAAAAATGATTTTTTTTCCCTCCAATATGTACGGGGTACGTTTGTACCCTTATCCTACGCGTACCCGTATTGGATACATATTTGATATGGGTACATGGGCCAAAATGAAGCATTCGTGCATCTTATAGGCTGCTTCATGATAAAAATATTATTGGTAACAAAGGTTTTTTTTTTTTGGTGACTTGATGCAGTAGATAAGCTGAGAAAAAGGTCCTCGTTATGCTTCATTTGTTTTGGCAGAAGCCAATTTCCTGGGGTGAAAACATTTTCAGGAAAAATGACTTGTTTTCTTGTGTTTGTTTGCAACCCTGAAAATGGTGCTAGAAACATTTTTTGTTGTTTAACTCGCATAGAAGATCATTAATATTTCTTGTACACGTGGTGGCGGCACAAATGAATGGAGGGCCAGGAGGGGTGTGAGGGCACAAAGGAATCAGAAGCGGAAAACATTTTTCGCCGCGTTTGGGTTATTTTCTGTTGACTTTGGAAAATGTTAAAAATGAACAGTTTGGGTTATTTTCTGTTGACATTTTTCACCGCGTTTGTGTCCAGTTTGTGACTTCAAATTGAACAGTTTACAGCAATTAACAAGAAATGTAATGGAAACCACAAAATCTTTGCGTTAATCATTTTCCCAGATTTCAATTCCAGGATTTTGTTGTAACACAATCTTTATTTGCAGGGTGGAGGTTATGCAACGCCTTGCTCATATCACACCTATTGAGTTGGGTGGAAAGGCTCATCAGTCGCAAGATGCAGAGAACAAATTGGATCAGTGGCTGATGTATGCAATGTTTTTATGTTCATGTCCACCAACGATTAGAGAAGCTGGTGCCGTAGCAGCAACCAAAGATCTTTACCATCTTATTTTTCCCTCCTTAAAATCTGGATCTGAAGCACACATAGTAAGTACTTAAGATCTATTATTTCTATTTTTTAGTAGGATGTTAATCAGCCAGCTATTTCCGACTGCAGATTTGAACATGATGGTATCAGATGTTCTTTTCTGACACTCGAGTAACAACTGGATCAGATGTTTAGGAAATTGATCTTGTTTCTTTCTGTCTGTCTTAAACAAAAATTAAAAGGAGCTATGTTGTCTGATTAGGACCAATGTCCTCTACTCAATTCTGGATGATAATATATCTCTGTTAATTAACAAATCTTATTTATCCTTTTCTTCTAAATGGAGGAAAAGTGGTGATGATTAATCTAGTCAAATATCTTATACTTGATCTTATTTGTAATGAGTAATGTGATAAACTTTGAAAGGAAATTAGAAGGGTGGATGATGCAGCCAACTAATCAAACTTCCTAGAAAAACCAGCCATGAAATCTTTAATTGGGTAATGTTGGGTTAGTAATCAGCTTGATAAACTATCACTTGTTCCAAAAGTTTAAGTTGATAAGAAAGGGTAAATTTAGTAATTTAACCATTATTCTAAGACTCCCCCTAGCATGTGGGCTCAAACTACCCCGTGGCCCTACATATGGGGTTTCTTAACTGTTTTAAATGGGAGGTAGAGTGGAGATATGGTTTGAACTTTGGACCACTTGCTCTAATACTATGATAAATTACCATTTGTCCCAAAAATTTAAACTGATAGGAAATGGTGAATTTAATTATTTAACTATTATTTTAACATAACACTTGATTTTCTTGTTTGGGGAACTTATAATGTAAGTGGAGTCAACAAGTCTAGGTAGACTCTTAATTTCATATCTAGGAACTTATGAAAGCAGTTATTACTTAATTCTGAGAAATTTAAATTTAAGTTAGGGTTGTATTCTCTATAAAAGAGGAATGAAAATCTAATTTGGCGAGCTATCTTTGACCCAAAAAAAAAAAAAAAACTCATCTTATTTGTGGGATTATTCCGTTTTCTATGTTTTTAAGCTGTATTTACAGTTTTACAGCAAACATTCATATTTGCAGCATTATCTAACTGCATCATGTGGAATCAAAGTAGAAATCGTCCTATGGCTTCGTGTCAAAAGTGATTGCAATAGTTGAAGCTGATTTGGAAAGAAGATTTTCAATTCTGGTGTTTTTTTAGAAGATCTAGAAGTGAACAGTGTAAAAATACCTCCAGTTCAAGTTTTTGAAAAAAAGTATTTTCGAATTCCTGATTGGTATTGAATTGAAAAATTACAAGGATAATTTCTTTGGGGAGGCATATGAGATAAGTTTAAATTCTATCTCGTTAATTTAAAAAAATATATATATATATTGTGCATCAATTCAGCATGTTGGGTAATCAGAAGCATGGTATTGTTCAATCAGGTGTTGTTGGGAAATGGCTATGGCATTATGCAAAGGAGAGAGATGCACTTTGGGGAAGAGTGGTGGATGAAAAGTATGGTAGTATGTGGGGAGAATGGTATTCAGATTTAGTAAAATGGTACTTATGGGGTAAGCCTATTGAAGCATATTAGGCGTGGTTTGGAGAAATTTTCTAGATCATTAAATGTCAGGTGCCAATGTCACTCACATTTGATTTTTGAACAGTTTATGGTGTGGGGACCATGTTCTAACGGAGGCATTTCCATAATGGTATAAATTGCAGAGTCTAAAGAGCCATATGTGGTGGAGTAAGTGTGTTGGACTAATGGTATTATTCATATTATTCATCAGGGTATTAGCTTTATTATAGCTGTAAATGATTGGGAATAAGAATAAAGTTTTTAGCCCGTAAAGGGTGAATGCCCCTAGATTACCCGACAACTAATTCTAGGTGGGATCAATTATCCATAGGTTTTTACTGCCTAGAGGCAACTTCAAAGGTCTCTTTTTTAGATAGATTCTCTACGTTATCAAAAAACAAAGTTTATTTTCTTAATCTATTCTACCAAGATGAGGAAGGGAAGGAGAGAATAGGATATACTGGACACAGTCTAGAAATCGGGTATTTGAGGTTAAATTTCTACAAGGTTCTACACTCTAATGGTGCTTCACTTTCTAGGAGTTGGATTGGTATTGCATGTGTAAGAAGAAGGCAAACTACTGATCATTTACTTCCTTATTGTGAGATTTCTTGGGATTATAGCAAAATTGCTGCTAAATTCTCTAATCCCACAATGTTTCAAAAAAATATGGATGCTTGTGCTTATTAATTGAAAAAGAAAATGAAATCTATGTAATTTGTTATTAATTTAATTTTAATGCTTGTAGATTTGTTCCTCTTGGTTAAATTGATTTTTTCCATTCCAATTTAGCATGCAGCCAGCATGGCTCTTGGCCATTCACATCTTGAAGCATGCGAAATTATGTTTGGTGAGCTTGCCTCTTTTATTGATGAGGTATCTTTGGAGACAGAGGGAAAACCGAAATGGAAGGTTTGGAATCTTAGTAATACCTTAAATGTCCTATATTTTATGAGTGTCATTTGTATGTTTATAACAAGCATATGGTCCTCATCCTAAATGTCAGTCAGTGAATTACATATTTCCTCGGCTTATTTTGCTAAAAAGTAAGTTGGATAAGAGTATAGCTCTACCTAGGAAAAAGTGAGGCATTGAAAAGCTATACTTAGCCAAATCAGCCAAAAAAACCCAAACACAGAAAAAAAAAATTTTGTCTGAGTTTAAATTGATAAATTACAATTAGATCAACGATGTCTAGTCATTTGACTTCATGAGTGATTGAAAATTACAAGTGCTTTAAGGTAACTGGTATATACTTTTTTTTCCTGGGATAAGTGAGTGAATGTACAGAAAGAAATCTAAAATATACAAGAGCACAGGGGCATACCCAGATATTATAACATCTAAAACATTCCCATGTTGGGAAAGAGACTACACCACAACAGTTACCTTAAAGCACTTGCAAACTTGCCAAAGATCACCCTATCTGACATTTGCTGCCTGAGTTCTTGTGTTTTATGAAGGGCGCCCCTCCAAACCAAAATTGGAAAGAAGGTTAAACAGCACATTCTCCTTTAGTTTGTTTCCAGTTCATTTTCAAAAAATTCTAGGTGGTGTGGTTTAAGAGTGGGCAACAGCTGTTTTAACCTGATCTTTGAAGAAATTTGCTTACAGACTTACAGTTAGAATATCCTTTTTATTGCATTAATAATTTCTAAAAAGCTTCATTTTCCAATTTTGATTTGAGTCAAGATGACTTACAAAATATGTCACTCCGTTGGATGCAGAGTCAAAAGGCTCGCCGTGAAGAACTCCGTATCCACATTGCAAATATATATCGGACTGTTGCTGATAATATCTGGCCTGGCATGCTCGCCCGCAAGCCAGTTATTCGTCTCCATTATCTGAAGTATATTGATGAGACAACTAGGCAGATCTTAACAGCATCCGCTGAGAGCTTTCAAGAAATGCAACCTCTCCGTTATGCACTGGCTGCTGTTCTAAGATCACTGGCCCCTGAATTTGTTGAGTCAAAATCAGAGAAATTTGATGTTAGAACTAGAAAACGACTATTTGATCTTCTTCTCACTTGGTGTGATGAAACAAGCACTGCGTGGGGTCAGGATAGTGTTAGTGACTATCGACGTGAAGTAGAACGCTACAAGTCTTCTCAACATGCTCGGTCTAAAGATTCTGTAGACAAAATATCATTTGATAAAGAATTGAGTGAACAGGTTGAGGCAATTCAGTGGGCCTCGATGAATGCTATGGCTTCACTTTTATATGGGCCTTGCTTTGATGATAATGCAAGGAAAATGAGTGGGCGGGTAATATCTTGGATCAACAGTTTGTTCATTGAGCCTGCGCCTAGGGCTCCATTTGGTTGCTCACCAGCTGATCCAAGAACTCCATCTTATTCCAAATACATGGGAGAAGGTGGTCGTGGAGCTGCTGGTCGTGACAGGCATAGGGGCAGCCATCATCGTGTTTCGTTAGCAAAGTTGGCTCTAAAGAATCTTCTGCTTACGAATCTGGACCTGTTTCCTGCCTGCATCGATCAGGTAATAATGTTTTCCTTTGATTGTTGTGCAGCACTTCCCAATTAGTAAGCATTTTACTGTTTGAGAATTAGATAAACAATTGTTGACTAGGGCCTCACTCAAGTACATGGGATGCTTGTTAGTTACTGTATGATGGACTAATTATATTCTTTTTTTTCCCAGTGCTACTACTCAGATGCTGCTATAGCTGATGGTTACTTCAGTGTGCTGGCTGAGGTCTACATGCGCCAAGAGATACCAAAATGTGAAATCCAAAGACTCTTGAGCTTGATCCTCTACAAGGTGGTGGACCCATCAAGACAAATTCGTGATGATGCCCTTCAGATGCTTGAGACACTTTCTGTTCGTGAATGGGCTGAGGATGGTATTGAGGGTTCAGGAAGCTATCGAGCTGCTGTTGTTGGTAACCTGCCTGATTCGTACCAACAATTCCAATACAAGCTCTCATGCAAACTTGCCAAAGATCACCCTGAGTTGAGCCAGCTCCTCTGTGAGGAAATCATGCAGAGGCAACTTGATGCTGTTGACATAATTGCACAACATCAGGTCTTGACATGTATGGCTCCGTGGATTGAGAACCTTAATTTCTTGAAACTCAAGGACTCAGGTTGGAGTGAAAGATTGTTAAAAAGCCTTTACTATGTGACGTGGCGACATGGAGACCAGTTCCCTGATGAAATTGAGAAATTATGGAGCACAATTGCTAGCAAACCTAGGAATATTAGTCCTGTATTAGATTTCCTGATCACGAAAGGGATTGAAGACTGTGATTCAAACGCATCTGCCGAAATAAGTGGTGCATTTGCTACATATTTCTCGGTTGCAAAGCGTGTAAGTCTATATTTAGCACGGATATGTCCTCAGCGCACGATTGATCACCTAGTATACCAACTGGCTCAGCGTATGCTGGAAGATAATGTTGAGCCAGTCGGGCTAAGTACAAATAAAGGTGATGCTAATGGAAATTTTGTGTTGGAATTCTCCCAGGGTCCTTCAGTGGCCCAAATTTCGTCAGCTGTGGACAGCCAGCCGCACATGTCCCCCTTACTTGTCAGGGGTTCCCTTGATGGTCCACTTAGGAATGCCAGCGGGAGCCTGAGTTGGCGAACAGCAGGTGTGACAGGACGAAGCGTCTCAGGCCCATTAAGTCCAATGCCTCCTGAGTTGAACATTGTTCCGGTAAATGCAGGCCGCTCAGGACAGCTTCTTCCAGCTTTGGTTAACATGTCAGGGCCTTTGATGGGGGTTAGAAGTTCAACAGGAAGTTTGCGGAGCCGCCATGTTTCTAGGGACAGTGGAGACTACCTCATTGATACTCCAAACTCTGGCGAAGATGGCTTGCATTCTGGGGTTGCAATGCATGGTATTAATGCTAAAGAACTTCAGTCAGCCTTGCAGGGTCATCAGCAACATTCATTGACTCACGCAGATATAGCATTGATTCTACTTGCAGAAATTGCATACGAGAATGATGAAGATTTCCGTGAGCACTTGCCTCTGCTCTTTCATGTCACATTTGTTTCAATGGATAGTTCGGAAGACATTGTGCTAGAGCACTGCCAGCATTTGCTTGTTAATCTGTTGTACTCACTAGCAGGCCGGCACTTGGAGCTGTATGAGGTAGAAAACAGTGATGGAGAGAACAAGCAGCAGGTTGTGAGCCTCATCAAGTATGTCCAGTCAAAGCGAGGAAGCATGATGTGGGAGAATGAGGATACCTCGGTTGTGAGAACTGAGCTTCCCAGTGCAGCACTTCTCTCTGCATTGGTTCAGAGCATGGTGGATGCTATCTTCTTCCAAGGAGATCTGCGTGAGACCTGGGGGGCCGAGGCACTCAAATGGGCTATGGAGTGCACATCAAGACACCTTGCCTGTCGCTCACACCAGATTTATCGAGCTTTGCGGCCTAGTGTCACAAGTGATACATGTGTATCACTCCTCCGTTGCCTCCATAGGTGCCTAGGGAATCCAGTTCCTCCAGTTTTGGGATTCATCATGGAAATCTTGTTAACTTTGCAAGTAATGGTTGAAAACATGGAGCCAGAAAAGGTGATACTCTACCCTCAACTATTTTGGGGGTGTGTAGCTATGATGCACACAGATTTTGTTCATGTCTATTGCCAGGTGCTTGAGCTCTTCTCACGTGTGATTGACCGTTTATCATTCCGGGACAGAACAACAGAAAACGTGCTCCTTTCAAGTATGCCTAGGGATGACCTTGATACAAATGTTGATATAGGTGACTTCCAGCGGATAGAATCTAAGAGTGGTTATGAGCTGCCACCGTCTAGTGGGAATCTGCCAACATTTGAAGGGGTGCAGCCTCTTGTGCTTAAAGGACTCATGTCAACTGTTAGTCATGGTGTTTCTATTGAGGTTCTCTCACGTATCACAGTGCACTCGTGTGATTCTATATTTGGGGATGCAGAGACCAGACTCTTGATGCACATCACAGGCTTGCTTCCATGGCTCTGCTTGCAGCTTAGCAAGGATCCACTGGTGGGGCCTGCTTCACCGCTTCAACAACAGTACCAGAAGGCCTGCTCTGTTGCGGCCAACATCTCCATATGGTGTCGAGCAAAATCATTGGATGAATTAGCTACTGTATTTGCAGCCTACTCCCGTGGTGAGATCAAAAGCATTGATAACCTTCTTGCTTGTGTTTCACCATTGTTATGCAATGAGTGGTTTCCAAAGCACTCAGCTTTGGCTTTTGGGCACTTGTTACGGCTTCTTGAGAAAGGACCAGTTGAGTATCAGCGAGTGATACTGCTCATGCTTAAAGCCTTGCTCCAGCACACTCCCATGGATGCTGCACAAAGTCCACACATGTATGCAATTGTGTCCCAGTTGGTAGAGAGCACTTTGTGTTGGGAGGCACTGAGTGTGTTGGAAGCCCTTTTGCAGAGCTGTAGTTCACTGACAGCTTCTCACCCACATGAACAAGGGTCATTTGAGAATGGGCTTGGTGGGCCTGATGAGAAGAATCTTGCTCCTCAGACCTCGTTCAAGGCTCGCAGTGGACCCCTACAGTATGGTCTGGGTTCAGGGTTTGGGGCAGTTCCAACACCTGCACAAGGGGGCTCAACTGAATCGGGAATGTCACCTAGAGAGGTGGCTTTGCAAAACACACGGCTGATTCTTTGGCGGGTGCTTGACAGCTGTGCTCTAGGCAGGAGAAGGGATTACAAAAGGTTGGTGCCTTTTGTGAACAATATTGGGAACCCGTGATCTGCGCAAGCCTGTTTCTTGCTTTGTATCTTTGGTGGAGCACAGGGGAAAGTTTTAGGTGATGAATTTGTATATAATCATCATAAAATAGTGATTTTTGTAGGTAGGGCTGTAACATGTGGTTTAGTTCCAGTATTTATGATCTTTTTACGGTAGTCGCTGTCTTGTATCTCTTCTCTCATCTTGTTAATTATAATTGCTTTTCTGCTCTCGATGGAAGTCCTGTCATAGTTGACCACATTTTTTCACTTTTCCAATTGAATGCACCGAGTTTAGATCAATTGATCAAGTTGCAACAGATCAGTTGGATCTTGCAAGTCTAATGGACTCCATCCAATGTACATACTTTTACTTCATTAAATAATTTTGGTTCTCATGCTTGTGCTTCATCCTCTAGGTCTTAATATTATGATGCTTTATATATACTGGATTTAACATTCCTTGTTTATTAACTTTTTTCATTAAAGAAATGCATCCCCAATTTGGTAAGAATGCTACATTGTTACAACACCCTCTTCCCTATCCATCTCTCTATTTCCATTTTTCATTTTGCCAGCGAGTTTTTGCAATATTTTTGTTGAAAATTGTCTATAGCTTTTTCAAGAGAAATGTCTGGGGAAACGACTTGCGGCACCACCACTTACCTCAGTATGCTAAACGATTTGTAGCATCGTTTCTTGTAAAATACTCCCAACTTTTCTGCTGCCACACTTCTTTTGTTGTTGGAGAAACGACCTGTATCATAGATCATTCTTTTTATTTAATTTTGAGTTTTGAGTCACATTGTTACACTACAGTTCATTAAAAACTTACCACTGTTGGATTCAACCTCCCAAATCCTATCCTAAAGAGTATATAAATGGGTTTGTCCTTTCAATTCTAACCTCCGGAGTTCGATTCTACCACCACTGAGTGCGGGTACATCACTTTTGACAGGTTGAAGGTGGTATGGCATATATGTATTTATATATATACCACGTTTCCGTTTGTTTAGTAATTATTTTATTTTCAGTAAAGTAAATGGAATAATTTAAAAAATAAATAAATAAAAGAGTAAGAAAGAATGGAACCGTATATTCTTGCAAAATTTTATGTTACGGTCGAAAAAAGTTTTCTAGTCAGTAGATTTTATTATTATTATTATTATTTTTTGTGGTCCACAGGAAACAAGTTCAATAATGTTTTATGTAAGGAGAAAACTGTTTGTTTTCAAAGTATTTGGTTGTATTCTTGAAAATGAATTGAAAAATATTTTATTACGTTTGGCGCAAGTACAAAAAATCACAAATTTTTCTTTATTTTTAGGGTAAATTACACTGACACCCCCTTCTTTTGGGGAAACTAGACTCACTATATCCTAATTTGGAGAAATGATACTCCGCTCCCAAATTTACAAAATAATTAATACTCAGCCCCCTTTCTCCTATTTTTAAAGGAATATTCTCCACTTAAATTTAAAATAATTAAAATATAATTTTTCTTTTTAACTTTGATTAGTTAGGCATTGGTTAAAAAAATTAATAAAAAATAAACAAAAAAATAAAAATAAATAAAAAAGGGGGCGGAGTGTTAATTATTTTGCAAATTTGGAAGCGGAGTGTCATTTCTCCAGACTAGGGTGTAGCGAGTCTAGTTTTTCCAAAAGAATGAGGTGTCAATGTAATTTATCCTTATTTTTATATAGGTATTTTTATGTGTGAATGTTTTTATATGCTTTTTATGTATGTTTAGCATATTTAGTTTGTAATTGTATTTGTGATTTAATATTGTGATTACTTAACTACCTTGGCCTAACAATTGAATATTTTGAATAAAATTTGGTACTTAAGCCATTCTAGGGTCTAGGCGTAATTTCAGTCATCTCTAAAAAGAAATGTGAGTTGTATAGAATCTACTCTTTCGAAGCTTAAAAGATGAAATTTAAAAACTAATAAGTTCGTAAGGTTTAAACTACATAAGTATCTTCATTTATTTATAATATTGAATTACAAATAATTTTAAATATCATGAACCTTTTAGATAATCACACTAATTTAATTTAATAATGAGTATGATAGAACTGATTATACTAATTCAAATTATATACATAAAATTCAAATGAATTATTGTTCAACAATACTAGTATTTAGACTCTAGGTACAAGAGAAAACAATGTCTATATTTTGTTTATTATATTTAGAAATGTATAGCTAAAAATCTTATAGCTTAGTGACATTATCTCATCTTCTTTTTGAGGAGAATCAAGATTCATATCCTCTCTCCCCCATTGTTATAACTATCAAATTATCAAAACAAAACAAAAAATGGAAGTTTATAAATTAATTAAATTGAGTTTTTGGTTAATCCTCTCTCTAAAACTCAATAATTTTCAATAATTTATATTGGTGTTTTTTAATAGGTACAATTTCTATAGTTATAAAAATGGGAAAATTTATAATTGAATATACAAACTCTATCAATAGAGTTAACTAATCTTTTGTGGATTCTAGTTAACTCAATTAGTGAAGTCTCTTGTCCTCGCATAAGGGACCTGGATTCAAATTTCGCCTATACAAAAAACCAACTGGTGTCTTGGCCTGATGATAAAAGAAATTATCATGGAACGGATGCCATAAGTTCAAATCCTATTATATCTATATATATAATACAAATAAAAATAAAGTTAACTAATCTTTTAGTTATTTTTTTAACATATAACCATATTTTACTATTTAAGTTGTTCATAAAAGTCAAATACTGAAAAATTCTAGCCAATACAAGATAATAAAAAGGTGTTATAGGATAGTACATTATAATTGTTAAAACTAAAGGACGTTGGATATATTTTTTTTTGGAATAAAACAAAATTTGATTACAAACATATTTATAATCATCTTACTACAACTCATTACATAGTAACTCAAAACCATCCACATGAGTCATTTACATACAAATCACATAACTCATTACATACGTCATGTGACTAAAAAAACACATGAATAGTCTTATAAGCTGCCACGTAGTGGATTATAATAAGATGACTACAAAAACAAACTGATTTGTACCTAAACTGTCTCCTTTTATATATAAGTTGCAAATGTTTATTTTTCCTTTCATCTTATTTTTTTCCCCAATAATAAAGGATATTTACAAATGTTTTGTTAATAACGTATCTAGTGCATGTGCTATTGCCTATTATGGCATGATGTTTGCCCAGTATGACATTATGTTGAAGCCTGCTAGGGACCCATTGGGAAGTTCAAAGATGCATGTCATTTGACGTAATATGCATGTGAAAGATGAATGTCATTGAGGTAAGATGCATGTCATTTTACTCTTATATGCATCTTACTTATGTCAAAGATGCAAGTCATTTTACTCTTACAATGCATCTTACCCAAACCCCTCACGGGACCAAAAGTAACCCTCAAAGTTATTAACTTAAACATCAATTACAAAAGCCAGTTAACAGTCTAGGGTCTACACAACCATATATTAATAGGCTCATCTGTGATAATATATGAAAATTGAATGATAAATACAAGTCGTAGTTACTTCAGATAATCCATATCAGAAGAAAACTTCAATTAGTAGTTAAAAGTAGAATTAATCCATCATCATATAAATACCTAATACCAAAACTTTGAATGTGCCTGCAAGCCAGTGCCAAGTTGGGAATTACTGCATCACTTTATTACATGAGGCAATTTAGGTTCATTCGCAAGTGAAATTTCTGATCACATTCATCAGGGAGAAGGAATGACAAACAAACTGATAAAAAGAAAGAAAGATGCAAGACCGATCTCTGATACGCATTAGCATTTCTATGACATAATCTTGGTCCACACAACAAAATCCAATAACCAGCACAAAGCCAGACACCAATGCACACAAATATGCATATACAACTCAATACACTTTTAGCAAAGTACCTTTGTACATTGAGCAGAGGGTCGTTTTATTATCACTATAATTCAACCCTTAAACCCTCTTAGAAAACCCTGATTTTCTTATTGGCCTCTCCAAAGATCCCAACACGAGGATCCTTCTCTGGAAGCATGACCATACCTCTCCCAATTGGGCATGTCTTCAGATGATGAATCACATAACATGAGAAATCATTCACGGGGAGAAGAATTCTTTTTTATCAATGCATAGGCATCACTATAAATGGCCACCAAGTTTGAGAAGACTGCAAGGACAATCATAAAAAGAGCCAAGATCTTGTCCTTCTTTGTTGCTATGTTGTGTTGATCCCTGAATCACCAAGGAAAAACAATTTATGAAAAGTTGGTGAGTGAATAGAAATTCCATGAATAAAATCATTATGAAAAATAAAACACCAATGAAAGATAATTTAAATAGTCCCTCATGTTAAGTCACAGAGAACAACTCAGCAGGTAGAGCCAGTAGAGAGTATGTCACATTATTTGACTCAAAAATAGCAGCAACTATACAGAATTCTTGATATCAATTAAATACAAGGATTAAACATATCAAATGCCTCTGCAGTGTCACAGTGATCCATCATTAAGTTCTATCAATAAGTTAACACATTTTCCTTCACAGGAAATCCCAATCCTATAAACATTAATTGAAAGGCCTTAATGCTGAATTTTCCTTGCATAAGGAATGAGATCACATAATACCATGAAAGCCTAGACCAAACCATGATCTTTCCGCTTTTATTTATGGGTAAGTAACATATGCACCCAAAAACCCCAGCTCCACCTGAACGACATGCCAATTGAGCTAGAGCTCATTGGCTTTCTGCAAGTTCCAATATCCAAATATTGAAAACGAACATAAACTATAACATTTGAAAAAGTGAGAGGAGAAATAAAAACCAATCTTTCAAGTCCATGTGTTGGGAAACTCACCTAAGAGTAATAGCGGCAGGGAAAATGAACCCGAGGCAGACCGCAGCAGTCGCTCCAGTGAATTGGAAAGCATCCCAAATGCTAGGTATGCAATTTGCACCCAAGAAGATAACAGCAATGAGCCCAATTGAGACCAATGCAAACCTAAGATTGTCCAGAACCAAAGGCCTTGATGAGGGAAAGAGAAGGCCATCCAAGTTGAGCCGTAATGGATAGAAGACAATGGGAAATACAAGCATGAGGTGGGCAGCATAGCTAACACGGACAGCATCATTAAGCAAGGAACTGTAAGGAATGCCAAGGTTGGTGTCATAGTTGGCAAGCACATCATCTAAAGTTCCATCTCCGAAGAGAAGGAACCCAAAAAAGCTTGTCATTATGTACACAGTTGAGCAAAGAGCAAGTGAAGTTTGCACAACCCCTTTTATCTGTGTAGAGTCTTCAAGTTCATTGTCTATACTGTGAACTGCAAATAAAGTGCCCAGGAATAAATCACTGTTATTTACACATTTCACATTTGAAAGTTGAAAGAACAAGAAAAAACGAAACCTCCCAGTTCAATCATCAGTTAAAATAAACTAGAGCTTATTCCAACCCTGGAAACTTTAACTGATAGTTAATAGGATGATCTTATGTGCAAACCAGAGCTAAAATGCAGATACCAAACATCACTTTTTAAGTTGGGTCCTTTTATGATATTGCATGGCCCATCTTGGAAAAGAAAAAAAATCAAAGACAATTTTAAAATTGGGTTGCATTCAAATAAGAAGTGTCTGAACTAACCCAAACTACAGTTAGTTCAGCTGAGTTTATTCAAAATTTGAGTACTGCTGACTTAAGTCAGTCATGAGGGGCCATCTTTTTGGTTGGGTATGGAGGAAGGATGGAGTTCCAAGTGAGTTTTACTTCATCAATTTTTTGGTGGTGTTTATTTATTTATTTATTTATTTATTTTTTTTTTTTTGGGGGGGGGTGGTTACTTCTATTTCATCTCAATATTCACTACCATAACACAACCAATCCATCCCATTCCAACAAAAACACCAGGATGCAGGAAATGAGTAAAACAAGATTCCTATGAATGAGTAAACAGCTTGCATACCGTTATAGTGGCAGATATATGCAGTAACAAGAACAGGGACTACAGTGAAGAGTTTCAAGAATGACGTCAGATCAGTAACATCAGGTAACAATCTAGGCATCATAACACCTCCACTTATCAACTTGATGATCGCAATTCCAACAGTAATAACAAGAAACACAACAGCCAGGGCAACTGATAAAGCAGATGTAAATCTCAATGAATCTGCCACCACAAAAAGAAGACATATAAGATCTCCATAACAATGCACAACAAACATAACAAGGTCAAAAAATATGAAATAAAGCCCTACTGCCAAATTCATATGCTACACAAAGGGTGAAAAACCACATGCACAAGACAAGGTATGAAAGTTCATAGCAAATGAAAACCTTCAAGATATGCTGAATTTCTGGTACACTATATTCAAATAACCCAGATGTCACAATACATTTCCAATTCAAGAAGAGTAATAAACCAACTTATATTTATTATATTCTTCCAGGAGCAATCGGTTATCAAATCAGAAGAAAAATAAGGCTGTCAGGCTCAATTCTATATTGCTATGTAGAAGAAACTACTAGTAAAAATGCACTTACCAATGAATTCTATTTACTTATCAAAAAAAATAAACTAGTATAGTTCTTGTGCAAAAGTTTCAATAAAAAATCAGATCTTGATAGATCTTACTAGTGTTCTACTTGAGGTGGAAAATTTAGAATCAGATGGAGTAATTCAGATAGCAGCTGATTAAATCATTGTTTACAAGCAAGGGATAACACTAACCGATTCGCTTAAAGCATGCCAATGGAGCAAATATACAAAGAGTTGTGACAGTAAGAACAACGGTGCGCCCATTCCACCACTGGTCTCCAAACCAGCCTTCAAGGACACCTGAATGGTGAACTCCACTTGAAGATGTTCCAGAAAGCACATCACCTTCAAGTAAAAGGATACAAATACAAAATCAATCAAACATATTAATAGCATTCCCCAAAAATACTACTTGTATGATAAATCTTGACATGACAGGCAAACAAATAAGTCTACAAAATAAAACTGAAACATAGATTTTTATACAACATATAGTAATGAAATATAAGTCATACCAATAATAATCATGTACACAATGAGTACACCAATGTTGTTAATCATAACACATATCTGCAGCAAAATCTTGCCATATTTTCCAAAGGAATCCCCCATAAGACCTCCATAAGAAGACGACTTTCCAGCCCGGCTAAATCTGAGTAACAAGTCAATTGAAGCCTGAGTCAAAAAGGCCATAAAGATGATCATGGCAATTCCAAGACCAAGCCCCAACACTTTCATTGTTGCTGGTAACGCCATGATCCCAGCACCAACAATTGTGGTAGATAAGTTGAACACTGCACCAGTAAAGGAAGCACCATTGAACTCATCAAACTCTGCAGCAGCAGCATCTTGCCTCTTAGGCAACAAGGGTGCTTTCTCATCAACAATTGCTTTGCTTTTTCTTGACTTCCTCTCCTCCTTCTTAGATGCAAGATTTCCAATCGTCATCTTCTTCTAGTATCTTCAATAAAAACAAAAAACAAAAATACCCAAAATTAGCTTCCAAATTGTAGTATAATCCTAGTTAGTTTGAAATCAAATTCAAGTAAATTTGAAAACTTTTACCAAGTCCTAACCTCTAAAAATGGAACAACTTCAATACAAAGAATTCAGATTCCTGATACAGATTCCCAAACCACAAATAGCTAAATTTGGAAAAACCCACTTCTTGCAAAAGTTCCAGAAGAGGCAGATCCTTTGCAAATGGTTCAAAACTAAAGAAACCCAAAAGAAATTTCAAAACCCCAGAAAAGGAAGTATTGAAATTAAGCTTGGAATTTGATTCAAACCCAATTCGACAAACCCAGTCTCTGTCTTAAAAGATAAGCAAAACCCAATAATTGAAACAAGTGAGAGAGATTTCTGAAAAAGAAACAACAAAGTTTAAGAACCCAAAAGCAGAAGAAAGTGACCAAAGATAAAAACCAAGAATTGAGAGAAAGATTAAAAGAAAGTTTGTAATGAAATCTTGGTATTTGGATGCTTGGCTTTGATTTATAGAGAAAGTGAGAAACAGAGAGACAAAAGCACACGTAATGTGATTGGCGTATGGTACAATATATAAAAATGAATTATTAATTTTATATACGAATTGACTGATAGATTAAAAGCAATAATGAGGATGGCGACAAAGACAATCAAGAAAAAAATAGTCCCATATACAATCATATTTTTTCCGAGTTTTTCACGGCCATTCGGGTGTACATCAACATCAAGAGGGTTTCGTTTCTTTGGTTTTTTGCTCTAAACTTTGAAGACAAAAATAAATTAAGAATTGTGGGTTAGAATTTGCCCAGAGAGAAATTCGGACATGAAATGAAACGGATAATTGGTGACAGAGCATTGTGATGGTTTTATTTGTAACTAAAAACTCTGTCCTTCCAAAATATAACTTAACTTAGGGGGTGAGCAGTACTACTCAATATCTTACCATAAAGGAAGTTTATTTATTTTATTAAATTAGAAAGAAGGTTAGGTAAAATTTAACCTAGGGCTTATCTACTAATGAGGTATGTCCAATATACATATTAGCACTTAAGGTAAGTTGATGAAATTATGTGAGGAAAAGGCAAGTTTGGTATGTTTCTTTTTCTTTTTTGGAAATTGATAAGATAAGATTTGAATCTCTATGTCTACTCTATGATAATTATTCCTTATCATCCGTCCAAAATAAGTGATGACTAGATTTTATTGGTTGAGTTAAGTAGAACCCATAATTTGCATGCTATGTTTGAACATCTGCCTAAACCCTATATTTGGAATTAAAACAAGATACATTTTTTATGTAAAAAAAAAAAAGATTTGATGGTATGGTCACGACCCGAGCCCTTTTAATCCTGGTCAAAGTATGACTTAGGACACTCCTGACTCTTGGGTAATAATGCGGCATGCCAAGACTCAAATCCACAATCTTGAACTCGCAAGGTGATGTTTCCAGGTGGCTTCCAACCACTAAGCCACCACCTTAGGCGACAAAACAAGATACTTCTTAATTAGTATTTGTGAAATTCAATTATATGTTGCACTTGCCCAAGGAATATGCTATAGTATATTTATTTGTGTTTAGTACTATCTATTAACCTAACACGGTAGGCCACCATTATTTTTTTGGACTCAACTAGGAATTCTATTAATGAAGAAGAGGCATTATTAACTATTAAGGATATATATTCGAGGCTAACAAGTAACAATTGAACCCACAACCTCAGCAGATGTATGAACTTACGCTAGGATTTTTGATAATTACATGTTTTATAAATCTGTCAAAGTGTATGTTCGATCAAAGTCCCCGTGAAATATCTACCAACCAAAGTCCTGTCCTTACAGTATCTTCCAATCAGGTCTAAGGGCAGCTAATTAATATATTTCTGGTTATTCTTGTTGAAAAATGGTGGCCTTGTTTTTTGGAACAAGTTCTTAAGGGTGAGTTCCTATTAAAAATAAAATAAAAAATGTGGTAGGCCACCGATTATATAAATTATATAATATTATTGTTAGAAATATTACAAATTTTATTATATAAGATTTATAATTTGAGAGGTAATTAATTACGTATAAATGATTAAAAAATAATTTGTTAATTGTTAAAATGATATTAATCATATTAATTATCACGTAAATTTATTAAAATTTTATAATAAAATATGTAATAATTTAACACTTTCCATTTAATAAAGCCATCGCTGCAACTGTGCGAGATACACTAATTAACATGAGGATAAAACTATAAATAAGGTTCGTGGTGTGCAAATTGCTGATTGCTATTGACCCTTAAACAAAGAAAGAAACTGTGAGTTTGTTTGATTATATATTATTTTCTCAACAAACAAAAAAAGATTATATATTATTGTGTGCTTTACGCGTTAAACTTAAACCCCTAACCCGTGGTCAAGAAGGAAAATTTCAAATTTGGAGGAAAGAAGAAAGAAATTTCCCAGCAACTTTAGATTTGAGTAAGAGAAACATTCAAGAAAATCCGGCTTGTTAGGAACGCTGTATTTTACATTTAAAAATCTTGGCTAATTTAGCTATTTGGCACGTTAATTGCCACGTGCCGTGCACACTGGACCTTTGGACAACAAAGTGACAGAATGAGATAGATGGAGCTATTTGGCACAATCCTAAAGTTGGTACTAAATTAGTTTTAAAAATAGAAATGCTACATACACAACATTTTCACAACAATTTCACAATAATACTAAGTTGGTATGTTTTTATTAATTCTCATTTGGACTCATCACTTACTTCACTTTATTATTTATCATTCATAACATCACAGGGTATTATTGTGAAAGTGTTGTATCTATAACTTTATTACTTTAAAAGTAAAAGTACATGAGGTTTAAATGCAACACCCCCAAAATTCAAGGAGTCTAAATGCATTCTAATTTCTACCCAAAAATCTTTAATAAAGTACATTATAACAATTACTACAATTTTACAACTTCATTTTCTTATTATAATTAATTTATGCACTTGGATAAAAACCTAGGCTTTTACAGCCTCCAATATAATTTTCTTTATGTCATGCGACATATGATAAATGGTAGGATAAATTATATTTTAGGGTTGGTTTCAAATTAAATTTTGAAAATTTTAGATTTTTATAAATTAGCTTTACTAGTTTCAAATTAAACCCTAGATTTTCAAAATCATATTAATTTATAACCCTGGGCTTTTAGGGATTGATTTTCAGGCTTGATTAGGGTTGAAATTGATACGAATTTAAAAGTTTAGGCTTCAATTTGAAATTACACAAAATTATATGGTTTAATTTATAACAATCTAAACTTTAAGGTTTAATTTAAAAATTTTGAAAAAACTATGGAGTTTAATTTGAATCACCCCTCTATATGGTTTAAAATGTAATTTTTCGTAAATTGTATATAGTAAAATAAAATGGTCAATTATATTATAAAGCCACAAAATTTAGGGGTAGTTTCATATTAAACATCACACCTTCAAAAGTTTCAAATTAAACCATATACTTTTAAAAATGTTTTGATTCAAACTGTAAACTCATTCTGTGTGATGTCATTAATAAAATATTCTTAAAACAAAATGACATCACATGCCTTGGAATGAGATAATATTCATATATAATATATGCATGTGTTAAATTCAGTAACACAACATCATTTTCTTTTTCTGTTTTTTTTACATTTTATATATGTACCAAAAATAATAACATTATACAATTTTAAAAAATAAAAAATAAAAAATTTAATTAGTGATGACAAATTGGTAGATTCGCTCTATTTTGTCAAATTTGAAGTTTAAAATAGTAAGGCCAAATTGCATAATCACCCCTTGGGGTTTGGCTCAGTTGCAAACAGACCCCCTGGGGTTTTGATTTTGCAATATAACCACCTGAGGTTTTTAAATTGATGAAATTGACTCCTCTAAGTATATTTTTTGTCAATTTTGCTAACAAAATTTGTCATATGCATTGTATGTGACCACTTTATAATAAAAAATTCATTATTATAAACCCAAGTACAATGCATATGACAAATTTTGTTAGCAAAATTGACAAAAAATATACTTAGAGGGGTCAATTTCACCAATTTAAAAACTCCAGGTGGTTATATTGCAAAATAAAAACCCCAAGGAGTCTGTTTGCAACTGAGCCAAACCCTAGGGGGTGATTATGCATTTTAGCCAAATAGTAATAACTCCCTTCTTAGAGATAAACTCTATGTTGCCCACTAGGCATTTGGCCTAGTGGTGCAGCCCTCTCCCTTGATCCCCACCCCTAATGGGTGTGGGTTCGAATTCTCAATTATACATTTAGTGTAGTGTGTGCGTGTACGTTTCTAACTAAAAAAAAAAAAAAGAGATAAACTCTATGTTTTCAACGGTTTATTAATTACCAGTTACCATCAAACATAAAATGATAGAAGGTCATGATTTGAATTTTGGAGTTATTAAACACTATTGGGTAGCTCAACTGATCTGGTCTTAGATGTGCTCTCCAATGGTCACTAATTTGAGTCCCCTCCGTACCACTTACCTAAGATAAAACGTTGCGCCTATTGTGGAATATATGCTAATAGGGTGTTGTGTGTTCCCGTAGGATTAGTCGAGGTGCGTTTATCTACAAAACGTTTGCCCAGACACTTAAGGTTATCAAAAAAAAAATTGAATTATTATACATTAGGGTAAGTCAGGATTGATGATATCTTTTTTTCTTTTTTTGCTAAGTGAATAACTTCATTAGAAAACAAACCAAAATCTCAAGGATGGGGAACCATCCTCTTCAAATCCATCAAACAAAACAGAGTCTGGATGGAAGAGATGGGGACTATTCTTGAGCAATTACAAAACAAGGCCCACCTCGCAAGGTTATGAGTCGTAGTATTGCCATCTCTAAACATATGAGAGGCATTCCAAAAAGAGAGTTTGGCAAGAATAGCAGAAATATTGGGTTTTAACATTAGAAATCGACCAGTACTAGGAAAAAATAAAATCCTTGGATTGCTTGGATGACCGTTAAAGAGTCTCCTTCCAAGATAAAAAAATTAAAACCTACTTCAAAAGCTTTTGAAACGGCTAGTAGAGCTACTCTAGCTTTGGCAACCAAAGGATCTATCCGAGCAAAAAATTTGATCAGTCCATACATGCAAGACTTCGGCTGAATGATTTCTACAAATAATTTCCAAACTAGTGTGATCCCAACCCATAGTCGCATCAAAATTCACTTTAACAAGAGGAAGAGATGGGGCAGACCAGACAACCCTTCTGTTAATATGCTTGAGAGTGGTTTTCGAAGACCTGGTTAATATACTTAGCAACCTTAACTAGGTAAAGAGTAGGGTTGGCAAAATATGTCCAAACCCATTTGTCCACTCAACCCACTCACTAATTATCCATCCCAACCCACTTCACTTATTTAATAAATGAGTAAATGGGTGCTGACTGCTGACCCAATTAGGCTCAATAAAGTTAGGTTTAATTGGGTTTTAAATGGATTGCTTATTGGGTATCTAACAAATTTACCTAAGCCCACCTATTAATCATTTATGGGTATTTTTGTCATTTTTATAGGGTTACATTTGTCATTTTAGAGATGTTAGGATATTTTGACTATATACATACATAAAATTATTGGGTAAATGGGTGGGTTGAGTATGGGTAATACTTACTTTGTTAAATGGGTTTAAATGGGCAATTGGTTTGTAAAGATCCAACTTATTTATTATACGCCCAAACCTACCCATTTAACACCCCTAGTAAAGAGATTCAAGATTCCTGATAACTTCATTTATCTTCATCCAAATAATGTCACAACATATAATAGTAAATAATAGAGAATTGCATCTCTTCTTCTTTTAGACAACCAAGAAGAGAGCTTGAGTTTAAAATCATTTTCACCCAATCCACAAAAAGGGATTAATTTAGTAGAATCAGATTGACCATGGTAATAACAACTATGCAATTTTGGGGAAGGGCCACTCAATAAAAAGATGCTTAAGAGTCTCAATGCTAGAGTTGCACAGTGGGCATTGGATCTTAGTAACCCTAAACATCTCACTCAGAGCCAGGGACAGAGCCACATTAAGACTGTAGAAGACTAAGGCCCCTGCCAACTTTAAAATATATATAAAAAAAAAAAATTGTAGTATGTATTGTTAAAGGTTGATTGAGAAATTAAGCCCATGAAAATTAAACTTGACCCCCTCTAGCATCATTCTTGGTCCAAAAATAGTCCAAATATCAACAAAAATTAACCCAAATGACCACAAAAATACCTAAAAAATTAGCCCAACTTAATACTTGTCATCACGCCATCATCTTTCACCTAGAGTTCAGTCCACCTCGTCGCCACATCTCACCAGACTTCATAGTTGGACTGTCACTTACAGCCTTCCTTCTTTCTAGTTTCTTTGCCTATAAGCGATTTTAGACTGTGACAAATTTAAAGTGAACGTTTATACTCTCTCAAAAATTTAAAGTAATCAATTTTAGTCTTTTACAAACTTAAAGTGAGCATTTTTAGTCCCTATAAAGTAATGACGTGTCAATGTTTGATTGGCCACATCATTTAAGTGACGTAACCACTCACTTTAAACTTCATAAACTAAAATCACACATGATTTAAATTTTAGGAACCAATAATATATTTAAGTTAAGAAAAAATATTTCTTTCTAAGAATTATGAAAGAAACTTATGGTGGTTTACTTTAGGAGGTCGATGGCATCATTTCTTGAGGATGATTAGTAGAGTAAACAGAAAAGTCGACAAAACCAAATAGAATTAATATTCTGCGATATTGAATCCCATCCACACAATAATTTTATTTTATTTGTTTATTATTCTCATCCAAAACAAAATATAATTATGACAAGACTATTATTTTCACACCATTTTTTGAAGCATAATTCCCAACTACTCTTAGCTATCTTTTTTTTTTTTGGGTGTTCTTCTTTACTAGCATCATTTATATTTATTGGTGTCAATTTCATGATAATTGTTACCATCACTAGGATATCAACGAGCTTTTTTTTTTTTTATTATTGTTTTATTTTTAATATGATATGATTCAATCCTAGGTCTTTTATTCAATGACTAATAACTTTACCAATTGAGCTAATTAAAACCCACATTATATATCATCTAAATATATGTGAAATTTTAGTCTTTTATTCAATGACTAAGGACATTACCAATTGAGCTCATTAGAACACACATTATATATCATCTAAACATATGTGAAATTTTGATAAAATTATTTCAAGAAATTGTAAATCACTTATAATTTGATATCAACTATGGAATGATCTCACCAACTATGAAATGATCTCAACATGCAATATTAAAACCATTGTAAAAGATAAATATAAAATTTAATAAAATGGTTATTAAATAACGGGATAGAATTAAATGATTTTATAAAATGTGTTTAAAAAAAATGAAAAAAATGTATAATTTTATTATTATTAGTCTTCTATTTTTATTTTAAATAAATAAGAATAATAACATAATTTTCCCTCTACTAACGAGGAAACAACCCCATAACAACTAACAATGGAATGAAACGAAACCCTTCTCCTATTTTTGCCTCCAAAATCCACACAAGGGAACGATGTGAGATCTCTTGTGATTGGTGACCTAACCATTTTTAGCCCTATAATAAACTTTGATTAATCAATTAGTATTTCTGTTATTAATTCATATGAGTTTTTTGAGTGCTTATGTAAGGTCTGATCTCATTGTGATTTAACAAACCTAAATTTTGTACGGTGCCAAACAAAACAAATGAATAAAAACTAAATTAAACATCGCTCTCAACCAGCTTTGTTGTCTCAATTATACTTAATGACATCAGTAAAATAGTAATGCTATGGTAATAATTCAATAACTAGCCTAAAAGACAGTGGTATATGATTCTATAATAAACATGAGGTTGTGGTTGCTACAAGTGTATGGACGAGGAACCTAGAGGTAGCAATTTATTGGAAATTTCTCTTTAGTTTACCAAGACTTTAGACTTGGGTCCCCCATTAGCTAATCTTTGAATCATGGAGAAGATTAAAGATTATATTATCGAAAACAAAAGCTAAATTACAAAGGATGTGCTACTTTAAAAAAGTTGGGGTGACCTCATTAGCCTAACGAATCTTTCTTGATCACAAGTTTTTGCCACATGAATTATGGTGGATGGTGAATCTGATGGAGGTGGGCCCATGAGCCCAATAGCCCACGAAGAGTCGCACTTACCACTTAGGCATGTGATGATGATCCCCCAGGGTTAATACTAAAATATGAAAGGCTTCACTTTCAATACCTCTCTTCACTTAGAGGCGGCGACACGCAAATTGGACATTTTTAAGTAGGGAAATGTTTCTTTCACACCCTGTGTGAAAGACACTGTTTCACACCCCCACTAAAAGACAAACCCGCTATCCCAAGTTCCACTATCCGTGTAACCAAACACCCATTTTTCCTCATTTTTTCTGAAATTTTCTCTCTCCTCCCGAATGCTCTGCTCTGCTCTGCTCTCTCCTCCCGAATTTTCTGCTCCTCCTCTCCCCGATCTGTCCTCATGAAGCCATGGATCTGATTTGGGTTTTATTTGGGTTTGGGAATAACGAAGTTTTGATGTTTGAAGTTGGGGTTTGATTGTATTTATGAGGGTTTGGATGATTTTGTTAGGGTTTGAAATAATAAAAGTTAAAGGTTTGGTCGGGTTCAATATTTTTTTGAGGGTTTGGTTGATTTTGGTTGAGATTGGAAATAATAAAGTTTGGTTTTTTGATTTTGAAGTGATTTTGGTTGGTTGAGATAAAAATTAATAAAATTGTTACAAAAATGCCAAGAAACATGTTTAATAGATGGCAAGAAACATGACCAATTCGTATGAACATGTTTAAATGTTCATGTAATTTTCTGGAAAATGTGGACAAAAACATGGAATTATGGACAAAAACATGACATTGTGGACAAAAATTTCGAGTCTACTTATGAACACTTAAGTGAACCCAGAAATGTTCATACAATTTTCTGGAAAATGTGGACAAAAACATGAAATTATGGACAAAAAAAATGAAATTATGGACAAAAACATGAAATACACTTTCTGAAGTTCACTTGAATGTTCATAAGTAGACTCGAAATGTTTGTCCACAATTTCATGTTTTTGTCCACATTTTCCAGAAAATTGTATGAACATTTCTGGGTTCACTTAAATGTTCATAAGTAGACTCGAAATTTTTGTCCACAATTTCATATTTTTGTCCATAATTTCATGTTTTTGTCCACATTTTCCAGAAAATTGTATGAGGTTCACTTTAATGTTCATAAGTAGATTCGAAATTTTTGTCCACAATGTCATGTTTTTGTCCATAATTTCATGTTTTTGTCCACATTTTCCAGAAAATTGTATGAACATTTCTGGGTTCACTTAAATGTTCATAAGTAGATTCGAAATTTTTGTCCACAATGTCATGTTTTTGTCCATAATTTCATGTTTTTGTCCACATTTTCCAGAAAATTGTATGAACGTTTAAACATGTTCATATGAATTGGTCATGTTTCTTGGCATCTATTAAACATGTTTCTTAGCATCTTTGTAACAATTTTGTCATTTTCTATCTCAACCAACCAAAATCACTTCAAAATAAAAAAAAACCAAATTTTATTATTTCCAATGTAGACATGGCAATAGTTTGCTCCTGGGTATTTGTTTGAACATATGTAGTTTCACCACAATTTGGGAAACATTTTTAGACATCCTTTTTTTATATCTTTCACAACAAGTAATGTGAAGATTCCAATGGCAATAGGTTGCTCCTGGTAACATTAAATATAAAAGAAACTCATGGGTAACCTAAAATATCCAACCAATTCCACCATTTCATTTATTTATTTACTCCATTTACAAAAAAAAAAAAAAAGATATTGTTTCTGTTCACTACCTTTAATAGAATCTCAAGTATAGGAAGAATAGAGTTTTAAATACAAAAAGTATAAACGTAAATACAAAAATAACAAATGTGTCAAAACATAACAACTATATGCCGGTAAAGAATTGGGCAGCCGCAAGCACAGTTTCAGCTTTGTACAGCTTTGGGCAGCAAGGAAGTGTAATACAATTCTAGGAGAATGCGTTCCCTTATTCTTGGGCAATCAGCCTACAAAACATAAAAGAGATTTAGAAATTATTGGTTAGTTGTTTTGACTTAAAATGAATGCATTAATGCATCATGAAATGAAGGTGTGGAAATCATACCTCTTTGAACTGGACTATCTTGTTTGAAAAAATCAAGGATTCCATGAATGTCAACATAAAAATGCCACAGTCGGAACTGGAAAAATTGAGGCAAAAGTACATAAAAATCAACATTGATCAACATAATTTATGGAAATTATGTCTTTCCTTATTGCCAAGTTAGGCTATGAACCACTTTAAGCCAAAAAGTAATGTCCAGCAAAACCATTTCCAATTGTTTATATATACTATAAGATATTTCTTGTAGCTTGAGCAACTAACATGTTAAAATAAAGTTCAAAAAACCATGAAACACCATGAAACAGAAAGACAAAGCTTAAAGATAAGTGTTTTAATGCTCACCAACTGCCCTTGAACTCTCTCACTCTCTCTCTCTCTCTTATCCCACCTCTTAAGTCTCACTATTCTCAGCTTACAGGTTCAGCCCTAAAGACCCATTTCCTTTCTTTTTTGATTAAATTTATCTCTCTCTCTCTCAGAAAGGATGAGTAAACAAGATATCATGAAGATGCAGGTACACCCTAAAACTGTTTTCATGTTCCATGTTCTGAAATGAAGCTATTTAGGACTGTTTTTGGATTCTTGTACTGTTTCTCAATTGACACCAACATGTACCATAGAAACCAACATGTACCATAACATCCATAGAAACCAACATGTACCATAACATCCAACAAGCTATTTATATTTTTTTGTAACTATTTTTCATAACATCCATAGAAACCAACATGTACCAACAACCTATGTAACATCCATAACATCCATAGAAAGTGTGGACAATTATCTTTAAGTTTGGACATTATTGTCCACATTTTCTGGTAAATGGTAATAACATTGAAGTGAACCCAGAACCAACATAGCAACAATTACATTTGAGGTCATGATAGATATTGGTACTTACGCGTATTTATCTTGGGTTGGTATGTCATCCTTGTATTGTAGGAGCCATGTATGGACATCCGTATGCTTCAAGTTCTCCATGCATATCTGCTCCAAAGCTTTTCTCTATGATGCAAGCAGCAAAAAGTAGTATCAGTGGGATATAATACTGGGTTAGCAAGAAAACTGAAATGAAAAACAAGTGTTTACCAATGTTGGTGCCAAAGCTCTACGGGCTGCAGTAGGCAAAGAATCAAAAAAATAGAAAACTTTTTGTAGACAATCTACAACCATCATAACAAAATGGCCATTGTGCCATGCTGGGGCAAAAATCTGCATTAAGAAACACGAAAGGGTAGGTCATACACATGAAAATAGATATGTAACAACAGTTTTTGACAAAATGAAAGTTGGAGGTCTCTATAATTACCCGGTTGCAATTTGTCGGCATTGAGCGTACCCAACTAGGGCGGAACACGGCTTCTGGTTGAGGCTGGTCATCTTGGATGGGTTGTTTACCCTTTCTTGTTCTTTTCCCTCTTTGTGTTGAGGTTGATGGAGCCATACCCAAGATCGTAGTCTGCATAAATCATAGTTAGTTATTTGTTGAAAGAGCTCACTGTATTGACATCATGCATAGTGTAAAAGTATGAACAAGTATTGGCCAAGGTTGAAATTTTGTTATTTTACCCCGCCATGGACGCTTATTACGAAGTTGATGTACGGTGGAGGATGGCCGGTTTGGGTGAGTTTTCGCATAAGGACATCCCTAAAAGCGTCCACCACCTGCGTGTGTCACACTTGCTTAGTAAACGATGTGGAATTGTAAAACTCATGTCTCAAATATGCAATAAATAAAGGATCTAAAATGCAAAATGAATATGTAATTACCGCGGTGGATATCCACCTAGAACCATCGTCCTGAGCTTGATCAGCTAACAATGATGACACCTCTCGACCCGTGAGGTCATATGTGTCGGTCGAGATTGCCATCTCATTGCTATCAACCTCGTTGGGCCTAGAAAATTTTAAACGTGTTATAAACCAGTATGAGGTAATATTGATAATCACTTCATAAATCATTACATAATTGAAAGAAGAGATTGTTACAACCTTTTCCTAGTGCCCCGCCTTTTCGGAGCCCCCCATTTCTTCCTAAAATCAGCCAAGACAGCCTCATCAGCAGCTGTTGGCTGGTATAGGAAATGAGCATCCACCCACTGCTCATGATTTTTCAACATGGAGTACATTAAGTTATTTCATATGTGATTTTTAATCAAAAAAATAGTTAAAGCATGAGCATTTAACCCAACATAAAGTAAGCATGAGCATTTAACCCAACATAAAGTTAAATGACATATGAATCCAACATAAAGCAACAACATATGGAGTACATAAAGTTAGTTCACATGTGATTTTCATATGTCATTCATAGTGTTTCATATGTGATTTTCATATGGAGTACATAAATTAAGTTTATCATTACACAACACACGTACCTCATTTATAACTGGTTCCGAATGGGGGGCCACTATCATTAGATTCTTGTGGGCTCGTGTTTTCGCCCTTGTATACGTCACACTAGTAGCCCCCTTTGATGGTGAACTCACCAAATCCACCATAGCTGCAGCTGCCTCCCCTGCATTGTCTTGCTTTGATGGTGAGCTTGCCACGTCCACCACCGCCACCTTGGCCTTCTTTTTGGCAGCTTTGCCTCTCTTGGCAGCTTTGCCTCTCTTGGCAGCCTTGGACGGTGAACTTGGCAAGTCCACAATGGGGGCTTGAATGGGCAGCTGGCTTTGTGAGGGTGGGGGCTGGCTGTGTGAGGGTAAGGGTGGGGGCTGGCTTTGTGAGGGTGAGGGTGGGGGCTGGTTTGGTGAGGGTGGGGGCTGGTTTTGGTGAGGGTGGGGGCTTTTGGTGGGGTTGGGGCTGGTTTGGTGAGGGTTGAGGGCTGGTTTTGTGAGGGTGAGGGTGGGGGCTGGTTTGGTGAGGGTTGGGGCTCGTTTGGTGAGGGTTGGGGCTGGTTTGGTGAGGGTGAGGGTGGGGCTGGTTTGGTGAGGGTGGGGGCTGGTTTTGTGAGGTTGCGGCCTGGTTTTGTTGAATAGTGGGGCTATTCTCTAGGACCGCGGCCACCAAACCCTTCACATGGTCAAGCTCGTCCTTTAAGCGCCGAACTTGTCGTGCTAGAGCTTCCCGTTCAGCCCTCTCAGCTTGGAGCTCTAGCTGCAATTCATTGGACGGCGTTTGAGGAATTGAGCTTGGTCCAGCCCCATCAGCCCTCACTATGATTGGGTGCGAGCTGCCATGGGATTCTTGCAAGGTCTCCATGGCTTCTTCTACCACGTTGAAGTCTTGCTCCCACGGCATTGCTACAAGCACGGACAGCACCTGCAAACAACAAGATATATGAATTAGAACGCTAAAATACTAACATATAAGATCTTTATAAGATATTAACATGTTTATTAAACTAGTATGCAACTTTAGTGTAAGATACTTACATTGGCACTCTTACTAAAGGCCTCGCTTGCCTTCTTAGTATACATTCTTTGGTGCGTCCATGCTAAAAATCTTGGGAAAGGTTGGTTAATTTCAGCATTCTTCGAACCAACCCCCAAGTGCTCGCATGCCCATATCTGCAAAAATCATGACATCAATGGCAAGTTTAAGAATAAAACAAAATTTAGAATGGTTGTGGAGTAAACAATGAGGATAAAAAAAATTTTACCTGAAGCAAGGCAGTGCAACCTTGAATGTGCAAGTTGCCTCTACCTTTTTTCGCTTGCATCGATGAAGCTGCGCGGCTTAAACCACTAACCAAGAAGTCATACACTGCCTTCCCCCATGCATATGTACCTAGGTTGGCTCTATCATCAAGCAATGGTAGGAGGCTTGGGTTGACTTTTTTGGAGGTGGTGGGAAACAAAAAATAACTAAAGACTAGGGCAATGTACAACCTAACCCTATTTGGGACTTGTATGGAAGTTTTGGTGAGCAATGTCACCAATTTATTTCGGTCTGGTGAAGTTGTCTTCAAATGCCTATCTAACAATTTCTCCACCATAGACCCCCCAGAATGAGCTTGGTTCAAATCAATTGGCTCTCCCCTCACAGGCAACCCCAATATGAGGGCAATGTCATATAGGGTGAAAGGTATGAGCCTATCACCCACTTGGAATGCACGTGCATCGGCATTCCACCTTGTAGCCATCACTTCAAGGATCCGTCCACTTGCCTCGATGTTGCAGTGGAGATTCAGCAACCACCCAAATGGAGTGGTTTGCAGCTGGCTCTTGCATTCTTCAGCTAAGGTGTTGTTAACCTCCATCAATTTGGTAACACTGCACTGATGGCGAATACGAGGTGCAGCTTCAATACTCGCCATTGCCTTGGCCACATGCAAAATGGAAATCCATAGAATTAGAATATCTCATAAAATCATTCACTTTAAAAGAAACAAGAAGATATAGAGGATAGATGCTAACAAGAATAAGCTCATCCAAAGACACTATGTCTTGAAGCCAGCATGTCACACAAAGATACCAATAGATTTATTGTAGGATTCACACTATTCCATTATGTAGTAACAAGTTTCATGTGTTGTACATGTAACAAATTCTTATTCTTTCTGTTTTTGGCACTCTAATCATCTTTACCCTAGTAGTAATGCCAAGACAAGGATGCTGTATAAAATGTATGCCAATTGAAGCACTATTATACAGAAAATGTGAAAATTGTCCAGAATACCCTTAAATTGTCCAGAAAACCCTAACATTGTCCACATTTTAATCACAGTTTAAACTTGTGGCCATTCCAAACATATTTGTCACATTCAAGTCAACCTATGACCACACACACACAAAAAAAATAAAAAATAAAAAAACAATATCAGTCATCACTAGTACTATATTTACTATACAAGTACTTGGCACACATGGCTGGACAGGTAAATGACAAACATTACTGCATGTAGAACCTACATATGATAGGTGGAAGACATTAATGGAGGTTGCATTGGCTTCTCGAAGTTTCAAGGTGCCATTTTATCAGGTTATTGTCAAATTCACTGAATGCATGTTGCATCCACTTGCTTTACACCTTTAATTTTTAGATTCTAGCCCTCTTAACCTGGCCTATAGCTAGGGAGGCCTTTTCTTCCACTCACTTAGCCTATGTTGGAGCCTAACTTCTCTTATTAATTTGTTCTCTCACAACTCATAACAGCCTAAGTTGTAAACTTAGAAGCTTGAAAACAAATTCACCCACTTCCTCAATGGGGAGTGAAACACACACATAGAGATGGAAAGAGAAGAAGATCACACAACAGGCTACAATTATAAATGCTAAAGTTCCTTGTTATGCCCAAGTATTGGAGTGTACTATAAAGCATTCCTCATACTTTAATATACCACATTGATTAGTGAAATATATTAAAGCATTCTGATGCATCCCATCCTAATCCTCAAGAATTGCTACAATAGTGCTAGGCTAAGATTGGGTTTGACTTGGTTATATAAATTTCTAGCTTTTGTATCTAGTAGATGTTTCAACAAAAACCTTTGATACGTCCTACCTAATTACACTCAAAGCTCCTGTAGCCTATCTCCCCTCATACTTCAGGTCCCAAGGTAAAAAATGCCAAAATGCTCATGATATAACCACCTAAACTATCAGCTCTGATACCACTTGTACCAAGTGAAGCTTAGGATTTTGAGACTGTGCTAGTAAGTACAAATAACTGAAAAGGTGATGGTCATCCTTCAAATTTATTAGAAGGCAAGGCATGTAATGTGTGTGCTGCCCTCCATAAAGCTATAACACTTGTCAAATATGAAAGATAGACTTAACTAAAATTAATATGTTCAAATTATGGTTCTTTTATAGAGGTGAATATGATAATAAAATCAATAAGTAATTTTGGTCATGATACTCATAAGTAATCATTTTGTTTTGTATTGCACCTGTACACAGTAGTCACCAGGATAATATGAAAACACATGAGAACCAAAAGAAATTAAATACAGAAGTTAGGTTATCAACTGAGAATAACTTGCTGTTAAGCAGATGTTAGAAACCAAATAGGTTCCTCAGAGTGTTGCCAAATAACACAATAATTGACTTTATTTGAACTCTTCTAGTGGTTAACAGTGATTTCCAGTGTCTATGGTCAGGCTGTCAAAAAATATGAAACCTGGGACTCCAACCAATTGGAATCTCTGTACCCATTTTGTTTGTATGACTAAAAGGGTTGTGCATATCTTGTTCTGAAGCTAGTTGAGACTAGGATTTCAAAATTTTATTCATTAGAACTGAATCTGAAAATCTATCTTCCACTTTTTTGTTGCTTCAGAATGTGGAAATGCAAGATATTCTCACATTAATTAAAATTCTAGTGTGAACGACAGTTTTACATGAATTGCCAAGACTGATGATTTGGTTGCAATTTGCACTTGTAAAGAACTACATTTCAACATTAAATAATGTCGATGTGTGCCTTTGGCTTAGAGATATTCTAAAAGTATTTCTTTTGATAGTTACACAATTGATAATTGAAATGCATGTCCCAATCACAGAAAACCAACAAATAAAGACCAACATTGTACAGAAAACCCTAATTTTCTCCACAAACCCGAACAATTGTCCAGAATACCCAAACATTGTCTACACTTAGTCCAATCATACTATCAACTCAAAAACATTAAAAAGCACAGAATAAAATGGACATGTAAACTCACCTTTCTCTTTGGTAGGAAGTTTCTCAGTTCTTTGTGCTGTTATGTCTACGGGTGCAAGGGAATGGGTGACGATGTCTTGATTATTTTGAGTGTTTGAGAGGAGTGGCCTTTGTTGGAATCTTGGGGATGTTTGCAAAAGGAAAACCGTGGAGAGAGGGAGAGGAGAGACTGTCAGATAGAGAGTTTCAAAGTTTTAGTAACAGTTACACTTCAGTTTCGAAGAGACAGAAGAGAGGTGATGCTTGCAGAAGCTTCTGACATGCAGGTGTGTAAAAACGACGCCGTTTGGGGACCACTTTCCCCCCAAAAGCCCAGCACGGCACCGTTTTGGGGACCACTTAATCCCCAGAAGCCCACACGACGCCGTTTTTGGAGATTAATATTTCCCCCCAAAGGCCCTACACGGCACCGTTTTGGGACCACTTTCCTTATCAAAGCCCACACGACGCCGTTTTGGGGACAAAGTT
>OU015768.1:24976169-25014166 GCA_907173295.1 Fagus sylvatica
TTGTAAAATCCTTCAACAAAGAATTGAAAGATTTCAAGAAAAATTAAACCAAGAAGTTTGTTCTAATTTTCCCAATGCTTTTTGGGATAGAAAAACTCATGTTGTTAAATTACCATATGTTAAAGATTTAAATGAAAGAAATATTCCTACTAAAGCTAGACCTATCCAAATGAATCAAGAAATCATGGAATTTTGTAAAAATGAAATCAATGATTTGCTTGAGAAAAAGATAATCCAGAATAGTAAATCCCCTTGGTCTTGTCCTGCCTTCTATGTTTAGAAAAATGCTGAACTGGAAAGAGGTGTCCCAAGACTAGTGATAAATTAGAAACCCTTGAATAAAGTTTTGGAATGGATTAGGTATCAAATTCCAAATAAACAAGATTTGATAAATAGACTGAGCGATTCAGTCATTTTCAGTAAATTTGACCTTAAAAGTGGATTTTGGCAAATCCAAATCCATGAAGATGATAAATATAAAACTGTATTCACCACCCCATTTGGCCATTATGAGTGGAATGTAATGCCCTTTGGATTAAAAAATGCCCTGAGTGGGTTCCAAAATATTATGAATGACATTTTTAATCCATTTAGTAAATTCTGCATTGTCTACATAGATGATGTCCTCATCTTTAGTAAATCCATTGATGAACACTAGAAACCTTTGAATTCGTTTCTAGATACGTAGTGGATTGGTTGTTTCCTCTCCAAAGATTAAACTTTTCCAAACAAAAATCTGATTCCTTGGTTACAACATCTATCAGGGTAAGATAAGTCCCATAGATAGAGTCATCAAGTTTGCTGATAAATTTCCTGATGAAATTCTTGATAAATCTCAACTCCAAAGATTTTTGGGTTCATTAAACTATGTTGCTGATTTCTATCAAAACCTTAGGAAGCAATGCAAGCCTCTTTTTGATAGACTTCAAAAAAATCCTCCTCCTTGGACATCTGTTCACACTTCCATAGTCCAAGATATTAAAAAGTATGTTAAGACTTTGCCTTGTCTTGGCATTCCACAATAAATTCCTTCAAAATTGTTGAAACCGATGCCTCCGATATTGGATACGGTGGTATTCTGAAGCAAAAACCAGCCCAGATTCCCCAACAAATTGTTCGTTTCCATTCTGGTGTTTGGAATAAAGCGCAAAATAATTATAGTACTATTAAAAAAGAGATTTTATCTATAGTACTATGCATTGATAAATTTCAAACTGATTTGGTAAATCAAAAATTTCTCATCCGCATTGATTGCAAATCTACAAAATATGTTTTGGAAAAAGATGTTGAAAATATTGCATCAAAACACATTTTTGCCCGATGGCAATCTATATTAAGTATTTTTTATTTTGAAATTGAATATATTAAAGGAAGCCAAAATTCTATCCCTGACTTCCTCACCCGTGAATTTCTGTAGAACAAAAATGGCGGGTAAGAACTCCAAAAAAGCCGCCACTTCCACCAGCAAAGTTCCACCTAATAAACTCCCAGATATTAAACCAGAGCTAGTCACCCCTAGCCAACTTGTTAGATATGATCCTCACCAGATCAACCCTATTAATTCTCCTAATAAACCATCATCCTCTAGGATGGTATCCCTTGGTAAACCTACCCAAAACACCTCATTTGCTAAAGCCCTCACCAGTGATTATGATCCATTTAATAAAAAGATAGTCCCTGCTACTCCAGCAGCCCTTGTTAAATCCAGAAAGGCTAAAGCCGTTTCTCCCCATCTCCACCTTTATGCTGAAAAACTTTTCTATATAGAGTTCTTCCATAGAGGAATTGTTGATAATCCCCTTTCGCTGATAGGAGCCTATTTTCCTGTCCATCCCACTAATGGAATCCAACAGCATTACAGCCCTTCAGTCCCACAAAAACTATTCATTTCTACCAGAACATTCTCCAGCAGGAAGGTTTTATTGTTATTAAATTCATCTTTGATAAAATTCATAATAAAAGATTTCTCTACCACAAAATAGAAATTGTTAAATTTATCCATATAAGACAATGGGGCGATCCATGGAAAACAAAGCCCCTTCAAGGTCACTCCTTTGAATACTCATATTATGATTATATTGACGCATGGTACAAAATACTATTGTATCAATTTGATGATATGTCTCACTCCTGGTTCATCCAATGGCACCAGAAGTACAATTTTATTAAACCTGAATGTCAGCCACCCATGTGGTTTATTAAATGGTGGTCCAAGCATGGTTCCCAAGCTGAGATCATCCCTGATACACTGTGGAATACCACGATCCCTACTAAGCATGATGATCCTCCATTGAGCACTCACACGCTCAAGCAAGCATTGTTACACTTTATTAAAATGTTCAGATGCTCAAAATACAATAGCAGGTTCCCTCCAATACTGTTATTCTACGCCAAGTTTAAAGTCCCCTGGATTGTTAAATGGAGTTATCAGATTAAAGACCACACTTTGATAAGAAACTTCACTGTTAAATGGTGGGATAATTTCGACAGAGACAGAATTATCAAATTTGTCTATGATGAATTTCCCGAAGTAAATCAGGTTGAAGACAAGCCATCTTCCTCCATTCCAGATTTGTTAAAAGGTAAATCCCCTGAAGAGCTTGCAGAAATTTGTAGATTGGCTACCATCCAGTGCCAATCAGATTCTGCTAATGGAAAGCATTCCCCAGCATCCTCAGAAGGATCAACCAACGAAGTTGCTAAAGTTAAAGTATCCTCTCAATTTCCTCAATCTGTACCAATGCCCCCAAACTGGTACTAGGATTCCCTGTTTCAGGATTCTCAAGATCCATACGAGGGCCATGGAATTGAAGAAGTTGAAGATCTTTATCTTGATTAAGGGTCTTTTGGTAAATTCATCCTTGCTAAAGCCTCAGTCAGTTTCTTTTAGCAGATAAGTTCTCTGTCAGAAGAATCTGCACTGTTAATAAGCATGCCCGACAATTGTTAAAGTAGCTGTAAAGTCTTTACAGCAATTATTCTCTCCAACAATAGAGATTTTCAACTGTTTGCTAAAGTTTTCCAGTCTTATCTCCTTCGGCATTTGTTAAAATCAAAGTTACTTTTGCTTTCCAAAAAGCAAATAGTAAAATTCAACTTTGGAATCTCACATGTGAACTCTTGTCTCCCACAATGAAGACTATTTTGTTTGCATATGAATCCATGTGTTATTGTCTTCCACCGACAACTTTCTTCTTTTGCCTATATATATGGGCTTGTATTATGTTGTATCCTCAGAACTTGTAAGAACTATCTCCTTGTAATGTTCTAAGCATTCATGTGTTGAAACTTAAGAACTAGAATAGGTAGCCTTCTCCAGTTCTCTTGTATACTCCACAATCAAATTAAACTTGTAACTATGGAAACTATCAGCTTCCAGTTCATCTGTTAAATCCTTTGTTAAACTGTAAGTCATTACTTTCAAAATAAAGTAATTACTTTCTTGATAACATCTTGCATTCATCATTTGGCTGGTTCTACTGCCTTCATTATATTAAAATTGTTTTGATCTATATTATTGGCCGGTTCTACCGCCTTAATAATTATTGTTATAATTGTTATATATATATGCACTGCTTCTCCTTCATGGATCTTGTGAATCCTAAAACAGGGAATCTCGGTACTAGTTTGGGGGGATTGGTACAGATTGAGGAAATTGAGAGGATACTTTAACTTTAGAAACTTCGTTGGTTGATCCTTCTGAGGATGCTGGGGAATGTTTTCCACGAGCAGAGGCTGATTGGCACTAGATGGCAGCCAATCTACAAATTTCTGCAAGCTCTTCAGGGGATTTACCTTTTAACAAATCTGGAATGGAGGAAGATGGTTTGTCTTCAACCTGATTTACTTCGGGAAATTCATCATAGACAAATTTAATAATTCTATCTCTGTCGAAACTATCCCACCATTTAACAGCGAAGTTTCTGATCAAAGTGTGGTCTTTAATTTGATAACTCCATTTAACAATCCAGGGGACTTTAAACTTGGTGCAGAATAGTAGTATTGGAGGCAACCTGCTGTTGTATTCTGAGCATCTGAACATTTTAATAAAGTGTAACAATACTTGCTTGAGCGTGTGAGTGCTCAATGGAGGATCATCATGCTTAGTAGGGATCGTGGTATTCCACAGTGTATCAGGGATGATCTCAGCTTGGGAACCATGCTTGGACCACCATTTAATAAACCACATGGGTGGCTGACATTCAGGTTTAATAAAATTGTACTTCTGATGCCATTGGATGAACCAGGAGTGAGACATATCATCAAATTAATACAATAGTATTTTGTACCATGCGTCAATATAATCATAATATGAGTATTCAAAGGAGTGACCTTGAAGGGGCTTTGTTTTCCATGGATCGCCCCATTGTCTCATATGGGTAAATTTAACAATCTCTATTTTGTGGTAGAGAAGTCCTTTATTATGAATTTTATCATAAATGGATTTAATAACAATAGAACCTTCCTGCTGGAGAATGTTCTGGTAGAAATGGATAGTTTTGTGTGGGACTGAAGGGCTGTAATGCTGTTGGATTCCATCAGTGGGATGGACAGGAAAATAGGCTCCTATCAGCGAAAAGGGATTATCAACAATTCCTTTATGGAAGAACTCTATATAGAAAAGTTTTTCAGCATAAAGGTGGAGATGGGGAGAAATGGCTTTGGCCTTTCTGGATTTAACAGGGGCTGTTGGAGTAGCGGGGACTATCTTTTTATTAAATGGATCGTAATCACTGGTGAGGGCTTTAGCAAAGGAGGTGCTTTGGGCAGGTTTACCGACTTTGGAATAAGAACATAAGTGTGTTCTTATATTCAAGCCTAGGGATTACAAAAGCCATTTTTTGTAATCTCTATTTCCAATCTTTCAATTCCATTTTTAATCTCTTTTAATCATATTTAACAATTTTTCTCAAGAAACAATTTTTAGGACCGGTGGTATTCTCAATTAAGAGGCTGCATCGTACCACAATCAAATTCAATTCGAGACACTCATTCAGGAGGTTGCATCCCAAAAGGTACAATCATTTCTTTTTTAATTTAATGCAGCAACTTTAATTGTGTAGAATGCATGATTAGGTTTTAATTTTAATTGTTTGATTAATTTTTAATGCACAATTGCTAGATTGCACTGTTTTCGGTTTCTGTTTTGTGAATGATGCAAATCTGATTTGTCTAACATGTTGTACTAAAATTACAGCAACTTTAAATTATCTTTTTCATGTGAGATGCATGCTTAAATGATTTTAAATGCTTGATGATTAATTACTGTTTAATTTTTTATTGCATGTACTGTTGTGATGCTATGAATCAAATGCGAGTATGGTTTGTTTGAGGTTGTGAACTTAGACTAATGGATCCTTAGAGACTAACCTAGGTCAAGTTAGATGGGTGCCTAACACCTTCCCATCTAATCCCCTAGCTCTCGAATCCTAATCTTAGGGGAAGATTAGATTAGTTTATGTATCCTATTTACTTTCTTTTTTAGATTGTATTTAAGACCAAAGTCTTGTATTTTGTTTTCTTAGATTGTATCTAGGGAAAAATATTGTAATTTATTTATTTTCCAAACCATTGTATTATTTATTCAATCAATAAAAGATTACTTTTTTCTTAGCTTTTTTTTATAAAAGTTAGGTGGCGACTCCATTGTAATATCCCCTAATGATTAAGATGGAAAACAGTGTAATTACCATTTTTGAGAATCATGTTTAGACCTTTACATTGGGTTAAGGGTCGTGGTTCTCACACTACCATCGAGGGGTAACAAAAGGAACTGGATTTATATGAAGCAAGGAATAGATAGGATAATAACAGAGGTGGTTAACAATGAACTGGTAATTCCAGAATATTCCAATATAAGAATTTAAGAAATAAATGAGACATGATAGTTAGAGATACAAATTGGTTTGGAATATTATAAGCATAGCAGGGTATAATCACAATGTCATAAATACACAATTCAAGAAGCCAGGTCCTGTGTATTGCCCCCGCAGGAAGGGTCACTCCCATGTATTGCCACCTCGTCGCCACATCTCACCAGACCACATAGTTGGACTGTCACTTACAGCCTTCCTTCTTCTTTCTAGTTTCTTTGCCTATAAGCGATTTTAGACTGTGACTAATTTAAAGTGAACGTTTACTCTCTCAAAAATTTAAAGTAATCAATTTTAGTCTTTTACAAACTTAAAGTGAGCATTTTTAGTCCCAATAAAGTAATGACTTGTCAATGTTTAATCGGCCACATCATTTAAGTGACGTAAGCACTCACTTTAAACTTCATAAACTAAAATCACGCATGATCTAAATTTTAGGAACCAAAAATATATTTAAGTTAAGAAAAAATATCTATTACTAAGAATTATGAAAGAAACTTATGGTGGTTTACTTTAGGAGGACGATGGCATCATTTCTTAAGCATGATTAGTAGAGTAAACTGAAAAGTCAACAAAACCAAATAGAATTAATATTCTGCGATATTGAATCCAATCCACACAATAATTTTATTTTATTTGTTTATTATTCTCATCCAAAAAAATATATATATAATTATGACAAGACTATTATTTTCACACCATTTTTTGAAGCATAATTCCCAACTACTCTTAGCTATTCTTTTTTTTTTTTTTTTTTTTTTTTTTGGGGGGGGGGGGGGTTCTTCCTTTACTACATCATTTATATTTACTGGCACCAATTTCATGATAATTGTTACCATCACTAGGATATCAATGAGCTTTTTTTTTTTTTATTTTTTTTTTTTTTAATATGATATGATTCAATCCTAGGTCTTTTATTCAATGACTAATAATTTTACTAATTGAGCTAATTAAAACCCACATTATATATCATCTAAACATATGTGAAATTTAAGTCTTTTATTCAATGACTAAGGACATTACCAATTGAGCTCATTAGAACACACATTATATATCATCTAAACATATGTGAAATTTTGATAAAATTATTTCAAGAAATTGTAAATCACTTATAATTTGATATCAAGTATGGAATGATCTCACCAAGAGTATTGTAACTCAACTAGCACCTAATGATGTTTTCAATAGAGACATCCAGGGTTCAAAATTTCAAATCTGCCTCCTCAACGATTGAATTATTAAAAAGAAAATGTCAAAATACATTTTTGGTCCCTAAGGTTTACACAGGTTGTACAATGTTTAAAACACACATAATTGGTCACTAAATTGTGTGATTCAGGAACCAATTACGCTAAATTATTTAAATTTTAAGATCAAAAAGCGCTCATATAGACCAATGGTATTCGTTTTTAAACGTTAAAGACCAATTGCGTACGTTTCAAACATTAGAGACCAAACGTAACACATGTAAATATTAAGGATCACCAGTGTTTTTTGGCGAAAATAAAACTATGAAATGATCTCAACATACAATATTAAAACCATTGTAAAAGATTGATGATGTCAAAAATCAATGGGCCCCCTTCACGCCTCAGCTAGTTCTTGGAAGATCTGTAATCACAGTCAACGAGTTAGAGAGGACACCAGAGGGAATCCAGTGTAGGTTCCTCCGACGGTCAAGTCAGTGATCGGATCAAAAGATCAGAGAACTTTCAACAAAATGTATGTAAAGAGTAGATAGTGAGAGAGAATGTTGTACCTTGGTTTGTGGGGAAAGGCTCCTTTTATAAGGTTTGTAGACTGGTTGACCGTTTGACAGCATTAAATGTCGACCTTGATTCTTGCTAATGATTAATGGGCTGTTATTGGGAAATCATAATGGATTGACATTAATCAGGTGGAGTTGGCATAACGTTACCGTGATTGTAGTGTCTTTTAAATGGTATAACATGGGTGGTCGTCCATGAAGATATTTCATATGGACGATGACGAGGTCAACGATCATCTAGGAAGATATTCTTTGGACGACCTGCGTGCCGATCGTCTTTATTTGGTCGTCTAGGTGGGTATATTTTTTGATATTATCAGATGCCCCCTTAATTCCTTAAATTGAGTTGGTAAGGCGACTCGTTTAATGGAATTAATGAAGCGAGGGGTTTGATGGTAATTTCCTTGCTCTTTCCGTATTACCAAGGCGAGTTAATGATGGGGGCATCGTTTTGGTGGCAATTTTTGCCACGTGTCGTCGCGTCAGTGGACGTACCTGGAACGACACAACCTTTCTCCTAAGAACGAGGGTTTTGGTGTTTTTGGTACTTTGCGTGTTCTCTCTGGCGACTCTCTCTCTTTGCGCTAGAAATCTCTCCGGTGAGTGTCCTTTCCTTTGTTCTTTTGTGATTTTTAGTTTTAAGATTTCGCACTAGATTCTTTGAGTGTTCCGTTCAAAAATTTCTTTGTGGGCGTTTGCCGTTTTGCCTATAGAGGTTTAGGACCTCCTCCTTTGGGTGATTACCTCCCCTCCTCTAGCGTGCTCCACCGGTTATCGGCGGAGCTCTACTCTTTGTCTTTCCTTGCGATATGGACTTGGGGGGGTAGTTAGGCAATCAATGGCTACTAACAGATCTGATTGGCCGGCCATTTTATCTGAGGAGTTACCAGAGGGTTTGTCCTCGTCAGGGAGGGAAAATGAGGAGAATGCGACCACCTCGAGGCATGTATCGTCCAGGCAACCTAGGGTGCCCAAGCGTTGGTTCGTATATTCTTATTTTTCCAAGTTAAATGCTGAGTCCATAGATAGGATTAGGTCTAGGTACCAGGTTCCTGGGATGTCGTCCTCAGGATACCCAATTTAAACGAGCGTGCATGCTCACCTGTTGAGGATGTCACTTTTTATGAATCTGCATTGACAGCCAGTCTCCGCTTTCCCATCCAACCATTCATAAAGGAACTATTAGATTTTATTTCTTTGGCCTTGGGCCAGATTGCCCCAAATGGATAGAGAGTGATTATCTCGTCCATGGTGATGTGGAGAGAAAGTAGCAACGGTTTGGACGACGTCACTGTTGAGGAATTCCTCTATTGTTTTGAGCCGACCTAGATAGCCACTTCTCTAGGTTTCTAGACTTTTAGAAACATGGAGGTTTCAGTGAGATTAGTTGAAGGATTACCGTCGTCCAACCGTGGTTGGAAGGACGGGTATTTTTTTATTTGCGAAGATAACTGGCTGAGGCTCCCTGAAGAGAGTGACGACTACATCCGAATTCAGAGGACGTGGGGCACTCCTTCATCAGTTGGTGTGTGTGTGTGCTCTTTCGAATCTTATTTTTACTTGTGCTTGTAATTTTCTTTCAATTAACTCTCATTTGTTTTGCGCAGCTTTGACTCGTCCTACCCTCACTCAAGTCCGGAAGGATCGCGTTTTAAGGGTCCATCATCTTTCTAACCGTCAATATACTTACTAAATTCCACTGGAATTGTTGTTTCGTCATTCTTTTGGTCTGGAACCTAGTGACGCCGTCCTTACTCTCATTCAGACGAATGAAAAAAGTAAGGGTTGCCGCCTCTTTACCTTTGGGAATGATTGTTGTCTCGTGTTCACATTTTCCTTCTTTTTTGCAGGGGTAGCCACTATGAAGATCAATAAGAGTAAGTTAAAAAATATGGTTGAGAAGGGGGCTCCGGTGGCGCCCGTCAGTGTGAAGTGGAAGAGGATTGACGAGAGTCAATCGTCCATCCCCATCGAGCAGAGTGGAACTTCTTTGAAGAGAGTGCCTGCCCCTCAACCGCCTCCTTCTGTTCCTCAGCCGCCTCCCGTCGTTCATATCTCTAACGAGGAGATAGCCGTCGTCCAGGCTTCAGCAGATGGGCCAACTATCTGCCGAAGTCATGGATTGGCGGCGAAAAGGGCTGAGGCTGCGATTACTGAGTTGGACTTTGAGGAGTAAGCTAATGCTCAGACCGAGAACATTTCTAAGCTGATGGTCCATTCTCTTATGAGGGTGAGTAGATAGAATTTTTTATTTATTTTTTTATTGTGTTTGTCTTCAGTCTCTGAATGAGGTGATGATGATGAGCCGTCGATGCCTTTCTCATGAAGATGACCTTGTTCGTCTGAAGGGAAGGTTGGCCGAATCGGAGGCCTCTCAGAAGAGTCTGAACCGAGCAGTCTTCGAGTTAACTAAGGAGAAAAGGAACTTGCTTGCTGAGTTGGATGCGGCTAAGGCTGATTTGCTCGCTAAGGATAAGGATGTGAAGGCTACCGTGGACGCTCGTGATGAGGCAGTGAAGGAGATGAAGCATCTAATGGGCCAGGTGGAGGGTGCTAGAGCAGTTGCTGTGTCGGATTACTAGGCGTCTAAAGCTTTTGAAGACAACAACCTTCAGTTTTTCTACTCTGGGTTTGAGGCCTTCAGGAAGCAAGCTAAAGATAAGTACCCTGATGTCGACTTCATCGGGTTCTAGCCGTATGATGATATGGATTCAATGAACGACGACGGCGGGAGGGGAAATGATGGTGACCAAGCAGATGACGCCAGCACCTGATTTTATTTAATTAATATTTCTTTCTTTTTTATCTTTTTTGTATCTTCTACAAACAATTTGTTTTGCGGGGTTGGTGTTTTGCCCCTTTATTGTTTTTCTTGTTTGAACAATTTGTTCTTGTTTTGATATTTGGACGACTGTCTTTGTTTATTTAGATGGTAGATTCTGAAAGTTTTATGGTTTGCTTTGATCGGGTCGGTTCTATCTTTAAAGTAGAAATTTTTGGATTATCTTAGGACGATTTTTAGCAAGAAGATCGCTTTGGATGATGTGTTTCAATTTAGAGCAATTTAAAAGATCGTTTTGTTGTTTAACTAAGGATAACCTTTAGTTAGAAGATGTATTTTAACTCAGGATGATTTTTAGTTAAAAGGTCGTTTCAGATGATGTAGTTTTAACTTAGGATAATTTTTAGTTAAAAGATCGTGTTTGAACGATGCAGTTTAACTTAGAATAAATTTAAGTTAAAAGATCGTGTTTGGACGATACAGTTTAACATAGGATAATTTTTAGTTAAAAGATTGTGTTTGGACGATGCAATTTAACTTAGAATAAATTTAAGTTAAAAGATCGTGTTTAGATGATACAGTTTAACTTAGGATAATTTTTAGTTAAAAGATCGTTTTTGGACGATGCAGTTTAACTTAGAATAAATTTAAGTTAAAAGATCGTGTTTGGAAGATACAGTTTAACTTAGGATAATTTTTAGTTAAAAGATCGTGTTTGGACAATACAGTTTAACTTACAAAAAATTTAAGTTAAAAGATCGTGTTTGGATGATACAGTTTAACTTAGGATAAATTCAAGTTAAAAGATCGCGTTTGGACGATGCAGTTTAACTTAGAATGAATTTTTAGTTAAAAGATCGTGTTTGGACGATGCAGTTTAACTTAGGAGATTGACACCAGATTTACCGTGGTTCGGCAATAGTTCCTACGTCCACCTTATTTAGTTTTTATTGGAGGTATCCCTGTTTACAAGTACAATTTTGCCGAACCTGGCTAGGGATAGTATTTTTTGAGATGTTTAATATTCCATGGATGAGGAAGTCGTCTTCCATCCATGGCTTCTAAGTGTTAAGTGCCTCGTCGGTGGATTTCGATGACTTTGTATGGCCCTTCCTAGTTTGAGCTTAATTTTCCTTGAGTGGGGTCTTTGGTGGCTAGGATGACTTTTCGTAGGACGAGGTCTCCTACCTCGAATTGTCTCGCCTTTACTTTTGTATTGTGGTGACGGGCCATGCTCTTCTGGTATCTCTTCATCCTTTCTTCAGCCTTTTCACGGACTTCGTCGACTAGGTCCAGGTTTAGGCGGATCTGTTCGTTGTTTTGTTGATCGTCATACATTGTTGTACGGAAGGTCGTCATTCCTATCTCCACTAGGACGACTGCTTCGGTTCTGAATGTCATCCGAAATGGTGTTTCCCTTGTCGGAATCCTTACTGTTGTTCTGTAGGCCTATAAGATGCTTGGAAGTTCTTCTGGCCATACCCCCTTTGCCCCCTCAAGTCGGGTTGTGATGAGTTTGAGTAAAGACCGATTTGTTACTTCGACTTGCCCGTTGGCTTGTGGATGGCCAGGAGATGAGTAGTGGTTGTCAATCCCCAATTCCTCAGAGAATTGTCTGAATTTGGGTTATCGAATTGCTTACCATTATCTGATATAAGGGCTCATGGAATGCCGAATCGACATATTACTATCTTCCAGATGAAATTCTATATGTTCCTTTCTGTTATCGTAGCCAATGGTTTAGCTTCTACCCATTTGGTGAAGTAGTCGATGGCGACTACTAGAAATTTTAACTGACGTCTTCCGATGGGGAAAGGTCCCATGATGTCGAGACCCCATTGCGCGAAGGGCCAAGGCGATGACATGGGTGTTAGTTCTTCCGATGGAGAATGGGACAGATTGGCGAATCGTTAGCACTTGTCGCAATCTTGGACAAGTTGGTTTGCGTTTGCTTGTATGTACGACCAGTAATATCCTGCTCTGATGACCTTTTTGGACAGTGATCGGGCCCTTGAGTGGTTTCCGCATATCCCTTCATGAACTTCTCTTAGAACATATTCTGCTTCGGCTGGCGTTAGGCATCTGAGGTAGGGAAGGGAAAAGCCTCTTTTGTATAGTGTCCCCTGTAATATGATGAATCGTGATGCGCGTACCTTTATTCGTCTTGCCTTGTGGTGGTCATTCGGCAGGGTTCCTCCTTGCAGATAAGAGGTTATGGGTATCATCCAGCAGGTTTCCGTTTCAATGGGATTTATCTCTATCGCTTGTATGCTTGACTATTGGACGACTTCGAGCTCGTCATTTGGCTCATTCGATGAGGCTGATCTAGCTAATTGGTTTGCAACTACGTTATGTTCTTGGGGTATACGAGTAAGTCTCACTTCTTGGAATCTACTCATTTGGTGTCGGACAAGATTGAGATATTGCAGCATTCGTTCTTCCTTCGCTTCGTAGTCTTCATTGACTTGTCCCACAACGAGTTGTGAGTCACTATGGACGTCTAACTCAGTTGCTCCTAATGTCTTAGCCATTTTCAACCCTGCTAGCAAGGCTTCGTATTCTGCCTCATTGTTGGTAATTGTGTACTGTAGGCGTATGGCCCATTTGATAATGTCGCCCTCAGGAGATCTTATTATTATGCCTACCTCTCCAGCATTCTTTGTTGATGAACCGTCTGCATGGATCGTCCATCGTGATACTTGATTTTCTTCTTTGTCATTTGGTTCGTCGTCCTTACTTGTAAATTCTGCCACGAAGTCAGCCAATGCCTGAGCTTTGATGGCTATTCGATGTCAAACTCGCTTAGCTCAATTGAGCACTGTATGAGTCGTCTTGCTGTGTCCGGTTTGTTCATCGCCTTTCGTAGAGGATGGTTTAGAACTATTATCGTGTGAGCTTAGAAGTAGGGGTGTAGTTTCCTTGCCGCCGTTACAAGTGCGAAGGCTAGTTTCTCCATGGGTGGATACCTTTCCTTTGCCTCTCTGAGTGCTTGGCTTGTATAATAGACGGGTAACTGTCGTTTATCTTCTTCTCGAACGAGTACTGAGCTGACGGTTGTCGGTGAGATGGCTAGGTACAAGTAGAGCTTTTCGCCTTGTTTAGAAGGGCTAAGTAACGGTGGTGTCATCAGGTACTTCTTGGGTCCTTCGAATGCTTATTGACACTCGTTCGTCCATGTGAAGGCTTTCTTCAAGGTTTTGAAGAAAGGTAGGCATTTGTCGGTTGACCGAGATACGAAGCGGTTGAGCGCAGCTACTCTTCCTATTAGTCTTTGAATTTCTTTGGTTGTCTTTGGCGATTGCATTTCTAAGATCACTTTGATCTTATCTGGGTTGGCCTCTATGCCTCTATGTGAAACCATGAAACCAAAAAATTTGCCAGAGTAAACACCAAATGCGCATTTACTTGGGTTCAGCTTCATCTGGTACTTGCGGAGCATTTTGAATGTTTCTCCTAAGTTGTCCAGGTGACTATCCTCTTCCTTAGATTTGACCAGCATGTCGTCGATATAGACTTCGACGTTTCTGCCAATCTGGTCGTGAAACATTCGGTTCATGAGCCTTTGGTAAGTGGCTTCTGCGTTCTTCAATCCGAACGGCATCACCTTGTAGCAAAAGAACCCTCTGCTTGTGATGAAAGATTTATTCTCTTGATCATTCTCGTCCATCATTATTTGATTGTATCCTGAAAAAGCATCCATGAATGTTAGTAATTTATGATTAGTTGTCAAATCCACTAGCTGGTCTATTCTTGAAAGGAGAAAACTGTCTTCAGGGCAGGCTTTGTTTAGGTCAGTGAAGTTGACGCACATTCGCCACTTCCCAGTATTTTTCTTTACCATGACTACATTTGCTAGCCAGTCGGGATAGAAGACTTCCCTGATGAAATTTGTCGTCAAGAGTTTATCTACTTCTTCCATGATGGCATCGTTTCTTTCAGGAGTGAAGACTCTCTGTTTCTGTTTTATTGGACGAAGAGAAGGGTTAACATTCAATTTATGAGATAAAATAGAAGGGTTAATACTTGGCATGTCTTCGTGGCTCCACGCGAAGACGTCTTTGTTGTTCTTCAGGAATTGAATGATTGACTATTTTATCTAGGGGGGTAGATTGGCTCCGACTCTGGTTGTTTTCTCAAGATGCCCCTTTTCCAACCCAATTGTGTCTAACTCTTCAGAAGGTTTGACCAGAGTCTTCCGTTCCTCGATTGTCATCGTTTGATTCTGCCCTTCCGACCCTAAGAAGGCGAGGTAGCATTCCCTAGCGGCTATTTGGTCTCCTTTGACTTCTCCTATTCCATGTTTAGTGGGGAATTTGATCAGTAGATGGTAGGTGGAGGTTACCTCTCGCAACCGATTGAGTGTTGGTCGTTCGATAATTGCAATATATGCTGAAGGGCAATTGACGACGAGGAAATCGACGGTTTTGGAGATCGTCTTTGGGTAGGTTCCGACCGTAATAGGTAATGTTATGATGCTGACGGGGCAAATCTTATCACCTGTGAATCCCCCGAGTGGTGTGTCCATGGGTCGCAGCTTGTCTTTATCGAGCTTCATTTATTGATATACTGGTAGATACAATATGTCTGCAGAATTGCCGTTGTCTATCATCACTCGTCTAGTGGTGAAACTTGCGATATTCATGGTTACGACAAGGGCGTCGTCATGCGGTTGATGGGTTCCCCTGGCGTCTTCTTCGCTGAAAGAGATTACTTGATTATCGAGGCGAATATTTTTAGGTGGCCTTTGGACGACCAAGATATTGTGCACCTGTCATGTGTATGCCTTTCTCGAGGCGCGCGAAGTTCCTCTGGATGCAGGGCCCCCCATGATTGTCCTGATTTCCTCGACGGGTCCCGTCTTATGATTTTCGAGTTGTTCTTTCGACCTTGGAGCCTTCTGTGGACGAGAGTTTGTTAGATGACCAACATATTTTTGCAGCTTACCTTGTTGGATGAGTGTCTCTACTTGCTTTTTTAGTGCCATGCAGTTTTCTGTGAGGTGTCTGTGGTCTCTATGGAACCTGCAATATAAGTTTTTTGGTCGATTATCAGGATCTGAATGGATCTTACCTGGCCATCGAAGGGAAGGATCGTCCTGTATCTGCATGAGGAGTTGGTCGATAGGTGTGTTTAGAGGCGTGAAGCTACTGAACTTTCTAGTGGGAGTGGTCATCCTTTTACGTTCTGGTGTTTCAGAGAACTTAGGGACTTTTTGCTTGGCAAGTTCTTGCTTACCGTCTTCAATGTCTTTTTGTCTTTTGGGAGGAGGGTCGTCTCGAGACTCTATGGCATCTTTAGCATTCATGTGTTTTTGGGCTTCATACATAAGCTCTGATAGGGTCTTTGGAGGGTCTTTATAAAGATCGTAGAGGAAATCTCTCTTTCGCAATCCTGCCATAAATGCGGTCAGAGTGACGTCTTTCTTTGGACGATCAATTTGCATGGCCTCTTTGTTGAAGCGGTGCACATATGCCCTCAATGATTTCCCTTCCATTTGCTTGACACTGAGTAAGTGAGTGGGAGGGCGTCCTCTCCGTTGGCCACCGATGAAGTGGTCGATGAATGCTCGACTTAACTGGACAAATGAGCCTGATGCGAACCAAGGTGGGTCTAGTCTTAAAGATCCTTTGCAAGTTCCAGATGGGCCAATTAAAAGATCAAGAGCTAAGAAGATCAAGGAAGCAATGCAAGGATTGGTGCAATCCACTTGGGATGAAGCTAGCAAGAGCCCAACAATCAAAGTGGGTTTGAAAGAAGGAGAACCAATTTTGATCCACTTGATACAAGCTGTGGAAGATATGACTTAGGGAAGTTTGGGCCTATTGTTATTCAAGGCTTTCAATTTATTAAAAGATTTATTTTATTAGTTTAGAATAAGTGGGCTTTAAGGCCCAAGTTACTGTAGCGCGGCACTGTTCACGTAGGGGTATTTTTGGAAGATAGAGTTTTACTTTGGTTAGGATTTTAATTAGGTTTTGGTTTAAATACTCTTTGTAGCCTCATTTGAAGGCAGACAATATATTGAATTTTCATAGTGAGTTGAGTTTTCTCCTCTTGTTCTTGATTGAACTTTTGAACTTATCAAAGGTAAATCACAACCTTTGTGGCGTTCCTCCTTGTAATTTGGGTTCTTGAGGCAGGTTCTTCAACGGGTCTAGATTTTAATATAATCTAGGTTCTTGAAACGGGTTCTCAACGGGTCTAGATTCTCCATCCATTGACTTGATCTTGGCTTTCTTGGGTGAGTTTTCAAATTGATTGTGGGTTCAAGGGATTCCATTCCGCGGGTTCATATCATTTGGTATCAGAGCAAGGTTTCCAATCAGGTCTTGATTCTATCTTTTCTTGCTTGCTTATTTGATTCTAGGGCTTCATTGTTCTAGGGTTACAAAAAAAAAAAAAAAAAAAAAAAAAAAAAAAAAAAAAAAAAAAAAAAAAAAAAACGTGGCTGCCAAATTCCATTGTTCTAGTGTTTGTGTTGGCTTAAACCTCTTATTGAAGAGTTTGTGTTGGCTGAAACTTCTTGTTCTAGAGTTTGTGTTGGCTGAAACCTCTTATTCAAGAGTTTGTGTTGGCTTGAAACTTCTTGTTCTAGAGTTTGTGTTGGCTCAAATCTCTTATTCGTTTTATTGTGATCAAATCTGTTGCTGAAAAAAAAAAAAAAAAAAAAAAAAAAAAAAAAAAAAAAAAATCCGAAAATTTTTATGAGCCTTATCATCAACGGGGCTGCATACATCATTATAGTTACTCTTTCATTCGTTTTTTATTCCCTTATTCTTGTTCTGTTCTTGTTCTTGTTCTTGTTTCTTGGACCTAATTACTAGTTGGGATAAAACAAGGTTCTTGTTCTTGTTTCTTGATTGAGTTCAATTAGTTCTTGAAGAACTTGAGTGGGAAAACTCTTGAGGTAAAAGGCAAGAGAGTGTGAGACTATTATCAAAAAAAAAAAAAATTGCCAATTAAGAGTGAAATACGAGTGGAGTGCCATTGTTCGAGTGTAAACACGTAAGGGAGTGTGTGAGGTTTTCCACTAACATTTTTTTTTGCAGCACATTACGATGTCTCATAAGGGTGACTCATCACCTAAGGGGAAGGCAGATAACTCATCCTTTGTGTTGCAAGCCATGCAACAACAGTTTGAGCGGTTGAACTTTGTGTTGGGTGAAGTGAGGGATAGGATGGATCTTCAAGATGCAGCGATTAGAAATCTGCAAGGTGGGAGAGATAGGAGGCGACGTGAGCGTAGGGTTGAAAATGAGTATGAGAATGAAGGAGATGGTGAGGATGAGGAAGACTTAGCATCTGAAGTTGGGTCGGGTAGACATAGACGAGTTAGGCGTGAAAGAGGACATGAGTGGAACCCAGGGGGTCGGGATGGTGTAGATCGAAGCCTTGGGAGCATCAAAATGAAAATACCATCTTTCCAAGGTAGAACTGACCCTGAGGTTTATCTAGAGTGGGAGAAAAAAATAGACCTAGTGTTTGATTGTCATAATTACTCTGAAGAGAAGAAAGTGAAGTTGGCGGTAATTAGAGTTCACTGATTATGCTATTATTTGGTGGGATCAATTAGTGACCAATAGAAGGAGGAATAATGAGAGGCCTGTAGAGACGTGGGGAGAGTTGAAAGCTCTCATGAGGCGGAGATTTGTACCTAGCCACTTCTATAGGGACCTTTACCAAAAGGCTCCAAAATCTTACACAGGGGTCTAGGAGTGTGGAGGATTACCATAAGGAGATGGAGGTGGCGATGATTCGGGCTAATGTAGAGGAGGATCGGGAGGCCACCATGGCTAGATTTTTGAGTGGTTTGAATAGGGACATAGCCAATGTAATTGAATTGCAGCATTATGTGGAGATAGAGGACATGGTGCACATGGCTATGAAGGTGGAGAGACAGTTAAAGAGAAAAGGGACAGCAAGGTACACTTCGGTTTCTAATACTACTTGGAAATCAAAGTGGGATAGGAATGATTCAGCTGAAGCAAAGAGAAAGACCGAACCACCTAAGGGAAAAGATGAGGGAACTAGCAACAAACCCAAGGTAGAATCTCAACCTTCACGGAATAGAGATATTAAATGCTTTAAGTGTTTGGGTTCAGGGCACATCGCTTCTCAATGTCCAAACAGGCGGGTGATGATTATGCGTGACAATGGGGAGGTGATGACTGAGAGTGAGGATGATAGTGATGGGATGCCCGAGTTGGTTGATGCTAGTGATGATGATGGAGTGGTATACCCCGTGACAGGTGAGTCTCTTGTTGCCAGGCGTGCTCTCAATACACACATTAAGGTGGATGATGCAGAGCAACAGAGAGAGAACATTTTCCATACTAGATGCCACGTCAACAATAAGGTATGTAGTATGATCATTGATGGGGGGAGTTGTACTAATGTGGCTAGCACTATTTTGGTAGAGAAATTGAATTTACCAACCTTAAAACACTCTAGACCATACAAATTGCAGTGGTTGAATGATTGTGGAGAGGTTAGGGTGGATAGGCAAGTGTTAGTTACTTTTTCAATTGGGAAGTATCTGGATGAGGTGCTTTGTGATGTTGTGCCTATGCATGCTGGCCATATTTTGTTGGGGAGGCCGTGGCAGTATGATAGGAGGGTGACACATGATGGGTTCAAGAACATGTACAGCTTTGTAAAGGGGGGCAAAACAATCAAGCTTGCTCCTTTAACTCCAAGCCAAGTCTATGAGGACCAACTGAAACTGAAAAGTGAGGTTGCTCATAAAAGAAAGTGTGAAAATGAGAGTGATCAAAAAAGAAAGAGTGAAAAAGAGATTGAGCAAAAAAGAAAGATTGAGAGTGAAAATGAGCAAAAAAGAAAGAGTGAAAAAGAGATTGAGCAAAAAAGAAAGAGTGAGAGTGAAAATGAGAAAAAAGAAAGAGAGTCTGTAGAGAGAAAAGGAAAGACAAAAGTGGGTTTCTATGCAAGAGTGAGTGAGGTTAAGAGGGCTTTCTTCGCAGATCGCCCTATGATTCTTCTTGTCTATAAAGAGTCTTATCTTAATCTTGATGAAACTAACAAGTCTCTTCCTAGTTTGGCTGTTTCTTTGTTGCAGGAGTTTGAGGATGTATTCCCAGAGGAGATGCCAAATGAGTTGCCACCCATTAGAGGCATTGAACACCAGATTGATTTTGTGCCCGGAGCTGCTATTCCAAACCGACCAGCCTATAGGAGTAATCCAGAGGAGACAAAGGAGCTTCAAAGGCAAGTTGAGGATTTGATGAGCAAGGGGTACGTGAGGGAGAGCATGAGCCCATGTGCAGTACCAGTGCTACTAGTGCCAAAGAAGGACGGGACGTGGAGGATGTGCGTTGATTGCAGGGCGATCAACAATATCACGGTAAAGTATCGCCATCCCATTCCTAGATTAGATGATATACTTGATGAATTGCATGGCTCATGTATTTTCAGTAAAATTGATCTTAAAAGTGGGTATCATCAAATTAGAATGAAAGAGGGTGATGAATGGAAAACTGCTTTTAAGACTAAGTATGGGCTTTATGAATGGTTGGTTATGCCATTTGGCCTTACTAATGCACCCAGTACTTTCATGAGATTAATGAACCATGTCCTACGTGCGTTCATAGGCAAGTTTGTGGTTGTGTACTTTGATGACATCCTAGTATACAACAAGGACTTAAATGAACATATTGAGCATTTGAGATATGTGTTTGATGTGTTAAAATGTGAAAAGTTGTATGCTAATTTCAAGAAATGTAACTTTTGCATGGAAAAAGTTGTTTTTCTTGGTTATGTTGTTACTACAACAGGTATTGAGGTGGATGAAGAGAAAGTCAAGGCCATCAAGGAGTGGCCAACGCCAAAGAGCATCGCTAAGGTAAGAAGCTTTCATGGCTTAGTTAGCTTTTATCGGCGTTTTGTTAAAGACTTTAGCACCTTGGCTGCACCACTCACTGAGATAATTAAAAAGAATGTTGGGTTTCATTGGGGAGCTGATCAAGATAATGCTTTTGCCACTATTAAAGAAAGGTTGTGCTCTGCCCCTGTGTTAGCATTACCTAATTTTAACAAAGCTTTTGAGATTGAATGTGATGCCTCAGGAATAGGGATTGGAGCTGTTTTGATGCAGGATAGGCGGCCCATAGCCTTCTTCAGTGAGAAGCTTAGTGGGGCGTCCCTGAAGTACCCTACTTATGACAAAGAGCTTTATGCTCTTGTTCATGCATTAGAGACTTTGCAGCACTACTTGTGGCCTAGGGAATTTGTGATCCACACTGATCATGAATCATTGAAGCATCTCAAGGGTCAAGGTGAAGATTCGTGGTCGAATCCTTTTGAGGAAAGGGGGAATGATGCGAACCAAGGTGGGCCTAGTCTTAAAGATCCTTTGCAAGTTCTAGATGGGCCAATTAAAAGATCAAGAGCCAAGAAGATCAAGGAAGCAATGCAAGGATTGGTGCAATCCACTTGGGATGAAGCTAGCAAAAGCCCAACAATCAAAGTGGGTTTGAAAGAAGGAGAACCAATTTTGATCCACTTGATACAAGCTGTGGAAGATATGACTTAGGGAAGTTTGGGCCTATTGTTATTCAAGGCTTTCAATTTATTAAAAGATTTATTTTATTAGTTTAGAATAAGTGGGCTTTAAGGCCCAAGTTACTGTAGTGCGGCACTGTTCACGTAGGGGTATTTTTGGAAGATAGAGTTTTACTTTGGTTAGGGTTTTAATTAGGTTTTAGTTTAAATACTCTTTGTAGCCTCATTTGAAGGCAGACAATATATTGAATTTTCATAGTGAGTTGAGTTTTCTCCTCTTGTTCTTGATTGAACTTTTGAACTTATCAAAGGTAACTCACAACCTTTGTGGCATTCCTCCTTGTAATCTAGGTTCTTGAGATAGGTTCTTCATTGGGTCTAGATTTTAATATAATCTAGGTTCTTGAAACGGGTTCTCAACGGGTCTAAATTCTCCATCCATTGACTTGATCTTGGCTTTCTTGGGTGAGTTTTCAAATTGATTATGGGTTCAAGGGATTCCATTCCGCGGGTTCATATCAGAGCCGATTGATTCTGATTCAAGTTTATTGAACCACACTTTTGCAGACCCTCTTAGGCCCATGGGGAATGCCCGACACATTATCTCTTCGGGAACGGCTTGTAATTACATGATTGTTTTGAACGCCTCCAAGTAATCAAATGGATCCTTGGTTCTGTCGAAGTTTTCGAGTGGTGGTACCTTGAATCTGGATGGAAGCGAGAAGTTAGCGATCCTAGGAATGAACGGTGAATCAGACCGATGTACAAGGTTGTCCAGGTTGCAGACAGCCTTTGCTTCAGGCTATTTTTCATGTCTCCCATCTGTTTCTTCATTTCGTGCAGTTCTTCTTCTAGACAAGCGGTTTTATCATCCGACCCTCTAGACGATCGAGCCGAACGATTGGGTTGTTTGGACGACCGAGCAGTTCTGTCTGGCTTCTGACGGCTGGGATGGGCGGAGCTACCTGCACTTTCTTCCCTATGCATGCTAAGGGATGGAGTTTTCCGCGCCTCATCGTCTTTGCGGCGGGTCACCTGCCGGCTGTCAGCTTCTTGATCGACCATACTGCTTTCCCTCTACGAAGGGGGTTGGTTATCATCGTGGGGAGTTGGTGGCCCCTTCCTGATTGCATGCCACAACTCTTTGTTTTGTCGTGTCATTTCCCGGGCAAGGTCCTGGATGTTGGTTGCAATAACTTGCATTTGCCTTTCAATTGGGGTCATGGGAGGATCAGCGCTGGTCCCCTCATTGTGGTGGGTGCCTTCCATTGTTTCAACTGATTTGTAGGGAACCCTTTCGTTTTTAGGAATGATATTGTCTCGTTCCCACAGACGACGTCAACTGATGATGTCAAAAATCAGTGGGCCCCCTTCACGCCTCAGCTAATTCTTGGAAGATCTGTAATCACAGTCAACGAGTTAGAGAGGACACCGGAGGGAATCCGGTGTAGGTTCCTCCGACAGTCAAGTCAGTGATCGAATCAAAAGATCAGAAAACTTTCAACAGAATGTATGTAAAAACTAGATAGTGAGAGAGAATCTTGTACCTTGGTTCGTGGGGAAAGGCTCCTTTTATAAGGTTTGTAGACTAGTTGACCGTTTGACGGCATTAAATGTCGACCTTGATTCGTGCTTATGATTAATGGGCCGTTATTGGGAAATCATAACGGATTGACATTAATTAGGTGGAGCTGGCATAACGTTACCGTGATTGTAGTGTCTTTTAAATGGTATAACGTGGGTGGTCGTCCATGAAGATATTCCATATGGACGATGACGAGGTCAACAATCATCTAGGAAGATATTCTTTGGACGACATGCGTGTCAATCGTCTTTATTTGGTCGTCTAGGTGGGTATATTTTTTGGTATTATCAAAGATAAATATAAAATTTAATAAAATGGTTATTAAATAACGGGATAGAATTAAATAATTTTTATAAAGTGTGTTTAAAAAAAAATGTATAATTTTATTATTATTAGTCTTCTATTTTTATTTTAAATAAATAAGAATAATAACATAATTTTCCCTCTACTAACGAGGAAACAACCCCATAACAACTAACAATGGAATGAAACGAAACCCTTCTCCTATTTTTGCCTCCAAAATCCACACAAGGGAACGATGTGAGATCTCTTGTGATTGGTGACCTAACCATTTTTAGCCCTATAATAAACTTTGATTAATCAATTAGTATTTCTGTTATTAATTCATATGAGTTTTTTGAGTGCTTATGTAAGGTCTGATCTCATTGTGATTTAACAAACCTAAATTTTGTACGGTGCCAAACAAAACAAATGAATAAAAACTAAATTAAACATCGCTCTCAACCAGCTTTGTTGTCTCAATTATACTTAATGACATCAGTAAAATAGTAATGCTATGGTAATAATTCAATAACTAGCCTAAAAGACAGTGGTATATGGTTCTATAATAAACATGAGGTCGTGGTTGCTACAAGTGTATGGACGAGGAACCTAGAGCTAGCAATTTATTGGAAATTTCTCTTTAGTTTACCAAGACTTTAGACTTGGGTCCCCCATTGGCTAATCTTTGAATGATGGAGAAGATTAAAGATTATATTATCGAAAACAAAAGCTAAATTACAAAGGATGTGCTACTTTAAAAAAGTTGGGGTGACCTCATTAGCCTAACGAATCTTTCTTGATCACAAGTTTTTTGCCACATGAATTATGGTGGATGGTGAATCTGATGGAGGTGGGCCCATGAGCCCAATAGCCCACGAAGAGTCGCACTTACCACTTAGGCATGTGATGAATGATGATGATCCCCCAGGGTTAATACTAAAATATGAAAGGCTTCACTTTCAATACCTCTCTTCACTTAGAGGCGGCGACACGCAAATTGGACATTTTTATGTAACTATGTATGAGGGACAAGACTCATAATAATAATAATAATAATAATAATAATAAAATGTAAGAGATAATTGGGAGATTTCAAAATGCTGAGTATTCACGATCTTGATTTTCATTGGCTCTGGCCTTTTCAGCATTAATAATGTAATACCAACCAAAACTATACACGATCTTGATTTTTATTATTGGCTCTGTCCTTTTCAACATTAATAGTGTAATATCTCAAATCAATAATTCTAAAAACCCAAATAGCATAAATTCAAAAAACTCTCCCATTGTTTGCAACTGCTAGTTTCAGTGCCACGAGCAGCATTGTATTTAACTTCTAAAATAATTAATTTAGCATGAAATATATTTTATATTTATTTAGTTAATAACTTTGAATCAAAAGGACATTAATTTCTGAATCTGTAACTGCTGGAAAAATGGTCTTTATGGCAAGTTTAAGTGGCTCTCTTTGAGCCAAAATAAAGGAAAATTATTCAATAGTCCAGGACTACAAATAAATGCGTAATCCCCCTCTCACATGAATGGTGAATTCTACCATGAATTTAATTAGTGGGACCCACCATTCATGTGAGAGGGGGACTATGTATTTATTTGTAGTCCTGAACTACTGAATAATCACTCCAAAATAAAAGTGGGATCCACACATTCATTGAGGTGGGTCTGAGTCAGGTCGTGTTCTTCTCCGTGTAATGAATAAGGACATGTAGTCACTTGCAAGGCCGGTCCCAAGGTTGGGTTGCCCAAACCCATCCCAATTTTGGTTGTTCACTTACTAATAAATATTTAAAATAAATAAATAAATATATATATATATATATATATATATATATATATATATATATATATAAAAAAGTTCATTTTTACACATGAATTTTGTCATTTTAAAAATAAAAAAATTTCCAGGGGCGGAATTCATGTGTAAAAATAAAATTTTTCAAAGTTTAGGGACGAAAAACGAACATTTCAAAGTTCAAGGACGAAAAACAAAACTAATGTATAGTTTAGGGACAAAAACAATAATTTAACCAAAAAATAAAATTACATAAAAACAAACTTTTCAAGGTTTAGGGATAAAAAACAAAACTCATGTATAGTTTAGAAACGAAAACAATAATTTAACCAAAAAATAAAATTACATAAAATAATAATAAAAACTCACTTTAAATATTCCAAAGTTATGGCCTTTAAAAATTTAGAGATATTTGTCTCTATTTGTTTAATCCTATTCTGGTGTGATTATTATTTCATATTTTATTATAAATTTAAAGTTTACAAAAACCAGTTAAGAGCATTCTAGCTTAATTGATATTGATTGGTTTTTTTATATTAAGAAAATCAAGGTTCAAATCTCTCTCCTTATTTAAAATAAAACATTTACAAATTCCAAAAAATAAAAGTAAAATCTTAAATGGACAATCAACTACAAAAACCTATAGCCTTTAGATGATATGGAGTAGTCGCCTTTAAACCAAGACTATTAAAGTAATAGGCTTAAATTATGTAGGCAAAAACTACTTTTCGTCCTTATATTTTAAGGGTGTTTTCATTTTGATTCTTGTGTTTTTAAATGATTTATTTTAGTCCTTGAGTGTTTTGACAATCATTTTGGTCCTTACTTTCATCTTACTAACGAAATGTTGATGTGTGGTTAACAGAATTAGATGACATGGTTAATAGAATAATAATAAAATATTTAATCGGTATTAAAAAACAATATCATCTTGAAAAAAAAAAAAAAATCTTCATTTCTCAATTAAAAAAAAGGAACAAAAAAGCCCACTTTCTTTTCTTTTTTCCCTCTCTTTCTTGGCAACCAAACACTTTTTTGGTTTGTGAATCTTGATCCTTCACCAAATTGGAGTGAGAGAATTAGTCCTAGAATCTAGTCCAATCCTGAGATTTAGAGTGCAAGAGCAAGGTGATTGATGAAGAGATGGGCATAGAAGGAAATGGAGACCTGAGCAAGTTGATAAACCCAATTGTATATTAAAAATAATTTTTTAAAAAAAAAAGCATAGGAGAAAAATCCCTGAAAAGCATAGGAAAAAAACCTCAATTATTAAAACTCAAAGCTTGTATACAGGAAGTTAAGAAGTATACAATACAAAAACAAGGAGAAAAAACAAGAAGCAAAGAAAGAAAGTAAAAAACAAAACTACAAAATCATGAAACAAATTACCAGAACACAACTTAATAACAAAGAACAAACTGATAGAGCAGAGCTCAAGATTATCAACATAAGAATTGCAAAATACCAAAAACTTAAGAGCAGAAAATAAGCCCTACAATGTCGTCATACTGAAACCCAACCGCACTAGATCAAAGTAGTTTCCCTAAATTCTGCCACCACCAAACACATATTTGTTGTCGTCATGGACCTTGTTTAGATTGCCACAAGCCTGTGACAACATTACCACAATCGCAATTATCGCAAGCCTGTTCCATTGTTGTTACAATCGAAGCATGTGTTGTCGTTCAAGATTCGGTTCCACCCCTCCGTCCCCGCCCCCTAAACAACCCGAATCCCCACAAAAGGTCCTGGCAATTATAAGCCTGTATTTTTATTTATTTATTTATTTTTGTCATGGTGTTAAAGGATTTATTGATGGAGGATAAGTGTTTGACATAAGGCTTATATGGAGAGTTTTCTTCCCTAGGTTATGGTTTTCTATTCAAAGTTTGCTTAGGCCATTGTGCACGGCTGGAAAAGTGAGAGAATAAGTGAAAGCCAAAAATGTGTGCTATCCCTCTTTTTTATTTTTTGGAAGCCACTTATTTGGGGAGTTGAGATAGAAATTTCGTGTGTGTGTGTGAGGACTCGAATCCACTCCCTCAAAGAGATGAGGATCAAATGGGAGGAGGGAAAGAAAAGAAAAAAAAAAAATTTGGGGATTGAATTTGTTTAGATTACTTTAACTGATTGCTTATTTATTTATTTATTAAGATATTGATATGACTTTTTTTTTAAGGGAAAATTGCACTGACCTCCTGTAAAGTTAGTGTAAGTGCACTGTCCTCCCGTGAGGTTTTAAAATTGTATACTAGCCTCCCGAATTTTTCAAATAACATGCATTCACCTCCCATATAGATTAACACCTTTAAATTAACTAACAAAAATTGTTAGAATATCATTTTACCCTTAGATTTCTCATTTTACCTTGTACACAAATTTTCCAGTTTATCATTCAATCAACCAAATTCAATATGTACAGTCCAATTTTTTTTATTTTTTGTTCTTAAGTTTCTGGCAACTTTTTTTTTTTTTTCACTCTCCCTTTCAAGAACAGTCCACCACCATCTCTTCTCTATGCTTAATCCCCACTTTATTCCTCTCTCTCACTCTCTCCCTCACCCACTTCTTTCTTTTCTCCAACCCATAAACCCAAACCCAAAACCCACCTCATCCCCATGGATCAAAGTGTAAATCGTCAACCTCCCTAGATCCCTCAACTACGGCCTCCTGGACAGCTACTATTCCTCCTCTGCCCCCTCCTCCCTCCTCCCCACCCACTTTGAATCTCATCATCTCCATCTCCACAAAAACCTCAAATTCCCTTCATATCCTGAAAATGCACTCATTAAACGGTACAACGCCGAGTATTGGATCATGGGGTACCCCGTGACCCCAGAAAACCTGCTTTTCACTTCATTCGCCAAGCAAGTTTCCGATCTCAACCAAGCCAACGTCGTATTTGTCCATTTCCAAATCCCAACTCACAACCCACCGCCCAATGCAACCGGTCCTTTCTGTCGTTGCTGGTCCTCGCGCGTTAGCTTGGAATGTGAGAGATATAGAGTTGGAGATAGAAAGCTGTGAGAAGTTTTGAGAACCAAAAAAAAAAAAAAAAATGATAAATTTGTATAGAGGGTAAAATAAGAAATTTGTTTTGAAAGTGAGGATGAAATGATATTTTAACCATTTTTGGTAGCCAATTTAATGGTGTTAAGCTCTAGGGGAGATGAGTGTTGATTATTTTGAAAACTAGAGGAGATCACAATTCGAAGCCTCAGAGAGGTTTGTGCATTTACACTAAACCTTAAGGGAGATTAGTGTAATTTTCCCTTAAAAAAAATTCATATCACCATATTAATAAATAAATATCCACATCAAATAAAAAAAATTCTAAATTTCTCAAATGGGGAAAAAATATATATATATATTCAATCTCCATTTTTCTTCTTCTTTTCTCTCACTTTCCTGCCAACCAAATACTTTATTTTATTATTATTTTGCTAGCCACATTAACTTTAAGTGTGCCATGTCAGCATTTCGTTTGTTAACTCATCAAATGTGTGACTGAGATGACAATGATTAAAACAAAACTTTGCTATAAATTTAAGGACCAAAATGAAAATTTCAAAATATAAGGCCCAAAATGAAAATACCCCCAAAATATAAGGACCAAAAATAAATTTTTGCCAATTATGTATAAGCAATTCTCATGGTGATGCACCAAAAAATAGTCTTCAAATGATCATTTACAGAAAACCAGTGACTCAATTCACACAAACCTAAATCAAAGAGAGAGAATGTTGTCAACCCGACCTAAGTTTGATGAGAGAAGCCGAGTGGCGGTTGTGCCAAACATCTGGTGACCACTGGACGCAGCTCAACGCGGCCGCCCACTTTTAGCCAAACTCATGTTGGGCCTCTGACACTCCCCACCGGTCATATCTCTCTCGATTCGGGTCATTGATGAGTTTTTATGTGTCCCTCTCTCTCTTTTTATATTTTTTGAAGGGGTAGGTTTGTACGTGGATATTATTGGGTGAAGATGGATGAGGTGACTTCATGCTGAGAAATTATTCATTCCTCCATTATAGTGTACACATGATCCTCCCGTTATAAATAAACCATTGTGAGTGTCAATAACTAGATGGCTCCTTAAAATTAGCAAGTAATAAAAGAAAAAAAAAAAAAATCTTTTTATTGATTGTGAAGACCACGTGGCTATTCTCTAAGGCTCAGTTTGTTTCGACTGAAAACGTTTTCTGTAAACCGTTTTCAGCATTTGCAGACGTTTGTTGCGACGTAAAATAAAAGTCAAACTGAAAACGTTTGTTTTTTACCGTAAAAACGCGAAGGAAAAAAAGGAAAACGGTTTACGGAAAAAATTTCCGTAAACCATTTTCCAAAACACGCGAGGAGCTCTCGACCATTTCACTTCACGCATCTCTCTTCTCACTCTTTGCTCTCTGCTCACTCTTTGCTCTCTGCTCTCTGCTCACTCTCTGCTCTCTGCCGTCCCGAGCCACCCCCAGCCACCCCACCAGCCACCCCCAGCCACGCCTGCCCGTTCTCTGCTCTATTTCTCTCTCTCTGCTCAAGAAGAAAGTAGAACCGGAAATAGAACCAGCTGAGCCAGCCCGAGCCACCCCGTTGCACCAATCACAGAGTCGCACCGATCGCGCCGATCACAGAGTCGCACCGTCGCACCCTCCCCTCCCTGCACCGATCTGCTTCTCCCACGGTAAACCCCCACCCCCTCCGATTGATCTGATCAAATCAAGATCTGATCTGATTTATTATATTATATATATATATATATATTTGGGAATTGTTGATTTTTTTTTTTTGCTGAGTATGAGTTTTAATTTTGTGGATTGATTGGTTTTGGGTTTTTGTGGGGAAGATTATGCCTGCTGTGATATTGACTGTGCATGTATTTCTCAACTGTTTTGTGACTGAAATCTGAGTTGAGTTGCAACTGGTTAATGTGACTGAAATATGTAGACGGATAACAGATTAATATTAACTGTGCATTTATTTTGGTTAATATTGACTGTGCATTTAACAGATTAACAGATTAATATTGACTGAAATCTGAGTTGAGTTGAGTTGAGTTGCAACTGGTTAATATTGACTGTGCATTTATTTTGGTTTTATTCTGTAGATGGCTAAGTACTAAAGGTTTTGCTGAAGAGATGCTTGCTTCAGCTTTCGATTATATGATTCAAGAAGAGAAGGTTGGCAGGGCTTTTATGGCTAAGGCTCCTAAACTAAGAAAGCTTTGGTTGGAAAACTATTTCACCAAAAATATGTAATATTATAGAACAATGGTTATGCATTTATGAACTATGTTTAGTATTTTGATTATGTATTAAAAATTGGATAAGTAGTGTTATGGTTATATATGTTATAGGAATGGTTATGAACTATAATTTTGGATGGTGTCCATTGTTTGTTGTTTTCATTTATTATGTTTATTTATCATATGAAAAAACTTGTATTAAGTTTCACAATGTTGTGATGGATGAGTGTTTACACTTCTAAAATAAATACCTTTTTATTTTAGGTTTTTTTTAAAAAAAAAAATTCATTTTACGTCGCGCCAAACACCGTAAAATATTTTCCGAAACATTTTCCAGAATGCAAACAAACACCGGAAAAACAAACATTTTCCTGAAAATCATTTGCAGTAATTTCGGAGGCATAAAACGACAACGTTGTTTGGTATAACTATTAACCATTAATTAAGTGTCCTTTATATCGTATTAAACTATTAATGAAGTAATTGCCAATTGGGAAAGCGAATCATACATCTCTCTCTTCGGCCTTCCTGACGGTTCTTTCTCGTCATTTCCTGCTCTTTCATAAGGTACACTTCCTTTCTCTCTCTCATTTTCTGCACAAGATGTTGGAATATAATGTTGTGTTATTCTTATAATCTCCAATGTTTCGTTGTATGTCATGTAAATTACGAGATGGGCATTTTGTAGTTTCTATTTTGGAACATTTCCGGATTCTTATATGCAACCTTTTTTCTTTTTATGCATGGGGAATTTAAGATCTGGGTCTTTCAAAATTATATTCATTTTGGATGATCATTAGCTATAGAAAGATTTTTATGGCCAAGATGATGTGGTATGCTGCTATTGGAAACTGAACCTTCATGGGGTAACATTCCAATTTTGTTAGATGGGGTGTTTAGGATTGTTCATTTATTGAATAGTTTCAGGTTTTTATTTTTATTTTTTTCAGAGGGATTCTTTTGTTGGTTGATGAAGTTATGGTTTGAGCAGTTAGAAGCTATGAAGCACGGGTACTCCAAAAATGGAGCCGTATCCGTACCAGATACTTTTTGGGTACTTGTACTCTTGGGGTACTCCTGCATACGTACCCCAGGCGTACCCAAATTTTTCAAAAAAACAAAATCATTTTCTTTCATTTTTTCTATTAGATATGTCACAAAAATAGATGAAAGTAGTGAAAGTGGTAGAAACATGAACTTTAAGTGTAACTATATAGATATACACTTCTTTTATTTACTCTTTTGGATCTTGATTTGTAATTTAAAGACCATTTAATGGCAATGGATATACTTTATTATTCATAATTGAACTTAAATTCACATATGCTTATTAATATATGAAAAATATATGCATAATAATATATAAAAAAATTTAATAAAACATATATCCCCGCCGTACCCGTACCCTACTTTTCTAAGAATTGTCGTACCGCCGTACCGTACCGTTACCAGTACCCGTACCCTAAAATGTATCCATGCTTCTTAGGTTAGAAGAGAATTTGGATTGGTTTGAGATAGGAAAATGGCCTCCTTGTTTGTGTTTTGTGCATACGAGGGAGGTTTTGTTTTGTTCTACTTACTGAAGGATGAAACCTGAATTGGGTTTCTAGGGAGTGTTCATTTATTATATGAGTTTTTGTTGTAAATTTTAGTGAAGATATTCAAGGAAATTTAAGAGTAGTTTTCCAAGTATTAAATCACATGATTTATCAAATTATTTAAACAAGTCCAGGACAATTAAGTAGATCATGTGACTAAAAGTACATGGTAGTCTTGAATCCTGAAAATCATCTATGATTGGCATTTACTATTCTCAACAATTTCCCTTTCAATGTACAATATCAAAGTGTTTGTTCGAAAATCATCTTTCATTTTGTTGTTAAGTGTAGTTTGACAATATTTATGGCTAAATGTTAAATTCCATTTTGTTGTTAAGCCTAGTCTTGCAAATAAAACTTGTTTACCAACAAAAAAAATTCATCAATTTGCCTATCAAGGATCCATAGTTAAGCTAAGAATAAGCAACTTCATTTCATCCTTACTACACTAAAGATTTAATTAATTTATTTATTTTTAAATAAAAATAAAAAATTAGAATCTATTGTAGCACAAAAATATCTACTCAATAATGAAGCTCAATTGTAAAGTAATCTTGTTGATGGCGAGCTTGACCTCGTTTCTCAACATAACAAGCATTTGATACTAATTTAGAAAACGAGCATTCATATTTGTGACATCTATGTTGGTGCCTCACAAAATGATTTCAAAGTGTCATGCCAAACACAAATATAGGTTAGGTGGCCATGTGGCTATTTTAGTTTTTGGGTTCTTTTGGCCAGTTTTCAATTTTGAGGGCCCAAATATAAATTTTGTGGGTCTAAACTTTCATTTTGTACATACTTATATTTACTATTTAAAAAAAAACAGTTCCCGCGGGGGGGGGGGGGGAGGGGTTGTTCTTATAATAGTTTCTGTCACTGGACATAGTGGATGTAGTGGTGGTGCTGAAATTGATATAGCAGTGGCAGGGTGGGTCAGTGGTGAGGATGATGGCACAGTGGTGTTTGAGGCAGTGAAATCAGAATAATGACAGCATTGGCTGTATGGTGATTATGATGGTGTTGGAGGTGGTGGTGAAAAGGTGGCAGCAGTGGCTGTGGTGGGATGGTAGGGGCAGGGGTGATAACATGGTGGTGGTGAACTGATGGTGGATGCAGTTTTTTCTGCCATTTTCGTTCTTACTAGAAGCATGAAATATTTGCTTCCTCTTTGCTCTGAAATTCTGTTTCCGTTTCCCATTATTTGGAAACAAATTCTCCTTAACTAACTGTAGTGCATTAATTTTCATGATATTCAGTTAATTTACCATTGTTTCCTCATACAATTTGATCTAATATACTTTTTCTTTTAGTTGATTTTCCAGGTTGTAAGAGCAGTAGAACAACTGGAAGATTGCAATGGAAACTGATGCTGTTGACTCACTTGAAGGGATTTCATCTAATGAAGAGGTTATCGGAGAATTAGGAAATGCTGGCGAGTTTCTAGCGAAAGTTGAATTGGATATAGCATGTTCTTCCGAAAAATTAGTTAACCTAAGTGTTCTAGTGATGCATGTGGCAACCAGGGAAAATGACTTTGAAGCCTTTGTGTCAGAGGAAGAGCATATGTTGGGTGATTCATGTGAAAAGGCTTTGGAATTTGATCTCTTATCTGGAATTTTAGATTCAGAGGTGCAAGAAGTGGATAAATTTATGTCTACACTTCAAGCAGATGTAATTAGTGCTCGTGAGATAGTATCTTTATTCAAAGACTTGGGAGAAACTTTCATGGAAATGGAGGGAAAGTTGTGTGATTCTGAACAATCTTTGAAGCAGTCGCAAGATCAGGTCTCTGAAATTAGGATGCAATCTGCGAAGTTCCAGAGGATCTTGTCATGTTCTAAACGGGATGAACATTGTAAGCTATAGAAAGTAAATCTAGTTTATAAATAACAATTATCATCGTCATCATCATTATAATTATTAGTAATATTGATTAATATGATTGCAATATGAGAGGTAGCCGGAGAAATTAATGGAGTGGGACAGGCTTTTTGTGGTAAAGAGATGTGAAGTTGACTAGAAACAGTGATAAGGCTTTTTATATGTTATATTATTTTTTTATTTGCTTACCTGTCAAATGGCTGAACCACTATAGCAGCTGTATGTGGCAACTGAACATCTTCAGATCCTTTTCATAATCGAATGGCTCAATTCTTTTTTTCCTAATGAAGATGTGTGACAGATTTTTCTTTTAATCATTTTTCTCTCTGGTACAGTCATAAGTTAGTGCAATATTATTAGATGAGAAAAAGTTTAATTGTAATGCTGGTATCTAAGTTTCTAATGCATGCATGTTGACAGGGAATAGTGATAAAGGTGTGGACTTTCCAACGGATAATCAATTTTTGAATACCAATGCAAATATAAAAATGCAAACTGCTGGACAACAAAGAAATATTCTGAGGATACTGGAAAAGACTTTGGCTAGAGAGATTGATCTTGAGAAGAGGTTGACTGAATCAAAACAAATGGAAGAAGAATTGATACTGAGGCTACATTCTTCAGAGCAAGAAGCATTTTTCCTAGAGGAAGAAGAAGCAGAAATTTGGGAGAGATGGTTTCAGGCAGATAATGCATCAGAAGTTCTGATGGGAATTTCAAAAGAACTACTGAGTCGACTTCAGATTTTTCAGTTTAATTTGAATGGTGCAGTTCAGCGAGAAGCTAAGCTAAGATCAGAGCTCGAATGCACTACAGAACAGTTGAAAGCCAAAGAAATTAATATACACAAGCTTGAAAGCAGTGAAATGGAAAATGCTATTGTGGGTCTGAAAGAAAAAATATCTAAAGCAGAAAGTAGGGCAGAAAGCGCTGAAGCCAAGTCTAAATTATTAGCGGAGAGCAATATGGAACTTAATTTAGAGCTGGGTCTTCTTAAAGACAGTGGTAGTATCTCTGAGAAGGTGAATTCACTTGAGAGGCAGTTGCAGGAATCTGATATTCGGCTACAGCATGCAGTGGCTTCTGCTGAAGCTAATCAGGAGAAGCAGAGCATGTTGTATTCTACAATTGAAGACATGGAAAATTTGATTAAGGATCTGAAGTTGAAGGTTTCAAAAGCTGATAGTCAGGCTGATAGTGCCGAGGAGAAATGTATCATATTATCTGAATCTAATATGGAGCTAAATAAGGAGCTGAGATTTTTGAGTGGCAGACTGGAATGCTTGGAGGCATCCTTGCATCAAGCTGAGGAAATGAAAATAGCAAATGCAAAGGACATTGCTATCCGGAAAAAGGTTATTACAGATTTAGTCATGCAACTGGCAATTGAAAGAGAGCGACTTCATAAGCAGGTATGGACCAATTACATGTGTGATTTTATTTTTCAGGTTAAAGGCTGGTTTTATCTCTAAAATGTCCCCTTTTTGTTGTCTCTTTAGACTTTTACCACCTAAATTCAAGTAGCACTTGAAGTTTCTATTTCAACATATCTGCATAACAAAATTATTTATCAAAAAAAAAAAATTCGCATAAATAAATTAAGCAGCCAAAAATATAAAAGTATTCAATAATCAGCAACGATTTCCATCAAACTTGGTAGTTTACCAAGTAAAATCTCTGATAAAAGATTACCTGTCCCAAAAAGATGGAAATGATATCTTGATATGCACATAAAAAATTAAATAAACGAAGTTATGATTGATCTGTTTTCTTAAAAAAAAAAAGAAGGTTCAATGTCTGTGTTGCTTAAAAAAAAAAGGTGGTGGCTACATGACTCACAAATTATGCTTTTCAATTATTGCATCGTGACATATATTTATTCTTGTTTTTGTGTAACACATCTAATGGAGTTTAAGATTAAAAGAAATCAGAATTTCAATTGTAGTAAATATAAAAACAACAACAAAGCCGTAGTCTCAAAACTTTGGGTCAGCTTTTGGTTGTAGCAAGTCCTAAATATGAGGGCATGCCAGCTGACCTGCTAAAGATAAAATGTAGTTTTTCTGAACTTACCACAGGTCCTGCAGACTCAAAAGATATTATGTGTGTTTTGTGCAGATATCTACATTGGCAATGGAGAACAAAATTTTGCTATTGCAGTTACAGAAAATGAAGAAGGACCCCTCTGTGAATATTGACCTTAATGGTGGAGGAAACAGTAAAGAATTTTCATTGCCCAAGCATGATTTGACTGATATTACTTGTGCAAGAGAAAGTAAGGAAGAACTGACCAAGTTGTTGGCTACTGGTTCCATGGTAGGTATTTCCTTGTTATTTATATACTTCATAATGGTGGGTCGCTTTCTTTTAAGCATGTTTATAAACTGCCTTATTCTTGTCAGAAAATCTTAATTTGTTTTAGATGTTTTATCTGCTAACTGCCTTCAACACTCATTTTCAAGCCCAATCTTCAGACTTAGGAAGACAGACATGATCCCAGCCACTTTAGCTTTAGTATCTGACAGCCCTACACCACTCCATTAGTAGGAATTTGAAGAGCCTCTCAATGTCTTTTAATCACCTTTACAGTCAAAATGACAGTGCTTGTCCAATACCCTTGAATGCCAAACAAAATAGATTGTGTAAGCTGCAGTCTTCCAGCAAAAAGACAGCCTTGTAACTGACCATTTATCCTAGCAGAAATTTTGTTAGCCAACAGTTTACAATCCTTAGGAGCCAATTTACTAGAAATGAGGGGCAGGCCTAAGTACTTAAAAGGTAAAGCCCTCTTTATAGTTTAAAATGGCCAGAATTTTCTGATTCATTTCACTGGTAACAGCTGAGAAAGATACCTCACTCTTTGATAGATTAACAGCTAGGCCAGAAATCTGTTTGAACTGGATAAGAACATTGTGACAGATTGAATGGAGCATTCCTTTGCTGCAGCAAAGAGCATAAAATCATCAGCAAAACAAAGTTGAGAGAGTGCCACCTTATTACACCTAGAATGATACTTGAATATGTCCTTTGTCCCAGCCAACCTAATCATAGGCCTTCATTGGGTCCACTTTTATTCTGCCTCTTGGTGAACCAACATCCCTGTGGTGGTTCCTCACCAATTCCTGAGCAAAAAGCACATTCTCAGCTATGCTTATTTCGGGTATAAATGCAGTTTGTGTAGGACTATTCAGATTATCTAGACAAGCCTTTAATCTGTTAGCCAAGATCTTTGTGATACACTTGTAACTCATATTATAAGAGGAAATTGGTCTAAATAGTATTATAACTGGAAATTGGTTAGACTTCTGAATTACATTCACATTATTTGCTTCATTACACCATAATCGCCATATTCTGCCTAACTCATGATTATTTTATTTATTCAAGAAACTCCAATGGAGAATACGAACTCTTTAATTTTCATAGCATTTTCAGCCTTAACTCTAGTCTCTCTATTAAACAAACTAGGTTTCCCTGTTGATTTTCACAAGCTTCTTAACCTCTTTTGTTTAAAAGGGTCATTTTATCCCCTAACATTCCAGATCAGAAGCATTGGCCTGTATCAAGGAAATGACAAACATCACTCTTCTTTATTGGAGAAACTCATGCTAACTCCTCCAAATTCACCACTTACCTTTTCCTCAGCTTTCTTCTGCTTTAATTTTGCACCCGGCTTCAAAGCTTCATCCAAAAACTCCTGTAAAGTAATCCGCCCTCTAGTGTCTTCCTCATATACCTTGTCACAAATGCTATGAGAAGGACCTTCCACATCCTTCATCAGTTTCCTTTTCCTAGCAGCAAGTTTAGATCTCATACCAGCATCGTCAGAGTGAGCAGTTCTGGCCCCTGGCACCCTCTTCCAAGAGAAAGTTCTTGGGGAAGCAGAACTTAGCAACTTGATAGCCTCAAGGCTTTTCTCATCTTCCTGCTGTTCTTTACACTTCACCTCCAATCGAATAGGAGAATTCCAACACCTATTATTGTCTTGGTTTGCACCATTTCTTAGTACCAGACTTTATCGGGTTTCTTTGCACATGCTCTGGTAGAATGATCAAAACACCTTGCAATGAAAAACTTTAGGTGGCTTCGAGGGGTATTCTATAGAAACCTCCAGAGTTGATTCATCAGGTAATTCAACTTTTAAAGATTCTGGAAGCGCATCCTCTAGCCTAAGTTACACACAAATCTTGGCAAACCATAAGTCTCTTCTGCTACTCAGTGATAGCATCAGCATAAAGGGGCTTTCCAATACCACTAGCAATATAGCTAAAGCTTTAGGAGTCAAGAACTCAATAGGCAGATGCAGAAGCCTGACCTAGATGGGAATCTTATTAATTCTCATCTTTTCCATCTGCAACCCCGGTTTCCATTTTATCGGGAGACTTATTAGCAACATGCAACATTTTGGCCTCCAATCAAAAGTGATAACCTCCATCTCACCTAATGATTTCCACAGAGCTTCAACAGAATTCTTAACTAGATAAAAGGAGCTGTCTGTGCGAGCACTGTCCAACCAAGCAAGTAGACAATAGAGAAGTGCTTTCTTCCACAACCTCCATAGGAGGTTTGACAGTAATACTCCCATTCTTTTTATCAGGGGCATGGAATTCCACAATGCATGATTTATTTTTTATAATAGCAAGCTCTCTCTAATT
>OU015768.1:25014266-25266766 GCA_907173295.1 Fagus sylvatica
CTCCACCATAGACCCCCCAGAATGAGCTTGGTTCAAATCAATTGGCTCTCCCCTCACAGGCAACCCCAATATGAGGGCAATGTCATATAGGGTGAAAGGTATGAGCCTATCACCCACTTGGAATGCACGTGCATCGGCATTCCACCTTGTAGCCATCACTTCAAGGATCCGTCCACTTGCCTCGATGTTGCAGTGGAGATTCAGCAACCACCCAAATGGAGTGGTTTGCAGCTGGCTCTTGCATTCTTCAGCTAAGGTGTTGTTAACCTCCATCAATTTGGTAACACTGCACTGATGGCGAATACGAGGTGCAGCTTCAATACTCGCCATTGCCTTGGCCACATGCAAAATGGAAATCCATAGAATTAGAATATCTCATAAAATCATTCACTTTAAAAGAAACAAGAAGATATAGAGGATAGATGCTAACAAGAATAAGCTCATCCAAAGACACTATGTCTTGAAGCCAGCATGTCACACAAAGATACCAATAGATTTATTGTAGGATTCACACTATTCCATTATGTAGTAACAAGTTTCATGTGTTGTACATGTAACAAATTCTTATTCTTTCTGTTTTTGGCACTCTAATCATCTTTACCCTAGTAGTAATGCCAAGACAAGGATGCTGTATAAAATGTATGCCAATTGAAGCACTATTATACAGAAAATGTGAAAATTGTCCAGAATACCCTTAAATTGTCCAGAAAACCCTAACATTGTCCACATTTTAATCACAGTTTAAACTTGTGGCCATTCCAAACATATTTGTCACATTCAAGTCAACCTATGACCACACACACACAAAAAAAATAAAAAATATAAAAAAACAATATCAGTCATCACTAGTACTATATTTACTATACAAGTACTTGGCACACATGGCTGGACAGGTAAATGACAAACATTACTGCATGTAGAACCTACATATGATAGGTGGAAGACATTAATGGAGGTTGCATTGGCTTCTCGAAGTTTCAAGGTGCCATTTTATCAGGTTATTGTCAAATTCACTGAATGCATGTTGCATCCACTTGCTTTACACCTTTAATTTTTAGATTCTAGCCCTCTTAACCTGGCCTATAGCTAGGGAGGCCTTTTCTTCCACTCACTTAGCCTATGTTGGAGCCTAACTTCTCTTATTAATTTGTTCTCTCACAACTCATAACAGCCTAAGTTGTAAACTTAGAAGCTTGAAAACAAATTCACCCACTTCCTCAATGGGGAGTGAAACACACACATAGAGATGGAAAGAGAAGAAGATCACACAACAGGCTACAATTATAAATGCTAAAGTTCCTTGTTATGCCCAAGTATTGGAGTGTACTATAAAGCATTCCTCATACTTTAATATACCACATTGATTAGTGAAATATATTAAAGCATTCTGATGCATCCCATCCTAATCCTCAAGAATTGCTACAATAGTGCTAGGCTAAGATTGGGTTTGACTTGGTTATATAAATTTCTAGCTTTTGTATCTAGTAGATGTTTCAACAAAAACCTTTGATACGTCCTACCTAATTACACTCAAAGCTCCTGTAGCCTATCTCCCCTCATACTTCAGGTCCCAAGGTAAAAAATGCCAAAATGCTCATGATATAACCACCTAAACTATCAGCTCTGATACCACTTGTACCAAGTGAAGCTTAGGATTTTGAGACTGTGCTAGTAAGTACAAATAACTGAAAAGGTGATGGTCATCCTTCAAATTTATTAGAAGGCAAGGCATGTAATGTGTGTGCTGCCCTCCATAAAGCTATAACACTTGTCAAATATGAAAGATAGACTTAACTAAAATTAATATGTTCAAATTATGGTTCTTTTATAGAGGTGAATATGATAATAAAATCAATAAGTAATTTTGGTCATGATACTCATAAGTAATCATTTTGTTTTGTATTGCACCTGTACACAGTAGTCACCAGGATAATATGAAAACACATGAGAACCAAAAGAAATTAAATACAGAAGTTAGGTTATCAACTGAGAATAACTTGCTGTTAAGCAGATGTTAGAAACCAAATAGGTTCCTCAGAGTGTTGCCAAATAACACAATAATTGACTTTATTTGAACTCTTCTAGTGGTTAACAGTGATTTCCAGTGTCTATGGTCAGGCTGTCAAAAAATATGAAACCTGGGACTCCAACCAATTGGAATCTCTGTACCCATTTTGTTTGTATGACTAAAAGGGTTGTGCATATCTTGTTCTGAAGCTAGTTGAGACTAGGATTTCAAAATTTTATTCATTAGAACTGAATCTGAAAATCTATCTTCCACTTTTTTGTTGCTTCAGAATGTGGAAATGCAAGATATTCTCACATTAATTAAAATTCTAGTGTGAACGACAGTTTTACATGAATTGCCAAGACTGATGATTTGGTTGCAATTTGCACTTGTAAAGAACTACATTTCAACATTAAATAATGTCGATGTGTGCCTTTGGCTTAGAGATATTCTAAAAGTATTTCTTTTGATAGTTACACAATTGATAATTGAAATGCATGTCCCAATCACAGAAAACCAACAAATAAAGACCAACATTGTACAGAAAACCCTAATTTTCTCCACAAACCCGAACAATTGTCCAGAATACCCAAACATTGTCTACACTTAGTCCAATCATACTATCAACTCAAAAACATTAAAAAGCACAGAATAAAATGGACATGTAAACTCACCTTTCTCTTTGGTAGGAAGTTTCTCAGTTCTTTGTGCTGTTATGTCTACGGGTGCAAGGGAATGGGTGACGATGTCTTGATTATTTTGAGTGTTTGAGAGGAGTGGCCTTTGTTGGAATCTTGGGGATGTTTGCAAAAGGAAACCGTGGAGAGAGGGAGAGGAGAGACTGTCAGATAGAGAGTTTCAAAGTTTTAGTAACAGTTACACTTCAGTTTCGAAGAGACAGAAGAGAGGTGATGCTTGCAGAAGCTTCTGACATGCAGGTGTGTAAAAACGACGCCGTTTGGGGACCACTTTCCCCCCAAAAGCCCAGCACGGCACCGTTTTGGGGACCACTTAATCCCCAGAAGCCCACACGGCACCGTTTTGGGGACCACTTAATCCCCAGAAGCCCACACGACGCCGTTTTTGGAGATTAATATTTCCCCCCAAAGGCCCTACACGGCACCGTTTTGGGACCACTTTCCTTATCAAAGCCCACACGACGCCGTTTTGGGGACAAAGTTTCCCACCAAATTTCCCACGTTGGACCCGCCCATTTTTTTGTCTTTTTTGGTTTCTTTTTGGACCCGCCCAGTTTTTTGTCTTTTTTGGTTTCTTTTCTTTAAAGTAAATTTGGTTTGGTTTAAGTGAATTAATGGGTTTGGGCTTTGAATAATATTAATGTATCTTTATATATGGGTTATTATATGATATGATAATGGGTTTGGGCTTTTTTCAACAGCAGCTAATATATAATATATATATATATATATATTATGGGTTATTATATGATAATGGGTTTGGGCTTTGAATAATATTAATGTATCTTTATATATGGGTTATTATATGATATGATAATGGGTTTGGGCTTTTTTCAACAGCAACTAATATATAATATATATATATATATATGGGTTATTATATGATATGATAATGGGTTTGGGCTTTTTTCAACAGCAGCTAATATATAATATATATATATATATATGGGTTATTATATGATAATGGGTTTGGGCTTTTTTCAACATCAGCTAATATTAATATATATATATATATTATGGGTTATTATATGACATTGGGTTTGGGCTTTTTTTGTAACCTCAAATATTAATACATTATATTATGGGTTATTATATAACAATGGGTTTGGGCTTTTTAAGTAACCTCAAATATTAATGTATATATTATCTAATCTAATACTAGTACGCAACATTCATACCCTCATGTCCACTTTAATGTACAGTAAAAAATATCCTTATAAAAAATATATATTTAAATATTTGAAACTACACTAAACAAAAAACTACATCTTATATATGGGTTAATTAAGGATTAAGGAAAGCAACATTTAGAGTAAATCCTAATTTTTTGGGATAAATCTATTACTAGCAATAAAAAAGCACCTACACTTTCTATTTTGCTTCCCACATTTCAAAGAGAAAGACAATTTTTTAAAAATCAAATTTAAAAAGATTACAAGGAAAAAAAAATTCACCAAGTTTTTTTTAAAACTCCCCACGTTGAACTAAAATTAAAAACCCACACTCAATGTTTTATTATTATTATTATTATTTTTTTTGAGAATCACCCACATTCAACGTTTAAAAAAACCAAATTTTAAAAGGTAACCATCAAAAAAAAAAAAATTATCATTATCCAAATAGAAAGATAACCATCAAATTATTAACCGTTTCAACTTTGTTTTCCTTCCTTCATTTCTGTTTTCAAAATCCTTAAATTTAGTAATTATCCAAAAAAAAACCAAAAATCCTTTTGAGTTCAAAATCATTAAAAAAATCACCATTCATATTAAACAAATGAATTTAAAAATAACTGCAAGTTTCCATAACAATAAATATATTTATAAAATAAAATAAAAATAAAAAATATATAACTCCCACCCCCACAAAAACATTCTCCTACTCTTCCACAACTACACTGATAAAAAACCCACATCTCTCATCCTAACCAATATCTATTAACCTTCTTCAAACTGAAAACAAAGGAATAAAAAATAAAAAAAAAAAACACAATACTTCATCACTTTATCTTCTCCTTCTCCGAAGCAATTTAAATTTATTTTTTATTTTTTTTAAATCCAATTGTATTATGTTAGAGAAAGCTGAGAGTATTCACATCAGTTTATCAAGAATTTTTAAAGGGAGATAGTTACTCAAAAGGTATGTTCACATGTATAACAGTTTTAGATAATTAGAATTTTTTTTTTCTTTTTTTTTTAGAACATTTGCTTGAATGTAAAGTCATTTTATCTACACCAAATATATGGATATTAGCAAAATACCAGGAAAATCGGCTAACAGCCTAGCATGCTATGCTTTTGAACCTAAAGATATGTATTGCTTTCTTATTACTATTGAAGTAAATGTTCTTTTTTTCTTTTTTATACTTAGTAACTAACTAACTAACTAACTTTGTTTCCATTTATTTGTCTTATTCAAAAGATTACTTTCAATCATTGACAAGGATCATTCTACAACGCAATTTGAGAAGAAACAAATTTGAAAATAAGGGAAAACATAAAAACTGTAAGTGCAAAATCTATAAAACTTTTATAGATTATTTGAAAACCTCTGCAATTCTTTTAATCAATGTCTAGAAATTAAACAAATGTTTTGCATACCCACATTATTCTTTGTACTTTTTGTTCTATTATTTTCCAAAAATTAACAAATTCTTATTATTATTCTCTTTTTTTTTACCGCTTCTTTGTCAAAGGAGCATCACCTTTGCCAAAGCTTCAATTTGTGGACCTTTACACCATTACTTCTACCATTGGTGGCAAAGGATAGCTCGAGGCTAAAGCTCTTCCTGAAGGTGACTATGAATGGGAAGCCATGATGGGTTGGGTTTGTGTGTCGGGTTTCTCTGTTACACTTTATCAATTATATTTTGAACAACAGTGTTTTTATTTATTTATTTAGTTACTTAAACATAAAATTTGGTTTAGTAGGTGAGAACAACTTGATGTACACAAAGTTGGAGTTCTTAAACAAGTGTAACACAAATATGATGTATAGAAAGAGTTTGGATGATAATATCACACGTGAATATTGAAAATTTATTAATGTGGATTATTTATTTATTTTTTTCTTTGTAATTATATTCTACCATGTATTTTGTGTTAACTTCTCCAACCTAATAATTATTGTGATAAAGTTAAGAAATTTTTTATTTTTTGAAACGATATAAGGAGGACTTCAAGCAAACAACACAACAAAAAGTGAGTTGATAGGGTATGGCTTCCTAATGAAGCCTTCACGTGTGTAACTTATTGACCAAGATGAATTAATTGGAGTAGAAGTCTTTGTAGTCTAATTTTTTTTTTTTTTTAATTGTTGTTTGTTGATTTTAATTAAAAATATTAAATTAAATATATTTTGTACACGGTGTGGTTGTTGTTTCCATCCAAATCTATACATGTAGGGTCATAATTCAAATAGAATTTTGTAATTATTTTATAAAATAGCTACATGTAAAATTGTGTGAATTTTAACAATATATTAAAATTGACTGACAAATTTTTTAGGAGAATATCTATATCTAGACTGTTAATTGTTGTTTGTTGATAATAATTAAAAAAAAAATTAAAAATGATAAATAGAAAAAGCCTCTAAAATTGTATTTATAATCCTTGTATGAATTGTATTAATATCAACAAAGTTTTTTAAACAACCTATGCAATTGCATAAAAAACCTGAGATCATGTATTTGCATAATTGCAGCATGCAATTGACTTTAATGGTTAAGATTAAAAGTTGTAATATTCACTTTTAATCTCATCCATTGAATAAATAAATATTTATAAAATGAACTATTTAATTTTTACACACTTATGATATAAATTGCATTTACAATTGCACTAGCAATTGGTTACACGGCATATATTTCCTTTCAAAGAGCTGATTTTTTACACAGTACAAGTTTAAACACAGCTGAAGGAACTCCAACGTGTATATACTTGCTTTCAAAGAGCTGATATTTTACTTACACAGTAGAACTAAAACACCTCATTCTTAGCTGGTTAGCAAACACGGGCTGATGGGGCTGATGTCATCTTCTGATCACAAGGACACGGCAATCCCATCAGCCGAACTGTCCTCTTCTTGGAGCTGCACGTCCCTACAGCTGCTGTGTTCTTCGGCTAGAAGTAGAGTCCTCAAGTGCTTCAGCTACAAAAGAGACCCGATCTTGCTGCTTCTTCTGCTTCTTAGCTGTCTGCCTCTACGTTTTCTTCGTCTTTCTTCCACTCTCAATTTCGGGTTAGCTGTCTTTGGGTTGGCAGAGAGCATTAAATGCTTACAAGACTTCTCAATCTCACTCCATCTTCTCTGCGTGTTAGGTGTCTGAACAGTGGGATGTGATTTTGTTACTGGGCTGTGACCAAATTTGTACTGGGTTGTGACCGAAATTTAGTGGGGTGCTGGTTGTTTTCAATTTTCCTCATTATTTGTTCAACTTTGTCAATCCTTCAGGTCTCGGTATGCTCTCTCTTTCTCTCTCTCTTTGTTCTTGATTTAATTCCTCAATTAACCTTAATATTCATATGATAATTGCATCATATTCTATTCAAATTTTAATATTCAAAACCCTAATTATGATTTATTCAACTCAAATAATATTCAAACCCTTAATATTCAAAACCCTAAGCTTTTTGACATAAACTAATATATTATATGATTTTTTAATAACCTAATAATATAAATTCATATTTTAATACTTGTGCAGCAAAGATGTCTTCCTCATCAGTAAATAGTGCAATTAGAGATGGGCTGAGATTTAGAAATTTAGACTGTGTTTGTGGCAAAAGAGCATCAGTTAGGATTTCAGAATCAAGTTTAAACAAAAACAAATTGTATTATTGTTGTGCTGCCAACCGATGCGGTTTCTTTTCTTGGTGTTTGCCCATCAACCAACGAGCTGGCTGTGAAAGAATGGAAGAGATATCACAAGCAACCAGTTCTAAATCCATGGTTGATGCATCACAATTGCTTGATGCATCACAACTGTTACTGGACTTGCATCAACTTCAGTCAGAGATGCGTGGCATGCGTGATATGGTCCAACCAGTACATCGTGATGACATCCAATCGTTGAAGAAGTTGTTAACAATAGGACTTGCTGTAATTGTGGGCCTTATTGTTGTATTATGGTATCAAATTCAATAAATGTGTAGTGTAGTCATTACCACTTTTTGTAATTAGACAATATTTGGTTGAATGAATGAGGAAGCTTATTTGAATGAATGTGAATGAATGAATGTAGTGAAATGTATTCATTGAAATGTGTTGTGTACCAGAAAAATGTTTATTTTAACATTTAAGTCTGCCCAGAAATTGTGGACAATTTGCATCAATGTGTGGACATTAATGTCTATATTTTCTTGCAATGGCCATGCAAATTCATGCAATTTGATGCACGTTAGAACACTAAACAGTCACGTGAACAGTAAAATTCATCCCCAGAAAGTGTGGACAATTTGATAAAAGTGTGGACAATTTGATAAAAGTGTGGACAAGTTTGTCCACACTTTCTGTCAGATACGTAAACAGTGTTTTACGTGAACAGTGAACTCTTTCTGATAAAAGTGTGGACAATTTGAACAAAGTGTGGACAATTTTGTCCACACTTTCTGTGAGATACGTAAACAGTATTTTATGTGAACAGTAAACTCTTTCAGAAAAAAGTGTGGACAATTTGAACAAAGTGTGGACAAAATTGTCCACACTTTCTGTGAGATACGTAAACAGTATTTTATGTGAACAGTAAACTCTTTCAGAAAAAAGTGTGGACAATTTGAACAAAGTGTGGACAAAATTGTCCACACTTGAAGAGCATGGTAAACAGCATACGTGAACAGTACACGTCAGCAGTAACGTGAACAGTCTACGTGAACAGTCATATTGGTCTGAAAGTGTGGACAATTTTGTTAAAGTGTGGACAAAATTGTCCACACTTGAAGAGCATGGTAAACAGTATACGTGAACAGTCTACGTGAACAGTGTTCATATTGGCCTGAAAGTGTGGACAATTTTGTTAAAGTGTGGACAATTTTGTTAAAGTGTGGACAAAATTGTCCACACTTTCTACAAACTTGGTGCATGGTACCATATTACCCAGAAACCTGCCTTTACCCAGAAACCAACCCAGAAACCTGTTTTAACTTAGCCAATTTCTGCAAACTTGGTTCAAAGTATACCACTAACATAACTTTCATAAAATTACTATATTCATGAAATTCACCATGACCTGAATACATAAAAAACTTAGAATAACCCACTAGCAATCACTCAAATACGTATGCACTTCCATTATCATTGATTGGAACGACAAAATACATTAATTATCCACTCTAGCTAAAAACAATACAATCAATGGGTGTATGTTAATGAAATGAAAGGAGCCTACACTTTCTCTTTCCTCTTGCAAAAACAACAACGCTGAGGATATACAAGATTGAGACGGATCCTTCCATGATACAAAAAAACTAACTACCAACGCATCCTTCCGTAATACAAAAAAAGGAGGATCGTTTAACAAAAAAAATATATATATATATTTACATATATCTAATCAAGGAAGGTTTAAGGCTTGGTCTTCGTTTCCATGAGCTTGAGTCTGTGACATTGACTGTAAAAGAAAACATGGTACAATAAGTATGCAATAACTAGGATTTAATAACCAATTTTTCCACATTACAAATATCTTTACCTCAGACACAAAACTCTGGGAAGGCATTGGATTTGTTAAGTGTATAACTCCATCATGTGAATGTGGCATGGACACTGGATATTCCTACAATACAAAAATATATATATATATATATATATTCAACCATAAGCCCCAAAATAACATCTTTGCTACATATGAATAATAACAGTGCAAATCACCTATACTTACCATGTTTGATGTAGAGCAATCTCCATAAGCACTACCTCCAACCTAGGCCATCCAAACACAATTAAACCAAAATTAATAAACAATAATAGACTAGGATATTAAAAGAAGTGTGGTCTTTTAATTATGTACCCCAGTAGTTGATGTTGAATGAGCAAGATTCCTAGCAACGGCATTGTTCCTTTTCTTCTTTGGTTTTGAAACCGCTTCCTCCATTGATGACTTTAGCCGTTTCATCCTAGGTCGACCCTTACGCTTCACAACCGTAGGACTCCTTACAACTTCAGTCCTAACAACATCAGGAGCAGCTCCAACACTATTCTTTCTCTGAGACGAGGGTTGTTTACCACATGAACGAGAAAAGTTGTCCTTTCAAATCAATTAACAACTTTTCTACAACATTAAAATTCTCTACAGACTCAGCCCCTATCTCAAGCACACCGACTGCTAGTCTATGTAACTTCTCGTACCTTTCCAAGACAGGGTTATGTTGTACATCATCTGTACAAGTGGAGACGTAAGTGTGTTTTCTTTTGATATTCTTTCTCCACCTGTCTAGTATATACCTGTCAGGAAGTATAGTCACACGTTGCTGGGAAAGCACAAATAAGGCATGCCTACATAATATCCCCCTAAACTCAAACATGCGACATACACAGCCAACCAAGCATTCAGAGCTATTGAATCTCACTTCAAAAAGCTTCCCTGGGCATGCTTCATCTTCAATCTTGTATTTGACTTCATCACTACCTCTAACAAGCTCATTTACTATACAACCTTGTCTCCCAGCAAATTCTAGTCGCACCCGCTTAAAAATCTCATGGGTGTAAGCTTCTTGGAACTGTTTCTCCATAGGAGATGATGATGAACACTCCAGCTTGCCTTTGAAACACTCAAAATCTGATAAAATCTCTTTTTCAACCTTATTCCGCATTGCTTTCTCGAATTGCTCCACAAATACTTTCAAAGTTGTAGAGCTATGTACATAACCATCAAAAAAGGCATTCATTGATTCCGAACGTTGGGTTGACGACATTCCCGCAAAGAAATTGGAATTGAGAAATGCGGGAACCCATCGCTCCCGTTCCTCATATAACTTGGCCAACCACTCATTCTCCTCAAGATGATGTAAAGTGATGGTATGATTCCATTTTTCTTCAAACTCTTCCACTGTCATTGAATCATGCACGGCTTTAAGCAAATAATGCTTTATATCTTGATAAGCTTCCAATCCAGCAAGCTTCACTGGCAACTTCATCGTAATATGCCAAATACACCAACGATGAACAGTTTCCGGAAAAACTATTTCAATGGCCCGCCGCATTGCTTGGCATTGGTCTGTGATAATGGCTTTTGGAGCAATGTCACACATACTTTGCAACCATTGCCTAAATACCCACACAAACGAATCCGTGTCTTCACTTGACAATAACCCACAACCAAGTATAATAGATTCACCATGATGATTAATTCCAATAAAAGGGGCGAATGGCATATCATACTTGTTTGTTAGATATGTGGTGTCGAACGTGATCACATCATTAAACGATTCGTATGCTGCCCTACTCCTCGCATCAACCCAAAATACATTTCGCACACGTAACTCATCATCCAAATCCAATGCATGGTAGAAGTTAGAATTTTTAGCTTGCATTCTAACGAAGTAATCGTGCAAGGCTTGTCCGTCACCCTCCTTACACTTTAAACGACGTTCCTTTTCAAGAAAGTTGCGAACATCTCTTTGATTATACGTCATATTTTCATAACCCCCTGCTTCAACGACGGAAGCCTTAATACTACTATTTATCCTAACACCAGCATTGTCATTAATCAAGAGTCTCCTTCTTGTATCCGTGCTTATATGCCGAAAAGCAGCAAAATGCCTAGATTTACTAGGACTCAACTCATGGTTATGATCCTCAATAAAACTCAATATCCTCCATTTTTTATCCGTAATATCCATTGAAGCTTTGATCCCAGCTTCACACGCATTTTTTATCGTCGACCTCTTCTTGGAAGGATCATCAACCGAACTACTGTATTTTCCCTCTCGGTTACACTTCAAGTTTACATAAGAAGTCTCACTAAAGCCCTTCTTTTTTCTTGAATTCCTTGTCATTGTTGCAAATCCTTTCGAATAAGCATAATGCTTATAAAATTCAATGACTTGTTGAAGTGAATCAAACTCCATTCCAACCCTTGGTTCAATCACTGAATTCCTCACACTCTCAGGTGTATCCTCCTGCATGTTTCCCTCAACAGGCTGTGGTAAATCCTCCACAAAACTATTACTAGCACCAAAGGATCTAACACCATCCATCTCTTGTGTACTCATGACTGCAACAACCTATAAGCCAAATACCAAAGTTAATTATAACATGTAATGTAAACTCTACGAAATAATTTATCATGTACCAATAATGATATACAACCTAAACCTAAAGTATAACATTGTGACTAGTATCAATAACAGAAAACATTCAAACACACCAACACACACTCACTAAAATTATCATTAAAAAATAACAAGATATCATGAAGATGCAGATACACCCTTTTAACTGTTTTCATGTTCCATGTTCTGAAATGAAGCTATTTAGGACTTTTTTGGATTCTTGTACTGTTTCTCAATTGACAAGCTATGAACTTTATATCTTTTTGTAACTATTTTTTCATAACATCCATAGAAACCAACATGTACCAACAACCTATGTAACATCCTTAACATCCATAGAAAGTGTGGACAATTATCTTTAAGTTTGGACATTATTGTCCACATTTTTTGGTAAATGGTAATAACATGCAAGTGAACCCAGAACCAACATAGCAACAATTACATTTGAAAAAACCCATTATCATTAAAAAAATAACATGAAAAAACCCATTAAACATCTATAGCCATAATACAATAATCATGAATATTTTGCTAAACCTAAAACAAGCATAATTTTTTTTTGTTTTTTTCATTTTTTATTACACAAAAAAATATGTACAGATTATCACTAAAAATAAACTTAAATAATATACACAACTAACAAAAAAGAAAAAGAGGAAAAAAAAAAAAAGCATACCACGTGAACAGTGCAGTCAATGCACCAGTGCAATGGACCTCCAAAACTCCAAAACTCACGTTCAAATGCTGCTCCAAATCTCAAATGTTGGTCTCTGTCTCTGCTCCAAATGGTGACTTTGTTTCAAGCTCAAGCTCAAGCTCAAGCTACAATGGCAGCAACACTGTTTTACAGAAAAAAGGTTTCTATGTTTAAGGATTACTGTTTCATTATTATTGGCAAGAAATAATAAGCACCAAAACTTCAAAAATCCAACCTTAGAACTGGCTTGATCTTCTCGGCTAAGTTGTCTTTTTTTTTTTTTACTTTGCTGCTATGGACGTGTGTTTCAGTTCAGGGAGTCATGCTGAAGAAGAAGAAGACAGGCGGGAAAAAAAATATAGTTGCTGTGCTGTTAGGTCACTTAGGTGTGGGCCTCTCTCACGTGCTTTGCCATGCCCCATTTTTAGCAAAATTTTTAGTGTGTTTGGCAACAAAGATAGTTGCATTCCTCATTAAAATAGCTGATTTTGCACTCATGAGACCCGCAGGACTGCTTGCTGCCGTGGCCCAGTTATATGCTGCCACATCCATGGTGTGAAAACACTGTTTCACACCATGGTGTGAACGTAGCAGCTTCCATGTATGAGGGACAAGACTCATAAAAATAATAATAATAATAATAATAAAATGTAAGAGATAATTGGGAGATTTCAAAATGCTGAGTATTCACGATCTTGATTTTCATTGGCTCTGGCCTTTTCAGCATTAATAATGTAATACCAACCAAAACTATACACGATCTTGATTTTTATTATTGGCTCTGTCCTTTTCAACATTAATAGTGTAATATCTCAAATCAATAATTCTAAAAACCCAAATAGCATAAATTCAAAAAACTCTCCCATTGTTTGCAACTGCTAGTTTCAGTGCCACGAGCAGCATTGTATTTAACTTCTAAAATAATTAATTTAGCATGAAATATATTTTATATTTATTTAGTTAATAACTTTGAATCAAAAGGACATTAATTTCTGAATCTGTAACTGCTGGAAAAATGGTCTTTATGGCAAGTTTAAGTGGCTCTCTTTGAGCCAAAATAAAGGAAAATTATTCAATAGTCCAGGACTACAAATAAATGCGTAATCCCCCTCTCACATGAATGGTGAATTCTACCATGAATTTAATTAGTGGGACCCACCATTCATGTGAGAGGGGGACTATGTATTTATTTGTAGTCCTGAACTACTGAATAATCACTCCAAAATAAAAGTGGGATCCACACATTCATTGAGGTGGGTCTGAGTCAGGTCGTGTTCTTCTCCGTGTAATGAATAAGGACATGTAGTCACTTGCAAGGCCGGTCCCAAGGTTGGGTTGCCCAAACCCATCCCAATTTTGGTTGTTCACTTACTAATAAATATTTAAAATAAATAAATAAATATATATATATATATATATATATATATATATATATATATAAAGTTTCATTTTTACACATGAATTTCGTCATTTTATAAAAAAATAAAAAAAAAAATTTCCAGGGGCGGAATTCATGTGTAAAAATAAACTTTTTCAAAGTTTAGGGACGAAAAACGAACATTTCAAAGTTCAAGGACGAAAAACAAAACTAATGTATAGTTTAGGGACAAAAACAATAATTTAACCAAAAAATAAAATTACATAAAAACAAACTTTTCAAGGTTTAGGGATAAAAAACAAAACTCATGTATAGTTTAGAAACGAAAACAATAATTTAACCAAAAAATAAAATTACATAAAATAATAATAAAAACTCACTTTAAATATTCCAAAGTTATGGCCTTTAAAAATTTAGAGATATTTGTCTCTATTTGTTTAATCCTATTCTGGTGTGATTATTATTTCATATTTTATTATAAATTTAAAGTTTACAAAAACCAGTTAAGAGCATTCTAGCTTAATTGATATTGATTGGTTTTTTTATATTAAGAAAATCAAGGTTCAAATCTCTCTCCTTATTTAAAATAAAACATTTACAAATTCCAAAAAATAAAAGTAAAATCTTAAATGGACAATCAACTACAAAAACCTATAGCCTTTAGATGATATGGAGTAGTCGCCTTTAAACCAAGACTATTAAAGTAATAGGCTTAAATTATGTAGGCAAAAACTACTTTTCGTCCTTATATTTTAAGGGTGTTTTCATTTTGATTCTTGTGTTTTTAAATGATTTATTTTAGTCCTTGAGTGTTTTGACAATCATTTTGGTCCTTACTTTCATCTTACTAACGAAATGTTGATGTGTGGTTAACAGAATTAGATGACATGGTTAATAGAATAATAATAAAATATTTAATCGGTATTAAAAAACAATATCATCTTGAAAAAAAAAAAAAAATCTTCATTTCTCAATTAAAAAAAAGGAACAAAAAAGCCCACTTTCTTTTCTTTTTTCCCTCTCTTTCTTGGCAACCAAACACTTTTTTGGTTTGTGAATCTTGATCCTTCACCAAATTGGAGTGAGAGAATTAGTCCTAGAATCTAGTCCAATCCTGAGATTTAGAGTGCAAGAGCAAGGTGATTGATGAAGAGATGGGCATAGAAGGAAATGGAGACCTGAGCAAGTTGATAAACCCAATTGTATATTAAAAATAATTTTTAAAAAAAAAGCATAGGAGAAAAATCCCTGAAAAGCATAGGAAAAAAACCTCAATTATTAAAACTCAAAGCTTGTATACAGGAAGTTAAGAAGTATACAATACAAAAACAAGGAGAAAAAACAAGAAGCAAAGAAAGAAAGTAAAAAACAAAACTACAAAATCATGAAACAAATTACCAGAACACAACTTAATAACAAAGAACAAACTGATAGAGCAGAGCTCAAGATTATCAACATAAGAATTGCAAAATACCAAAAACTTAAGAGCAGAAAATAAGCCCTACAATGTCGTCATACTGAAACCCAACCGCACTAGATCAAAGTAGTTTCCCTAAATTCTGCCACCATCAAACACATATTTGTTGTCGTCATGGACCTTGTTTAGATTGCCACAAGCCTGTGACAACACTACCACAATCGCAATTATCGCAAGCCTGTTCCATTGTTGTTACAATCGAAGCATGTGTTGTCGTTCGAGATTCGGTTCCACCCCTCCGTCCCCGCCCCCTAAACAACCCGAATCCCCACAAAAGGTCCTGGCAATTATAAGCCTGTATTTTTATTTATTTATTTATTTTTGTCATGGTGTTAAAGGATTTATTGATGGAGGATAAGTGTTTGACATAAGGCTTATATGGAGAGTTTTCTTCCCTAGGTTATGGTTTTCTATTCAAAGTTTGCTTAGGCCATTGTGCACGGCTGGAAAAGTGAGAGAATAAGTGAAAGCCAAAAATGTGTGCTATCCCTCTTTTTTATTTTTTGGAAGCCACTTATTTGGGGAGTTGAGATAGAAATTTCGTGTGTGTGTGTGTGAGGACTCGAATCCACTCCCTCAAAGAGATGAGGATCAAATGGGAGGAGGGAAAGAAAAGAAAAAAAAAAAATTTGGGGATTGAATTTGTTTAGATTACTTTAACTGATTGCTTATTTATTTATTTATTAAGATATTGATATGACTTTTTTTTTAAGGGAAAATTGCACTGACCTCCTGTAAAGTTAGTGTAAGTGCACTGTCCTCCCGTGAGGTTTTAAAATTGTATACTAGCCTCCCGAATTTTTCAAATAACATGCATTCACCTCCCATATAGATTAACACCTTTAAATTAACTAACAAAAATTGTTAGAATATCATTTTACCCTTAGATTTCTCATTTTACCTTGTACACAAATTTTCCAGTTTATCATTCAATCAACCAAATTCAATATGTATAGTCCAATTTTTTTTATTTTTTGTTCTTAAGTTTCTGGCAACTTTTTTTTTTTTTTCACTCTCTCCCTTTCAAGAACAGTCCACCACCATCTCTTCTCTATGCTTAATCCCCACTTTATTCCTCTCTCTCACTCTCTCCCTCACCCACTTCTTTCTTTTCTCCAACCCATAAACCCAAACCCAAAACCCACCTCATCCCCATGGATCAAAGTGTAAATCGTCAACCTCCCTAGATCCCTCAACTACGGCCTCCTGGACAGCTACTATTCCTCCTCTGCCCCCTCCTCCCTCCTCCCCACCCACTTTGAATCTCATCATCTCCATCTCCACAAAAACCTCAAATTCCCTTCATATCCTGAAAATGCACTCATTAAACGGTACAACGCCGAGTATTGGATCATGGGGTACCCCGTGACCCCAGAAAACCTGCTTTTCACTTCATTCGCCAAGCAAGTTTCCGATCTCAACCAAGCCAACGTCGTATTTGTCCATTTCCAAATCCCAACTCACAACCCACCGCCCAATGCAACCGGTCCTTTCTGTCGTTGCTGGTCCTCGCGCGTTAGCTTGGAATGTGAGAGATATAGAGTTGGAGATAGAAAGCTGTGAGAAGTTTTGAGAACCAAAAAAAAAAAAAAAAATGATAAATTTGTATAGAGGGTAAAATAAGAAATTTGTTTTGAAAGTGAGGATGAAATGATATTTTAACCATTTTTGGTAGCCAATTTAATGGTGTTAAGCTCTAGGGGAGATGAGTGTTGATTATTTTGAAAACTAGAGGAGATCACAATTCGAAGCCTCAGAGAGGTTTGTGCATTTACACTAAACCTTAAGGGAGATTAGTGTAATTTTCCCTTAAAAAAAATTCATATCACCATATTAATAAATAAATATCCACATCAAATAAAAAAAATTCTAAATTTCTCAAATGGGGAAAAAATATATATATATATTCAATCTCCATTTTTCTTCTTCTTTTCTCTCACTTTCCTGCCAACCAAATACTTTATTTTATTATTATTTTGCTAGCCACATTAACTTTAAGTGTGCCATGTCAGCATTTCGTTTGTTAACTCATCAAATGTGTGACTGAGATGACAATGATTAAAACAAAACTTTGCTATAAATTTAAGGACCAAAATGAAAATTTCAAAATATAAGGCCCAAAATGAAAATACCCCCAAAATATAAGGACCAAAAATAAATTTTTGCCAATTATGTATAAGCAATTCTCATGGTGATGCACCAAAAAATAGTCTTCAAATGATCATTTACAGAAAACCAGTGACTCAATTCACACAAACCTAAATCAAAGAGAGAGAATGTTGTCAACCCGACCTAAGTTTGATGAGAGAAGCCGAGTGGCGGTTGTGCCAAACATCTGGTGACCACTGGACGCAGCTCAACGCGGCCGCCCACTTTTAGCCAAACTCATGTTGGGCCTCTGACACTCCCCACCGGTCATATCTCTCTCGATTCGGGTCATTGATGAGTTTTTATGTGTCCCTCTCTCTCTTTTTATATTTTTTGAAGGGGTAGGTTTGTACGTGGATATTATTGGGTGAAGATGGATGAGGTGACTTCATGCTGAGAAATTATTCATTCCTCCATTATAGTGTACACATGATCCTCCCGTTATAAATAAACCATTGTGAGTGTCAATAACTAGATGGCTCCTTAAAATTAGCAAGTAATAAAAGAAAAAAAAAAAAAATCTTTTTATTGATTGTGAAGACCACGTGGCTATTCTCTAAGGCTCAGTTTGTTTCGACTGAAAACGTTTTCTGTAAACCGTTTTCAGCATTTGCAGACGTTTGTTGCGACGTAAAATAAAAGTCAAACTGAAAACGTTTGTTTTTTACCGTAAAAACGCGAAGGAAAAAAAGGAAAACGGTTTACGGAAAAAATTTCCGTAAACCATTTTCCAAAACACGCGAGGAGCTCTCGACCATTTCACTTCACGCATCTCTCTTCTCACTCTTTGCTCTCTGCTCACTCTTTGCTCTCTGCTGTCCAGAGCCACCCCCAGCCACCCCCCAGCCACCCCCAGCCACGCCTGCCTGCGTTCTCTGCTCTATTTCTCTCTCTCTGCTCAAGAAGAAAGTAGAACCGGAAATAGAACCAGCTGAGCCAGCCCGAGCCACCCCGTTGCACCAATCACAGAGTCGCACCGATTGCGCCGATCACAGAGTCGCACCGTCGCACCCTCCCCTCCCTGCACCGATCTGCTTCTCCCACGGTAAACCCCCACCCCCTCCGATTGATCTGATCAAATCAAGATCTGATCTGATTTTCTTTTTTTTTTTATTTATATATATATATATATATTGGGAATTGTTGATTTTTTTTTTTTGCTGAGTATGAGTTTTAATTTTGTGGATTGATTGGTTTTGGGTTTTTGTGGGGAAGATTATGCCTGCTGTGATATTGACTGTGCATGTATTTCTCAACTGTTTTGTGACTGAAATCTGAGTTGAGTTGCAACTGGTTAATGTGACTGAAATATGTAGACGGATAACAGATTAATATTAACTGTGCATTTATTTTGGTTAATATTGACTGTGCATTTAACAGATTAACAGATTAATATTGACTGAAATCTGAGTTGAGTTGAGTTGAGTTGCAACTGGTTAATATTGACTGTGCATTTATTTTGGTTTTATTCTGTAGATGGCTAAGTACTAAAGGTTTTGCTGAAGAGATGCTTGCTTCAGCTTTCGATTATATGATTCAAGAAGAGAAGGTTGGCAGGGCTTTTATGGCTAAGGCTCCTAAACTAAGAAAGCTTTGGTTGGAAAACTATTTCACCAAAAATATGTAATATTATAGAACAATGGTTATGTATTTATGAACTATGTTTAGTATTTTGATTATGTATTAAAAATTGGATAAGTAGTGTTATGGTTATATATGTTATAGGAATGGTTATGAACTATAATTTTGGATGGTGTCCATTGTTTGTTGTTTTCATTTATTATGTTTATTTATCATATGAAAAAACTTGTATTAAGTTTCACAATGTTGTGATGGATGAGTGTTTACACTTCTAAAATAAATACCTTTTTATTTTAGGTTTTTTTTAAAAAAAAAAATTCATTTTACGTCGCGCCAAACACCGTAAAATATTTTCCGAAACATTTTCCAGAATGCAAACAAACACCGGAAAAACAAACATTTTCCTGAAAATCATTTGCAGTAATTTCGGAGGCATAAAACGACAACGTTGTTTGGTATAACTATTAACCATTAATTAAGTGTCCTTTATATCGTATTAAACTATTAATGAAGTAATTGCCAATTGGGAAAGCGAATCATACATCTCTCTCTTCGGCCTTCCTGACGGTTCTTTCTCGTCATTTCCTGCTCTTTCATAAGGTACACTTCCTTTCTCTCTCTCATTTTCTGCACAAGATGTTGGAATATAATGTTGTGTTATTCTTATAATCTCCAATGTTTCGTTGTATGTCATGTAAATTACGAGATGGGCATTTTGTAGTTTCTATTTTGGAACATTTCCGGATTCTTATATGCAACCTTTTTTCTTTTTATGCATGGGGAATTTAAGATCTGGGTCTTTCAAAATTATATTCATTTTGGATGATCATTAGCTATAGAAAGATTTTTATGGCCAAGATGATGTGGTATGCTGCTATTGGAAACTGAACCTTCATGGGGTAACATTCCAATTTTGTTAGATGGGGTGTTTAGGATTGTTCATTTATTGAATAGTTTCAGGTTTTTATTTTTATTTTTTTCAGAGGGATTCTTTTGTTGGTTGATGAAGTTATGGTTTGAGCAGTTAGAAGCTATGAAGCACGGGTACTCCAAAAATGGAGCCGTATCCGTACCAGATACTTTTTGGGTACTTGTACTCTTGGGGTACTCCTGCATACGTACCCCAGGCGTACCCAAATTTTTCAAAAAAACAAAATCATTTTCTTTCATTTTTTCTATTAGATATGTCACAAAAATAGATGAAAGTAGTGAAAGTGGTAGAAACATGAACTTTAAGTGTAACTATATAGATATACACTTCTTTTATTTACTCTTTTGGATCTTGATTTGTAATTTAAAGACCATTTAATGGCAATGGATATACTTTATTATTCATAATTGAACTTAAATTCACATATGCTTATTAATATATGAAAAATATATGCATAATAATATATAAAAAAATTTAATAAAACATATATCCCCGCCGTACCCGTACCCTACTTTTCTAAGAATTGTCGTACCGCCGTACCGTACCGTTACCAGTACCCGTACCCTAAAATGTATCCATGCTTCTTAGGTTAGAAGAGAATTTGGATTGGTTTGAGATAGGAAAATGGCCTCCTTGTTTGTGTTTTGTGCATACGAGGGAGGTTTTGTTTTGTTCTACTTACTGAAGGATGAAACCTGAATTGGGTTTCTAGGGAGTGTTCATTTATTATATGAGTTTTTGTTGTAAATTTTAGTGAAGATATTCAAGGAAATTTAAGAGTAGTTTTCCAAGTATTAAATCACATGATTTATCAAATTATTTAAACAAGTCCAGGACAATTAAGTAGATCATGTGACTAAAAGTACATGGTAGTCTTGAATCCTGAAAATCATCTATGATTGGCATTTACTATTCTCAACAATTTCCCTTTCAATGTACAATATCAAAGTGTTTGTTCGAAAATCATCTTTCATTTTGTTGTTAAGTGTAGTTTGACAATATTTATGGCTAAATGTTAAATTCCATTTTGTTGTTAAGCCTAGTCTTGCAAATAAAACTTGTTTACCAACAAAAAAAATTCATCAATTTGCCTATCAAGGATCCATAGTTAAGCTAAGAATAAGCAACTTCATTTCATCCTTACTACACTAAAGATTTAATTAATTTATTTATTTTTAAATAAAAATAAAAAATTAGAATCTATTGTAGCACAAAAATATCTACTCAATAATGAAGCTCAATTGTAAAGTAATCTTGTTGATGGCGAGCTTGACCTCGTTTCTCAACATAACAAGCATTTGATACTAATTTAGAAAACGAGCATTCATATTTGTGACATCTATGTTGGTGCCTCACAAAATGATTTCAAAGTGTCATGCCAAACACAAATATAGGTTAGGTGGCCATGTGGCTATTTTAGTTTTTGGGTTCTTTTGGCCAGTTTTCAATTTTGAGGGCCCAAATATAAATTTTGTGGGTCTAAACTTTCATTTTGTACATACTTATATTTACTATTTAAAAAAAAACAGTTCCCGCGGGGGGGGGGGGGGTGGAGGGGTTGTTCTTATAATAGTTTCTGTCACTGGACATAGTGGATGTAGTGGTGGTGCTGAAATTGATATAGCAGTGGCAGGGTGGGTCAGTGGTGAGGATGATGGCACAGTGGTGTTTGAGGCAGTGAAATCAGAATAATGACAGCATTGGCTGTATGGTGATTATGATGGTGTTGGAGGTGGTGGTGAAAAGGTGGCAGCAGTGGCTGTGGTGGGATGGTAGGGGCAGGGGTGATAACATGGTGGTGGTGAACTGATGGTGGATGCAGTTTTTTCTGCCATTTTCGTTCTTACTAGAAGCATGAAATATTTGCTTCCTCTTTGCTCTGAAATTCTGTTTCCGTTTCCCATTATTTGGAAACAAATTCTCCTTAACTAACTGTAGTGCATTAATTTTCATGATATTCAGTTAATTTACCATTGTTTCCTCATACAATTTGATCTAATATACTTTTTCTTTTAGTTGATTTTCCAGGTTGTAAGAGCAGTAGAACAACTGGAAGATTGCAATGGAAACTGATGCTGTTGACTCACTTGAAGGGATTTCATCTAATGAAGAGGTTATCGGAGAATTAGGAAATGCTGGCGAGTTTCTAGCGAAAGTTGAATTGGATATAGCATGTTCTTCCGAAAAATTAGTTAACCTAAGTGTTCTAGTGATGCATGTGGCAACCAGGGAAAATGACTTTGAAGCCTTTGTGTCAGAGGAAGAGCATATGTTGGGTGATTCATGTGAAAAGGCTTTGGAATTTGATCTCTTATCTGGAATTTTAGATTCAGAGGTGCAAGAAGTGGATAAATTTATGTCTACACTTCAAGCAGATGTAATTAGTGCTCGTGAGATAGTATCTTTATTCAAAGACTTGGGAGAAACTTTCATGGAAATGGAGGGAAAGTTGTGTGATTCTGAACAATCTTTGAAGCAGTCGCAAGATCAGGTCTCTGAAATTAGGATGCAATCTGCGAAGTTCCAGAGGATCTTGTCATGTTCTAAACGGGATGAACATTGTAAGCTATAGAAAGTAAATCTAGTTTATAAATAACAATTATCATCGTCATCATCATTATAATTATTAGTAATATTGATTAATATGATTGCAATATGAGAGGTAGCCGGAGAAATTAATGGAGTGGGACAGGCTTTTTGTGGTAAAGAGATGTGAAGTTGACTAGAAACAGTGATAAGGCTTTTTATATGTTATATTATTTTTTTATTTGCTTACCTGTCAAATGGCTGAACCACTATAGCAGCTGTATGTGGCAACTGAACATCTTCAGATCCTTTTCATAATCGAATGGCTCAATTCTTTTTTTCCTAATGAAGATGTGTGACAGATTTTTCTTTTAATCATTTTTCTCTCTGGTACAGTCATAAGTTAGTGCAATATTATTAGATGAGAAAAAGTTTAATTGTAATGCTGGTATCTAAGTTTCTAATGCATGCATGTTGACAGGGAATAGTGATAAAGGTGTGGACTTTCCAACGGATAATCAATTTTTGAATACCAATGCAAATATAAAAATGCAAACTGCTGGACAACAAAGAAATATTCTGAGGATACTGGAAAAGACTTTGGCTAGAGAGATTGATCTTGAGAAGAGGTTGACTGAATCAAAACAAATGGAAGAAGAATTGATACTGAGGCTACATTCTTCAGAGCAAGAAGCATTTTTCCTAGAGGAAGAAGAAGCAGAAATTTGGGAGAGATGGTTTCAGGCAGATAATGCATCAGAAGTTCTGATGGGAATTTCAAAAGAACTACTGAGTCGACTTCAGATTTTTCAGTTTAATTTGAATGGTGCAGTTCAGCGAGAAGCTAAGCTAAGATCAGAGCTCGAATGCACTACAGAACAGTTGAAAGCCAAAGAAATTAATATACACAAGCTTGAAAGCAGTGAAATGGAAAATGCTATTGTGGGTCTGAAAGAAAAAATATCTAAAGCAGAAAGTAGGGCAGAAAGCGCTGAAGCCAAGTCTAAATTATTAGCGGAGAGCAATATGGAACTTAATTTAGAGCTGGGTCTTCTTAAAGACAGTGGTAGTATCTCTGAGAAGGTGAATTCACTTGAGAGGCAGTTGCAGGAATCTGATATTCGGCTACAGCATGCAGTGGCTTCTGCTGAAGCTAATCAGGAGAAGCAGAGCATGTTGTATTCTACAATTGAAGACATGGAAAATTTGATTAAGGATCTGAAGTTGAAGGTTTCAAAAGCTGATAGTCAGGCTGATAGTGCCGAGGAGAAATGTATCATATTATCTGAATCTAATATGGAGCTAAATAAGGAGCTGAGATTTTTGAGTGGCAGACTGGAATGCTTGGAGGCATCCTTGCATCAAGCTGAGGAAATGAAAATAGCAAATGCAAAGGACATTGCTATCCGGAAAAAGGTTATTACAGATTTAGTCATGCAACTGGCAATTGAAAGAGAGCGACTTCATAAGCAGGTATGGACCAATTACATGTGTGATTTTATTTTTCAGGTTAAAGGCTGGTTTTATCTCTAAAATGTCCCCTTTTTGTTGTCTCTTTAGACTTTTACCACCTAAATTCAAGTAGCACTTGAAGTTTCTATTTCAACATATCTGCATAACAAAATTATTTATCAAAAAAAAAAAATTCGCATAAATAAATTAAGCAGCCAAAAATATAAAAGTATTCAATAATCAGCAACGATTTCCATCAAACTTGGTAGTTTACCAAGTAAAATCTCTGATAAAAGATTACCTGTCCCAAAAAGATGGAAATGATATCTTGATATGCACATAAAAAATTAAATAAACGAAGTTATGATTGATCTGTTTTCTTAAAAAAAAAAAGAAGGTTCAATGTCTGTGTTGCTTAAAAAAAAAAGGTGGTGGCTACATGACTCACAAATTATGCTTTTCAATTATTGCATCGTGACATATATTTATTCTTGTTTTTGTGTAACACATCTAATGGAGTTTAAGATTAAAAGAAATCAGAATTTCAATTGTAGTAAATATAAAAACAACAACAAAGCCGTAGTCTCAAAACTTTGGGTCAGCTTTTGGTTGTAGCAAGTCCTAAATATGAGGGCATGCCAGCTGACCTGCTAAAGATAAAATGTAGTTTTTCTGAACTTACCACAGGTCCTGCAGACTCAAAAGATATTATGTGTGTTTTGTGCAGATATCTACATTGGCAATGGAGAACAAAATTTTGCTATTGCAGTTACAGAAAATGAAGAAGGACCCCTCTGTGAATATTGACCTTAATGGTGGAGGAAACAGTAAAGAATTTTCATTGCCCAAGCATGATTTGACTGATATTACTTGTGCAAGAGAAAGTAAGGAAGAACTGACCAAGTTGTTGGCTACTGGTTCCATGGTAGGTATTTCCTTGTTATTTATATACTTCATAATGGTGGGTCGCTTTCTTTTAAGCATGTTTATAAACTGCCTTATTCTTGTCAGAAAATCTTAATTTGTTTTAGATGTTTTATCTGCTAACTGCCTTCAACACTCATTTTCAAGCCCAATCTTCAGACTTAGGAAGACAGACATGATCCCAGCCACTTTAGCTTTAGTATCTGACAGCCCTACACCACTCCATTAGTAGGAATTTGAAGAGCCTCTCAATGTCTTTTAATCACCTTTACAGTCAAAATGACAGTGCTTGTCCAATACCCTTGAATGCCAAACAAAATAGATTGTGTAAGCTGCAGTCTTCCAGCAAAAAGACAGCCTTGTAACTGACCATTTATCCTAGCAGAAATTTTGTTAGCCAACAGTTTACAATCCTTAGGAGCCAATTTACTAGAAATGAGGGGCAGGCCTAAGTACTTAAAAGGTAAAGCCCTCTTTATAGTTTAAAATGGCCAGAATTTTCTGATTCATTTCACTGGTAACAGCTGAGAAAGATACCTCACTCTTTGATAGATTAACAGCTAGGCCAGAAATCTGTTTGAACTGGATAAGAACATTGTGACAGATTGAATGGAGCATTCCTTTGCTGCAGCAAAGAGCATAAAATCATCAGCAAAACAAAGTTGAGAGAGTGCCACCTTATTACACCTAGAATGATACTTGAATATGTCCTTTGTCCCAGCCAACCTAATCATAGGCCTTCATTGGGTCCACTTTTATTCTGCCTCTTGGTGAACCAACATCCCTGTGGTGGTTCCTCACCAATTCCTGAGCAAAAAGCACATTCTCAGCTATGCTTATTTCGGGTATAAATGCAGTTTGTGTAGGACTATTCAGATTATCTAGACAAGCCTTTAATCTGTTAGCCAAGATCTTTGTGATACACTTGTAACTCATATTATAAGAGGAAATTGGTCTAAATAGTATTATAACTGGAAATTGGTTAGACTTCTGAATTACATTCACATTATTTGCTTCATTACACCATAATCGCCATATTCTGCCTAACTCATGATTATTTTATTTATTCAAGAAACTCCAATGGAGAATACGAACTCTTTAATTTTCATAGCATTTTCAGCCTTAACTCTAGTCTCTCTATTAAACAAACTAGGTTTCCCTGTTGATTTTCACAAGCTTCTTAACCTCTTTTGTTTAAAAGGGTCATTTTATCCCCTAACATTCCAGATCAGAAGCATTGGCCTGTATCAAGGAAATGACAAACATCACTCTTCTTTATTGGAGAAACTCATGCTAACTCCTCCAAATTCACCACTTACCTTTTCCTCAGCTTTCTTCTGCTTTAATTTTGCACCCGGCTTCAAAGCTTCATCCAAAAACTCCTGTAAAGTAATCCGCCCTCTAGTGTCTTCCTCATATACCTTGTCACAAATGCTATGAGAAGGACCTTCCACATCCTTCATCAGTTTCCTTTTCCTAGCAGCAAGTTTAGATCTCATACCAGCATCGTCAGAGTGAGCAGTTCTGGCCCCTGGCACCCTCTTCCAAGAGAAAGTTCTTGGGGAAGCAGAACTTAGCAACTTGATAGCCTCAAGGCTTTTCTCATCTTCCTGCTGTTCTTTACACTTCACCTCCAATCGAATAGGAGAATTCCAACACCTATTATTGTCTTGGTTTGCACCATTTCTTAGTACCAGACTTTATCGGGTTTCTTTGCACATGCTCTGGTAGAATGATCAAAACACCTTGCAATGAAAAACTTTAGGTGGCTTCGAGGGGTATTCTATAGAAACCTCCAGAGTTGATTCATCAGGTAATTCAACTTTTAAAGATTCTGGAAGCGCATCCTCTAGCCTAAGTTACACACAAATCTTGGCAAACCATAAGTCTCTTCTGCTACTCAGTGATAGCATCAGCATAAAGGGGCTTTCCAATACCACTAGCAATATAGCTAAAGCTTTAGGAGTCAAGAACTCAATAGGCAGATGCAGAAGCCTGACCTAGATGGGAATCTTATTAATTCTCATCTTTTCCATCTGCAACCCCGGTTTCCATTTTATCGGGAGACTTATTAGCAACATGCAACATTTTGGCCTCCAATCAAAAGTGATAACCTCCATCTCACCTAATGATTTCCACAGAGCTTCAACAGAATTCTTAACTAGATAAAAGGAGCTGTCTGTGCGAGCACTGTCCAACCAAGCAAGTAGACAATAGAGAAGTGCTTTCTTCCACAACCTCCATAGGAGGTTTGACAGTAATACTCCCATTCTTTTTATCAGGGGCATGGAATTCCACAATGCATGATTTATTTTTTATAATAGCAAGCTCTCTCTAATTTTGGATAGTCCACTAAATTATCATGCAAAGCATTACCGTCAGAGAGTGAATGAGCAGGTTCCAGATGAAAAGGTTCCTGTTCTTCATCCTTGTAACCCCTTCATCATCCAAATGGTCGACCATCTCATCTATCCCTTCTATATAACATAGAACACTGTGGTTCTGAAAAGAATCAGAGCCTTTCTGGCACAGAGATTTGTTACTCCCTCACATGATTCCATTTTCCCTCTGGTATACAGGTCCTGAGCATTCGCCAATTTTTCAGACTCTGAACCTCAGAGGACTCAGAGATTTCCTGCATAGATTCCGAACCTGTTGGGGGGACTACACATGAGGCCTTAATATAACATATAGGGACACTAGTTAACTCAAAAGCTTAAGGCTATGGGTTTGGGCTTAGTTATGGTATATTAATTCCTCAACATCTTTACTCATTCTCCATGTTGGACTTTCCATTCATACTTGTATACCCAATAGAACCCAACACCTCCCCATGCTTCAAAGAGCCTCCAGCCTTGCCTCTGCCTCTCCCCATAGACTTCCTCATGAGTAAAGAAACACTAATCAAAGAATTTACAGATGAGAATTTGATTCAAGAATCGTAGAAAGCTCAAGAATTTTCAACTGCTTCTCTCACAATACCAAGAAAAATGTTCCTTTTAAGTCTGAATGATCTTACTAACAAATTATTTACTCCTAAGATTTTAGGCCTTCCCCGAGACGTTATCTTTTGGTATTCCAGTTTTGCAAAAGCTTCCAACGCCGTCAGTTCAAACCTCAGAAGCTGTCATAAAATGTAGACAACCTTAACCATTCCTTGGTTTTTTAATACTCCTTAGAATAAAAAAATAAAGTGTGGGAGAAAATATCACAAAGTTATTGGTAAGATATCAAAAATTTCCTCATTCTCTTATTCTCTTTTACACATTCCCATCATTGCCCCTCTTCTGTTTGAACTCACCTTTTACTGAAAATTTCTTGTTCTGAAAGTGGTTGGAATTGAACCTTCTTGTTCTATATTGTTGTCATTCCTATTTCTTTGTTTCCAGATGGACAAGTCTCAGAAAAATGTTTCTGTTGGTAAGGCTGAAGTGGTGTCTGCAGATTCTACATCAGAGCTTGAGACAGTGAGGAGAATAGATGCAGAACTCCTGAACTTTAAGCATGTTTTTATGGCGGTGTCCATCTTACTGATTCCAGTTGTAGCTTATTTAGTTCAACAATAAAATTGCTTCGTTTTTTTCGATGTTGGTCTAAGATTTCTTCATCGCCAATGATAGAAGGTTTTTTATCAGTGCTTTTATTTTTGTATATATTCTCTCTTTTGTAACATAGCGCATGTTATTTCTCTCGTATGGTTATTTTGTTGTTTACCAGGGGTGTAGAGCTATGCAGAAGGGGAAAAAAGAGAGTAGTATTTTCTCAAATTTTGTGAGATCAGAGATGCAACCTATTGTACTGAAAGCATAAAATTTTCATTTGTTTAATACCAAGATTCTCTTGACAGAATTTATGTAAAATGTACATCAGGTGAATATATGGTCTCTACCTTCAATTATTGAGATGTACAAAAGACAAATCAAATGGTCCTTTTTTTTTCTTTTTCTTTTTTTAATTTTTCCTCTTCAATGACATTTTCTTCTTTCAAAATACTACAATAAGTTGGGGTTGTATTTGGCCAAATACACTACTCTGTTTGATGCGGTTAGTGGACTGCTCTGTTTGGTTTGGTTGTCATGGCACATGGAGGGTTTTTTTCATTGTTATATTGGCACTTTGGCAGTGGAAACTAACAGTAAAACTCATACCAAATCAAGCGAATAATATGAAGAAAACTATTTTTACTGCTATCAAGTAGGCCTTTTCGATATAAGCAATAAATTTTGTCTTATCTGTTGGTTCATTAAAATGGCAGGGAAATTGTCTCTCTTTATATATGTTGCTGGCAAACTTAAGAGGTAAAGCACATAAGGGCTTGATTAGAAATCCCATCGATCTCGATTTATCTATCTATATATATATATATATATATATATATATATATATATATATTTTGTTAGAAATTATTGTCCATATTCAAGGAACAGGAATTGATGAGGCCAGTTTCTTGCCTCATTTTATTTGGCCTATTGAGGGTTTTGCTTGTTTTGTAGGATATTAAGCATTGAGCAACACTAATGGAAAATAAGGCATGAAACTTGTGATATATGTGCACTACTTGTGTCTGAAGCAAAAGTGTACTCAGAGAAATGCTAGGGTTTTGAAGTTGAGATCCACCTCCCAAACCGTGAAAACCTAATTATTTTTATAGGTGATTAATGCATTATGCATATTTGCAATTTCCCAAAGATGAGAAAGAAAATGGCTTCATGTCCATATCTTTCTCGAATGATTTAATGCCTCTTTTCAAAAGAGTCTTTTGACTAATTCTTTGCGAGTATGAGCTATGTATCACAGGTTCTCAACTTCAACTTGCTCCATGCATATATCAAGATGGCAATTACTGTTACCGTATAGACCACAACTTTTGTAGGCAATGAATAGACTTGTCAAAGATAATTACTTTCTTTTTCTTTAATATCTTCCCACGCGTGAAATCTAATTACATATTAATATCTCATAAGAACCTATCTAATGGTCTGTTTGGATGGGGTGGATTTGGACTCATGGATTTGGATTTGAGGGTCCAAATCCAAATTCTTTGTTTGGATGACTTAAAACCATTAGGATTTGGATTTGGGCCAAATCCATCCAGGATTTTAAAAGCCCAAATCCATGGATTTCAAATGACTTCTTAGGGTAGGAATTTCACAAATCCTCCCATTAGATGCCAACACTCAAAATAAATAAAATATCATTAGAACATCTAAAATATATCTAAAGGCTCTAAAATGATTAAAATGCTCACAAAATACCAAATGACCAAAAAAAACCTTCTAAAAGACCGAAATAACCCAAAAATCTCCAAAATGACCAAAATACCCACAAAACTACCAACATGATAAAAAAAAAAATAATAAAAAAAAAATACTCATGGCCAATACCCTAAAATGACCGAAGTAAACTCAAAAAATAAAAAATGGCCAAAATAATCCCCAAAATGCACTCTGAACACCTAAAATAACCAAAATACATACGGAACCCCTAAAATGATAAAAATAACCCTGAAAACTTCAAAATGACCAAAATAACCTTAGAAACACCGTAATGACTAAAATAATACTGAACTCTTAAAATGACCAAAATAACCTCGAAAACTCCAATATGACCAATATAACCTCGAAAACACCATTACGACCAAAATAACCTTAAAACTCCAAAATGACCAAAATAACCAAAATAACATGGAACTCCAAAAATAACCAAGATAACCCTAAAAACTCTAATATGACCAATTTAACCCCAGAAAACACCATAGTAATTAAATACACTCAAAACTCCTAAAACGACCAAAATATCAATAAACCACCAAAATAACTCTGAAAACTCCAATGTGACCAAAATTACCTAAGAAACACCATAATGACCAACATGCACACAAAACTCCTAAAATGACAAAAATAACCTCGAAAACTCCAAAATGAACAAAATAACCCCGAAACACAATAATGACCAAAATAATCCCGAAACACAAATATGACCAAAATAACACTGAACCCATAAAATGACCAAAATAACCCCAAAAATTGAAATATGACCAAAATAACCCCGTAAACACCATAATGACCAAAATAACCCCGAAAACTTCAAAATGACCAAAATAATATCAAAACCCTATAATGAACAAGATAACTCCTAAAAACTCCAATATAACCAAATTAACCCCAGAAACATCATAATTACCAAAATACACTAGGAACCCCTAAAATGACCAAATAACTCCTGAAAACTACAAAATGACCTCGGAAACACCATAATGACCAAAATAACACTGAACCCTTAAAATGACAAAAATAACCCCCAAAACTCTAAGATGACCAAAATAACACCGGAAATACCATAATGACCAAAATAAACACACTCTAATGACCAAAATACACTAAAAAACCCTAAAATAACCCAAATAACCCGGAAAATTCCAGAATTACCAAAATAATCCTGGAAACACTATCATAACCAAAATACACTATGAATCTCTAAAATAACCAAGATAACCCCAAAAGCTCCAATATGACCAAAATAATCCCGAAAACTCCATAATGACCAAATACACTTGGAACCCTTAAAATGACCAAAATAACCTCGAAAACTCCAATATATGTTTTTTATTTATTTTTTATTTTGGTGATTTTAGAGGTATTTTGATCATTTTAGAGGTTTAAGGGGTATTTTGGTTGTTTGAGAGTTTTCAAGGTTATTTTTGTGATTTTAGGGGTATTTTGTTTTTTTCGCGGTATTATGATTATTTTTTAGGTTTTGGGGTTATTTTGGCCATTTTGAAAATTTTAGGGGAATTCTGATCATTTTAGAGGTTTCAAGGATATTTTGATCATTTTAGAGGTTTTGAGGTTATTTTGGTCATTTTGATGATTTTATGTTTTGGGTCAATTTTAGGTATTTTGGTTATTTTAGAGGTATTTTGATCATTTTAGTGGTTTAGGGGGTATTTTGGTTGTTTTAGAGTTTTGCGGGGTTATTTTGGTGATTTTAGGGGTATTTTGGTCTTTTCGAGGTATTATGATCATTTTTTTAGGTTTTGGGTTTGTTTTGGCCATTTTGAAGATTTTTGGGGTATTCTAGTCATTTTAGAGCTTTCGAGAATATTTTGATCATTTTAAAGGTTTTTGGGTTATTTTGGTCATTTTGATGATTTTATGTTGTGGGTCAATTTTAGGTATTTTCATAATTTTAGAGGTATTTTGATCATTTTAGTGGTTTAGGGGGTATTTTGGTTGTTTTAGAGGTTTTGGGGTTATTTAATGATTTTAGGGGTAATTTGGTTATTTTGGTGTTTGATGGGCATTTTGGCCATTTTTTACTTTTCAGGATTGTTTTGACTATCTTGGTGATTTTAGGGGTATTTTGGTCATTTTACAGGTTATTTGGGGATTTTTTTTTTTTTTGTCATTTTAGAAGTTTCGTGGTTATTTTGATCATTTTGGTGATTTTATATATTTGGTCAATTTATAGGTATTTTAGTGATTTTAGAGGCATTTTGATCAAAAAAATAAGTTTAGGGGGGTATTTTGGTTGTTTTAGAGGTTTTAATATTATTTTGATGATTTTAGGGATATTTTGGTCATCTTGGTGTTTTTGGGGGTATTTTGGTCATTTTTTACTTTTCGGGGTTGTTTTGAGGATTTTAGTGATTTTATGGGTATTTTGGTCATTTTAGAGGTTTTGGAGAATTTTTTTTATTTATTTTAGAGGTTTTGGGGTTATTTTTGGTCATTTTGGTGATTTTATGTATTTTGGTTAATTTATGGGTTTCAAAATTCTAAATTTCAAATCCTCCCTTGTATAAATGGATCCAAACAAGAAATTTTAAAATCAATGGATTTGAAATTAAGGCATTTCAAATCTATTGATTTAAAATCCAAATCCAAATCCAAGTATCCAAACACAACCTAAGGGTGGGACATTAATATCTCGTAAGAACCTATCTAAGGGTGGGAAATAAGATAGGGTTTAGCTAATTTGAGGTAGATAGGCCTTAAATAAAAAGTAATGCATGCACATCATTTAAAATATTGGTATATATATATATATTCATAAAATGTGGATATTTATAACTCTAATTAGTGAAGACCCTGTATTATAAAGCAGATTGCCCTCCTCTTGAATCAATTATAAAGCAGTGTATTCAAAACTCTCTCTCTCTCTCTCTCTCTCTCTCTCTCTCTCTCTCTCTCTCTCTCTCTCTCTCTCTCTCTCTCTCTCTCTCTCTCTCTCTCTCTCTCTCTCTCTCTCTCTCTCTCTCTCTCTCTCTGCTACAATGGGCTACCGAAGCAATGCATATCTTTGGAGCATCCTCAAACCAAGTTTTACAGCTTTCTACCTTGCCTTCTTTCTTCATCACTTCACCAACACCATCGCCAGAAACTCGTCTTTTGCTTACATAGCAGTCGATAATATCACCTTTAACTGTGGTTCCACCGGCAACTCAACTTCATTAGATGGTCGTACATGGATTGGAGATGTGAATTCAAAATTCTTCCCACTTGAACATTCACAAAACCACGCATCTCTAACCACTACCCCAATTCAAAAGCCTCCCTTTGCTTCCGGACAAGGATCCTCTCCATTTCATTTAAAATGGAGAGTCTCCACTTAAAGGTGTAAATTAAATATTACAGATCTAACAGTATACAAACTGCAACATCATTTAAAATTTTAAATGACATGGTAGTATGTACACTCTTGGATCCATGAGATATAATCTCAATCATGAAATGGACAAATGGAGAGGATCCTATTCCCTTACTTCCCAACTACCCTATACCACTGCCCGCTTGTCTCTCTCGCCATTCACCTACATATTTCATGTCACTGCCGGTCAAAAATTCATTCGCCTATACTTCTACCCATCTTCGTACCCTAACTTTGATCGCTCTAAAGCTCTCTTCTCTGTCAAAGCTAGACCTTTTACTCTTCTTACCAACTTTAACGCCAAGGGTGATGATAATGATCCCGAATATGATACCCTATATAAAGAATTTTGTGTGAACAAACATCGACAAAAATCAGAGGCTGAACATAACCTTCACTCCAAGCGATTCCAATTCGTTTGCTTTCATCAACGGAGTTGAAATCATGTATTGGCCTCCTAATATCTATTACACTCCGTCTGACGATCATGGGATTGCTTTTATAGTCCAGCATGTCCGGTACAGAATTGATAACGGTACTGCACTCGAGATGTTATACAGAATAAACGTTGGAGGGAGCTCCGTCTCATCCACTGAAGACATCAGAATGTTTCGGAGCTGGAGGCCAGACGACAAGTACTTGACACAAGATAAAACATCTGTTGTACTTGTGAACACAAGTATCGAACTAAGCTTCACCAAAATAGCTTCCTACACTGCACCGAAAGATGTTTATCAGACTGCCAAGACTATGGGGAAGAACAAAGCTATCACCAAGAGTTACAATCTCACTTGGGAATTTCCTGTTGATTCTCAGTTTTATTACGTTGTCAGGCTATTCTTCTAAGAGTTTCAACAAGAGATTGTTGATATGCACGACCGAGTGTTTCTTATTTTCGTAGCAAATCAAACCGCTGAGGAAGCAGCCAGTGTGATGAAATGGAGTGGTGGGAAAAAAGGTGTTCCGATATATAGGGATTATACTGTGGCGATGTTTGGAAAAGAAGGCCTGAAGAAAATGAACCTCTATGTTGCTCTACAAGCAAACCAGCATGACTGGGAGACTAAATACAGTGATGCAATCTTGAACGGTATCGAAATCTTCAAACTAAGTGATTTTAATCGCAGTCTCGACAGCTCGACCCACTTCTGTTGAATCCTCCAACAACTGAATTGAATATCACAATTCTTGGCAAGATATCAGAAATTTCATCATTCTCTTATGCTTTTTTACATATTTCCATCACCTTTTCTGTTTGGAATTGAACCTTGTTGTTCTATATTTGTTGTCTTTCCCATTTCTTTGTTTCAAGTTGGACAAGACTCAGAAAAATGTTTATGTTGGTAAGTCCGATCAAAGTGGGGTATTTGCAAATTCTACATCAGAGCTTTAGATAGTGAGGAGAATAGATATATATGCATAACTCTTGAACTTTAAGCATGTTTTTATGGCGATGTTAATCTTACTAATTTCAGTTGTAGTTTACTGAATCCAACAATAAAATTGCCTTCTTTCTTTTTATGTTGGTCTAAGTTTTTTTGATCGCCAATGATAGAAAGATTTTTTTTCAGTTCTTTAGTGTTCTATTTTTTGCAAGAGCATGCCTAATTCTTTCACGCAAATTCATTGCATCCTTACCATATTTTTTTTCCCTGATGGGAGAAAAAGGATAGAAGGGTGGCTTCCCTTCCTAGATGTGATCATAACAGACCTTACCAGTTGGCCCTGAGCTTGCAAAAAGAGAACATGGGAAGCCATAGCTGTTACCCCAGCCAGAGCTGACCTTCGGGTAAGCCCCACAAGCCTAAGGGCTTGAGCAACCCCCACAGGGTAATCAATGAAAAAAAATAATTTAATATACATAAAAAAAAAATTATTAGTATACATAAAAATAATTTTTTTATTATTATATACTTCAAAAAATTATTAATATACAAAAAAAAAAAAAAAAAATTATTTAGAGGGCAACATACTAGATCAAACTAAATGCACAATGTAACATTGATTTTGCATTAAAAAAATATAAATATATTTTTGGACTTTTATGGGTTTTTTTTTTTTATTTATTTAATATTTGATGTAAATAGGCAACTAAGATTAGGCCGGGTTTAGGCAAACCCAAACCTCTGGACTGGCCTTGACCCTAGCCCCACGAGGGCACTAGGGGTCAATGTGCGGGAAAATGGAGTTTATTCCCTAAGGCTTTCCATTTCAGGATTCGACCTCGAGACCTCCACTTCCACAAACCACTTGAGGATACGCATAATGACCACTAAACAAACCATTCTTGGTGCTAGTGCATCCTTTCCACATATGAGAGAGCCTCGGGCAATTCGTATATAAATAAAAAATTTATAATTTTCTTTAGTAAAAAAGTACTTCCCAATCTTGTTGTATATATGGGTGTGCGAGAAAACCGATAAACCAAATCGACAGATTTTTTCAAGTTTGGTTGTTTTTTTTACAGTTCGGTCCAATTTCAGTTGTGTTTTTTGCTAAAATTCAGTTTTCGGTTCGGTTTTGGGGTACATTAGGGCCTGTTTGGTACGTGTTTTCGTTTTCTGTTTTGGTTTCGTGACTTTTTTCAGTATTGAAGTTAGAACTTTAATCCTTATTTGAATTCAAGATTGTAAAAAAAATTTTGTTTGGTACATAGTTTTGGTTTCACAACTGAAATCACAATTTAAAAAAAAAAAATTGTGTTTGGTACAAAGTTTTGGTTTTTAGACTTAGTTTTTATCATTACATTATTAATTTTTTTTTTCTTTTTTCTTTTCCTTTTTTCCCCACCACCCACGTACACCACACTTCATTTCTTTTTTCTTTCCTTTTTTTTCCCCACCACCCACGTACCCCCCTCCCTTTCTTTTACTTCTCCCCCACCACCCCACCAGACATAATCTTGCTCCTCATTATTCTTCACCTGCAGTAACTTAGCAGAAGCCAATTTTTTTACTATAGGCAAATGTCCAGCACTTGTAGCTACATGGAGAGCAAGGTCGCTAGCATAGTTAATTCTCAGTGCAAGTTCATAGTGGCTTTCAAGGATCGCTTCCACAAGCTGATCGTGAGTTCACCATTATCATAATCAAAAATCATTATGTACACGTTCAAAGACAAAGTAACTGAGAAGCTTTCTTGTCTCTTTGCCGATTCCCCCAACTCCTCTTCCTCCGCTTCTCCCTCACCTCAGGTTTTTCTTCTTTTTGTTTTTTAGAAATTCTTTTGGTACGTAAATAATTGAGCATGATTGTAATCTTTGGTCTTGGAAAAGCTTAGATCTTGTTGTTTTAGAGAATTCTAATATTCCTTCAGTTGAATTTCATTGTGGTTAAATTTGCAATTGAATGTTTTGGATCTTAGGAATTTTTTGATTTTTTGGTCAGCTATTGTTAAAAAATTGAACTCTTTGGTCAGCTAACCTGGGAGTTGTCGTTGCCGGTGTGGGGGTTTGGCCGAGAGTAATGAAGAGAGAGAATATGGGGCTCTGTAATGGGAGAAGAAGGGAACGGTGTACAGGTTCTGTAATGGCCGAGAGCAAGAGAGAGAGAAGCAGAGAAGCATCTGGAGGAGAGAGAGAGAAAATGGGAAGAAAAGAAGGAACGTGGGCCCAGTAACGGTAATAAACTGGGACCCACATGAATTCAGTCCGGATCCAAGCTGAAAGATGAATTCTTACCTGAATCCAAGCTTATCATCAAATTGTAGGGAAACATCCCACAATAATCAAATAACAATATTTCAATGAAGATCACATTAAAGAACATATGAATTCTTACCTGGATCCAAGCTTGCTTATCAAATTGTAGGGAAGAAATTCCCACAATATTTAATTAACATGAATTTAATACAAGACACGTGATAGTTCAAGAAGCATGCTTTGAGAAGCAATAATCATGACAAAATTCATTGAAGAGTTAAAAGACATGCTCTTGAAAGCAAATAAGATTCATTGAAGAATTAAAAGACATGCTCTTGAAAGTAAATAAGATTCATTGAAGAATTAAAAGACATGCTTAGAAGGCGAAAATCATGGTATAATTCACTAAAGAACTAAATAAAAAGGCTTTTGAATATCTAAACCTATTTTGAAAACACTAATTTAATGAATATAAACTGAAGTAAAGATCAAAACATGAATTAAACTAAACTAAACACATTAAAACAATAAATAAATCATGGAGGTTGATATGAACTATTGAGAAGATCCATACCTAGCCTTAGGGAGCTTGTAACAAGCTAACAGATTATCACTAGTCTCTTAGACTGATCTCTTTGACAAAATTGTGTGTCGAACACCAAAGAAAAAAACTTACTCTTTCTATCTCAGCAGGGCTTCGCTACTCTAGGACTACTTCTTCCTAAATTCTACTATACCGGTATTTCTTGGTATTTTTCGTCTATTCTTGGGTTTTCCCCGGGATGTTTTGAATATGAGGTGAAGACCTCTTTATATAGTAGTAAGAGGCTACTGGGGTTTCTTGGAGAAAAGTTGATTAGGGTTACATGAGGAAACCTAACTGTAACTAGGCTTTTCAAAAATTAGAGATTCTGACAGCACAGGCGTATGTCCACTTTTAGAGGCGCACGTCTCTTCACTACAGAAGTACACCTAAAGGAAAGCGGCGTTCATCTCTTAGGTTGAGTGGCTAAGTCTTTAGCACGAATTTCTAAAAACTTCTAATGGTTTTCAACACATATTGTCTTATGAGAACTTTTGGTGATCATCATTGAGATCGGGACCATAAGTATTGACTTTGATCCAATAAAAACCCCAAAACCGGACCTAACAAGACCGAAAACACCCCAAATTGTATAGTCTGAACATATTTGGGGTGCATGAGACTCAACAACACAATACATACCTTGGTTTCCTATTGTTTGTGGATCGTAACCAAAATAAAGATTTCAAAAGTATCATAAGCTGAGTCTAGAAGAAATTAAATGGTTGGAAAGAGAAGGGTCTCTCCATGTAGGGATGAAAATAGGATTTTGAACTTATTATGGCCAAAGCATAAACTAAAAATAAAATTTATGAAATTTAAATTAACATCTATTCAAAATTAACAAAATACTAATGAACTAATATTAATTTCATTGATTTCAAATTTTCAAAATTTCAAAATTTCGTTTAAGAATTTCTAGAAATTAGGATATCAACACTAGAGATTGTGGCAACAATGCATCAACAAAATTAGTTTTTGAAATATTTGTAGTTTTTCTTTTGGAAAATATTAAAAATTGTAGTTCATTTTCCCATGATCTGTAAATCAAATAAAAGTTATATTAATTATTTTATTATATGTCCAATAATCTTTTTAACTAAAATGAAATAACAAAAATGCCTAACGACATCATAAACCACTACAAAATTATTGTTAATAAGTGGCACAACAATACATAACAAAATTAATGTTAGAGATTCGTAATATATATATTTGGTTATATGGGTCCACTTGTAATTTCCTTGGGGAAAAAAAGCCAAGTATATATATCTTGGGACCATTTTGTGTATATTTAAAAATAAAATAAAAAATTGTGGGTGTCATGGCCCCATCGGTCCCTACATGGTTTGGTCTCTGTGACTGTGTCTCCATGGCTGGGAGTTGGGAAGGAGGCTCATATCAAGAAAGTTGCTCAAGCGATCCCCCACGTACTCCTTGAGTTGTTTCCACTTGCTCCTTGGCATGTGCCATTCAATGAGTAGCATGATGAGCTCATATTGATGGGGGCATGAAACTAAGGAACATACAATCGATTGTTTGAGTTTCAATTAGGGGTGGCAAAAAAAGCCCAAACCCATTAGCCCACCAAAACCCACTCCCTAATTGTCCAACCAAACCCACTTATTTAATAAATGGGCAAATGAGTGCTAACCCAATTAGACCCAATTAAGTTGAGTTTAATTTGGTTTTAATTAGGTTGCTTATTGGGCATCTAACAAATTTACCCAAACCCGCTTATTGATTATTTGGGGGTATTTTTGTCATTTTCATGGGCATTTTTTTCATTTTCGAAATTGTAAGATATTTTGACCATTTACATACATAAAATAATTGGGTAAATGGGTGGGGTTTGGGCTATACATACTTTGTTAAATGGGCCTGAATGAGCAATTGGGTTTTTAAGGACCCAACCCATTTATTACTCACCCAAACCCACTCATTTGACACTCCTAGTTTCAATCAAAGTTGTGAATACCGTTTCGGCATCCGTTTCGGTTTGGCCTTTGGAATGGAATATTTCGGTACCGGTCAATACCGGTGTTCCGTTTTGGGTTTACCACAAATATATATATAGCACATTTTTACTACCATGTAAAATTATCAACTCTAAACAAGTAAAATCAAATAATACAAATAATTCTTAAGTCTTAATATTACATAACAACTCAAAAAAATAAATAAATTAGGTTTTTGATTTAGGCTAGACAAAAAATTATATATATATATATATATATAAAACACATTTTTAATACCATATAAAATTATCAACTCTAAACAGTAAAATCAAATAATATAAATTCTTAAATCTTAATATCACATAGCAATTCAAAAAAAAAAAAAAATGTTTTTGATTTAGGTTAGACAAAAAAAAAAAAAAACTTAAAAGTGTACTTGGCTAGAATTGATATTTCGCCTGAAATGGCTGGAATGGCCCGGTATTTAATTCGAGGTAGAATAAGGGGATACCTCATACTAGTTTGCATACATGTACGAGATATTTTGCCTGTTCCGATTGGAACAAAACGGTATCCCCAACTATGGTTTCAATATGGAAATGTTGGGCAAACATGGTTGGTATGTTCTTTATTTTTTTCTTGTAAAAGGGAAATCAAGCATTAAACATTAACTAACTAAGCGAGTACATAAATTGTTTAAAAAATAAAATTTGGAAGCCTCCAAAACAAATGAAATCTACTTGTTGGAGATAACCAGCTCTTGCAAGGTCATCAGCACAAGCGCCTCAACACTATTCTTTTCTTGAGGAGTGGTTAGGACTTAGGTAGTCATCCTTCATATACTTGGCGAAGCGTATTGGCAGCGAGACCTAGTCTAACTCTACAATATAACTCGCTTATTGGCACGTGGTTTAATTGTTTGTTTATGAGTTTATTTGAGGAAAACAAAGGGTGGGCCGTGGGGGCAATTTCTTTCTTTCATTTCCTAATTTGCTTGTGAAATTAAGTTCATGGCTGAATTGAGTCAAGTTGGGGTTTTACCGTATTGAGATAAGTTGTGTGAGTAAGGTAGGTGCTTTAATTGGGTTTTTGTGTTGTTACTTGTTACCTGTGGTCTTTCTTCTTGTGTCTAGGGTTTTAGAGAGGCGTAGATGCTTGAACAGATTAATATTTATGATTGCGTTTGGTGATGAGACTTGGGTTTTGTTGGAAAGTCAAGAAAATGGTGAAAATAAATAAATAAATAAAATTGTTTTTATTTTTATGTTAGAGAATAATATTAGACCAAATAGAATATGTGATAGGTATATATGAAATTTAACATACACATTAGCTTTGGACATAACAAAAGGTCTTCGTTACAATTACTAACATTTTATAAATCAAAATTTTAAAAAACGTTGTATAAATCAAAATTTTGAAAACTTTAGAAGTAAAATCAAAATTATCTTAAAATTTAAAGGTGTAAATTATATTTTAGTCTAAACTTTAAGGGTATAAAAAAGAAGAAGCCAAAAAAACACTTTTGATTTTTTATATTTTGGTCTCTATATTTTATAACATTTCATTTTTTGATACATTTTTATTTGAGTCCTACTCTCCATATTTTTTTTGAAATTTTTTCATCAAATATAACATATTTCCAAAAACCCAAAGACTAAATTGAAACATTATAAAACAAAGGAACTAAAATGAAAACACTTCCAAAATATAAGAACTAAAAATGCACTTTTGCCCCAAATTATTGGTAGTTTACAGGCCTTTTTTTTTTTTTTTTGGGGGGGGGGGGGGGGGGGGGTAAATGTTTACAGCCGTTTTCAGTTGTGAATGCAGGAGTGTATTGTAGTTTAATAAAAGACGACCAGTCGTTTTCCTTTAGAGTTGAGTATTATTGATTCATTATTCGTCGCCGCATAATAAATGGTGGTCGTTTCGTTTGTATCCCTGTATCTCTGTGCACTAGCAAGTACCAAGAATGTCGATGGACATGGCTCCTCCACCGCCCAAAACTGTAACCCTAGACACTGACACAAGCCAATCATCTTCAATGAAGAGCCCCATGCCTCCACTACCACTTCCCATACCCCAAAAACCCGAACCAATCATTTCCGATAACTTACCTGAGCCCGAGACCACCACCACAACAGAAACGACGTCGGAGGACGCATCTCAATCTCAATCCGAGAGCTCCACCAAAGATTCTGCGGTGGTGCCGTACAAGATTCCTCCATGGAGCGGAGCTCCCTGCCACCAATTCTTCCTTGAGGTTCTCAAGGATGGCTCTATCATCGATCAATTCCATGTGTATGTTTCATAATCATAATAATAATTTCTTTATTTTCAATCAGTAAATGTCAATTTTTTATTTTTATTTTTTAAATAATACAGGTATGAGAAAGGGGCTTACATGTTTGGACGTGTCGATCTCTGCGATTTTGTGCTTGAGCACCCCACGGTTTCGAGGTTTCATGCCGGTATAACATTTTTTTTTTTGAATTAAACATTCTTCATAGCTTTGTATAATTTGATAATGGTAATGTAGTTGTTTTCTTTGTCAGTTCTCCAATTCAAAAGAAGTGGCGAAGCCTATCTTTATGATCTAGGCAGTACTCATGGTACTTCCATTAACAAGAATCAGGTATTATTTAATTGCATTATATTTTGAATTTTGAATTTTTACCAATGATAATATTAATATTGCACATGTACTCTCCTCTTTGCTGATTGCTCATAACTATACCTAATCAATCTTCCTTGAATTAGGTTAAGAAAAAGGTTTATATGGACTTACATGTTGGTGATGTTATTCGGTTTGGCCTGTGAGTATCTTTTCTTTCATTGTTAATACCTTGACATCCTTAATATCTTTATTTTTCTATGTCAATACCTTGTGATTCAGTTCCAGTTGGTTTATGGCTATAGTATACTACTAAGTAAAAAAGTAATAGATTGTTTTAGATTCATATCATGCCTTGTATTCTATGAATGCTATACTATTAGGCCCAATAAGTTAGCCATATACCAGAGCTCAATCTTCAAGGATCTTCTTGATGAGTTTATGTGTTCAGAATAATTTGTGAGATAAATAAATCATAGGGATATAATTTTACCAACATAATTTAATTTTTAAATCTGCTTGACTTGGCTAATGGTGCTTTTAGTCAAATGCCAAAGTTATGGCTGTTCAATTACCCATTTTCCACAACGATTATATATAAACTTTTGATTATTGGTTCTTCATAAAAAAAATTACAGACATATATGTGTTCCTATTTACAAGGCTTTGTGGTTCAATTAAATTTGTTTAAGAGGATAAATTCAGTTGACACGTTATCTTGGGATTAAGTTTAAGCCTTCCTCCTATAAAATAAATGAAGCAGTGCCAAGATTGAGGAAATATGGAATGAATTCATACTGTAGAAAAGGGCTACAAGTAGTTTTTTTTTTTTTTTTTTTTTTTCTTCATGTGATTGGCATATATAGTGATTCTACCATCTTACTGAAAAATGGAAGGAACCTAAGAAGTTCTGATGTGTAGCATCCTTAACTGCATGTTCATTTATTATGTTCAATCACAAATTCATATACTCAATTCTTAAAGTTTCCATAGGGAAGTTGTGACGCATCTCAATGTTTCCAAAACTTTTATGAGTAAAATCCATACTATCAGATGAAGTTCCAAATTGGAACTTGAATTTTATAGTTACTTTGTTGATTATAATGCTGACAGTCTATTGTACTATTTTTCTTCATCTTTGCTGCTTTCCTCTTTTTGATACTTAGTAATTATTATAGATCAATGGTACAATGGCTTAGATGCAATGGTGCGGGCTGAGGGTTATACTACTCTTTTATTTTATTATTATTATTATTATTTTTTTTTTGGGAGGGGGGGGGGGGGGGGGGATATATTAGGTTTTTTGAATGAGAAGGACAAAGGTGTTAAGTATTGATGTTTATTGGAACATACAAAGGTTTCCGTTCCCTATCTTGGAAAATTGAATAGTTCTGTAGGAAAAACAGAAGTTTTCTAGGCTGCTTCGAGGGAGCCCATGACCTCCAATACATAGTGCAACTTGAAAACTCAGAGATGCCATTTTATTCATTCAGTTCCAACTTTACACAAATGAGAGTCATATTAACTTAATGTTCATCTGCATACAAAGTGGAACTAACCGAAACTATTGCTAACGATCAGGAATGGATAATAAGTACTCAATTTGCCCATGGATCTGCATGGTATGTGGGGCAGGGGCCCCATTCATAGCGTGGATTGAGATCCTCGGTGTTTCCTCATCTTGATTTCCCTAAATTTCCATGTCAACATTGTGACCCTCTTCCTCATAGCAGGCTGCAATCAGGAACTATCGTTTGCACTGGTGCCTGGGGCTGTATTTCTCATTGTAATTAAAACACAGTAAAGCTCATCTCTCTTGTAATTCGCGTTTCAATGGGGCCATAGATTATGGATTTGGGTTTCCCTATGCTATGTTTCTCTAACACTCCATTTGGGAGGGGGGAAAGGAATGGAATGGAATGGAAAAAACACATTCCATTCCCTTCTAAACTCCCAAACGAAGCCTTAGTCTTAACTTAGTTCTGCACTGTTTTTCTTTAGAATAAATTTTGTGCTTCACATAACCTTGCCAACTCAATGGCTTGGGTCAGGGTGGTTGACCTGTTAATGAGCACATCAGCTTTGATGCTGTCATGTAAGCTACTGATGAAACAGCTCACTTGTCTACCCTGAGGGAGGTGACCAACCTTGGCCAACAGTTTCTCAAAATGAGTTTGATAATCCTTAATAGTGCTGGTTTGTTGTAGCTTCGTCAATTCTCTGAAGTAATCAGCTAACTGTGTTGGACCATATCGAGAGTGGAGACCTTCCTTGAAATCATTCCGAGAAATTGCTCCCATCTCTGGCTTAGCCAGTTGGAACCACAACTGAGCATCACCCTCTAAGTGGAAGGATGCAAGTGCAACCTGTTCTTCAAGTGGAATGTCATGGACTAGGAAAAACTGCTCTGTACAGCAGAGCCAGCTTGTTGGATCTTCTCTGCCATCGAAGCGAGTGAAGTCCAGTTTCACCATCTTTGGGACGTTGGAGTGCTGAGTTCCATGGGTCATGGCTGTTTCAGCTTTGTGCTTGCCATTTTCATACCGTAGCATGAGAAGTTTCCCCTTTTTCTTGATGGGAGACAGAGTGTTAAGCTTGATGAAGAGCTCTGTTATCTGCTTCAAATTCTGTTGTTGGCTAGTGACCAAGGAGGTCACCGTGTGCTCCAGATGCTCCACCCTCTGATTCATTCCTAGGCTTAAATACCTTTGGAACGAACAAAGGATTTCTGCTCCCTCTCTTGGCAAATTGAATTAATTCTGTAGGAAAAACATAAGTTTTCTGGGCTGCTTTGAGGGAGCCTGTGACCTCCACCACATATAGTGGAACTTGAATACTTGGACATGCCATTTTATTCATTCACTTCCAGCTTTATACAAAACAAGATTAGTATTAACTTAAAGTTTATCTGCATACAAAGTGGAACTAACCGAAACCATTGCTAACTATCAGGATGGATAACAAGTTAACGACTAAGAAACTCAAATTCATACAAACTGTAATACTTGGTCAGCAACCCAACTTCCTCTCTAATTATCTCCATAAGTTGCATACCTAACATTTATCATTTCTTAGCTTCTACATTTACTCTATGAATATGTTTCTGATTAATGTTTTTTTTGTTCTTTTACAGTTCAACTCGCTTGTACATTTTCCAAGGACCATCTGAGTTGATGCCACCGGTAAGATTTCAATAGCACTGTTGTAAATTATTCAGTGTCATATTATTTTGGACTTTAAATGGTTGGACATAATGCACCGGATTCCATCAGAACTCCGTAGTTAGACGTTGCCAACCCTTACTAGTCTGTTGAGGATCCTTAGCCGACCTCAAAAATTTTGGGACTAGGCTTGGTTGTTGTTGTTATATGGTTGGACATAATGAATCACATATTTTCATTTTATGAACTGCGTATGTCAGTGATAGTATATTTTCTGTTTATTATACATTAACCATTTCTACATTAACATTATAAGAGAAAAGGATTTTATGAAATTTCACATGGCCAGAAAATCACATACAAGTGCATATTAGTGCAAAGAATTTTAGAGAAAGAAGAGTATTGGAATTTTTTTTTTTTGGAAGAACAAGACTGACAAACTAATCATCAAATCCACTTGGCTATTGTATGTTGGTGGTGCATTTCACATTTTTGACAGGAGTTTTCCTCTTCCACTCAATGAGTATTTTTGTCAATCTCTCATGTTTCTATTGTTACCGTTCTATAATCTAAATGAGAATCCATTCTGGAAAGATGCTACTATGTTAAGCATCCTTTTTCTCCTTATTGGAAAGAGTGATGAAACTTATGGAAAGAGATTTCTGTCATGCATAGGAGTATAGAGGAAGAATAACAAGAATGATTTAACAATATGAAATTTTCTACCTGTCAAGATGCAGCCTAGTGGTAGGAGGGCTTGGGATAACCTGGAACTAAGACATCTGGGTTCAATTCCCACTAAAAGCTTCCCCTAGATTACCCGATACACGATTTTGGTGGGTGGGATCGTGTATCCAGGAGGTATCTGTCTTGGTAAGGTTCCTCGTCATAAAAAAAAATATGAAATATTCAACACCTGAAAAAATAAGGATGACTCAGCATCAATTTTTTTATAAGTAAAACTCTCAATGATCTATTAAATATGCAAGTTGTTGTAATTTTAGTATTTGCTCCTTTGGTTCATTAAATGTCTTTGGCATCCATCGAAAAAGGAATTCAAGGATTTGAAGCTAATCGCAAATGCTTTCAGAAGATGGGTCGTTAAGATCCTTCACAACGATCTTAACCGCCTTCTTTGATAAGTAAAATAGTTTTACTGAATGAGATCCTCCACAACTATCTTAATTCCACCTTTTTTGAAAAGTAAAATAGTTTTATTCAATAGAGGAAATAGATCAAGTACATCATGTGTATTGACCTACTCCTAAATAATTACAATCTCAAATTCAGAAGATCTATAAAGTCTAGAAAAGAAGTCAAAAGGATGCTGCCCAAGACAGTCATTCACTTGTAATGGGACCTCAGCATCAATTGCTTTATTAAATGATTACCTAAATAATTACCATCTTTGGTTTAGCTTCTTGATGACATTCTACACTTTAATTTTTTTATACTTCATTTGCATCTCAAATACTATAGTTTTTTTTTTTGTCTGATTTTTTTCTACTTATCAAAAAAAAAAAATTTCTGAATTTCTTTCCCTCAGGAGACTGCTTTGAAGATTACTAGAGACGCAAAGATCCGAGAAGATATGCTAGATCGGGAAGCTTCACTTCAACGAGCAAGACGGGAAGCATCTCTTGCTGATGGTGTTTCATGGGGTATGGGAGAAGATGCAATTGAAGAAGCTGAGGTTTGTGGGGCTTTGTAATCACTTCTTTTGTAGGATGTGACTTAGATATATTCTTTTCTTGAATACTTCCATTAATAATACAATTTTTCTGAATGCAGAATCCAGTTTCTTTTTATGAGTTATTAGTTATGTCTTCCACACTCACTGACACATTTTGGTACATATTCAGGATGATGCTGATGAAGTAACTTGGCAAATGTACAAAGGACAGCTTACAGAGAAGCAGGAAAAAACTCGTGAGAAAATATTGAAAAGAACTGAAAAGGCAAGTGTCTTGGTTATTATAACAAACTTCCCAATAAGGGAATGTCTTTTCGATATTGATAGCGTCTTTGTTTTGTATATAGAGGCAATTATTTGAAGGTTGTTTAAAGTCTTAATCTCACCTTCAGTTAGAATGTTGGAATAGCTTTTGATTCTAGATCTACCCAATTAGAATGATCTACTTGTGATTCAGGGTTGTATCTCTCATCAACCTTCCATACTTATGTTCATGATTTTGTTACCTGCTTTAAGTCTATTGCTAGTGCCTTTTGTATTTATATACATCCACTTTCCTTGTTGCAGATTGCTCACATGAAAAAAGAAATAGAAGCTATTCGTGCTAAAGACATTGCTCAAGGTGGTTTGACTCAAGGACAACAGACTCAAATTGCTCGGAATGAGCAAAGAATGACACAGGTAAAACTCTACAGTTATAGGAGTGTGGTTTAGTCTCTTTCAGTGATAGTCAGTATGCCTACATGGTTGTTGTGAACATACTTTTTCAAAGGCAAAGGCATAAGACAATGCATCTTAATTAACCCCAAGTAGGCTGGGAACCATGCCTCATAAAGTGGAAGTCACTAGATCGAAGCTTCCCTTCCCCTCCTTGGGGCTGAAACTTATTAAAAAAAAAAAAAAGACAATGCATCTGAATTCTTCTAAGATCAGGCATAAGCATTAAGTAACTTTTACTATTAGAAAATCATATAATTATATAAAAATGGTAAAGGTCCAAACGTTAGTTAATAGTGAGTAATATAGAAAGGACAAGAGTTTAGCTACAAACTGGTTTGTAGCCAAGGCTACTAACTATGTGGTAACTCATAAGACTATCCACATGTATTGTTTAAACAAGTTACATGACTCGTTAAATAGGTCATGTGACTAAAAGTACATGTGGATGATCTTATGAGTTGCCACATAGTTGGTTTGTAGCCCAGGGCTACAAATTGGTTTGTAGCTAAACTTTGTCCATATAAAAAAACTAAAGCTACATAAATTAAGTGATGTTGTGGTAAGCTTTACTATAAGAAATTAACTAAATATCATATACTGATCAGTAAACAACACAGAAAGTCTCAATTTTGGCTATTAGCAATTTAGCACCATAAGTTTTGCGCATTTATGAGCACCATAAAATTGATAATAGTTTGTCAGAAGTTATAGTACTAAAAAGTTACCAGCTAAAACAACTTATCCATGAATAATACCAAATACTGAAATACAGACCAGTTGGAATCCATACAAGTACAACACCAACATGGCTAAGCATTTAGGATCATGTCAGGGAAGAACTATTATAAAATTTAGTTGGGAAAAACAAAATTACCTAGAATCATGAGAAGGAAACTGGGAAACACACACACACAAATCCAACCAAATCATATAAAATTGAATAAGATAAATATTTTTGAGTTGGCATATGGATTTGTTGGGAATATTATCTTCTACAAGTCAAAATTTGTGGAGGGTGAGGTGTGTTTAGAATCCAATGGGTGAGTAACTTACCAATAAAAAAAGAGTAAAATGCATATGCACCCTTTGAACTTTGAGGGGTTTGCACTTAATCCCTTAATACTTTATTTTTACCCAATTTAGGACTCAAACTTTTGGGTATCAATAAAAAAAGAGTAAAATGCATATGCACCCCTTGAACTTTGAGGGGTTTGCACTTAATCCCTTAATACTTTATTTTTACCCAATTTAGGACTCAAACTTTTGGGTATATGCCAAATAGCTCCTTCTGTTAATTGGCCATCCAAACTGTTGTTAAGTGACTCATGTGACATGCATGTGTCACTGATAAAAAACACAAAAAATAAAAAATAAATGTTGCCTGTTAGTCCGATCCTCTTAGGGAGAGAGAGAGAGAGAGAGAGAGAGAGAGGGCCTTTGTTCATCTACACCTGATTTGAGAACCAGACAAGTGGATCTCAACATTGGATCAAACCCAAAGCAAGTTTTTTTTTTTGTTTCTTTTTCATTTCAATGTTCAACTTTTCAGAGAGAAATGAAAACCATAGAATATATAAATCTATAAACTACTAAAAAGTCAGCTTATTATTATTTTTTTATTTTATTTTTTATTTTTGTGTGTTTGTGTTTGGTTTTAAATAAAAATTATAATACTCCGACTAGAAAAACCTTAATTTTCTCCTGTACTGGTTGGCCAATCATCATCATTGAGATCTGAGATTAATCCCAACCTAGCCTCACCCAACCCACAACTCTCATCTGGGTCACTATAATGCATCACAGCCTGCACGATAGCCTGGACCCACCTAGCCAGGTCACCACTCTTGAAACCCCAGAGCTGATGAAACACCATCACATCCAAGCTGCATCATGAGCGCAGCGTCAGCCAGCTTGGCTACCCCACCAGCCGTGATGTGAACCACGGGCAACCTGCCCAACCGTTTGGTCTGCATCACGAGGTCATAACTCATAAGGGGCAATGATTTTCTGAAAGGCAACGTTTGGTTTGCATCACCACCTCATTAGCTCTCTCTCTCTCTCTCTCTCTCTAAGAGGATCGGACAATAGATCCAAGACTAAAAGGAAACGTTTATTTTTTTATTTGTGTGTTTTTGATCAGTGTGACACGTGCATGTCACGTGAGTCACTTAACAGCAGTTTGGATGACAATTTAACAATAGGAGCTATTTGGCACATACCCAAAGTTTGAGTCTTAAATTGGCGAAAAACATAATACAGGGGGTTTAAGTGCAACTCCCTCAAAGTTCAGGGGGGGGGGGGGGGGGGATGTATTTTACCTTAAAAAAAGTGTGGAGACTCACCCGAGTGGAGAAGACTAAAGTCTAGGTATAATTGTTGTTGAGGAAAAGGAATTCTGTAGTTAAACCTAAATACTAACCCCAAGTTACGCATACTCTAGCTAGCCTGAGATATTTGCCAATTTCAGTCTTTTTAGATGGTCTTTTGGTACATAGCTTCAAGTAGCCAAGCATTAAATATTCCAATTTACTAAATTCACTGGAGATTCAGTCAACATTAAAGATCATATGTGGAGGGAGGCAAAAGGTGGGTTTATTGGGCGAGGAATGGGAAGAAAAAATCTGAAGGCAAGTGCATTCCACGTGGAAAAAAAAAAATTAAAAAAAATCAGGTGTTAATAACCAGCATAATTGGGGGGGAGGCGTGGGCTTAGACAAGTATGGGCCTCTATTAATGGGTAAAAAGCACACTTCACTCCATTCACGCCTAATGGTTAGTGGGTCACCAAAATAATCTGACCATTCTGAAAAAGGAGAGAGTTCCTTTGGGTCGGTTCAGTGGGCGACAAATGGGTTGCTTAACCTGATTGACCCACGACCTGATCTCAGTAACCCAATAGGAATCGGTGGTCTAGGGGATAATTCTTTTGTAAAGGAGGCAAAGAGCTCACCTATGAAACTAGTAAGGGGGAAAGCAATTGAGATCATCTTCGACGCCATAACTCTTCGATAACTAGGAATCGGCAAATGCATATGGGAAGAGCCATAAACTGAATATCCTATGGTGTCTGGGTCCTCTTGTGAGTGATGTTTGGCACACGCAAGGTGAATTTACAATTTGATGATGTATTTGAGGAAGTGGGGACGGAGAGGGGTTGCAAGTGGATTGAGAATTGACCTTTGTGTATGAAGAATTGTTAGAAATTAGCATGCTTAAGATCTCACCCATGGAAAATTTGGAGATGGAAGAACATGGGGAAGTGGATAAACACATTGTGATGGAAGCTACGGATTGGGTGATGAGACGCATTAATAGGTTCAACACAATTTAGGGGTTTCATTTGAAGGGTATGAACAAGAGGCTATTAACCTTTTTGCTGCTATCGAAAATAGATGGAGGAGCAATATAGCTCAAGTTAATGCAAAGAACCAATGCTTTATCGTGCTCTAGGTGAGCTTCATATTGTGGCACACCTTGAAACAAGCTTTACTCATGTCTTCAAAAACTGTGGTTGTAAAGTAGAGAGAGTGTTTTATCTTCTTGGAATGCAGGTGGTTCTCACATAGTATTTTTGTAACCATTTTTTTTTTTTTTTTGGTAGATTTTGGAAGAGCTTGAAAACTTGGAAGAGACACTGAATGATAGTATCAAAGAAAGTATAGGTGCTCGTGGTGGAAAGATATCTAATGGTAAGAATAAAGGAGCAGCAGAAGATGAAGAAGAATATTTGAGGTACTTTATCTATGGAAAATTCTTTTTTCAAACAAAAACTACAAGACTAACCAAGTGTTATCATATTTTGATTTCTCTTCACTTATGGAAAAAAAAAAATCATGTGTATTCTTTTCCTTGCCAAAATCATGTGTTAATTATAACGTGTTTTACATGATTAGTCATTAACTTATTTAATGACTAAAAAATTTTCACTTGCAAAATATATCTATATAGTTTTATTTTTGAAATACCAATGATAATGCATGTATTTATATGTGATTGTTCAGTGATGATGATGAATTTTATGACCGGACAAAGAAGCCTAGTCAAAAAGCTGGTGAGAACCAATCTATTGAAACTGCTGATACTCTTCTTGCTAAGAGAGATGCCATAATGAAGGAAATGGAAGACAAGAAAGAGTTGCTTTCAATTGAGAAGAAGACGGTGGCATCAGAAACAGCAGTTGAAACTGAAGTTGGAGATGCACTTGATGCTTACATGTCAGGGCTTTCATCTCAGCTAGGTATTTATTTCTGAATTTAAAATAATTCTCTACACGTATCAGATGGTTGATTTTTTGAGTTTCTAAATATTTAAATATTTGCAGTGAGAAAGAAAATTCCATTATGTGTTAGTTTTTGGTAGTTTGCCTGCATGCATGCATGCGTATATATTTTTGTCCACAGGCATTTCTGTGTGATAGGAAAACAGAAGGGATTATAATGATATAAAATATTTATCCAATGAGTTAGCTCAACTGGCACCTCCTTCCCTTAGAAGTGTTTTCCCGTATAAGTGTTTGGTGGAGGGTGAGGTCATAGGTTCATGTCTTCATGACCCATCGGGTGTGTGTGTAACTTACCAATAAAAAATGATATAAAATGTTTATATTTACTAGTAATATGCCCATGCAATGTTCCGTTTAAAATATATATATATATATATATATATATATATATATATATATATACATGGAAAGTTATGGGATTGGTTGGTTGCCAATGATGAGCGATGTCGGAGTTGGTGGTGGAATAGTGTTTTTTTATTGCTTTGATACCATGTTAAGTTTTGAAAAGTGTGTTTTGGTTAATTAATTTACCCTAACATGCTTCATATTTATTCTAACAACTTTAGTACATTATTACAAATTTACCCCTCAACATAAGTATTAATCATAATCGTTGTGAAAGACGAGTGTTCTTGTGTGATCTTTTCTCTTTCTTGTGACATTGTTCATACAACCACTGACCATAAATTTCTATTCTCCTTATTTACAACCCCAAATCAAGTCCGTCATGTTACCTATCAAAATTGTTGAATTATTTGGCTGAATTTTCTGTGTATTCTTCTCTCTAGGAGGCATATAATATATAGATGTACAATAAGTCTAAATAAGGAAACAACAGATTCTACAATCATAGCTAATTATGCGGGATTAACTCCTACAATTAAGCTACTATACATATATACTAACAACAAAAACCTTAGAACTTAACGTGCTTTCTCTACCAAATGGCTATCAAATAACTCGTTGAATCATATTTTAATTTCTAACCACAATCATTGTCCATAATTTTCCGGTTACTAGTTTGCTTTACCATCTTATCAAACTCTAGTCAATATTAATTCCTAACCCTTTCTTCCACAACTCTAAACTCTAGATTCATAAATTCTTCTAATCCTGAAACCACTACAAGCATATGTTGAAAAATTAACTAAAAACATCAATATGTTAATTAAAGAATAGATTTTGCTAATATTAATGAAATTGAATAGTAAAATCGATAGTAAAAAGAAAAAAAAAAAAAAGTATCTTAAGTTATTTGGTCTCAACCAAAAATTATGGTAGATGATTAAAAGAATTTAAGATAAATAATAAAACCTTTTGAAAATCTATTGAATCTTTTGGTAATAGAGTTTTGAGTATTCTCAACTTATTAGAACTTTTGTAATATAGTTTCACCTAGAGAATTAATAATTTTAATGCTTGAGCCACATGGCTGAAGCACGTACGATGTGAAACGTTGCATTGAGCTAAATGATGTAAGACTCAACTTTTATTCTATTACATTAAATATGATTATGTTTGGTACCTCTATTATATTTCATTGATATGTTTGGTATTTCATTATTGGCAACTTCTTTAGTGAATGCTTGAGAGCATCTCATCTTACTATTTTATTGCTGATTCCTTATTTTGTCAGTGCTTGATAAGACTGCGAAACTTGAGAAGGAATTATCAGTTCTGCAGTCTGAAATGGATAGGATATGCTACTTGTTGAAGATTGCTGATCCAACTGGAGAAGCTGCTAAAAAAAGGGATCTGAAAGCACATGAACAAAAGCCTAACGAATCAGACACCCCAAAGGCTGCTGTTAAGAAGCAACCTCCTAGGGCATCAAAAGAAAGCAGTGGACTTGAAAAACAGGTGAATGGCTCCTTGCCGAAAGAGGGAACTACAGATGCAACAGTGGAGTCAAGCAAAAAGCTAGAAGCTGTGAAGATTGTGAGTGATTCAACTGAGGGTAAAACTGCTGTATATACTGTTGTAAAGCCCCAATGGCTTGGGGCTATAGAGAAAAGGAAGACAGAAGAGACCCAACAAGCGGCACCTTTGGATCTGCATGAGCCCGATCAATTTGTTGACTATAAAGACAGGAAGAAAGTTTTGGGTAGTGGAGATGAAACACAGACAAAGGCAGGCTCTGGAATTGAAAGTGCTGCACCAGGTTTGATTATAAGGAAGAGAAAGCCAGTTGAGAACCCTGAAGGTGGTGATTTATCTTCAGGAACTGAACTCGTGGCAGAGGATGCTGTGGCATTGTTGTTAAAACATAAAAAAGGGTATTATGGACCGGATGATGAGGAAAGAAATGAAAGTCAAGACACATCAGAGCTTAACCAATCGAGTAAGGACAACAAAAAGCCTAAGCCTAAGGATGATAAAAAAGCTAAGAGGGTGCTTGGTCCTGAGAAGCCCTCATTTCTGAAAAGTAATTCAGATTATGAATCATGGGTGCCCCCTGAAGGTAAGCTGTCTGATTCAGCTTGCTGACACATTGGAATTTGTATGTATTTCCTTTAATATTTACAATATCTTTATGTTCCATGCAGGACAAACAGGTGATGGGCGGACCTCATTGAACGAACGATTTGGTTACTAAATTTCAGAAATGAAGGAAGTGATTTCCAAGTGTTGTGTGCTTCTGTGACACTCATCATAGACTCTTGGTTGAAGGCCTATAATTGTCATTGATAATGTACCATTGATGCATGCGCTACAATTATGTGCTTTCGGTGGCATCATCATGGGAAATATATAGCAAGTGATGCTTGCGGTGGCTTTACATTGATCAAGTTGAAGTTGGGGGGCATATGATTGAAATGACTTTCGTAGATGCTCTTTAGAAAACATGTATTAATAGAGCGACATAGCAACATGGAATTGAGTGGAAGAATTGCACTTAGTTGTTAATATTTGGTATACAATTGACTGGCGAAGCAGGATGAAAGTTACTAGTGTAGCATGTACAGATATGAACTTTGAAAAGGCAAACTTATTTAGATTACTGGCGGAAACTCTTTTTGTTGTTCTTGAGATTACTTATAGAAATTCTTCTTTCTTTACTGGTGAAACTTATAAATAGATTGGATTGCAATCTAGATTTACTTTACTCTTTTCTTTTATTTGGAGGGGGGTTTGAACTTTGAACCATTATTTTGAGGATTTTGTTAATTGTATGATGACATGACATATTCTGCATCATTTATTAAAAATTGAGGGTTTGGATTTTGAGAACTATATGCTTAGGAACTCTAGAAGATTTTGATTCCTTAATCAGTATTTAACAGCCCCCACGCTTATAGACAAGACTCGAATCAAAATATTATATAACATGAGGGTTTAAAATTCAAAATTTTAAGATAAAATGAAAATGACCTCAAACTTAAATGGTGCAATGGTGCAATTTATAATCTAGTTTATAAAGAAAGAAGAAAAAAAAGAAAAAAAAAAAGAATATATATATATATATATATTTGCCACATCAGTTAATTACATTCAACCTAATTTATGTAAAATTGACTTAATTGAAAATTGAGAGATAAAATTGATAGTTGAGGACCAAGTTAAACTTTAAGACCAAATTAATAATGTATGTAAAATTGACTTGATTGATAATTGAGAGATAAAATTGATAGTTGAGGACCAAGTTAAACTTTGAGACCAAATTAATAATGTAACGCATATATTTGTATATTTTTATCATATGAATGTTACTTATATAATTTTATCATTAGATTAGTATAATCACTCAAATAATAGTCATTAGTTATGGATTCCAGTTAGCTCAACTAGTAAAATCGTTTGTCATTGAGCAAGGAACATGGGTTCGAATCTCGATTACACCAAAAAAAAAAAAAATGGTGTTTTGACCTGATAGTAAGAGCAATCATCATGGAGCAGACATCATAAGTTCAAATGCTATCATAACTATAAAATAATAATAATAATAGTCTTTAGTCAAGTGTGAAGGATTCCACCAACCAAAACGAAAAACACCCCCTAAGTATAAAGGTATAAAGACTAAAAGCAAATTTTTGCCTTTATTATGAAAACGCTTGGGGGGGGGGGGGGGGGGGGGGGGGGGGGGGGAAGCAAGCTAAAATAAATACTCAAGGATCTGTCAGGGTCACTCAATGAAATGCCTCCTCTTAAACCCATTTGATACTGTTGACACTATCTTGGTTTTCCAAGAGTTCTTATTTTCTGCACAAACTTACTACCAAAAGGATTTAAGCCAACATATAAATTCAATACAAAATCCTTTTTTTTGTTAAGTAAGAAAATTTTATAAAAAGAACAATCCTAGTATACTAGGTGTATACAAAGAATTGCCGAAGAAATTAGAAACTACAATAGTCTATCAATTCCGTAATGGAATTAATAGAGCAAAAACCCAAGGAATTAACACACTCATACAAAGTTTGAAAAAACAGCAATTTGAGATCGACAATAGAATGTTCACAATCCTCAAAAGGGTGAGCATTCCTCTCCCTCCAAAGGCACCACATTACACAATGCGGGATCATCCACCAAACAACCAAATTCCGAGAATCCCCAACCCGGATCTGCCAACCAGACCAAAACTGCAGCACCTGACACGGCATCACCCAACACATCCCAAATAAACCAAACATCATAGACCACAACTCCCAGGCAAGAGAGGAATGCAACAAAAGATGATCAACACTTTCACCACTAGCTTTGCACAAACAACACCAGTCTACAATGATAAGATGACACTTCCTCAGGTTGTCAATAGTCAAAAGTTTGCCCAAGGCCGCTGTCCAAGAAAAGAAAGCTATCCTTGGTGGAACTTTTGCCTTCCAAATAATCTTCCAGGGAAAGAGATCATAAGTAGAGGGACAAATGCGACTGTAAAAATCCTTGACCGTGAACCCCTTAGTCTCTCTACCCCTCCAGCACAACCGGTCCCCTCCAGTCCCCTCTAGATTACAAGAGTAGAGTAAATCCATAAAATTAGTCAAAGACTCTAACTCCCAATCTTTCACATTCCTAACAAAAGGGAAATCCCAATGGAGAAGGCCATTAGGGAAGGACATCAAATCCGCCACCGAAGCATCTGTATCCCGAGAAAGAACAAACAATTCAGGGAAGGCACTTTGCAAAGCCATCTCCCCGCACCAACAATCATGCCAAAACTTCACTCTCTGGCCATCCCCCACCAAAAAAGAACAATGGGAGTAGAAGGAATCCCAACCTTGTCTGATAAACTTCCAAACACTCACACCATGAGGACCCTTGCCTGATTTCGAACACCAACCACCCCATAAACTCCCATACTTCGCCTCCACCACCGACCGCCACAAGGCCTCCCATTCCAAACCATAACGCCACAACCATTTTCCTAAAAGGGCTTTATTAAAGCACCTGATATCCCGAACAGCTAGGCCACCAAACCTAAGAGGAACACAAATCTGGGACCAATTCACCAAATGAAATTTGGGCTTCTCATCCATCCCACACCAAAGAAAATCACGTTGGAGCTTCTCTAAACGATTAGCCACCCTTGCTGGAATAGGGAACAGAGAAAGGAAGTAAGTGGGTATACTTGAGAGAGTACTCTTGATGAGAGTAAGCTTACCACCCTTTGATAAATAAAGCTGCTTCCAACTAGCTAATCGCTTCTCCACCCTTTCCAAAACCGGATTCCAGATAGCTGTCTCCTTAAATGTAGCACCCAATGGAAGACCCAAGTATTGCATAGGCAAACCTGATTGCTTACACCCCAGGATTTGCACAAGATCTCCTATATGCGGAACATCCCCAACAGGGACAATTTCAGATTTGCTGAAATTTATCTTCAACCCTGAAACCGCCTCAAACCAAGTAAAAACATACCTCAAGTTAGAAATATGCTCTGAATCCGCACCACAGAAGATCAAGGTATCATTTGCAAAGAGCAAATGAGAAACCATCAAAGGATTAGAAGCCACCGTGCCAACCGAAAAACCCGAGAATAGGCCTTCTCGAACAGCCCGATCTAACAAGCGGCTCAAGGCTTCCATCACAATAACAAAAAGGAGCGGAGATAGGGGATCCCCTTGCCTTAACCCTCTAGAACTCGGAAAAAACCCATTTGGGCACCCATTAATCAGAATGGAAAAACGAGCAGTGGAAATACAGGAGAGCATCCAATTCCTCCACCTCCCAGAAAAGCCACATCTCTGAAGCATATAAATAAGGAACTTCCAATTGACATGATCATATGCCTTTTCCACATCCAACTTACAGAGCACCCCTGGCTCCCCATGCTTCAAACGAGAATCCAGGCATTCACTCGCAATAAGCACAGAATCAAGAATCTGACGACCCTGAACAAAGGCATTTTGGGAAGTAGAAATAATTTTAGGAAGAACCACCTTCAACCGATTAGCTAACAGTTTAGCCAGAATTTTATAAATACCACCCACCAGACTAATAGGCCTAAAATCCTTAACCTCCACCGCGGCTATTTTTTTAGGAATAAGGGCCACAAAAGTAGCATTCAAACTCTTCTCAAAGGAATTCAACCCGTGGAAATAATGAAGAATTGCCATAATATCCGGATGGAGAATGTCCCAACAACTTTGAAAAAACCCCATAGAAAAGCCATCCGGGCCCGGGGCTTTGTCCCCATTAAAACCAGCCACTACACCAGCCACTTCCTCCTCACAAAAGGGACGTTCTAACCATGAAGCATCCTCGTCTGATATCATAGAAAAATCTAATCCATCAAGTAAAGGCCGCTCACCTTCCTCCTCCTCAAATAGGTGAGTGTAAAAATTTGTGATGCATTCAGAAATAGCTTCCGAATCCGAGGACAAAACACCATTAATGGAAAGAGAAGAAATAGAATTGTACCGTCTATGAGAGTTGGCTAATCGGTAAAAGAATTTGGTATTCTTATCCCCTTCCCGAAGCCAAAGAGCCCTAGATTTTTGGTGCCAACTAATCTCCTTAAGCAAGCTGGTACGTTCCAAATCCATTACAATCTGAGCCTTCTTCTGAGATTCCTCCCCCGAGAGCTGTCTTAAATCAGCCACAGCGTCCAGCTCTTCAAGCTCGGACATTAATTTGTTTTTTTTCACTCCCACATTCCCAAAAACCTCCTCATTCCATTTTCTCAGATCGACCTTTAGGGCTTTAAGCTTGCAAGCCATAATATAACTCGGAGTACCATAAAAGATATAAGAGTTCCACCACTCCTTAACCCTCTCCTTAAACCCATCTGCTTGAAGCCACATGTTCTCAAAACGAAATGGTCTCCGACCTCGAGAGAAATCCCCACATTCTAACAAAATAGGGAAGTGATCCGAAAGAATTCTGAGAAGTCTCTTTTGCTGGATTTTTGGAAATAAACCATCCCACTCATCCGAGTATAAGAATCTATCAATTCTTGACATAGCTGCATTCGCCCTATTATTCGACCAAGTGAAAAGACCCCCTTCCAGTTGAGTATCTCGCAACCCACAAGACGAGATAAAATCAGAAAACCCATACATAGCTGGAGTGAAATGAGTCATACCCAGCCTCTCCGAAGGGAATCTAACCACATTGAAGTCTCCACCAACAACCCACGGGACACCCCACCAGCTAGCAACACCTGCCAATTCCTCCCACATAATATCTCTCTCCCTATTAATGTTTGGACCATAAACACCAGAGAAAGCCCAATCTGTCTGATCTAACACATTGTGAAACTTGCAAGAAATAGCATATTGGGCTATTGGCCCACCGCAGAATCCATCTTCTCCACCACTCTACGAATCCCACATCATCAAAATTCCCCCAGAAGCACCTTCAGAACCAAGGTACAACCAATCCATACGATGAATACCCCATAAACTCCGAATTACTCTTCTGTCAATGAAATCCAGTTTTGTTTCCTGCAGACAAACAATATCAGCATTCCACAATTTTAACATATGACGTACCTGGAGCCTTTTATCCCTCACATTCAAACCTCGGACATTCCATGAAATAATTTTCAAATTCATTGGGACAAAGCTAGACCCCTTTCCCTACTATTGCCTCTAGACATAGCCGAGTCCGAATCATAATTAATTGAGCAAGTTAATCTTTTCAACTCCCTGCTGCCCTTCCTCACATCCTTCAAATTGTTCACTCTCCCTGCCTCATGGGTTAGTTGAGGTCTATTTCCGTCAATTTCCATAAGTAAACGATTGATTCGCTCCTCATTCCCATTATAAGAAGCTCCCAGGACTTTGCCAATACGTTTCGACTTACCCAGCACCCAATTAGAAGGACTAACCACAACCTCAGGAGCCTGATCCAAGCATAACCCCTTCTCCTCTGGCTCTGAGATAGCCAAAGGCTCCACATCCAGAGTATCAGTATCATCAGCCCAACACATCAGCTCACTGCCCACCCCGACCACTTCTGGGTCTTCCCAAACCAACGAGATACTGTCTTCATCTTCCTCCTCCTCATCGGAGCACTCAGAAACACCCAAAGAAGACAAATCATCAGCTGTTGAACCCACGCCAGCACACACCTCGGAAGTGACGAACTGCCCCGCAAGAGGCAACTCAGTGGTCACCGGAACCATTGCCGCTGGCTGACGGAGAAGTGAGAGAGGGATAGAGACCCTTCTGCCATCCCTAAGCTCTAACACCCATTCCGAGGAAGAGCCCCATGTACGGTCGACCTCGGTATGCCTAGAGACAGGTGCAAGCACGTGCGAAACGATCGTCCCAACCGATGAAGGCCCCGATCCACCTGCAATCGTTGGATCTCTCGAATCATCCTGAGGAACAGCCACGATCGTCCCATCAGATAGAGACCCCGTTCCACCGCCAACTGTTAGACTCCGAGATTCGACTTGAGGAACGACCTCGGTTTGCGCCGCAGGCGGTGGTACGGGATCCTCACTCCGATTCGCACAAGAGCCGGAGCTCTCGCCAACCTGAAACACCGAGAAGCGATTTGAAACTTGAATGGTAAGAGCTCGGGTCAAGACCACATCCTTGCTCGAAACCGACCCGGAAGCAGAAGAAAGAGTATTGGGCTTAGACCCAATGGGTTTCCATATTTGTTTAACGGGTAACGGGCCTTGTTTAGGAACTTTAGGATCTGGTTTTGGATTAGGAGCAGATTGAGGGCCTAGATGAGGCCCACTCGGTTTACTCATATCCTGATGAGGCCCACTCGGTTTGCTAATATCCTTATTAGCATTATCAGCCAACCCAGCCCACGTAGCATGCCAACTGCCATCCACGCCACACGTAAGTTTGACTTGCAAATTCAAAACCACTTCCTTCTGCATATTAATCACTTCCGAAATTTGCTCAACTCCAGAATTAATAGGCAATATTTTTGGGATCTCCCTTCCTTGAATAACGGCAGCTTTGAATGTGAGAGATTCGTTCCTAATATTGCCTACCACCGTGGGCTTACTTGCAGGTTGCCGCCGGTGATTATCACCATGAATCTCAGCAGCCATCGGATTCAATAAACCTTGAAGTTCCATGCTAACCCCACGCCAACCCCATGAGTCTCTACCTTCAGGTATGATCACACCACCTTGTCCCTTGGAATCCCCCAACACCGTTACTGTAACAAAGCTGCCCCTGTTATTTTTTTGCTTTTGAACCACATATACCTTGTTACCTTCCCGGAATGAACGAAACACATTTTGCTCATTGGATAATTTTGCAACCTCCAAGAGTGAATCGCGAAACCAGAATGCTACCGCAAAACCCATCGAAACTGTGCTCGTATATTTTCTCCCACGTTCAATAATACTAACCTCAATTGCATTCTTAACTAACTCAAAAGCTTTTGATTCCACATGAAAGAATCGTTTAATTCCCATGGCTAATCGTAATGTTGAAAAACTACCACCGTTTAATCTTAGCGAACCTCCTACCAATATCGTTTCCGGCAGTGGAAGTTCGATTAAAGGGCTGGTGGCCCGCCTACGTGAGGGGTGTGCTTTTCGTTTCTCTAGCGTTAGACAGGCTCATAGAGAGTAAAACTTGTTTCTATATCAAATTCTATTGTGCATTTTTTCAATACAAAATCTTGATTGTGTACTATTACATATTAACTCAAAAGTATATTTGTTGCTCACATTTACAACCGAAAAAATATATATATATATAACAATTGGGCCAGTACAAGAATGGAAATGGAGGTACATATCCTGTAGCAAAGGCAATATTTGCATCAGTCAGCAACAACCAAAGGAACCTGATGTTAGCAGTCTCCCATGTCAAAGATATGCAAACAGGTTCTGTGATCACTCAAATCAACATGAAGCTTTGCATCTTTCACATGATCCTATAAAATGGATTGTCGACGAGCTGTGTCAGATGGCAGCAAGGTAAAGTATTAAGTTCCCAGCTTCCTTTATGGAATTTCTTGCTCTATGATTCAGCTTCTGAAAAGATTTTGACCCACATAGCATACATACACTCAGAAACTAAAGTTAAGCGGGACATGTTCGACCTCACGTCTAACCAGCGTCAGGTCAAACGAGCCCATGTTGGCTGTACAGGGGCACAGAAAGCGCTGAGTTCAAGGCCGCATGAAGCAGATACTGAACCATGTTTCTATCTTCTCAATGCCCAGGACATCTTCCAAATATATACAGGGGTGGTGCAGCAGTTCTCAACAAGGATTTTAATAGAACACCCTTTCCTAACCACGCTCATGGATAGAAACAAAGAGAACACTGCCAGAGATAGCTAACATCCACTGAGGCATGAGATCTCCATAGCCTATGATGAAGAGAAATCCCTGCATCAGATCAGTTGAAGAAGTAGGGTGATTCTAACACATCCCTTAAATCAAAGTCTCCACGTTCAGGTAAGGGAGGGAAAGGCAATGTAGGGAAGGACCGCTGGAAGCTTTCCAGTAACTGTATGCAAAACAATGGGTTAGAACAAAATAAACTTTTCTTAGTTTCAATATTAAGTTCAAGAGAAAATAAATAAATAAATGAACTACTGTGTTTTCCTTAAAATCAGCAGCTTCTGCATATATCTTAATACCATCTATTGCTAAATTTGTACAAACATGATGATAATTTAAAGAATTGATGAGTGAGCTCCTGATAATTTAAAGAATTGATGAGTGAGCTCCTGACACCCGCGGAGTCCGCTGCCCACAAACCCAGTTCTAACAAAAGATTCACAAAGCAAGGATGGTTTTAAGAAACCCCATAATTGTTATTTTGCATCAAACCTCACCTTAACAAAATAAATTTTTTATTTATGTATTCCCTCCAACAAAAGTAACCACATTGTATTAAAGGTGATACTAACCAAATTGGAAAGAATTCGCTTTTAGTCTTGATATTTTGGGGGTGTTTTCATTTTGGTCCCTATCTTTTATTTCATTTTAGTCCTTACCCTCTTTTTTTTTTTTTTTTTTTTTAAATCTTCTCATTAACTGTAACATGTGTCCAAGAAACCAAGGACCAAAATGAAACATTGTAAAACAGAGGGACCAAAGTGAAAACACCCCCAAAATATAATAACTATAAGAAATTTTTTTTCCCAACAAATTTAAAAAGCAGATAGATAAAATTTGTGCTGATATTTGCAGAAGTGAAAAGAAAACTCAATGCATGTAAGTGAAGAGACTCTACATTCTCCAATATTGGTGTCTCATAGAGTTCAACGAACTTTTCTCTAAGTATCCTGCTCAAGTCATCCACATCACATGCATGTGTCCAGTATGAATCATGAACTCCTGTAATCATATACCAGTGGCATAGTCAGTAGAAGTTAAGAACAAGGCAGGAATTCAAGGAGACCAGAAAAACCTGCAAAGTTCAAGCCCGCCTTTTTGCAGGAAATTGCAGTCATCATCATATGAGAACCGTCAAGGGAGTGAACAAAGTTCGGTGGGAATGCTGTCCTCTGCCGCTTGACCATGACCTATAATAGTAAAAGAACAATCAAGTTCAATTGAGGTTCACAAAAAGAACAAGAATGGCATTGATCTCCTTTTTCTTTTTCTTTTTTTCCAGTTTCGTTTAGCGCCATGAAGAAGTTGGCCCAAGATTTGCATCTTTGTGTTCCACTAAGGATATGGGAACACACAACCTACATCCATACATTTTCATTGAATCCATCATTTGCTCCAATCCATTTCTGGTTTCCAAATTCAGGATCAAAAGAGAAGATAAGGATTGCTAGAAAGGGCAGAGCCAGGAAATTTTTCTTGCAGATGACAAATGGGAGGGGAAAGAGAAAATAGGAGGATGGTTGTCGGTGTGGTAGCAATATATATGCATTTAGTTCTTGGGATCACTTTGATAATTTCAATATAAACACTAAGGATAAGGGAACACACAACCTACATCCATACATTTTCATTGAATCCATCATTTGCTCCAATCCATTTCTGGTTTCCAAATTCAGGATCAAAAGAGATGATAAGGATTGCTAGAAAGGGCAGAGCCAGGAAATTTTTCTTGCAGATGACAAATGGGAGGGGAAAGAGAAAATAGGAGGGTGGTTGTTGGTGTGGTAGCAATATATATGCATTTAGATCTTGGGATCACTTCGATAATTTCAATATAAAACTTGGGTGCATATATCAAAATAATGAATTTTAGCATCATTCAGATAAGAGATAAAAGTGGCTCTTTAGGCACACAGTGGGGCAGGATTGTAGGAAGGTGGGGGACAGAGACATGGTACAACATAAAATAGGCATTCCAGACATGAAATGGCATAAGATGACATGATCCTAGGACATACATTCTGGTTAATAAAAAAAATGCAAGCCATTCTTCAATTTACATGTCAATGTACAATGCACATGTGTATCTGGAAAGTAACACTAAATGGCATCCAAGACAACTAAAGCAGAACCCCAACAGAATAAGTACAGCTACCTTGTCTGTTTCTCGCTGTAGTGTTAAAACCTGAAGAGAAGTTTTTACCTGAAATGAATTTCACAAAAAGAAACTTAATGACTTGAAATACTGCTTTGGACTTTATAAATGTGATAAGAGGAGTGACACTTATGTTCCCATAAATTTTGGAACACTCACAAGATGCCTCCCCAATTTGCGGTAAGGTTGCACAACAGGAAGTCCAAGTGGAGTTGTCCACCGCACTGGCTGGTTTTCAGATGCAATTATCTGTTCACATTAAAACTTTGAAGTCATGTATTGTAAAATGACTACAGAAAAAATAAATAAATAAATAAATAAAATAAACAAGAACAGTAAACACATTTAAGCAAACCAAAAGAAAAGGGCTACAGGACACACTTTTGCGCATTCACCAAGCCAGCTCATGATACTGCGTGCAGCTTCAAACATCTGCCCCAAGGCAGTTAGGGTGATCTACACAGGGAAGAGAACTGTTATTAAAGTCAAAATCATTGAATACACACACGTCTAATGCATGGAGCAAGCATTCCTCAGATTTTAGTGAAGAAAAGTGAGGCTAAAGTAGTACCAATCCTCTTTCCTCCATCTTCCTTCCTTACCTTTGCAGCATAACAAGAAGCACCAAAGAGCTCTACATCATCTGCAATGACACTGCGTTCCTTCAACCTCCTCTTGATCTGATCCCTAGCACCAATGTAAGTGACACCATAGACAGATGTCATCACTGTTTGCTTCACCAATTTTCTGTCCACCTAGACAATATCCAGCCATCAGGTCAATTATCAGTTACAAGAGACAGGAGGTCACGTGGGCAAAATTGCAATCTATACTAATCACATCGCATAAAACCTGCATTACATCTTCAAAATGATTCATGGTGAAAAATAATTCAAGGTTTTGATAGTCATAATTTGCCAAGTTTATCTTAGTAACATTTGCAACACATGACATTGTTCAAATCAAGACATAAAAAGTAGGCAAAGAACCTGATTAATTAATGTTCTTGCATGCAATGCATCTGGAAAAATTTTAGGATCTTTCTGTGCATCCATCTGCATGATTTCTAGTACTCTGCATGGCAAATAGACATCATCAACAAATTGTTTTTCTCAGACAAGTGCCTTTGAAAGAGAATGATGGCCACTGCAGTTAGAAATACTCCACGAAAATTAACAAAAATTGATGCAGTCTCTTTGTGGAAAACAACATACAATTGTTCTTAAAATCATATTAGTCCAATTCTGTTTGTTTGTAATGTCAAATTTATTTAGCAGAAATAAATTAAAAGTAACTTTAAGCCTTTCACCAGACATTTGCTTTGTATAGACAACATCAAATCCTCAGGTAGATGGCCTTCTTGGTTCTTTAGGACCGCTAATCAATACTGGACTTTGCTTACCACCAACTACCCCAGGCAAAAATTTACAGTGGGCTCCTCATCTTTCTAAAATTGGCAGAATAATTCATAACGGGTTGACATTAGGCTGAGCTATAGATAAATTAATCACAAAGTTTGAGGATTAAATTTTGACCCAAAGAAATGACCGAAATAGTTAACATTTGTCTGAAATTGAAGCAAAATATCTTTGGACCTCTTGATTATAAATAAATTATATCCTTTTAATATATCTGTTTAAAAATAATTTCTTAGTTATCACTTATCTAAATTTATGTGGTTGTTTACAAAAGTATAATTTCTGTCAGACAACCAGAAAACTGGATATGTGGAATGTTATGAGTGGTATTTACTTTTTAAGGGTATATTGGTAATAATGTACTCAAGTCTTTAGTATAAATACTAATAATGTGTATTAATATAAATCAATTAACCCTAAACACACTTCCCAAAACATGGTATCAGAGCCCATGGTGGTGTGTGGCAGGGGGACAAGGTATTATCAAAGTCTCTTTCGCAGTTGGAATTGGGAAGGATCTTTCGCAGCTAGAGCAGGGACAAGGTGCATGTACTTGGAACCTTCACAAGTGTACATCGCACAAGGTAAGCCCATACAGACGATCTTGGAAAAAGGCCCGACAAAAGAGTATTGTCAATGGTACTAGATCAAAGAAGAGTGACGCAGTGTGAGGTTCACATGGACATAGACGTATGGGGTTTTAGACAAGGAAGAGCTAGTAAGACTTATCCGTGCAATGACTCACACGTAAGGGGAGATTATTGGATATACATGTATGAGTGAAAGTCTCGTATAAAGAAAAAGTAAAGATGTTGAGGAATTAATATAACATAACTGAGCCCAAAACCCTGCCATCCCACCTCCATCGACCTCGCTTTGTCCACCACACTGTCGCTCTTAGGCACCGCTGCGCAAAGCAATGGTGTATTCTTCGTCCTTAGTCGCCATTTTCCACCTAGTTGTGTCCTCTCGCCATTTTGAGCTATATGGTCCACCTCTGTTTTATTCAGTGGACAAAGTGAAACATTTCTGTTCATTGGACGCTATCTGAGATATTGAAGCATCTCTGTATGTCCTCTTTTATTATTTCTCTTATATTATCTCCTCTTTTTTTATTTCTCACATTTGAAAGATGATTATCAATTTGGCTACCAAACAGGTGTAACAACTTCAAAGTAATTTATCATTGTAGTTTGACAAACACTCTAAATGGTAAAATTCTTTTCAGTTAAAGCTCATTATCGCGAAAGCTCTACTTCCTACAGCAATGCCAAATGGACCCGATCTATTATGTAAATTTCTTTCTTAAGCCAAAAGTTACTTCCTATTTTTAGGTTGTGTTGTATTGCTTCAAACTTTTCAAGGATTGAATTAATACATTTAAATCGTATATATAAAATCAATGCTACCTGATGGATACCAATTGCCTTAGTAAAGAACAGCTTACCTAGCAGCTATTCCTGAGTAAACATCTGCAGGCTTCTCACCTGCAACTAAATTGACGGAAGCTGCTCCCAACTGAATGAAAAAAATATTATTTATTAATGATAAATACTGCAAAAGCATCTGAAAACAAAGCATAGTTATTTGTTATTAAAAAAAAAAAGATAAGAGAGAGAGAGAGAGAGAGAAAGGGGAGGAGAGGAGAGAGTGAGAGTTTTCACTAAATTATTGTGGCAACTGATTTCGGTGTCAACAACTGGCATCAGAATAGTGCATTTGGTAAAGGGAAAATTAAATGAATACATGAGAATAAGTTCCTACTAAATAATTGGTTAACAAGTATTGTTCATCATATTCAGCAGCATGTTTTGCCAAATTTATTTGACAAGTTACCACAAGAAGTAATTCAAGTTTTATTTTCTTCTTTACTGTAATGTTCCCACAATCTCAAGTCATATTGCTTGATGTCTTACAATACGCAAGCCAACATGAAATGACAATTAACAAAATGTGTTAAATCTTGACATTGCAGAACTATCACTTCAAAACATGGAATTTCTAGAAGGAAGAAGCAATCAAACAAATGTAATTTAGGCTATTGATATTAAGCAATAAAATTTGGGAGGCCTTTGGGGATTTGGGAGTTCAAAAGCACTATATTTTAAATGCAATTTAGGCTATTGATATTAAGGAAGAAGAACATGGGCTGTCATCATTTTAAGAGCATCCAAAGAAAAGATTTATGAATAGAATTTCAGAACATTGCTAAGATGGAGGAAACTAGCTGGAAGCAAAAGTCTACAGCTTTGCGGTTGAAAGAGGGAGATAACAACACAAAATTCTTTCATAGGCTTGCCAATTCACATAGGAGATCAAATCTTCTTGTCAATATCATTATCAATGCTGTTTGTACAAAAGAATCTGTAACAGTACATTAGAATGCACCACATACCGAAATATTTTGTTCCAATAGACAAACCAAAACAATCACCGAAACAAATTTCAAAACTTTGGTTGATGGTGGAGTTAAATGGAGATATTAAATTGGAATTTATATTTCCACAGTGAGATTTTCTACTTTGGTGAATGGATGTACCTCTGGATTGTTCAGAAACTCACAAGGGTTTCATCGAGGGGATCCTTTATACTTGTTGTTGCTTGTATTGGTCATTGAAGCTTTTAGCCATATGATTAACATGGCTGCTAAGGGAGTATTTGTTCGTGTTTCATGTAGGAAGAGTGGAAAATAAAGGGTTGCTTATTTCTTATCTCTAGTTCATGGATGACACGCTTTTTTTTTTTTTCTTTTTGTGTGTGTGGGGTAAGTCCAAAGAAGCCTATGTTACTTGCATTTTTCTGGCCTCAAGATCAATATGGGTAAGAGTGAGATTGTTCCTATTGGATATGTTCAAGAGGTGAATAATCTAGCTTACCTTTTGGGTTGCAAGGTGGCAGCTCTTCCTATGACTTACGAGTTTGCCGCTTGGGTCGCCATATAAGGCTAGGTCAGTGTGATTGTGAAATGAATGGAAAGAAGGTTAGTGGGAAGGAAGAAGCTGCAGCTATCGAAGGAGGAAGCGTCATTTTGATTAAAACTACCCTTTCTAGTTTACCAACCTACCCCATGTCACTCTTTCCTATGCCAATTAGCATTGCTAAACTGACACATCATTACTCCAGAGGGACTATCATTCACTTTAAGTCTTTGAAGGACTAAAAGCAATCGCTGTAAGTTTTTTAAGTACTGAAAGCAATCACTTTAAACTTCAGGGATTAAAATGGCTCATGACCTAAAGTTTAGGTACTAACAATGTATTTTGACCTCTTGTAAATTGGGACATGGTATGTTCCCATATTAAATTGGGGTTTAAGTATTTGGAAGCTTGGTAATTCAATCAAAAAAAGTCTCTTTTGGAGGGAGGAGGGTTGTGGGGGCTACGTATGGAGAGATGGGGGGGGGGGGGGGGGGGGGTCAATGGTGTTCAATTTAGGTTAAGGGTGCTCATGGGTTACTTGTGTGGAAACATTTCATGGGTTGGTGGGAGATATTTCTAAAGCATATATGATATTTTGCTAGGGATGAGAGTCGGATTATATTTTGGCATGATATCTAGGGCAATGATAAGCCTTTGAAGTCTTTAGTCCCCAATATATTTAACATTGCAGTATTAGTAAAAGCACGGGGCGCACTTAAGCGCAAAGGCCTCCTAGAGCCTAGACGCAAAGCACAAGCGCTAGTGTTGGTAAAAGTGCAAGGTGCACTTAAGCTTTAAGGCCTGCTGGAGCCTAGGCTCAAAGCGCAAGCGCGCGCCTGTTTGAAGTGAAGCACACATTTTTAAAAAGTAATGTAATAAATTTGAAAATATTTATTAATGGGTAATACAACAATCAATTGGTTGAATAATCATATAAATGGAAATATAGCATTTTCTGTAATTCTTTTGTGCTTTACAAAATATCTGAATAAAACTAGCATAAGTGCATAGTTAATTATATGTTCAACATCAACTACTAAAATAACTTTCTTCTTTGAAGAAAAGGGAGTAAAATGGAAGAAAAAAAAAAGGGTTTTAGAAAGGCTGAAGGAGTTTCAGCAAGGACAAATTACAAAGAAAAAAGGAAGGGGATTTAATGGGTTTTGGTACCAAGCCGAAGATAACCAAAAAAGAGATGAAAAAAGTAACAGGACAACTAAAAGAAGAAAGAAAGGGTTGGTTGTTTCCTAGGAAAAAGAAAGGGAGGTGTTCATGGGTTATGCGATAAATCACAGGAAAAAATCCAAAAAAATAAAATGAAAGAGAAGGGGTAAAGAAAAGAAAAGAAGGGAGGTGTTCATGTCCGAGATGTCAAAAAAAGAGAAGAAGAATAAAAAGAGAAATGTGTTGTGTGTTGTGGAGTCACTGTGGTTCCAAATGGGATGTTCCAGTCTTCCAGGATTTGTAATGGAGGGGTGTGCTTAAGTGTATAGTAGCATACCATAAAATTGATTTTTATATACCAAATTGACTGTTTATATCAATATTATTAATATCAGATGGCTACAATTCAGATTAGGGGCTTTTAAAAAAAAAAAAAATGCTTTGGGCTTATTGAAAAAGAGTGCCTTGCTTTTGAGGCAAAAAGTGCAAGGCCTATGGGGCTTCGCGTTTTGGGCTTAAGCGCGCTTTTACCAACACAAGCAAGCAAGCGCCTAATTGAAGTGAAGCGCAATGTAATAAATATTTATGTAAAATGTTTATTAATCTATATGTTCAACAGCAACTACTAAAGTAACTACGTAAATTAAATCGAACATTGAAACTTTCTTCTTTGAAGAAAAGGGAATAAAAAAGGAAAAAGAGAGAGGAGGCTTTAGAAAGGCTGAAAATATTACAAAGAAGAAAAAAAGGGGGGTGGGGGAAGGAGAGTATATGGGTTTTGGTACCAAGCTGAAAATCCAAGGAAAAAAAAAAAAAGTGGGGAGCTGTTTGTGAGTTATGGGGTAAAATCACCCCAACACCCCCCCCCCCAAAAAAAAAAGAGAGAGAGAGAGAGAGAGAGAGAGAAGAGAGAGAGAAAGCAATAAAAACCACCCACACAGTCATAAAATTGATTTTTATATACCAAATCAACAGTTTAAATCAATATTATTAAGATCAAATGGCTACAATTCACATTTGGGATTTTACAAAAAAAAAAAGCGCAATTGGGCGGGGGGGAGAATTATATGTTTTTGTTACCAATGGAAAAAAAAAAAAAAAAAAAAAAAAGGTTTTTGGTTTTGATGTTTGGTTCACCCCCCCAACCCCCCCCCCCCAAAAAAAAAAGAGAGAGAGAGAGAGAGAGAGAAAAGAAGAAGAAAGCAATAAAAACCACCCACACAGTCATAAAATTGATTTTTATATACCAAATCAACAGTTTAAATCAATATTATTAAGATCAAATGGCTACAATTCACATTTGGGATACAAAAAAAGCTCAAAAAAGCGTGCTTTGGCTTATTGAAAAAGCGCGCCTAAACAATTCACATTTGGGATACAAAAAAGCTCAAAAGAGCGCGCTTTGGGCTTATTGAAAAAGCGTGCCTTAGGCCTGCTTCTTTGAATGCGCCTCGCTTTAGAGGCGAAAAGCGCAAGGACTTTGGTGCTTTGCACTTAAGCACACTTTTACCAATGTTTTCTAATGTTTTACATGATCAGGAGTTAGAATCTGTTGAGAAATTCTTTTAAAAGAGATTCAAATCACTAGGAGAGGTATGGATAGAATGGGTTGTTATTTATCTGAGGGGAAATTTGATGTGAGATCATACTATAGGGTGTTATGAAGGGAAACTGGATAAGATTTTCATTGGAAATCGATATGGAAGACAAATACACCAGGAAAGCTAGCTTTCTTGTTTGGACATCAACTCTAGTAGAATATTGACAGTGGAGAACCTTCATAGCCGCACCATAACTGCTAGGGAAACAATTAATCATCTTTTTCTATGTTGTGATATAGTAGGGAGCCAAGGAGCTTTTAACATGTTGGGGAAGAGACACTAGGAGACGACATAATTCCAATGTGTGGAATGCTATTCCGATGTAAAGTATAAGGAAGGAACAAAATTCAAAGACATTCCGAGGACTTGAAACCTCGATGCTTAATTGAGACTTCTATTTTTTCAATCTTTTTAATTTTCTTTTATATATATATAGATAAAAGAAAATAAAAAAGAGTCTCAATTAATTTTATATATATATATATACCCTTTTTTAATAAAATTTTATACTTACAAAAAATATTCTCATACATCTGGCACTTTGTTTCTTATGCATGGAAACTCATATAAGCAGAAGTGACGTCTTAATACCTACTGAAAATAAAAAAGATCGAAAAAATAGAAGTCTCAATTAATTAATTATATATATATATATATACTCCCATTTTTAATAAAATTTTACACTTACAAAAAATATTCTCATACATCTGGCACTTTGTTTCTTATGCATGGAAACTCATATAAGCAGAAGTGACGTCTTAATACCTACTGCTAAATTAAATGAGAAATGAAAAACAAAATCATTACCTTGTCTCTTCCAAGAGCAGCATAGTGTTGTAAACCATTGCAAGAGCCATCCTAGAGAATATCATAAAAGGGTAAAAAATATATCATTATAAGTTATAAATTATGAAGAAAACATGACATACCAGACCAAACCAAAGCTTAGCAGTACTTGAAGAACTTATACAGCAAGCAGATGATGGTATCACATGACATAAGAAACATGAAATGCAATTAAGTCCATAGTTCCACCCACATCTATGCAACATGCAATGATATGTTAAAGAGCCTACAATACATGACAAGCCAGTAAAAAACCTAATGAAGAAACCCCACTTAAATTTATCCTTTAATTTGTCTCTACAAAAGACTTGAGAAAGGAGATAACCATTTTTTTGTTGGTTAGCTACATATGCACCAAGTGGGTCCTAAACGCACAACTTCTCCCTCCAACTTTCTCTTACAAGGGGAGGAAATGACATTTGAGCTAAAGCTCATGGGCACATGCAAACACAAATCATGGAGTTTATGTATAAGTACATAGAAATTGTTTTCTATGCCTCTTGTAGCTCCCTTACACAGCTCTAATCCTCTTCTTTCCCTTTTTGCTTCCATTATCCAATTTTCCTAATCAATTTCTTTCTTTAAAATCTAGCATATGAATATAACTTATTCTAAGGTCATTTACATATTTCCTTTCAAAAGATGTCCAAAACCATATGAATTACTATTCAGAGCTAATAATGATGCAGTCATAGAAGAAAGTCAAGTTTCTGTACTTATCAAAAAATTTTGCCAACTTAAAGTTTTGCTTATGTGGAACTCAAGTACAACATCCGATTGAGACGAGTCTTAAGTATTTTGATGGTCAAATCATTAGGAGTACAACAACAACCAAGACTTAGTCCCGAATGTTTTTGGGTCGGTTAAGGATCCTCAACAAACTAGTCACATGTATTATTTTCCGCTATTCTATTCTATCCGAAATCATACTCTATGTTACTTCCTCAATTGACATTTTACTTCTATTAATGTTATTTTTGTTCTTTCTCTTCCTTTTTTCATTCTCTCAACTTGAATTAACTCACTCTTTTTTGCCAGTGCTTTAATCGTTCTTCTCTAAGCATGACCATCTCAAACAACTCTCCCTTATCTTTTTATCAATATGGGCCACCCCTATCTTTAAGCGAATTTCCTCATTTTGAATCCAGTCTTTCCTTGTATTTCCACTTATCCATCTAAAAATTCTCATTTCAGCTACACTCATTTTATGAATCGTTTGCTTCTTGATAGTCCAACATTCAGTACCATAGAGCATAGCTGGTCTTATGGCAATCTCATAAAATTTTCCCTTCAACTTAAAGTATTCTACAATGACATAATACTCTTGATGTGCTTCTCTACTTCATCTACCCTACTCTTATCCTATAATTCACATCCTTTTCGATCTCTCCATCTTTATGAATTATAGATCCAAGATATCGAAAGCTCTAGCTCTTTGGTATCTCTTGACCATCAAGTCTTACAGCCCTTTTATCTCTATTTCTACTTTTAATAAACTTATATTCCATGTACTCTATTTTAGTCTTACTTAATCGAAAGCCTTAAATGTCTTGCCTAATTTCTAACTTGAAATTAACTTCAAGTCTAGTTTCAGCCATTTAAACTATATCGGCAAAAAACATACACCAAGGGACTTCCTCTTGAATTAATTTAGTGAGCTTATCCATCACTAGTGCAAAGAGATATGGACTTTAATGCTAAGCCTTGATGCAAACCTATAGTGATAGGAAACTCACTAATGTTGCCTCCACTTATTCTATCCTTAATCAACTTAATAAACTTTAGCGAAACTCCTTTCTTTTTCAAAACCCACCACTTAACCTCTCTAGGACCTTATCATATGCTTTCTTTATTTCAATAAAAACCATATAAAGATTTTTACAGGCCTATCTATATTTTTCCATTACACATCTAGGTAAGGAAATAGCTTCCAAGGTAGATTTCCCTGACATAAAACCAAATTAATTTTGCGTTGTTTCATGTCTTAACCTATGTTCAATCACTCTCTCCCAAAGTATCATGGCGTGACTCATAAGTTTAATTGCATAATAATTTGTACAAGTCTAAATATCTCCCTTGTTCTTGTAAATAGGTATTAGAGTGTTTCTCCTCCACTTAGTAGGCATTTTGTTTACAACTTAGATCTTATTGAAAATGTTTGTCAACAAGCATACACCACATCACCCAAGCACTTTCAAACTTCAATGCGTATTTCATCCGGTCCCATGGCTTTTCCCATTTTCATCCTCCTCAATGCATCATTTACCTCGGTCATCCTAATTCTTGGAACAAACCTACGATTTCTATAATTAAAATATATTTTAATTTGAGTCATTGATTAATGGAGTTCTTAGCATTTTTATATGTAGGGGAAGCTGTGAAACTTCATAAAATTTCTACACATAACTTTAATTTTAGGGTTAATTTCTTAATCATGTTTGAATTAGATATAGTATTAGGAGACTTTTATTGAGTTATACTTGGAATTTTTTAGTAGCCAAATTGCCAAGAGCCTTGTAGCTCAGTGGCATTTTTTGGTCTCTTTTATGAGGAGAACTAGGGTCCGAATCTCCTTCCCTACTTTTTGTAACAATTGAGTTTGAGAGTCCTAACCCTAGCAGGTTAAGCGTCAATGAATGTCATAAATATGCTTCTTTTTTTCAAAAATTGATGGGTGAGGTATTCACTCGTCTTTCTTTTCTTGATTTCCTGGAGCTTTGTTCTTTAAGAACTCCCTGATTTTGTATTTAAGTATACTTCTGGTATACTGTTCCTTTTATACTTAATGGAATTTTTATTATTCATCAAAAAAAAGATTGAGTTCAGCATTGGGGCAAGATTGCCTAGCGCGTTCTCTCTTCTTCCTCTTCTTCACAGCACACTGGTACTGTTCCCAGATACTGTTTACTGAAGTCACTAGAGGCACACATAGACAGATTCCCTACATCTGTCCTATGTCAAATACACGTAGTACACCCCCACATCAACTTGTGAACCCAACCTTCAAGTCAAAAGAGCAAGATCTAGCAATATGCCACTAAGAGAGTACCTGATGTACAGGAATATGTGAAATAAAGGTCTCTGGGGACGAACTTCTCAAAGCCTCAGTGAGATTCATGCAAACAGCCAGGCACTGAAATGGATCTTCTGCATTCAACCACCAGCGCCTGCCTTCAAGTGGCCTGTCTGCAGAATCAAATATAGCATCCAAATGATTCTCAGTGAATGCCATTCGACCCTCAAGAGATAATTTGTCCACACCACCTGCATACAGATTTGCTAAGTGTATTTTCAGCCAACGTAAGCCTGACTTCCCAAGAGGGCGTCCCTCTGCAAATTCCAGAATACCCCGACATAGATCTGAACCAAGATGATTTAAATATGGGTGCATTGGGTAAGCGCGACCTCGAAAGTCAAGGTTGTGTGGGTAGAAAAAACCTTCTTCATCCTTCATTTTTCGTGCTACCTGCTCCCAGTAAAGAAAGGTTGGTATAAACCTAATAAAAAAAAATGATATGGTTACTATGTCACAGGAAGTGAAAAGGATCTTACAGCAAGTTTAAGTTCTATGTCACAACGCTGTGAATGTCTCTCCCTGTTCTCTTTCTTCACAGATTTGACTTTCCATTTCCATTTCTTAAGCTGAGCTTCGTCTTCAGTATCTGGCTCATCCGGTACAGGAACCTATAACACATAAAGTTAAACAAAAGCATTTCAATGAACCAAACTCACTTCATATGGAACTTGGCTTATTCAACAGTTTGTAGAGTGACATCAATCACTTGGAAGTTGGAAAACTGTTACACAATGCAAGTACATCATAACAAGAAGGATAGAAATATAAATAACATTAAGTAACTTACATCATTGCGGTCCACCAAATCAGCAAGACGGCCTCCACTAGCCCATATTCTATCTACAACACTAAGTACCCTCCTATTTACCTTCCATTTAGTATTCCCAAGAGTATCCAGAGCCTGGCCAGTAATTTACAAAAAACAATTATAGCAGCCTTGCTAAATGGAACAAAGTGGGGAAAATACAAAGCAGATAAATTTTACATATATGACAGCCAAACATAGTGCTGGTATCTATTCCTTATGGCCAGGTACAACAAAGAGTTCAGATTAAATGATATACAGCATCAAATAAAGTCACAAAGCAATGCAAATAATCTCAGACCTCAAAAACAGGTTCTAGTTGCTTCCTAGGGGCCCTCTTAACTGCTTCACGTTGTTGTCTGGCTCCATGAATGCGCATGACATAGGAAGGTAAGAACAAGTGCCCTCCTTTGTCATAACTGTAAAAGTACAAAAGAAAAGAAAAGAAAAAAAAAAAAAAAAAGAGTGAATAAAGGTGAAACTATTCGACCAGGAGGTAACCTAGCAGGCTGTTTTCACAATTATCTACCAGCATTTGAACCCCCTAAAAGATATCTTTATCTTTAAACCTGATTGATTAGCAGAATCATGCATGCAAGTGAGAGTTGGAATACCCTTTCTAGTGCATGGATGCACTAATGAAATTAGAGCTTCAACTATATTGAATTTTTACGTTTAGATAAACCAATCCTTGGGCAGAAGGGGGCATATGTGTGTGAATGATTACAAGAATCTTGCCTTTAGTGAATTTCTACATGTTCGACTAAGAGGAGCAAAAGAACCTTACTTCAAAACAACCAGAATGTATAAAAGTGCCTCTTACTCCAAAGCCTGCACTTATACCTTCTACATAATATTCTACTGGAAAACCACTGAAGTAACTTTCTTTTCCATGATAATTTAGAGAGCCTAACTAAAGGTGTTTGCATCTAGAGAAGAAACACTTCTTACTAGTCTATAAGTATATGCCTAAAAATATTTTGCAAGGTCCTAGATAATGTTACCTCTTTAACATGTTAAGCAATTCTAAGTCAGCATGAAAGCAAGGACCGCATGGTTTTTCTGTTAAATGGAGACAATTTAAAGTTTAATAGAAATTTTTTTCCATTCAAAATCACATATATTTAATCATTTTTAATAGTTCCATTATGATTGCTTAATTGGCTCATAAAAGTTCATTTAATGGAATAAAAATCAATGGATCCTTGAAAATTTGAAGGACACATGCAATATGTATCTTCTTTTTCAAAATTTATTGAACTAATTTCTTTTAAAAAAAAAAATAAATAACACCAACACCAACAACGAGATTTATGTGTTATCAATATCGTGATCCCTTCCTCTTCATAATAAAGCACTCTTAGTTCTTACCTATCTTCCTTATCACTTATTAAGGCAAAAGACCAAAACACCCTACTAGTTAAAAATTACAAAAACTAAATTTAAACTCAAACCAGCACGTGCATTTCTTCATACCATCTTTAACACCAGCATACATTACACCTGTTCCTAAGGTATAACCTTGGTACTCAGTGATTAGTATTTAGTATAAAAAATAAAGGAGTTCAATCAAGCCATCTCTGTATGAATTCCAAACTTTTTAGCCTAAGTTCTATGCAAAATGATGATAAATATAAAAAGAAGAAATGGCAGCACACTGGCAAAAAAAAGGTTCAACAAGCATACCCTTTCCAGTTGACTGGGGGCACCAGCATTGGCATATAAGGAATCACCATGTGCCTTGCCTGTTTGAGCAAATAAAAAAATTATTTATACATGAAGAAAAGAGAAAATCAAGTTTCGAGAAAACTTCAAGATATGTGTTCTTGGGTAGGAACACCCCCCCCCCCCCCCCCCCCCCTCCCAAAAAAAGAACAAACAAAAAGAAATTTCTAACCAATCAACTAACATTCTAGAAATTATCATGGGAAGTCCTCGTGTTGCACCCCATCCTTTATTTTAAAAAAAAAAAAAAACCTAAAATTCTAGCAATTAATTAATCCACGTAGACAATCTAGAAAATATCTACCAACTGTCCAAACCCTAAAAAAAAGTCCACCAAATGCCAACATGGAACTTTTCATTATCTTAAGAATAATGGTATCTATAAGTAAATTTTTATTAAATGATGAAAAAATGGTAGAATTTACTTACAGTTCTCTCAAGGCCTTTGAGAACTAGAGGGTCACATTCAATAACACCAAATCTTCTGCCGAATTTCCTGTTAAAAGAAAAAGCACAGAAGCACCATTTAAAGTGATCGAGGGAAAAATACAAGCGATTGATAACAAGAGATGAATGGATCTTACTTTCCTTCCTTCATCACAGTTCTGAATGAGTGTACAAATGCAGGCCGAATATCAAGTGGGCCGTCTGCTAACTGATTTGCTGGAGGTTGTATATAAGCTGTTTGCATCAACAGTTCTATCAGACGGCTTCCAACCTGAAAAGTATAAGGGTAGAGAGCAACTTCATAAAAAGCATACAAATAGAAAACTAATAACTTTTTACCATGTCGTCACAACATGTCATGCATACCTTAGCCTTAGCATCCTGGCCCCAGGGTTTTGAATCATCTTGTCCTTTCACTATCTGCCTCACAGCTAACAGCTTTTGCTTCTTCATCAAATTAGTGACCTTTTTTCTTAACTTCTCTTCTTCATTAACAACAGTAATGGAGTCACCTCCATCATTTTCCTTATCTTTATCACCCTTTTTCTTTTTTGTTTTCTCCAAGAACCTGTGTATTCTAATCTGACACATTGAAGTAATGACATATCAGCACTCATTGTAGGATAAAGAGAAGGATTTAGGGGGTGCAGAATACTGCTTTGCTTAGTCTAGATGAATCAAAGTGCAAGACACTTCAAAATGTGAGGAAGAGAGACTAATTTGAAAAGCATGACCCCATGCCCCCAAATTCATATCGCAATAGAACATAACAAGCTAGAATAAAAACACAACCATGGAATTGACTGGCTTAAACAATAAACATATTATCAGGCCCAACGTCAAGGTAATGTTGGACACAACACAATACAATACTTCCATTTTACTTCTATAAGCCACATAATCTCTATGAAAGTACCCCATCATAAAAAAAGGAACTTTTATGATTCCAGTACATCCATTTTTTTGAAAGCCAGTATAATTAAATGTTGAAAACTCTCAGCTGTTACTAAAACTTTGCTCCACAATATTTTACAAAAAATTAAAAAAAAAAAAACCAAAATTTCAAGCCAATACCAACACCATAAGGCCTTTATCGTTGTCATCTTTAGTCCTAAGTCAAAGCTTACTCATTATTAGACAACACATCCTACTATCACTCTAATTTTGCCAACAATACCAATGCTAAAAAATGAACTCACTCCATAGTTTTAATCAACAATTTTGACAGTCACCGTTCCCATTTCTATAATTTCATCACCCTTAAGACTAATTCTATAACCATTACTCTCAATGCAATTGAAAAAACAATACCTAAAAAGATTCTTCCTCATCTTTAGTTTGTATCAGCTTGCTCTTTGCCCTCTAAACCAACTTAAATGTAAACAAAATCTACTTTACTCAATCCTAGTAAAAGGAACAACTAAAAGTGTAAAAAAAAAAAAATCATAGAATGATCAAATAAGGGTTCAAAACAAAATGACAATGAAAAGAGTGAGGAAAGCAGCTTCCTACCTCCTGCTCAACAGCATCACCTATGGTGCAAGCTGCCTGTACCACCCTCGCACTCCCATGTTCGCCGCTTCCAGTCATCAACAACCCCATCAACTTATGCATTGTGATGACCGACATCATGTCAGCTGGTAACCGGTTGATATAAGGGGCATACGCCGCCTTGTTCTTCCCTTGCCGGCACAACTCTTGCTCCTTTTCAATGACATCCCGCAAAGGCTCAAACCAACCAAGAAACAGCGACTTCATATACGGCAAATTTGGGGCCAGCTTCTGCTCACACATGTCCATCAATAGCTCCTTGTATTCCTTGGCTGCCTGCTCCCACGCCTCAGTCTCAATCTTCACCTGCCTCCTCCTTAGCAACTGATACTTCCCTTGCCCCATTCCCCTCGCTGTCTTCTGCCGCCTCCGCCGCCCATACTCAACCTGCCTCTTCTCTTCTTTATTCATTTCCTGCAACAACTCTTGAACCTCCTCCTCAACCTCAACATCCTCCTCAACATCCGTAGACGAAACTGCCTCGGCCTCGGCCACACTTGCATACCCTTTGGGACAAGAAAACCCATTAAACCCAAAACTTGGCCTCCCCATAAAATCCTCATGTGACAAAATTTCCACATTTCGACGAAAACCCATTTCCCAAAACCCGTAATTGGAGCAAGAGCTAAGCTCAGAGGGCCGCCTATTTTTTAATTTATCGGAGAGAATCGAGTCATGGGTAAGACCCAGAAAGCTATAAGGTCGTCTGAGGGATTGGGAATTGATGAGACGAAACCTGTGGGGGGTTTGAAATTGAATAGCTCGCTTGGCAATGTTGCTCCACATGGCTGTGGAAATCGTAGAAGGGTTTAGTGGAAAGCTTGTGGGTTTAGAAAAGGGAAGGAAACGATTGAATTTGGTCGAGTAATTTGCAGAGAGTAGAGGGGTATTAGTAATGGACATCAAATGTTTTGAGGGGAAAACAAAAGTGATGGGATCGAGTGGGAGTAGGAATTGGGATTTAAAGAAAATGGATTGGAAAAGAAATTTGCAAAAGGAATCATGGAAAGAGAGAGTAGTAGTGGCCGCCTTGAAACTAAACCCTTCTTAAACCTTTTCCTTTTGTTTTCTTATTTATTTCTATTGGCCTTGCCCTGAGAGTCGAATAGGGGTGATTCTACAAATTTAAATTTTTGGGGGGCTAAATATATGCATAACCTGTCTGGTCTCTCAGTGGCTCCCACTTTTTGTGATGTGGACCAATAAGTCATAAGGGTGTGTCTGAATTGTGACTTTGTGACTGATTTCTGATATGTGTGGGGAGTTCATGACTTAAGGGTTATTGGTTCTACACATTGGAGATGTGTTTTGTGGAAAAATTCATTGAGAGTTGCAAAGCTCAAGAAACAGCAAACCCACAGAGACAAAACCTTGAGGGTGGTGAAGGGGGAGTCTCGCCTGGGAGTGCCTAGGGTATGGCCCTGGGAGATGGAAGCCTTAGACCACCAAAGAGAACAATATTGAGTAGTGCGCTAGAGTATCAGAGCCATAGGTATCACAAATGATACCCTTGACGCACTACTCAATATTGTCCTCTTTGGAAGTCTTAAGATTCCGGACCCAACCCTCCTCCCTTCACTTCCCTCAAGGATTTGTCTTTGTGGGCCTGTCATTTCTTGGGCTTTGCAACCCTTAACGGATTTTCCAACAAAGCGCATCCCCCATGTGTAGAACCAATGACCCTTAAGTCCATTGAATTCTACACATAAGTACCATTATTACAATACATTATACATCTTAATCTTCATTTTACAATATTATCTATTAAAATAATTTAGAAGGATTGCAAAAAGACAATCTTTTTGCTTTCTAGACTTTTTTGCACTGTTAAGTTTTATTAGGGTCAGTCAGTATTTCAAGCAATTCAGTTCTGTTCAGTTGATATTTTTTTTTTTTTTTTTTTTATAATTCGATAGTTGGGGAGAGAGGAATTGTAGCCTAGATATCTCTTTTGGAGAACACCAGGAGATACGAACCAGTTGAATTATAAGCTCTTAACGTTTTGCTTAGTTGATAATTGATAGAAAAGAGAAACTAGTACGATCAGTTCAGTGTGCAGTTTTAAGGTTTTCAAAACCAAAGCATACCGAAACAATTGATCATTTCCATCAGCAAATAATGTTACGAGTCTGTCGCACGACAGCAAAAGCATGCTGCTAAAGGTTTCGTGGTCTGCATGCCTCCCATGTGTAATACTAATGCAAAATGTAACATTCCCTAAATTAAAGACCCACCAAACTCACTACTTCTTATCAGTTAAAGACACATAACCTACCTATGCTATGATAAATTTAATAGTTAAGAACTCATTTATACATGATGAACATATGGCAACATCAGATTGACGAGAAACCTTTTATTTTTCTTGAAAAGGTATTAGTTTCACTGTGAACCTGTAAACAAATCATAACAATACAAATATTAAGTCCAGCATTTCCTCCTTTCCTCAACTGTTAGTCGCCGCCACTTGGGTATTCGGCCCAGTGGTAATCCCCTCCCCAAAAAAAACCCCTCTATGAGGGTGTGGGTTCAATCCCCGGGATCTTCAAAATATACGTGTGTGTGAGTTTAGATTAGAATTTCTATCATATTTCAAAAAAAAAAAAACTATTAGTCGCCGCCTCTCTCTCTCACACACACACATATACACACTTTTGATTCTCACTCTCTCTCGCTACAAGCTCTTATTAACCCAGTTCCTCATTGTTTTTTCCATCTTCCCACCATCCAATATATCAATATCCATTGTTTGCTTACAAACTGATCGGCCAAACTGTTGAGAACAATCTTTCATCAGTGTGATTCAGGTGGGTTATCTAACCATGTCAATTGGTGTCAATTGTCAACTTTCACAAACGAAGATGTAGGTTCCGTTGAAAAATGGCTTCAACAACAACCAAAACCGATTGATAAACACCCCTAATTTTGAGTTTCGGTTTTTTTAAGACATCTATGATAGATTTCACCAAAATGAAAGAGGTAGTAAGGATTTATCCAGTGCTATTAAATTCCATACAAATACCAAAGTATACCATATTTCATGTTTTATTAGATATAGCATAAAATCAATGTATTACATGCTGAGAGAAACCAAATATCCCCTTGTTCAATATATAAAAATTCCTGAAATGCTGATGCCACAATTAGAAAATTTGAACAAGCAGCAGATATATGGTGTGAACAAATGCACAGAGACTCACTTCTATAGTCTGATTTGCCATCAAACTATACTAAACTAGGATGCTATTTTAGTTTCACAAACATCTTACTAAAATAAAATCCCTTAGAAATTGGATAAATACTCACATGAATTACCAGAACTGGAGAGTTGACAAACATCTTTGGGTTTTTTCAACTTCCACTTATGAAAAAAAATCCAAACCTTGACTATGCCAAACAGGTACTACTACTATAGGTTCAGTAGAGAAAGTTTTAATCCCTTTTGGGTCCCATATAACAAAAGCAAACTACATATAATTTTGGTCGACAGAAAAATGCACAGAAAATTTTTTTTAACACATAAAATGTCAAAATTAGTTACTAAATTAAATTAAAGAACAAAAATTTGCCTCCTTTTTTAAGCTAACAGTAGTCCAACAGTAAACTTTCCCAGAATCCAAACAAAACGCAGTTGATAGTATTTCTTGATTTGCCACGTTTTATATATATATATATATAAAATAAAAATAAAAAAGGTTATAGTCTTACAATGTCTCTTGATAGGCCATGTTTTATTTTTTCTCTTCAATCAGTTTTTTATTTTCCATTTAGCACGTAGAAGCGGATTAATAAATAATAGAGTTTCAGTTAATCTCTAGTATCAACATCTTCCGTTTGGTATGCTAGGTTAATGTGGGGAAAACGTGGCTAGGTTGTGGCTTGCTTGACAAAGCATGGCTAGGTTGTGGGTTGCGTGGCTAGACTCGGAGGTTGCATTGGCTGGGGTGAAGCCCTCCATTTGGTGTGCATGGACAAAGGTTGAGTTTTGGGCGGTGTGCGGTGTGCCTGGGCTACCATGCATGTTGATGGCCTGTAGTTAGAGGTGGGCTCTGGTCGGACGGGTCGGGTATTGGGCAAAACCGTTGTCCGTCCGTAGAAAATAAGTTCACGGATAATCCGTTCGTTAACCATCCGTTGATAGGTTCGGGTCAGTCGGGTCAGTTGAGCGGGTTTGGCGGGTGGATGTCGGGCGGGTGGTCGAGTTTAATTGGGCTTGCAAGTGGACTTTAAAAATTCAGTCTATATAATTGTTTTGGACTTTTTTGGGCCATTTTAAAGCCAAATCACCAACTATATGTAATTGGGCCTACTAATTTAGTTTTTTTAGCCATTTTTTTACTATTCATTTAAACCTCCTTATTTGCTAACTTTTTAAACCATTGTTATATATAAAAAACCAAACATAAATGCAAGTATGCAACAATTCCTAAGCACATACAAATACAAATACAAAAGGTTTATTTATTTATGGGATTATGGGTAGTTATAGGATTATTTATTTATTTATTTATTTATTATTTAAGTAAATATTGTCGGGCGGGTCAAGTATCCACCCGACCAAAATTTCAAAATCCGTTATCCGTTCGTTATCTGAATATTTAAAATATCCGTATCTGTATCCGTCCGTATATATGCTCACGGATGGACGGACGGACGAACAGTTCGGTCGGATTGATCAGGCGGGTCGGGTTTCACGGTTTTTTGCCCACCCCTACCTATAGTGAGTTGGAGCATGTGTACAGAGTATCCAACAGACGGCGACATCATGGTAGTGTGGTTACCAAGCAGAAATAGCCTTGTTGTTGTTGGTGTGCTGGCAGTGCAACAAAATGAAGTATACATCGCTATGAACTAATTGAAGGGGCTGATAAAATGAGAGAAAACAGGGACAAAGAAGAGTAGAATAGAGAAGCAAGAGAGAAAATGAACAAACTCTAAGCTAGTCGTTACTAGACTGAACAGAAATAACAAATTTTCAGCTAATCTAACAGACATTGACTTGGACCAATAGAGCCAAGATGGCTGTCAATAATTATAACTAAATCCTAGTTTAATCCACATGTAGTTTAAATGAGTCTTGGACTATTAAGGCTTGAATCATGTAGTTGCTAGATACAGATCAGGAGTGTGTTTAATTAACAAGTATATATGATAAGTCATGAAATATGACTTATTTACATGCATTTTAGAGAGATTCTATTGGGGTTGTGTTGCATTTCATGTCTAATTACACTTACATGGATGTTTGTTGTTTAATTTATTGAATTGCATGACTTATGCATTTAAGTGTATTAATTTAAGGGTAAATTACACTTTACCACCCTCAACTATCACCCATTTTTCACTTCACCCCCTAAACTTTAAAAAGTAACAATTTACCCCCTAAACTAATCTAATTGCACGGCCGTTACCCCCTGAGCCCAAAATCACGTTAGAATTGACGGAATCGTCTATCATGTGAGATGCACGTGACATACAAGCCCACCTGGATAGTTATCACCCACAATTGCCTTGGAAAACCCGAAAATACCCTCATCCACTTTCTTTCTCTTTCTTCTTTCCTTATTCCCCGTTCTTCACCCACAGAACTTTCCTTCTTTGTCCTCTAAAACTCCATGGCCAAAGATTCCAAGCTCCAACCAATTCCATTTACTTTTAACATATATTTGCTTTCTTTAGAAGACTTCTTCTTTCTTTCATAGTGAAACAGAAAAAAGAAACAAATCAATAAGAATAATAATGCTATTCGTATTTACACTGATTCCTAACTGTTAGAAGTTGTATATTATCAAGGTATGGATGAATGTAACAATTTGATCCAGGCGCCAACAATTTAAGGATTAATTTTCCTAGTCTTCCTTTTCAGATTATGATTCCCCGCCCCCTTTTCTTCTCTTTTTCTAATAATATGTTATTTTCACTAAACCTGTAATTGTGGTATTTTGCTCCCCCCGCCCCACCATGACTCTACAACAACCACAACCACCACCACTACTACCACTAGTACGGCAATAGTGAAAGCCACACCAACACCAACCGAATTAACCAATGGGCCAACTCAAACCTCATCTCCACCATCCAAAATCCACTTCCGTCCTCGAAAGATCCGGAAACTTTCACCCGACGAGACACCCGACCCGAATAATTCCACTGAAATCGTTCCCATCACCACCACCGAAACCCAAACCCAGCCTCAAACCCTAACCCTGAAACCGAAATCGACGAAATCGAAAATCGTTCAACACCGCGCCGCCGTTCAAGCCGTGCCGAGAATGGTAGCGAGGTCTCTCTCCTGCGAAGGCGAAGTCGAAATCGCTCTCCGCCATCTCCGAAGCGCAGATCCGAATCTCTCCGCCATCTCCGGGGATTGCGTGGTTGGGTCAGCGCCGGTGTGAACTGGGTATTCTCCGTGGGTCAAGTTTCGGTTTTGGGGTTATTGATCGAGGTTGAAGGTGTTTTGGCTATGGAGATTGGAGCTTCAGCTGGACTTGGCTATGGAGATCGTGGGTCAACGCCGGTTTTGGGGGGTTATTGACCGAGGGTTTGGTTTTGGGGCCAATTTCTTACACGGCTATTTGGGTTTTTTTATCTCAAATCAGTAAAGGGGTAAGGGGTAATTCGGGGATTTGGAAAAATATAAATTGGTAAAGTTAATTTCGTGGGCCCAAGAGCACGTGCGTGTCACGTGTGGCTCAATTCCGTCCATTTTAACAGGATTTTGGCATCGGGGTGTAACGGCCGTGCAATTTTCATAGTTTAGGGGGTCAATTGTTACTTTTTAAAGTTTAGGGGGTGAAGTGAAAAATGGGTGATAGTTTAGGGTGGAAAAGTGTAATTTACCCTTAATTTAATCCATTATATGTTAATTTGGGCTATGTTTGATTGTACGCATAAGCTAGATCAGATTGGAATTAGATATCACAAGCTGGAATGAGCAAAAGAGAAGAAAAGAGGTGCAAATTAATGTTTGAAAAGAAAAAGAAAAACAAAGCCCACAAGCCCACATGGCCACCAAAGCCCATAAGCTCACACTTTCCTTTCCTACCGCATCACACAAGATCAGTACTTAAAGGAACTTTAATAAAGTTCATGTGAGAGCCTTACTTTGGCTATGGATTGCACATCCTCAACACTTACCCGCATTATATAGGATCATTTGGAGCCCCAAATGAAGAGGCGTGGATAGCAACTTGATAGTAGCAGCCGCCTGGGAGCATTATTTATTTTTTTAGAGTTTTCTCTCTAGTTTGGTTCTATGACTGCTGAGCTCAACATTTTCAATGTGAACCCACAACAGTTGGTGGATGAAGAGTGTGAATATGTGAACTTTATTGAGGCAGCACCTCAAGAAGAGTTTAATAAAAATTGTTTTCTGACCCTTTTGAAACTCTTCTTGTTGATTCTATTGTTTCTAATGAATTAAAACCTGTTGCTAAACTATTTGATTCTTCTTTGTTGGATTCTTTGCAGATTTTGGAAGAATAACAAGTAATTGAAGCTAAGAATCCTCCAAGAAGTAAGAAGAAATCCTTACTTGCATATTCAGATGCACCAAAGCTAAGGTTGAAGAAAACACCAAAAGGTTTAGCACTTGCATCCATTGAACCACATGCCACTTCTGCTATGGAAGTTCCTTCCAAGGAGAGTGTGGATCAGGAAGTCGAGAAGGCAGATGAGAAAATCAAGTTCTTTGAGAAGCACAAAACGAAGAGGAAAGTACTTCAAGATACAAGATTGTCAAAGAAATTGCTGAATAGTTCCAAAGGAGTGGCTTTGCATGTTGCCAGGATGAAGAGTGCCAGAGGAAGCAACTATTCCTTTGGAGGATCCCTTTCAGGGGGATGAATTTTCTGTTTCTACCTTGTAATTGTACGTTAGTTAGTTTATTTTGTTTTTGTTTTTTATTTGTTTTGTTTTTGTTTTGGGTATCTAACCATTTTGCATGAAATAGCTTGAGGAGTTCATCATCATATCAGGTGTTTTTTTTCCTTTTCCCCTTATTCTTTCATTTCAAGACTTGTCTTTGATTCTCACATACATTTGTTTGAACATTAAGGACAATGTCAACTTTAAGTTGGGGGGGAGTATTGATTGTTTGTTTGATTGCGTGATGAGCTTCGTGTTGCTTCTTGTTGAGTAGAACTTTGTGTTGCTTCTTGTTGAGCAATTTAGAAACCATTTGTTTTCATTTAAAAAAAAAAAAAATATCAGAAAATTGAGAAAAAGAAAAAAAAAATTGTTTGGTTTGCAATGATGTCTTTGATTTATGCTATATTCACATGCATCTTTGTTATCTTTGAGAATCTTGTTGAACTTTGAACTTTGGTTTGAAGTCATTAGTGAGTTTAAGCATATGAACACATGATTATTTGATTGAGATATTTGAACATGGCCATCTATTGCTTGTTTTTAAGTATTAAGTGCTACACTTGTACACCTTAAACTAAGCACTAGCACACTAACATGTAATCTGTGGGAAATGAGATATGCATCCAATTGTTACTAAATTAAAAGTGGTTGACTTGTTAGTTGATTAGCCTTGGCATAAAGAAGAAAAAAAAAAAAATTGAAATAGCTAACCATGAGAGCCTATGTCAAAAGAGGTAAACAATTCACATGGTTGAGATATGAGTGACTAGTCTAGTTTCGTAGCTTTTTTTACTCGAGTAAGTAAACTCTTAGGGGTGTCTCTACACCTAGTGCCCCTTGAGCCAACTGGTTCGGGAGTCATTGGTCTAACACTTGATACATGGGTCAATTAGAAAGATTAATAAAGTTAGACATTGCACAGTCCTCACATAAAAATAAAAAATAAAAAAACTTCTATGCCTTGGTTAATTATTCTAATCAGAATTTCATTGTCCTTCATGATTATATTGGAAAGATATTGAAGTCCCATGATTCTAAGTTAGTTCACTTCACACATCAAGAAACTTGTGTAGCTTTTAATGCTTAATTTCAAGTGATTGTGGCCTAGTTAGAATTTCTAAAGATTTGAAATTGAGGTTGACTTGTTTAAGCTTGCTAATGATTAAAAACCATTGTTTGTGTGACACTTTATTCTCATTTGATAGCATGATGTTGTATGTGTTTACTATGAATCAAGACTGAGCATTTGATAGCGTTTGTGGATATCACTTCTAGTAAACCCTTACGAGACTACAACTCGTCCACTAGGGACACCTAGGAGTTTAAAGGCTTATTGCATATGCTAAATGCAATTGAGAGTGCCAGCGAAAATGGCTTTGTTAGTTTGTTTTCATTTGTGTTTTGTTGTTTTCATTGTTTTTAGTTTGCTAGGGACTAGCAAAATTCAGGTTGGGGAATATGATAAGTCATGAAATATGACTTATTTACATGCATTTTAGAGAGATTCTATTGGGGTTGTGTTGCATTTCATGTCTAATTACACTTAAATGGATGTTTGTTGTTCAATTCATTGAATTACATGACTTATACATTTAAGTGTATTAATTTAATCCATTATATGTTAATTTGGGCTATGTTTGGTTGTAGACACAAACTAGATCAGATTGGAGTTAGATATCACAAACTGGAAGGAGCAAAAGAGAAGAAAAGAGGTATAAATTAATGTTTGAAAAGAAAAAGAAAAACAAAGCTCACAAGGCCCACATGACCACCAAAGCCCACAAGCTCACACTTTCCTTTCCTACCGCATCACATAAGATCACTACTTAAAGGAGCTTTAATGAAGTTCACGTGGTAGCCTTACTTTGGCTATGGATTGCACATCCTCAACACTTACCCGCATTACACAGGATCATTTGGAGCCCTAAATGAAGAGGCCTAGGAGCATTATTTATTTTTTTAGAGTTTTCTCTTTAGTTTTCTCTTTAGAAATTATTTTTTCTAGTTTTCTTTTTTCCTAGCCATGATTGGCTAGACCTTTTGCTAGGGCTAGGGCATTATTATTTTTTTAGAGTTTTCTCTTTATTTTCTCTTTAGTTTTTTTTCTATTTTCTTTTTTCCTAGCCATGATTGGCTAGACCTTTTGCTAGGGCTAGGGGCTATGTTTTCTATATAACGGTATGAATACTTTGTAGTTCCTTTTTATTTTTAATGTTAAATTACAGTTGATTGTTAATTTATTGATTTCTAATTGATGTATGTTTTATTCCGTACTTTCTATAAGTTCAATCATGTTTTTCTTATGATTAAGGGGAAATATTGCATGATTTTAATTAGGTCTCATATTTTATAATTGAAAGGTCTTTCTAATTATTACTCTAGCCACTTTATTTTCTCCGATAATATAGTATTCCTGAGTTTTATTAGTTTAACCATGTCAAGAGCTTTTTAAAAGGAAAATAATCAACTTGTAAACTATTATTAGAACAAAGTTTTTAACCAGGATTACAAGGAATCATACTGGTATAGAGAAACACCCCAAAACACTAGTGCATTTTTACATATATTCTTTACAAAATTTCCACAAACCAAATATATTTTTACCATTTATACATATTGAATTACAAACTCCCTTTTGAAAGCACAAACTCCCTGAGATCGACAACCCCTTACACGTACTACAAGGTACCGCTTATTATTGAGCGACATCAGTGAACCATCCTTGATCTGATTAGGCAAGGCAGAGATTGAGTCTTCTAACACAAACAATATTAAGAATTCAAATAGCAATCCAATAATTACATGTAGTGCACGTGTGCAATCAATAAAAAAATAATTTCTCACCTGGGTCATTGTTCCGTTCCAGGCAATGATGTCATGCAATTGAACCAACTGAACCTTCGTCAAGAACAACCTCCTCTGCTCGATGTCGTCTTGCTCCGTTAACCATGGTCCTAAGGAGAGTGCCTGGCTGATAATACCATCATATGCACCTCCAAACAAGTGAGAAGTATTCTCAAACAAGCGAGAAGTGATCTGAAGACGTCCTCTCTCGCTTAGCAGCTTATGTGCGACAATCATAAGCGCGGCCAAAGGACAAATTTCTTCACAAACCATGGCATTTTGAGATGCCACACGACCAACTTCATTGGCGTTTGTAGTAGAGATAAGAAGTTCGAGTATCGCCTCCACCTAGCAAGCAATATTATAAGTACAATACTAAAACAAGACAAAACAATGCATGCGACAAAACACTGGCAAGCAATAATAATAACTAAGTATAAGCATGAGACCGAAAGAATACTAAACCAGACAAAACAACGCATTCAACAAAGCAATAGCAAACAAATTAAATGCACACACCTTGTAATGATCAGCTTGAAGATAGTGTTTTAAGTCACAGAGAGAGTTAACGAGAATTCTGAAATGAATTTGAAACAAAAAAATCACATCAATTTTAAAATAAATTGGTCTAATATCAACTAAATTGTTCTAATATCAACTTAAGGATTTGATTTTTTATTACCTAATTGGCCACAGTGCAAGGGAGAGAGGGAATTCACCGGCTGTGGTCCTACGCTCAGTGGAGTGGACAGCGTTAACTTTGGATGCAATATGAAGAGCAGGGGTGGTTCAAGGCCTAGGCAACTTAGGCCTTCACCTAAGACCAAAAAAAAAAAAACTCCTAATAAAAATATGAATAAATAAGTAATATTATAGAAAAATAAAATGTGTTGTATATTTTCTTCCTTATTCTAAAAAATGCCCTTAAATTTTTGAGATAATAGAAATTCATTTTAATTACTTTATTAGATTCATCATCTTTCCATTAAATCATTTCATAATTTTTTTATTTTCTTTTCCTTTTTCCTTTCTTTCAAAAAATTAATTGTCATTACCTCTTAATTACAATCTTAATTTCCATTTGTCATCAACCCTCTTTCTAATGACATGTTATATAATTGAAATTGATTCCCTAAATAGTATAACACATAATAAGTAATATAAATGTCTTATAAGATAATCACTTATAAAATATTTTAAAATGTAGTTCGAATTACACATGACATCGTAATCATGTTACTAATTTTGAAAAAGGTCACATCTTCACTACTTAAAACCCAAAATTCGTGTTTGAAAAAACACAAACCGCTCTTCAATCATGAAATATGGTGCATATATGTCATACTTTATTTGCATTTTGTAAGAAAAGTTTTAACATTTAGGGTTAATTACAGTAAACTCATCTGTGGTTTGGCCGATTTTAACATTGCCAACCTGTGGTTTAAAAAGTGTCACTTTACCCACCTGGGGTTTAAAACGTTAACAGCCGTTACCCACCTAGCCCCTTTCCGTTAATAAAAACAAGTAAAAGCATAAAACATACAAAATTTTGGATCTAAATTCACATTAAATCAATTTTTTTTCCAGAAATCGAAGAACATCAAGATCAATAATAAAGTTAGAGAAAAATTGTCAAAAATGGTAGCTGATTTCAAAGTTTATCCCTACAAAACCATTCTAAATGGTGGGAAACACACCATTACTATTTGAGCTCCACCCCCAATTCACAATCTGGGTTTTCTTCAAAACCCATGTTTATCTTTGAAATACATTTCTAGCAACCTGAAAATCCATGTTTATCTTCAAAACCCATGTTTATCTTTCAAATCTCTCACTCTTAACTTTCCAGAAAATTGAAGAAATTAAAGAAATTTTCAAACACCAACAAGAAATTGAAGAAATATTCCAAAAAACTCAAATCCCTCCAATTCGGCAACGAAATCCAGCGCCTCATGACCGTATCGCCGAAGAACGCCAGCTCCTTCACAACGCTTCTTGAGCTCCCAGTGACTCAGGCCGTGCAACTCCTCCACCTGCCCACTCCGACGACCACAAACCCTTCATCCCTTCCTCCGTCCCTAACCCCAATCTCACCTTGCCTTCCAACAAAACCCTAATCGAATTCGCCGCCAAGTTCTCAGTCTTCGTCGACGCCGAGATCTCGCCAGAGACGAGTGCGAGCGCGAATTTGGAGAAGGTGAAGAGCGATTCGGGTGAGACCAACTCAAACCCCAACTCATCAAACAAGACCCAGAGGTCCACTAAGAGAGAGGAGCGCGAGAAGAAGGTATCACCACTATTAAAATCCACAAAACCCATCAAACCTATAAACCAAAAACACAAAAATCAATGACAAAATTTGAAAGAAACTCAACTGAGCCAGTGGTGGCAGGCTTGAGTTCTGATTGTTGCGGTGCCATGGCTGAACAAATGGTAATGGTGTAAAATTTCTTCAATTTCTTGTTGGGGTTGGTGTTAAAAAATTTCTTCAATTTCAGATCCAAAACTTATAACCATAAAAAATCCCAATGCTGCCCAGAAATCCGAGATTGGGTTGAAGAGAATAGAATCGAAGCAAGTTTTTTTGAGTTAGAATCCTAAAAATCGATTGGAAAAGGTTGCTTTTATACTCGACTTATTTTTCTAACGGAATTGGGCAAGTTGGATAACGGCTGCTAACATTTTAAACCTCAGGTGGATAAAGTGACACTTTTTAAACCACAGGTTGGCAATGTTAAAATCGGCCAAACCACAGGTGGGTTTACTGTAATTAACCCTAACATTTATATACCATTTGGATGAATGATTTTTAATCAATTAATTCATCATCCATATAAAATTCAATTCTTATATATTCTTCATATATTCATAATCTAATAATTTTGGATATTGGAGTAAATTAAACACAAGGCTAAGCACTAAGTTATCGCCTTAGGCCTCATATTATATTAAGTCGGTTGATGTCGCTCAATAATAAGCGGTACTTTGTAGTACGTGTAAGGGGTTGCCGATCCTCAAGGAGTTGTGTTTTCAAAAAACAATGTAAATCAATATTTAAAAAGGGTAAAATGGATTTGGTTTATGGAAATTTTGTGAGAAACATATGTAAAAAGGCACTAGGGTTTCGGGGTGTTTCTCTATACCGGTATGATTCCCTTATAATCCCGGTTAAAAACCTTATTCTAATAATAGTATACAAGTCGTTTATTTTCCTTTTAAAAAGCTTTTGACATGGTTGAACTAAGAAAACTCAAAAACACTATATAACCAGAGAAATAAAGTGGCTAGAGTAATATTTAGAAAAACCTTTCAATTTATATAACATGAGACCTAATTAAAACCATGCAATATTCCCCCTTAATCATAAGAAAAACATGATTGAACTTATAGAAAGTACGGAATAAAACATACATCAATTAGGAATCAATAAATTAACAATCAACTGTAATTTAACATTAAAATCAAAGGGACTACAAAGTACTCATACCGTTATACAGAAAACATAGCCCCTAGCCCTAGCAAGAGGCTTAGGCGGCCATGGGAGTGAAAACCTAAGCTTGGGAGAGAGAGTAAGTCTGTCTAATTCTAAGTCGTCTAATCTAAACCCTATATAAACCATAATCCTCTTCTCTAATTCGGACTTCAAAGCCTAAACAAATTGGGTCCAATGGGCCTTGAATTTGGAGCGCTTTAAAACATAAATAGGCCTTCATTAAAATTGAATTCGCGCGAATCCAGAAGCCTGGAACATCCTCCAGTCAACTGGATTTTCATTAAATTGCCTCCTGGACTTTCTGTCTGATTTAGATTAATTAATCCAGTCGCCTGGGTTCTCAAATTCTTGAAATCTGGAGTTTCTACCTGATTCTGGACAATTAATCCAATCGCCTAGATCACCATCCAGTCGACTAGATTCTTCAATTTTCAGTTCTGGAGTTTTTGCCTTAGAATCCAGTCTGCTGGATGTCCCAATCCAGTCTATTGGATGTCAATCCAATCTGCTGGATTGTGGTTCAGCACTTCTTTTCTTCCCTTTTGCTCCTTCCAGCTTATATCAACTTTCTCCAATTTGATCCAGTTTGTACCTACAATCAAACATAACCCAAATTAACATCTAACAGATCAAATTAATATACTTAAATGCATAAGTCATGTAATTCAATGAATTGAACAGCAAACATCCAATTAAGCGTAATTAGACATGCAATGCAACACAATCTCAATAAATTCTCTCGTAAATGCCTGTAAATAAGTCATATTTCATGAATTATCACACCCCCCAACCTGAATTTTGCTAGTCCCTAGCAAATTAAAAACAATGAAAATAACAAAAGACAAATGAAAACAAACTAACAAAACCACTTTCGCTGACACTCTCGACTACATTTAGCATATGCAATAAGCCTTTAAACCCCTAGGTGTCCCTAGTGGACGAGTTATAGTCTCGTGAGGGTTTACCAGAAGTGATACTCACAAACACTATCAAATACTCAGTCTTGATTTACAGTTAAATACATACAACATCATGCTATCGAACGAGAATAAAGTGTCACCCAAACAATGATTTTCAATCATTAGCAAGTTTAAACAATTCAACCTCAATTTCAAATCTTTAGAAATTTTAACTAGGCCACAATCACTTGAAATTAAGCATTAAAAGCTGTACAAGTTCCTTGATGTGTGAAGTGAACTAACTTAGAATTATGGGTCTTCAATATCTTTCCAATAGAATCATGTAGGACAATGGAATTCTCATTAGAAGAACCAACCAAGCCATAAAAACTTTTTCTTTTCTTTTTGTATGAGAACTGTGCAATGTCTAACTCCATTAAGCTTTCTAATTGACCCATGTATCAAGTGTTAGACCAATGACCCCCGAACCATTTGGCTCAAGGGGCACTAGGTATAGAGACACCCGTAAAAGTTTACTTACTCGAGTAAAAAAGGCTACGAAACTAGACTAATCACTCATATCTCAACCATGTGAATTGTTTACCTCTTTTGACATAGGCTCTCATGGTTAGCTATTTCACTTTTCTTTTTTCTTTTTTTCTTTATTCTTTATGCCAAGGTTAATCAACTAACAAGTCAACCACTTTTAATTTAGTAACAATTGGATGCATATTTCATTCCCCACAGATTACATGTCAGTGTGCTAGTGCTTAGTTTAAGATATACAAGTGTAACACTTAATACTTAAAAACAAGCAATAGATGACCATGTTCAAATATCTCAATCAAATAATCATGTGTTCATATGCTTAAGCTCACTAATGACTTTTCAAACCAAAATTCAAAGTTCAACAAGATTCTCAAAGATAACAAAAATGCATGTGAATATGGCATAAATCAAAGACATCATTGCAAACCAAACAATTTTTTTTTTTTTTTTAATGAAAGCAGATGGTTTCTAAACTATCAACAAGAACAACACAAAGTTCATCACACAACTCCCCCTAACATAAAGTTGACATTGTCCTCAATGTTCAAACAAATGTATGTGAGAATCAAAGACAAGTCTGTAAATGAAAGTACAAGAGAAAAGGAAATAAAGCACCTGATATGATAACAAACTCCTCAAGCTATGTCCTACAAAATGGTTAGATACCCAAAATAAAAACAAAACAAATCAAAAACAAAAACAAAATAAACTAACTAATGTACAATTACAAGGTAGAAACAGAAAAATCATTCCCTTGAACGGGATCCTCGAAAGGAATAGTTGCTTCCTCTGGCACTCTTCATCCTGGCAACATGCAAAGCCACTCCTTTGGAACTGTTCAGCAATTTCTTTGAAAGTCTTGTATCTTGAACTGCTTTTCTCTTCGTTTTGTGCCTTTCAAAGAACTTGGTTTTCTCACCTTCCATCTCAATTTCCTAATCCACACTCATCTTTGAAGGAACTTCCACAATAGAAGTAGCATGTGGTTCAATGGATGCACATTGTAAATCTCCTAGTGGTTGCTTCAACCTTTGCTTTGGTTCATCTGAATATGCAAGTAAAGACTTCTTCTTACTTCTTGGAGGCTTTTCAGCTACAACTACTTGTTCTTCTTTCAACATCTAAGAAGAATCCAACAAAGAAGAAAAGTCAAATAATTTAACATCAGGTTTTAACTCAATAGAAGCAACAGAATTAACAAGAAGAGTTTCAAAAGGGTCAGAAAAACAATTTTTACTAAACTCTTTTTGAGGTGCTGCCTCAATGAAGTTCACATATTCACACTCTTCATCCACCAACTGTTGTGGGTTCACTTTGAAAATGTTGAGCTCAGCAGTCATAAAACCAAAGGTGATCTTCATTCTTCCATTCCTACAATTAATCAAAGCATTAGCAGTGGCAAGGAAAGGTCTACCCAAGATGATAGGAATATTAGCACTAGGATGTAAAGTAGGTTTAATATCCAAAATGATAAAATCAACAGGGTAATAGAAATTTTCAACCTTTACCAATACATCCTCAACCACCCCCCTCGGCTTCCTTACAGAGCATTCTGCTAACTATAAAGTAATAGAGAAGGGTTTTAACTCACCTAACCCGAGTTGTAGATAAACAGAAAAAAGGAAGAAAATTTACACTGGCCCCAAGGTCTAGCAATGCATGCTCAATATTGTAATCTCCAATAGTACAAGAGATAGTAGGGCAGCTCGAATCCTTGTACTTTGATGGGACCTTGTGTTGGATAATGGCACTTACCTGTTCTGTCAAGAATACGGTCTTCTTCACATGATGCTTTCTCTTGACAGTGCATAAGTCCTTAATTACCTTAGCATAGAGAGGCATTTACTTGATGAGATGCAATAGAGATAAGTTAACCTTAACTTGATGCAATTGCTCCAAAATCTCACTGGTGACATCCAAATTCTTGGGTAATTTCAGGGCTTGTGAGAATGGTGCAAGGAATGGACATTTTTCAATGTCATTGGATTTAACTATCCCACTCTCATCCTTTTCAACTGGGGTCTCCTTGGATTTCTCATTAGTTTTAGGAGCACTCTTTCCAATTTCCTTACCACTTCTCAAAATGGTAACAGACTTGACTTCCTCAAACTTTTCCGTGTTGACAACCTTTGCAGTCTGATTATTAGGATTAGGTTGAGTTTGGGAAGGAAGCTTCCCTATTTTAGTCTTACTCAATGCCTCTGTGAGTCTAGCTACCTGCCTCTTGGTCTCTCTCATCTCTTCATCAATTCTTGTAAACATGGTCTCAAACCTTCGATTTTGCTCACCTTGTTTCTGTATGAAAGTGTAAAGCACATCCTCCAAAGATGGCCTAAATGATGATGAAGTGGTATGTGAGGTGTCAAAATTCCTTGGACCAGTGGGATTCAACACATTGTTACTCTTATAACTCAAATATGGATGATTTCTCATATTTGGATTATAATTGTTCGAATATGAAGAATTATTTGGTCTGTACTAGTTGAATGCACTCACTTGTTCTTCTGGCACATTTAGGAACTGAGATAAAGACTTGCATGTACTTGTGGTGTGGTCTATCTCTTGGCAAATCCGGCATGCCTCCATAGGATCCTTTTTGTAGACAACATTTACTTCCCTTCAGCTTAAGTGCCTCTATCTCCTTAGTCAGCAAACTGATCTTGGCACTCATGTTGTCCTCTTCCCTTAGTCTGAAAACACTACCACTAGATGTGGTAGTACTACTTCTATTCCGGTCTGTGGAATCTAAGGGACTTGGTCCATTCCAAGTATTGGAATTCTCAGCTATCTCATCCAAGTAGTCCATAGCATCTTCCGGCTCCTTCTGTAAGAATCCACCTCCACATGCAACTTGAACGAATTGGCGGTCTCTAGGTTGGAATCCCTCATAGAAGTAACTTACCAACCTCCAAGTGTCATACCCATGTGTTAGGCAGAAGTTGTAGATATCCTTGAATCTTTCCTATGCCATGAATAATGTCTCATCGTTTCCTTGGGTAAAATTAGAGATCTTCCTCTTTACTTATTGGACTTTGTGAGGAGGGAAAAATTTCTTGTAGAACTCTTGGGTCATCTCCCCCCAACTTCCTATAGACCTAGGCTTCAATGTGTACAACCAACCCTTAGCCTTGTCCTTAAGTGAGAATGGAAAGAACCTCAACTTGGTTGTCTCAATCACATTCTGTGCATAGAAGCTGCCAATCACCTCTTCAAATGCTCTTACATGTACATAGGGGTTCTTATTCTTTAATCCCCTAAAATTAGGAAGTATGGCCATCAGCCCTTATTTGATCTCCACATGAGATGCATTTGGAGGGAACATGATGCATGACAGAATAGAGCTTTAAGTAGGGTGTAACAGCTGATACATGGTCATCCTAGGTGCCTCAGGTTGAACTACTCTTTCTTCAGCCATGATAGAAGATGTGGGTGAGCTTGTAGGTGTATCAAATAGACTTCCAAAGAACGCCTCAGAAGTCTCCAATCTACCTTTACTGTTTCTAACCCAAACGCTCATGCACAGTAAAACAAAATAAATCAAAGCAACAAAATAAACAAATAAAAGAAAATAAACAAAAGAAAAACATAATTAAGAAAGAATGGAACGAAATTACCAATAGAGTGATACACCGGTAACCTTATCCCACAGAATTGTCTCTTGAATAAGCCGAAACTCCCCGACAACAGCGCCAAAAATTGATGTCGCTCAATAATAAGCGGTACCTTATAATACGTGTAAGGGATTGTCGATCCTCAGGAAGTTATGTTTTCAAAAGACAATGTAAATCAATATTTAAAAAGGGTAAAATGGATTTGGTTTATGGAAATTTTGTGAGAAACATATGTAAAAAGGCACTAAGGTTTCGGGGTGTTTCTCTATACCAGTATGATTCCCTTATAATCTCAGTTAAAAATCTTGTTCTAATAACAGTATACAAGTCGATTATTTTCCTTTTAAATAGCTTTTGACATGGTTGAACTAAGAAAACTCATGAACACTATATAACCGGAGAAATAAAGTGGCTAGAGTAATATTTAGAAAAACCTTTCAATTTATATAACACGAGACCTAATTAAAAACCATGCAATATTCCCCCTTAATCATAAGAAAAACATGAATGAACTTATAAAAAGTACGGAATAAAACATACATCAATTAGGAATCAATAAATTAACAATCAACTGTAATTTAACATTAAAATCAAAGGGACTACAAAGTACTCATACCGTTATACAGAAAACATAGCCCCTAGCCCTAGCAAGAGGCTTAGGCGGCCATGGGAGTGAAAACCTAAGCTTGAGAGAGAGAGAGAAAGAGAGTAAGTCTGTCTAATTCTAAGCCATCTAATCTAAACCCTATATAAACCCTAATCCTCTTCTCTAATTCGGACTTCAGAGCCTAAACAAATTGGGTCCAATGGGCCTTCATTAAAACTGAATTTGCGCGAATCCAGTAGCTTAGAACATCCTCCAGTCGACTAGATTTTCATTAAATTACCTCTTGGACTTTCTGCCTGATTTGGATTAATTAATCCAGTCGCCTGGATCACCATCCAGTCGACTGGATTCTTCAATTTTTAGTTCTGGAGTTTCTGCCGTAGAATCTAGTCTACTGGATGTCCCAATCCAGTATACTGGATGTTAATCCAGTCTGCTAGATTGTTGTCCAGCACCTCTTTTCTTCTCTTTTACTCCTTCCAGCTTATATCAACTTGCTCCAATTTGATCCAGTTTGTACCTACAATCAAACATAACCCAAATTAACATCTAAGGGATCAAATTAATATATTTAAATACATAAGTCATGTAATTCAATGAATTGAACAACAAACATCCATTTAAGCGTAATTAGACATGCAACGTAACACAATCCCAATAGATTCTCTTGTAAATGCCTGTAAATAAGTCATATTTCATGACTTATCATCGGTCCTGATGAAAAGCAGTTCTTCTGTACTCGTCCACAAACTCTATTTCCAATGGCTCCGTTCCAAAGCCACCATTGAGAAGAAATCTTAGGTAGTTAACGGAATCAAACGCACTAAAAACATGCAAGAGTGTTTGGTTGATACGATTACGATAATGATAAGTGCAGTCACATAGAGTCTTAAGTTGTTCAGGTGTATTACTAATGAGATATGCATAGAGTTCATTTTGTTGATGTAAGTGGAGCGGTGATGAAAATAAACGAAACAACCTGTTGCAGAGCATTTGTTGAGTTTGGTTCATGGAGGAGAGGAAATGATAAACTCAATGCTAGGAAGAGGAGGAGGAGGTGGTGGTAGCAAGGAAGAGAGGTGATCGGAGATAAGAGGAGCTAGCGGTGATAGCATGGAAGAGAGGTGATCGAAGATAAAAGGAGCTGGTGGTGGTGGCATGGAAGAGAGGTGGTCGGAGTTCAAAGGAGTTGGTGGTGGTAGCATGGAAGAGAGGTGGTCGGAGTTCATAGCTGTGTGAAAAAAACGGTTATTTGGAGGGAAAATGAACACGATTCAAATTTTTAATAGAATTGAACAAAAAAGACAAAGGAAGAGTGTTATTATATTTATTTAGTAAAAGTGTATAATATTACATACAGGACAAGGTTTGGTTACAAACCAGTTTGTAGCCCGTTTGCTACAACCCACTACGTGGCAGCTTATAAGACTATTCACATGTATTATTTAAAGAAGTCACATGACTCATTAAATAAGTCATGTGACTAAAGTACACGTGAATGATCTTATTAATTACCACATAATGGGTTGTAACAAGCTGGCAACAAACCAGTTTGTAACCAAACTTTGTCCTTACATTAATACGTGTACTTATAATTTTATTTTTGTTTTTACCTTCGTGTAGATTGCTCTTCAGGTAAGTTCTAGATTTCCACTACATCACCAACGGTGATTACTCGAGTCCTCTGATTATCCCAGACTAGATCCAATGGCTCCTCCCTCTCTCTCAAAGGTGGGACCCACATACCAGATCCAACTGCTCCTCCCTCCCTCTCTCACATGGGGTGGGACCCACGTGTGGAGCCCACATCACTCGTGACAAGGATGGAGGAGTCCACTTTTCTCTCTACAAACTTTTCACTTTTCACCTTAATTTGGGTATTTGCTGGAATTTCTATGGTGTCTATTTGAATCAATGATTTTTTTTGTGTTGTGCACTTCCTTATGTGCTTGTCTTGCATCCATTTTGTGTTCTCTGTGCCCCTGCCTCTTATCCTTTCTAGTTTGTGGTTACTCTACATCTATATGTTACGACTCAGGTTATCTATGTTTTAAGACTTGGCCATAGCGCATATGGTCATGAAATATGTTGATTGCATTTCATGTTTGTACTATATGCAGTATATAGGCAGCCTAAGGAGCTACCTTTTATTTTTATTCCCTCTTTTGGATTTGTATATGCAAAAGAATGTGAAGCTACTAATATTGCCTAATGATATAAAGGTTAGCCTATTTACTTTCTCGTAAATGACTCATTCTCGTTTGGCTGTGAAAACTTTGTGATGGCTCTCTTGAGTCTGTTTTGTTAGTATATATTATAGGCTTATTGTAGGCTTACTGGGCTTTAGGCCCAATCTACTTGTACTGCACATACTTGTACTGCACACACTACTCTGCCTATATAAAGGCAGTTCCATGTATTAACCTAATTGCTGAATATATTATACAGAGCTATTTTGCTCACTTTCAGTCTCTGTTTTCTCTCTCTCTTCTTATTCTCAACATGGTATCAGAGCCACTTTCTTATGGCCTTCACTAGGCAAAATCCGGCGTTCCTCCGCTGCTACGGGTTCACGGTCTCTTCCCCGAGATCGCAAACCCTCTCGCCGTTTCTGCCTTCCTCGGAATCCTCATCTCCGAGTTTCTGTTTGACTCAAAAACACATTCATTGGATAGATCTCATCAAGATCTGTCCATTGCCACCAAAATCGGCCGGATCCAGCCCCGCACGCGCCCCCACGCGCCGCCAGAAGTTTCTGGCTCTCCAGCCACGCGCGCACGCGCTCCCACGTGCAGACCAGCGCCACCACGCGCCTCACGTGCGTTCCTTCTCTGCTGCCACGTCAGCCCTAGTGAAGTCACACTGACGTCAGCGCCACGTCAGCCCTAGTGACCACCACCGTTGACCGTTGACCGCCGCCTTCCGCCGCCGTTGACCGGACAGGAAAAAAAAAAAAAAAAAACCACTGTCCTTCACGGTTTTTCGCGTAGATTCCATTTTTGAAGTCCGTTTTCTCATCCGGCTCTTCCAGGTATGGGTTCTACTTCAGGTCATGAGATTACACATCCCATTACTGTTATTCTTGATGGACCCGCTTCTTATCATGCTTGGTCCCAAAACATGACTGTATTTCTCAAAGGGCGCCGACTTTGGCGTTATGTTACTGGTGACATTCCAAAACCAGTGCCTAGGTCTGACACAGATTCCGGTAGTTCTGATGGTGACTCTGTAGCTGCAGCAGTTGTTCAGGTTGATGATTTTGAGGCTCGTCTTGAGGAGTGGGAAAGCATCCAATGCCGGATCCTTTCCTGGTTCATTAACACCTCTGTGCCTGCCATTAGCAGTCTCCTTCCTCGATTGGAAACAGGTCAAGCGGCCTGGTCTTTCTTGGCCACTCGGTACAACTGCACTTATGACTTTGCCTTGGAGTTTCATATTGAAGTCAAGCTTTATCAAATGCGCCAAGAATCAGGTCAGTCTATTTCTGATTATTACTCACAGACTGCTTCTATGTGGGAACAACTAGCTGCAGCTGATCCACCACTTCGATATGCTGAAGACATCGATCTTTTTGCCAAGTACAAAGATCGTCGTCGCTTCACACAGTTTATGATGGGTCTCCGTGAGGACTTTGAACCTACTCGAGCTGCTTTGCTTAGTCGTTCTCCTCTTCCTTCACTTGATGCTGCTGTCAAGGAGCTTATTTCTGAGGAAAATCGACGTCCTCACCATCATTTGTCTTCTTCAGATGTTGTCCTGGCTACACCCCGTCCTCCATCTTCTTCTGATCGATCTCGTCGTATTTGCACGTACTGTCAAAAACCAGGTCATGACATCACTGAGTGCTACCGCAAGAAAAAGGATGACAAAAGGAAACAACATCAGTCCCGAGGTATTCTTCCTCTTCCACAAGCAGCCGCTGTGAGTTCTGCCCCTGTTGATGATCCTGTGGTCACTGTCTCTCAACTTGAGAGTATGTTTCATCGGTATATGTCTCAACCTTCCCCTGCCCTTTCAGTCACCTCAGGTAACAAATCTTGGCTCTTAGACTCAGCTTGCTGTAATCACATGACTCCTCATGCTTCCCATTTTTCTCAAAAGACGCCTTTAGCTCCTTCCCCTATCATTTACACTGCTGATAGCTCACATATGTCTGTTAGTCACATAGGCACTATATCTTCTCCTGATTTGACTATCCCTGATACATATCTTGTTCCAAAGTTGTCCCTCAATCTTCTTTCTGTTGGTCAACTTTGTGAACTTGGCCTTGATCTCCATTTTTCTAATCATGGTGTTGATGTGCAGGATCCACTGACGGGCAAGCTGCTTGGGACAGGCCGTAAGACTGGACGTTTGTTTGAGCTATGCAACTTACAGATTCCCTCACATATGGTCTCTTCCTCTGTTGCTGCCACAACCACCTTATCTCCAGACTTATGGCATTCTCGTCTTGGTCATGCCTCTTTATCTCGTCTTCAATTATTAGCTTCTCAAGGTCACTTAGGGTCTGTTAATTTTAATAAATTTGATTGTATGTCTTGTCAATTTGGCAAACAAACAAAATTACCATTTAATAACAGTGACTCTTTTTCTTCTGCCCCTTTTGACCTTGTTCATTCTGATGTTTGGGGTCCTGCTCCATTTACCACTGAGGGGGGATCTCGCTATTTTGTGATATTTGTTGATGATTATTCTAGATTCACTTGGATTTACTTGTTAAAACATCGTTCTGACCTTGTTTCTATTTTTCAAACTTTCCACAAAATGATCCAAACACAATTTTCTCGCACAATTAAGGTTTTTCGGTCAGATAATGCCCAAGAATATCATGATAAATCTTTCCTCTCCATTTTGGATTCTAATGGCACCCTTCCCCACTATTCATGTCCCTATACCTCTCAACAAAATGGTCGTGCCGAACGCAAACTTCGTCACATTCTTGATGTTGTGCGTACCCTCCTCATATCTGCCTCTATCCCTGAGCGTTTTTGGGGTGAAGCGGCTCTCACTGCCGTTTACACCATCAATCGCATTCCCTCACCTACTACTCACAAGAAATCTCCCTTTGAGTTACTTTATGACAAACTCCCAGACTATTCCTCTCTTCGAGTATTCGGTTGTGTTTGTTTTGTCTCTCTTCCTTCCCATGAACGAAACAAACTTGAACCAAGGTCTCGGCTGTGTTGTTTTCTTGGCTATGGTATCTCTCAAAAGGGTTTTCGTTGCTATGATCCCATATCTCGTCGCCTTCGTATCTCCCGTCATGTTGAATTTTGGGAACATCAGACTTTTTCTAGTCGTCAACATTTTCCCTTTATCTCTTCCTCCATGACTCCCATTTTCACTGATCCTTCCATTGACCTTTACCCTGACCCTGTGAGGGACTCTACCCCGCCTCCTAGCTCTTCAGATGTCCCATCTTTGGTTTTGTCTCCAGCTGCTGGCTCGCCTGATTCGGATCCTGCATCATCAGCACCATCAGAGTCTCCCACAGATATACGTCGTTCCACTCGGGTAAGGGCTCCTCCTTCTCATCTTTCTGATTATCATTGTTATTTTGCCCTTGCTACCCTCCATGAGCCTCATACATATCGTGAGGCTAGCACTAATCCTCTTTGGCAGCAAGCTATGGCTGATGAACTTGATGCACTTCACAAGACTCATACTTGGGACATGACCACTTTGCCTCCTGGCAAGTCTGCAGTTGGTTGTAAATGGGTCTATAAGATCAAGACTCGGGCTGATGGATCCGTGGAACGTTACAAGGCTCGCTTGGTTGCTAGGGGATTCACTCAGGAATATGGCATTGATTATGAGGAGACTTTTGCTCCTGTTGCTCGTCTTACCTCTGTTCGATCTTTACTTGCTGTTGCTGCTGTTCGTCATTGGCCTCTGTTTCAGATGGATGTGAAAAATGCCTTCCTCAATGGTGATCTTCTTGAGGAAGTCTACATGCAGCCACCTCCTGGCTACCCTGATTCTCAGAATCAAGTTTGTCGCCTTCGCCGTGCTCTCTATGGTCTTAAGCAAGCTCCTCGGGCTTGGTTTGCTAAGTTCAGTTCTGTGGTTGCTCAGCAGGGTTTCACCCCTAGTTCATATGATTCAGCTCTCTTCATTCGTCATACATCTACTGGTATCACTCTCATTCTTCTTTATGTTGATGACATGATTATTACAGGTGATGACACTGCAGGCATCTGTGATCTACAGAAGTTCCTTAGTCAACAGTTTGAGATGAAAGATCTTGGCACTCTTAGCTACTTTCTCGGTCTTGAGGTCACCTCCTCTTCTGATGGTTACTATCTCTCTCAAGCCAAGTATGCTTCTGATCTTCTCTCTAAGGCCGGTCTCACTGATAGCAAGACTGTCTCCACTCCCTTAGAGCTTAATGTCAAGCTCAATACTACTGATGGTGAGCCTCTCTCTGATGCTACTTTATACCGACAGTTGGTGGGCAGTCTCATCTATCTTACTGTCACCCGTCCGGACCTTGCTTATGCTGTTCATCTGGTTAGTCAGTTCATGTCTGCTCCTCGCTCCACTCATTATGCTGCAGTTCTTCGTATTTTGAGGTACATCAAGGGGACACTCTTTCATGGTCTTCACTTCTCGGCACAGTCTTCTCTTGAGTTGCGCGCCTATGCTGATGCAGACTGGGCTGGAGATCCCACTGATCGTCGTTCTACCACAGGTTACTGCTTCTTACTGGGTTCCTCTCTTATCTCTTGGCGTAGCAAGAAACAGTCTGTTGTTGCTCGTTCCAGTACTGAAGCTGAGTACCGTGCTCTCGCCGATGCCACCTCGGAAACTCCTTTGGCTTCGTTGGCTCCTGGCTGACATAGGTGCTCCCCAGACCACCAGTACTCCTATTCACTGCGACAATCGTAGTGCTATTCACATTGCCCATAATGATGTTTTTCATGAGCGCACCAAGCACATTGAGATCGATTGTCACTTCATTCGTCATCATCTTCAGCAGAGTGCTCTTCACTTACTATCTGTCTCCTCTGAGGACCAGCTTGCTAATGTCTTCACCAAGTCCCATCCACCAGGACGCTTACGCGATCTTGTGTCCAAACTCAAGATGGCTTCTTCGTCACCACCTTGTGTTTGAGGGGGGATGTTAGTATATATTATAGGCTTATTGTAGGCTTACTGGGCTTTAGGCCCAATCTACTTGTACTGCACATACTTGTACTGCACACACTACTCTGCCTATATAAAGGCAGTTCCATGTATTAACCTAATTGCTGAATATATTATACAGAGCTATTTTGCTCACTTTCAGTCACTGTTTTCTCTCTCTCTTCTTATTCTCAACATGTTCGAAGGAGATTTTTCAATTTGATTTCGAGTTACACATTTGAGGAAATTTAAGAGAGCAAAGAGAAGAGAAAAAGAGCTCGGAAGTTTGAAATTTCAGTAGCTTATTTTTCTTAATGTGTCAGAGTTCTGTATATTTATTGCTGATTGCTGATGCTCTACAATGACTTATAAGTGCAATAAACAACCTTGAAAGCCATTCTGGCTTTAACTTTGACTTAAATAATCATTCTGTATAATGAGATTGTTTGAACTTGTCCTATTTTGGACATTTCAATTTGCAAGAACCATGTAGAATTTGCCTTTGTGAATTTAGCTTTGGTCCCCCTCCCCCCCTCCGCCACCCACACACAAAAAAAAAATACAGAGAAAGTTAAGAAAGAATACAGCATCCTTGTATATTAACTTGCTTTTGCTTCTGTTCAGGTTGATAATCAAAGGGTTGCTCAGTTACTTTAAAGTGTTATTTGTATAATTGATTCTGTTTTGCCATTGCTTCGAAAGTTACCTCAAAGTATTGTTGAAGAACTTGAGCAAGACTTGAAGCACATGATTGTTCGGCATTCCTTCTTGACAATTGTACATGCTTGCATCAAGTAGCGTCAAGTTCTCAGTTCTTTTATACTCTTCTTATGATTGCAATTCCCTTATTGAGTTTCTTGTGTCATACATCATTAAAGGCAGGAATTACTATGTGATCTAGTTTTTTTCATCCATTCTTCAACTGGACAGCTAGTTTAATGGAATACCAAAAATTCCGATAAGGCTGTAAAATTGGTTCGTAAAATCTAAGAAAGTCTATTTTGAATCAATTGTGGAGCAACTCGTAGTAATCACTTGGTTGTAAAACATTGTTTTGCTGTGCATAATCAGCATTACATGTATTGGTTTATTTATGAAGGCATGCAGGCCTGTATATGTGTTTGTGTGTTTGTAAAATGTTCTTTCCTATTGCATGCATATATTTCTATAACTATGTTACCCCTGCATTGTTGTTACTATCTTTACCCCCTTTATTACTTCCATACGTGTTGATTCTCTTGTGTCAATTTGTGTAATTGGCTTATACATGATTTATTTCTAATGCATTTGAAGATCTTGTAGCTTGATGTTATAGTGCATAAATTTATCTTCCTGTATAATATGTATTTGTTTAAAATTAAATTTGGGGTTTCAATATTAGCACAATGAATTTGCCCTTTGGAGTTAGCTACAAATAATTTTTGCAGAGACCCCAAGCAGCTGGGATATATTTTCGTTGTTTTCAGTAGGAATATTTATGCTTCTTGTTTGTGCCATTTATTTCTTAGCAGAAAGTTGACTTTGCAGTTTTGTACGTCTAGCTAATATCTGTTCCAGTCACAGGTGCCTTTGCTCTGTGGGCAAAGTTGCCGGAAAAGGTGCTACTGTGATTGAGTATCTTATTCAGGTTTTCTGCAAACGTTTGGATCCCCAGGAAATTGACAACAAGCAGGTTGGTGGCTATAATCACTTCAATTGCATGTCAATCACATGTCTTCTTTGTTTTTTTATGCATTTTATACCCATGCAAGACTTAGCATTTGTTTTGAGAGTTTGCATTTTGATTCTAACCATTGTTCACCTTTAAATTTGGTCAGTTACATGATTGTCTTAGCACAAACGCCAGAATTGCTTAGGTATTTGTATTACCAAATATAAATTTGATTACTTGCATTACTGCATCATTATTTTATTTATAAAAACAATTATTATTTAGTTGAATAATATGATTATGAAAAAGATTTTCTAGCAATTCAATTCCTTGTTCAGATTTTTAATGATGTAGTTATTAACTTGTATTGTATGTATGAGTCTCCCTTCAAAGTAAATATCTTAAAGTTGATCTTCAAATTCTATACTGCTTAGTGAATGCTATAATATATTGGGGAAAATTACACTTTACCACCTTAAACTATCACCCTTTTTCACTTCACCCCCCAAACTTTAAAAAGTATCAATTGACCCCCTAAACTAATCTAATTGCACGGCCGTTACCCCCTGATGCCAAAATCGAGTTAAAATAGACGGAATAGAGCATCACGTGACACGCACATGATCCCGGGCCCACCAGAACACCTTTACCAATTTAATTTTTATCAAAACCCCGAAAATGCCCTCATCCACTTTCTTTCTCTTTCTTCTTTCCTTATTCCCCGATCTTCATCCTCTAAAACTCTTATTCCCTGATCTTCACCGAAATTCCATGGCCACCATGGCCAAGAATAATAGCTCGAGCTCGAGCTCCGTTTGCCACCACTCACCACCGGCGTCACCACCAACAATGGTGGAGGATTTTGGCTCTCTCTCCCTTGGCTGTTTTTCTTTCTCACGGCCTCCATGGCCTCACACTCTCTCTCGGCTATCTCTCTCTCTGCTTTCTCACCGAAGCTCTAAGGCACCCATGGCTTGAACAAGAGCTCGAACTCCCTCACGGACTCATTCTCACTCTCACCGAGGTTCTCGATCTGGCCAAGGCTCCCTCACCGGAGCTCGATAGCCACCATGGCCATGGACAAGAGCTCTCAAGCTCTCACCCTCTCATTCTTATAGCTCCAAACCTCACGGGTTTGATGATGGCACCACTGTGATGAGGTTTGATGATGGCACCACTGTGATGGCGCGTGGGTAATCCAATTGATCAATGGGTGTCGTTTGTTTCTGGAATTTGCGAAGGAAGAAGAGAATTGGCCCTTTCAAACCACTTGCTTGAATCACTCTGTTGTTGCCATATTTTAATTTAATGGGTGATAATTCATAATGTTCATGGCCAAATAAGATCCAAATCAGAAATATATATATATATATATATATATATATAAGAAAAAAATAAGGGAATAAAGCTCTGACAGTTTTTCAAGATTTTTCCAATTTTGAATAAAAGCAGGCATCTTTCTAAAAAATTAATAATGGTTGATAGCTTGAAATCTTTGGCCATGGAGTTTTAGAGGAAGAAGAAGGAAAGTTCCGTTGGTGAAGATCGGGGAATAAGAAAAGAAGAAAGAGAAAGAAAGTGGATAAGGGCATTTTCGGGTTTTCAAAGGCAATTGTGGGTGATATTTGTCCGGGTGGGCCCGTATGTCATGTGCGTGTCACATGTTACACTATTCCGTCGATTCTAACGTGATTTTGGACTCAGGGGGTAACGGCCATGCAATTGGATTAGTTTAGGGAGTCAATTGATATTTTTTTAAGTTTAGGGGGTGAAGTGAAAAATGGGTGATAGTTTAAGATGGTAAAGTGTAATTTACCCAATATCTTGAGAGTCGGAACATTTTGTCATCTAAAATGCTTAACCTATAGAGTGGTGAGTCTTGCAAGAGAGGCTCCCATCAGTTCTCGACAAGCGGTGGTTTGGGGTGCTGTCCCTTTATGCGTGATGTGGCATATATTGGAATCGTCGTGTTTTTTAGGGGATTCAGCTTTCGCTGTTTCAGCTCAAGTCGATTTTGCTTCGCACGCTTCTTGTTCCGAGTGACCATGTTTTTTCCTCTTTTGACGAGTTTTTAGACTTTTGTACTCTTATTTAATTTCTTTTGCTCTCTAGTACACTGCTTGTGTACATGGACACTGTTGGTAATGAGAGAAATGAACTCTTTGGAAGTCCCTATGTTAATAAATTCATGGAAGTTAAAGATAGTTCCACGAATCGCTTATATATAACATTTTTTTTTTTTTGATAAATGCTTATATATAACATTTGTTACTCTTACACTTGGGAAATTGTATATATATAGAGAGAGAGCGGGGGTAAAACTTAAAAATAAAGTTTACCTTAACTTCTTCAATTAAATTCAAAACATGACTACATTGAATTTAATTTTCCTTCAAAAAGATAATATTGTTTATGTTGTATTGTCAATATTGACCAATGCATATCCATGTGCACAAATTAAATTTGGAAAACTGAGGTATAGCACTTAAAGGAACTATACCTAAATTTTGCCCATTTATACCTATATAGATTTAGTAATACAATAATAATCAGGAATTCAGGATATAACATTACAAGGATTCATTAGTCTTAAAGTCCGGAGATTTAAGATAAACCAAATTACCCTCTCAACAAAATTACATTCTGGCTCTCAAGCCAAAATTCCAACAGGAAATTTTAATCTCCATAAATTGTTGCAACTTTCATTTGGTTTTCAAACCTAAACTAACAGAAAGACAAGACATCCTGAAGAACATACAAGTGCAAAATAATCAAAAATAGAAATTTACTAACAAAAAACACTTCCGTATCGCTACAAAGTTGAGAGAGAAGATTTATTAACCTGGATTGACAATAAAATGAGACGTATGATTTTCATTGTTAAATTAATTTTTTATGTTTCCTATAGAAAATGGAGAAGAAACAACATGACATTCCTATCACCCAAACAACCCCAATCAAATAAATAAGAATTCTAGTGAAATACAACCTTCGATATGTAGGCTGATCTGTTCTCTTTCTTCATTTACTAGTAGCTGTGGGCTTGAAACAATCAATGTTGCATAATCCTACTGATCTCACCATGCCCCCGAAACTGCCACCACAACCCAATTCCAACCGTGAGGAAAACCAGATAGAATATATGCAAACCATATTGGACAAGCTTTGTTTGATAAAAAGAAGCATAAATGGATAAAAACAATACTATCCAGTCTAAATTATAGCTGACCTGTTCCTCGCTTTCTCTGGCTGGTCTACGCTGTTGATCACTTTATTAGGCCGATCGATGCTCTTTCTTGATTTCTCTCTCTTATCAGTACTGGTTCTTGATTTCTCTCTCTTATCAGTGCTGGTTCTTGATTTCTCTCTACGGTCTGTGCTTAGCCTTGGCTTTTCTTTCTGGTCTGTGCTCAGCCTTGGCTTTTCTCTGGGGTCAGTACTTGGGCGAGACCTCTCCTCTCTCCGATCTGTACTGGATCTGGATTTCTCTCTACAATCTGTGCTATTCCTAGGATTTTCTAGTTGATCTGTAATTGGTCCAGATCCATTTCTCAGACGTCGTGTTTTCTCAATTGCTGATATGAATTTCTTGAGATGACTTATGTATTGTGGGAAATGCTCCAAGTCACAATGATTCCCTCCTTTAATCCATAGTGGTTCATACTTCTCTTTACAGAGTTGCCAAAGTTGCCTACCATGGGACCAATCAACAACATCGTCAGCAGTTCCCTGCAAGCAAAGGCAAACGCAGAGCACAACACCTTGGCAAATGAGCATTCTTCTAATTACTTGAGCCAACGTTGCTTGATACCATACTTTCAAGGTTTATATGCTATGACAGAGTTTCAGTTAGTGAAGAAAGGCAGCTAAGCAATGTATCTGGTGGCAGATATCAACCAATTATAAAATGGGTATGTGAACTTATATTAATCAGGCATGGAAATTTAGATCATACTAAGATATTAAGTACAAATGAAACAAGCATGCATGAATCACATTATGGTCTTTATAGAGTCCAAGAACATTTGGGCCTACATCCACCTCAAGCAATGCTAATAATATTCAAAGGCATTGAAATTGATGTTTCACAAAGGTGGCAACTGAGATAGAAAATCCATAGCATTAGCGGGCAGATTGTCCTCTAAGCCACTGATCAAAGTATTGGAGCACAATACCAAAGAATATTTGATTCACCTGGTCAAAGGCAGATATCACATTCTCTCACTATCTCATCACTTGAAATTTTAACTCGTAACCACTAAAACAATATAATCTACATGACACCAAGGTGGTTTATGTTATATTTAATGCTATTTGTTCATGTGAAGTTGTAAACCTTCATATAGTATACTCAAAAATATATTAAACATGCACATAAATGCACATTTCAATCCTCTACAGAAACTTTGGAGTATATATCCGTATAAAATTATTGCTCTTTAACTCATTCTTGCTTTATTTCTCCCCTAGTATCCTATGGGGGAGACCACCAAGTAAAACAGCCAAAAAAAAATTAAGTTGGAAACCATCTTTAATCCACCTTATATTCTTGTGGCAGTTACAAAGAATTTTCAAAAGATGAGTTTTAAGATAACCCAGTTAAATAATTGTTCTGGGCTTTTAGTAGCAAAAGGCTAGAGCAGAAACACTTCAGATCCTTCAGGCAGAAGAAGACTTCAAATGGGTGGTCTTCTCCCTAATGATCTCATGTGACAAAGATGTAAAAACTCGAGTCCTGGATAACTGGTGAAATTTGTACTGCTCTGGAGTAATCTAAATATATGTGATGTATATTTACATAACTCCATGGGATGTTGGAGCTTTCCCAGGACATAACCAATGACGTGTACGTGATTGACCAGAACACAACAAATTTGGCAGGGCATTGATTAAGTAGTGATCTTTTGGGTTGGGGAGTACATACGACTGAGTCAACTGAGAACACAAAACCAAAACCAATGAAACCAGACAGGGTCAGTCCGTATTTCAAGAGATTCAGTTCTGTTCAGTTGATATTTATTTTTTTTATAATTCGATAGTTGGGGAGGGAGGAATTGAATCCTCGATGTCTCCTTTGGAGAACACTAGGAGATACGAACCAGTTGAACTACAAGACTCGTAACATTTTTCTTAGTTGATAATTGATAGAAAAGAGAAACTAATATGATCAGTTTAGTGTGAGGTTTTAAGGTTTTCAAAACCAAAGCATACCGAACCAATTGATCATTCCCATCAGCAAATAATGTAACCAGTCTGTCACACGATAGCAAAAGCATGCTGCTAAAGGTTTCGTGGTCTGCATGCCTCCCAAGTGTAATACTAATGCAAAATGTAACATTCCCTAAATTAAAGACCCACCAAACTCACTACTTCTTATCAGTTAGAGACACATAACCTACCTATGCTATAATAAATTTAATAGTTAAGAACTCATTTATACATGATGAACATATGGCAACATCAGATTGACGAGAAACCTTTTATTTTTCTTGAAAAGGTATTAGTTTCACTGTGAACCTGTAAACAAATCATAACAATACAAGTATTAAGTCCAGCATTTCCTCCTTTCCTCAACTATTAGTCGCCGCCTCTCTCTCTCTCTTTCTCTCTCTCACACACACATATACACATTTTTGATTCTCACTCTCTCTCGCTACAAGCTCTTATCCCCTCAATCTATCACCAATAATAAAAATCCCCAAACCCCCTCCCTCTCTTGCTTGCAAACCCCACCTTGCAACTAAGGCAGACAAGGTCCAAAGATTAACCCAGTTCCTCAATTGTTTTTCCATCTTCCCACCATCCAATATATCAATATCCATTGTTTGCTTACAAACTGATCGGCCAAACTGTTGAGAACAATCTTTCATCAGTGTGATTCAGGTGGGTTATTGACCATCAATTGGTGTCAATTGTCGACTTTCACAAATGAAGATGTAGGTTCCATTAAAAAATGGCTTCAACAACAACCAAAACCGATTGATAAACACCCCTACTTTTGAGTTTCAGTTTTTTAAAGACATCTTAGATAGATTTCACCAAAATGAAAGAGGTAAGGATTTATCCAGTGCTATTAAATTCCATACAAATAGCAAAGTATACCATATTTCATGATTCATTAGATATAGCATAAAATCAATGTATTACATGCTGAGAGAAACCAATATCCCCTTGTTCAATACATAAAAATTCCTGAAATTTTGATGCCACAATTAGAAAATTTGAACAAGCAGCAGATATATGGTGTGAACAAATGCACAGAGACTCACTTCTATAGTCAGATTTGCCATCAAACTATACTAAACTAGGATGCTATTTTAGTTTCACAAACATCTTACTAAAATAAAATCCCTTAGAAATTGGATAAATACTCACATGAATTACCAGAACTGGAGAGTTGACAAAGGGTATTTTATCAATATTCTGCACCATAAACAAGCAAACAATCATTTATATGAGGTCAATTTCCAAATATTATAAACAAATTAAACATTAAAGATTTAATATTTCTACATAAAAAACAAATAAAAAATTAACCTTATAAATGTCGAACCAATACGTCCTCTTCACCGGATACATGACACGGAGGCCAGACGAGATCGGACTATGAAGAATTACAGCACGCAAATTCGGTAACCGGGTAGCCAAATCTAAAGTGGGCCCACTACCAACTGATTGCCCATACAAAATAATATCTTCCTCTTTTGTGCCAAACTTCTCTACAAGGCATCTATATGCAGCTTCTATGTCTGAGTAAGTGTTCTGCTCACTCGGCTGTTCAAATAAAGCACATAATAATTCAGTCATCTCCTATCCTATTTTAACAACAAATTCTAAATTAATCTGTTGCCATACCTTCTTTATTGGATGAATGAGAAACTAATTAAAATCAAACATCTTTGGGTTTTTTCAACTTCCACTAATGAAAAAAAATCCAAACCTTGACTATGCCAAACAGTTACTACTACTATAGGTCCAGTAGAGAAAGTTTTAATCCCTTTTGGGTCCCATATAACAAAAGCAAACTACATATAATTTTGGCCGACAGAAAAATGCACAGAAATTTTTTTTAACACATAAAATCTCAAAATTAGTTACTAAATTAAATTAAAGAACAAAAATTTGCCTCCTTTTTTAAGCTAACAGTAGTCCAACAGTAAACTTTCCCAGAATCCAAACAAAACACACACCAAAAAAAAAAAAACCAAAATTTCATACCTTGCCAGATGACTGTCCGTACCCCGAATAATCATACCTATAAACACAAACACCAAAAAAAAAAAAAAAAAAAACCAAAATTATATATGAATGTACGTAAGCATGTAAATAGCTTAGTATTATTTTACACCCGTATGTGAAAAAAATAGTGATGAATTTTTTTTTTATTATTATTATTAAGAGAGAGAGAGAGAGAGAGAGAGAGAGAGAGAGAGAGAGACCCCATGAAGTTGACTCGGAGGTGATAACTGAGTTCACTGAACAAGTCATACATCTGACCCAGATCAGCAGCGTTTCCATGCGAATACAGCACCGTCATAGACGCCGATGGCTCTCTTATATACACCGCCACCACGTCGTTCCCTCTCTTCGTTCTTAATCTCAATACGTCAGCGTTTTGCCTTATCTCCACCCCTGTCATCCTCAGCTTCTTCACACCCCCACCACCACCCTCCTCCTCTTCCTCCTCCACCACCCCATACGACGGTGGGTTTGGCGGGAAGAACGCGAACTTCGCCGCCATCGATGACGTCATCGCCCCCATATTTCAATAATCCAAACCCAAAAATCAAAATCCAATCTTTCTAACTTATACACAGTATACACTTATACTTATATTAATTGCGGAATCTAAGACTGACCCAGATGGAGTTTTACTGTGAATTACTGAGATTTCGATTCCATTTTCCAGCTTGGTTACTGCGAAAAATTTGTAGATTTGTCGTCTAGGGTTTGAAGTTTGAAATTGAGTTGTAGAGTAGAGTTGAGAAGAGAAAATTTGAGTAATGGAGGATTTTCCGGCGTGGAAATTGAGAGTGGCACGTGTGTAATTATCAATAAACAGGGGAAGTGTGTGTATGATGGTGATGGGGATGGGGATGTTTGAGAGCAAACTGGGGGAGCTTCATGTTGAGTTTTGACACGTGTTCTTGTAGGGTAAAAAGTATTGTCTACTGCTTATTAGGACCATCTGTGTATAGCTGTATCATTCTAGATTTGCCAGCTTTTATTATATTTATTGCCTTAACCCTATTTCCTATTCGGTTTCGGTGAGTGTGAAAGGGTTTTTTTTGTGTTTTTTGGTTTTTACTTCTTTGTCTTTTGAACATTGGATTTGGGGGTTTCTTTTTAAGTTTCTAGTAACGGCTGGACAATGTCAACGTGTTTTTGTGTGATAGTTTTTTTTTTTTCGTGGGTTCCAGTTAGCTCAACTGGTAAAGTCTCTTGTCGTCGAGCAAGGGACCTGAGTTCAAATCTCGCCTACACCAAAAACCAATTGATGTCTTGGCCTGAGGATAAGAGCAACCATCATGAGCGAACGCCATAGGTTTAAATTCTATCATAACTATAAAAAAAAAAAATGGTGTCTTTTCGACTTTTTATGAACAAGGATGGGGTTTTACGTGTCAACGTGTTTTTGTGTGATAGTGCCACTTTTTAGCTGTGCTAGGCTATCCCATATATATGAATAACTAAATTACAATTTTCATTCTTAAAATTTGGGTTTTTTTGTTTTGTTTTGATCCACCAAATTTGATTAGTTTTTAAAATTGGCTCTTAAATTTGAGATTTTTTATTTATTTTGGTATACTAAGTTTGATTTTGTCTTCAAATCAAACTTGACGAACCAAAATGAAAAATCTCAAATTTAAGAGAGTAAAATGAAAACAACTTTAAACTTTAATGGTCAAAATTGTAATTTATTTTTTTGGTGAATAAAATATATATATATATATATATAATATATGGTCAAAATTGTAATTTAGGCTATATATATATATATATATATATATATTTTTTTTTTTTTTTTTTTTTGATAACCTATATCTGGGCTAGCATTCCGCAAATATGCGCACCTCAACTAATCTCAGGGGACACGTAACACCCTACTAACACGTGTAAAACGATAGGCGTAAGGCTTTACCTTGGGTAAGTGATCCTAAGAAGTGTAATTTAGTCTATATAAATATATGGTTTGGTTGAAATTATATTAAATGTAACATTTGTCAATGTTACAGTACTCAATAACTTTTATGGAATGAGTGTTTTAATAATAGGTGTAAGGCTTTACCTTGGCTAGGTGATCCTAAGAAGTGTAATTTAGTCTATATAAATATATGGTTTGGTTGAAATTATATTAAATGTAACATTTGTCAATGTTACAGTACTCAATAACTTTTATGGAATGAGTGTTTTCAAAAATCCACAGCTGGATCACATTGTTTCTTTATACTCTTCAGTGTTGCAAAATATTAAAATCATCAAAGATCAACAACTATTTCATTCATAAAATATTTTATTTTGTATTTTAAAAGTATACACAAATATTCGTTGTGCGTGTTCAAAATAACGATAATGTGCAATTCACTAGTGGAATTTTGAAAATACTAATCCAAGAAAAAGTACTTAAGTGGTGTAATATTATTAAAGAGTTACAACATGTCTGACTTGATCTTTGTCCTCTTTGTCCACACACATATAAATATTAACTCTTGCTAAAGCTACGCGTACACACACATATATAATTATTATCTTTTACTAAAGTTACGCTAGGTGTTAAGACCCCAACCATCCCACATCCGTGGGTATGCATACCCTAGCCACTAAGGCACGGATTGGCTTAGCTAAATATTTGATTAAACATGTATTAGCTTATATTCATGATTAGTAAGGTCCAAGCTATTCAAGCTTGTACCTTGTTAGTTAATTAAGTGCATTGGGGGTCTAGTACATTCCTAGGCTTTAACCCCCTTGTACTTAATTGTTAGAGATCCTAAGGTTGTACCTTGGTTGTTGCATGAGAAATGCATGACCAGCTCGGCCAATGAGAGGAGAGCATGAGAAATGCATGACTTTGCTTGACCAATGAGAGGAGTGCATGTAGTTCGGCCAATGAGAGGAGTGCATGCTCTATCTCGGCCAATGAGAGGAGTGCATGAGAAAGCCCATTGTGGGTTATCTCTCCCATTCCTCCATTGTTGCTCATTATCAAAATACCTTCATTGTTTCTCTTAGAAATTCTCTCTAGGAGATTAGATTCATTAGTTGATAGAATTCAATAATAATTAGTAGGTTTTGTTCATGAATGCAAGGGGATCAATCCTATCGGATTGAATTATTCATATTGTTCTTGGATTGTGTGATTTAGGAGAGAATCTGTGTGTTTTAGAAAGAGAAAGGAAGGGGTTCCTTTCATTTGGTATCAGAGCATAGTTACGAGCCATGGTGATTGAAACAAGAGGTGGAGCTCAAATTGGGGTTCTCGAGGGGAATATGCAAGGGTTACAACAACAAGTTGTTGATAACACGGGTTCCATTGATCGATTGCACTTGAAGGTTGATGGATTAGAGGTTGGAATGGCTGAAATTCGAGCTATGATGCAGGAGGTGTTGAAAAGGTTACCGGTGGTGGAGCAACCAGCAGTGCAACCGAGGGAAGAGGAGCAGATTCCACATCGGGTTCAAGCTAATTTGGGATAGCAAATTCCAATAACTCCAAGCATTCATAGGCTTCCAATTGGGGTTGAGGAGAGGAATGCCTTATCTATAAGAGCTCCAAATCATGAGGTACATTTCAATCCCAATCAGCCACGATTTAGCATGCCTTATGATGATCCATTTAAACCAAGGCCAAAAAGGCTCAATGGAGGTGTATTTCTCAACCCGATTGTAGAATCATTGTGTGGTTTGGGCAATGCAAAGCCTCCACCATCTTTTGAAGGCCAATGTGGGCTGTATGGTGAAGAATTTTGGCGTGAGAAAAGGGTTCCAAGGCAGCAGTAGCAGTTCCATACAGTTGGACAGCAAGCACAGCCACAAAGGCATGCTAGTCAAGCTAGGGAACCAAGCAATGCTCCATGGCCTCAAGGTGATGTTGTAGAGCCTTGGTATGATCATGGAGGGGGCAGAGGTAATTGTGGAAGAGCAAGGAATTATCAAGGACCTCAAGATAGAGATCCTTATGGAAAGAATCAAGATCCACTCCAAAGGCAACAAGGAAGGCAAGCAAGGGAGCCGAGAGCAATGGAGCTTGAATTTCCAAGATTCAAGGGAGGTGATTCTACTTCTTGGATGTTTAGAGCAATTCAATATTTTGAATATTATCAAGTCCATGATGCTTCAAAGGTAATGCATGCTTCTTACCATTTAGATGATGATGCATTGATATGGTTTCAAAGTTGTGAGCATGATTTAGGTTGTTGGGATAATTTTGCTAGAGCAATTCAACTTAGGTTTGGGCCTCCTAGCTATAATGATCCTATGGAGTTATTGATTAAACTAAAGCATGTTAATTCTATTGAGGAGTATAAGGGGCTGTTTGAGTCACTTAGCAATAGGATTAGGAATTTGTCAAGCATGCATAAACTAAGTTGTTTCATGAGTGGGTTGAAAGATGAAGTGAGGTTGGCAATCAAGATGCAAGGGCCAAGAACCTTGGGTGAGGCCTATGCATTGGCAAAAATTCAAGAGCAATACCAAGCTAATGTCAAGAGAAGCACAAGGCCTAGTTATGAGGCAAACAAAGATAATTGGGAGCAATATAGTTCTCAAGAAGTTGCTGCCCAATTTGGTCCTAAAGTTGCTGCCCAATTTGATCCTAAAGTTGTTGCCCAACTTGATCCTAAGGTGGCTGCCCAAATTGATCCTAAAGTTGTTGAATGTGATCCTAAGGTGGCTGCCCAAATTGTTCCCAAAATTGCTGCCCAATTTGATCCTAAAGTTGCTGCCCATCTTGATCCTAAGGTGGCTGTCCAATTTGATCCTAAAGTTGCTGTCCAACTTAATCCTAAGGTGGCTGCCCAAATGGATCCTAAGGTTGCTGATTCTAAACCAATAAGTGCAAAGCCTACAATGATGGTGCAAAAGCTCACTCCCAAGCAAATGTTAGAGAGAAGAAGGAAAGGCCTATGCTACAATTGTGATGAGAGTTGGACTATGTGGCATACATGCAAGGCCATGAAATTGTACTTGATTGAGGAAGTACAAGAAGAAAGTGCTTATGTTACAAGTGATGAGGAAGAAGAAAGGGTAGAATGGTGTGAGGAAATACGCAACACCAAGGAGGAGAGCATCAACAAGGACATTCAAGTTCCTTCAAGATACTGGTTAATCGGAAGATCACCATTGATGAAGAAGCACTTAACCAAGAAGCAACTTGAAGACTCATCCTCCATTCGGCCACAACAAGATCACAACCTTGAGGACAAGGTTTTTAGATGGGAGGGGCAATGTTAAGACCCCAACCATCCCACATCCGTGGGTATGCATACCCTAGCCACTAAGGCACGGATTGGCTTAGCTAAATATTTGATTAAACATGTATTAGCTTATATTCATGATTAGTAAGGTCCAAGCTATTCAAGCTTGTACCTTGTTAGTTAATTAAGTGCATTGGGGGTCTAGTACATTCCTAGGCTTTAACCCCCTTGTACTTAATTGTTAGAGATCCTAAGGTTGTACCTTGGTTGTTGCATGAGAAATGCATGACCAGCTCGGCCAATGAGAGGAGAGCATGAGAAATGCATGACTTTGCTTGACCAATGAGAGGAGTGCATGTAGTTCGGCCAATGAGAGGAGTGCATGCTCTATCTCGGCCAATGAGAGGAGTGCATGAGAAAGCCCATTGTGGGTTATCTCTCCCATTCCTCCATTGTTGCTCATTATCCAAATAACTCCATTGTTACTCATAGAATTCTCTTTAGGAGATTATAGAATTAGTTGATAGAATTCATTAAGAATTAGGAGGTTTTCTTCATAAATCCAAGGGGATCCATCCTATCGGATTGGATTGTTCAAAATGTGTCTTGATTGTGTGATTGTTGAGGGAGATTGAGGGTTTTAGAAAGAGAAAGGAAGGGGTTCCTTTCACTAGGTGATGATCTTTCATAGTGAAATCCTTAAAAATTCATTTATTATATGACTAGTTAGAGTTAAATGTGAAGTTACATGCCAGTATTTTAATTTTTCATTCATTTTCAAATACATAACTGCATTGAATTTAAATATTTTTGAAAAATATAACATTGTTTATGTTTTATTAGTTAATACAATCATGTGTTTGAATTCAATTGGGGAACCTGATGTAACTAATTTAAGGAACTGTAGCTAAATTTTACTCTTTAAGTTAATACCATTAGTTAGTAGCGTTAGAAAATTGAGAAATTATTCATTTTTTCCATTATATTTACACGTGGTCCTTCTAACCAATATAAATAAGTGACTATGAGTTTAGATGATTATGTGGTTCCTTAAAATTGAATTAATAAGAAATCAATTATTTGTATTAGTTGAGATGACCACATATACAACACAACAACATGAATGAATAATTTCTCAAGAAAATCAGACAGTGTGTGAATTATTATGCTAATTTGGGAGAGTATCAATTATTGAAAATAGAGTGTAGAGTGTAATTACACTAAACCTTAGGAGTATTAGTGTAATTTATCCAAAATAAAACTAACTCTATTTAGTTCGTTTAAGGGAAAACCCCTTTTTTTTTTTCTTTTTTTTTTTAATTTTTTTTTTTAATGTTGAATGCAATTGTGGCATTAGCAGTTCACAATTCTTACAAACACAAAATATGTGAAGATTTTCATTTCATAAATAAAAGTGATTATAATTCGTTTCACAAAAATTAAAATGTTTATGGGAATTATAATTCTTGATAATTTTTCAAACGAACAATATTTTTTTATGAATTATGGAAAACTAATAATTATTATAACAAACACAAATATGCTTGAAATCCTTTTTGTAACGTGTGCTTGAATTTGTCTATTTTTTTCTACATTTTTTTTTTTTTATCTACATTCTTTTTTAGCTAGCTTATTTATTTTTTTAAAAATGGTGTAAAACTACAACTGTACAAAAAAAAAATTAATTAAAAAAACTGTACCTAGAAAATAAATAAATAAAATCTCATCCAAATAGAAAGATCTAGATTAATATAGCTAACTTTCCCACCATCATATCAGCAATCGGTGGCATGTATAAAATAATCTTGAATTTGGGATCATTTACTCCAATCACTGTGTCCAGAAGAACTGACCATATGAATTCTAGTAGAAGTATTTCTATTGATGAAAATTTTGCCATATGAACTCTAATAGAAGTATTACTGGCATATGATTGATTATTTAATTCAATTGCTGAAAAACTTACTCATAAGATACATGGATGAATTTGTCTATTCTATGTAAAAACGTGTAAGTAAATCCTGACAGAATATATATTCCGTTTTTTAACCGTGTGGTTGGAAAAAGCATTTAAAGTTTTAAACCCGACATTTGGGGGAACCGGAATATAATTTGAGAGAGAGAATTGATTCTATGTGTTTGGCCTCATTAAAACATGAATTTTCAACTTTATTGGTGATGAATTTCATGTCTCTCTGTTTGTCCCCATTATTGTTTTTCTCTCACAACATTTAGTTACCTATTTGAACATGTGGATTGCATTACAGGCTACGACATATTGTTTCTTTAGAAATTTACTATTCATGATGAAAAAGTTTGAGCTAATCTTGTGAGTTTCCACCCGCAGAGAGTTGTGTACTCACAAGAAACCTCGGTACAAATTTGACGTGCCAAACATGAGTATATAATTGGGTAAATATCATTGTCCAAAACTAAATTCAAGACTAATACATTTACAAACCACTCAAAGTCACAAGTGGGGTTTTGACAATTTGAAAAACGTATAAGGCCATATGCCCATATGGGGTTGGGTCAGGTGTGAGGAAAAAAAGGGAACACCCTCCTCATTATTGCAATTGGATGCCTCCAAACATTTTGACATTTAGTGAAGGTTTTTGAGAATTTCTTGTCAATGCAGGGCTCCGCATAATAGTCACTAAGAGTACAAGAAAATGATAGTTATCTTTCTTTTCATGTCATTAGCTCTCATGGGCCATCATTCACACCTAACCTTATTCCATATTCTTTAAAATTTGACATCTCCTACTTTCTTCAGTCCCCACAAGCTAGCGAATATCATTCTCAGAAAATATAAAGTAGAGAAAGGTGATTTTGTCTTGATATCAGTAATTTCTAAGAAAAAAAGATTAACTTGTAAACTGTAATAGTAGTTAATCTTTCGCCTGTATGGTTAATTGAATATTGTACATGTCCATTTTTTAACCAACAATTTGAATGGGCCCCCAATGAAATGCTTGGGCTCAATTGATTATTTAACAAATTAGCCCAATAAGCCCAGCCCATTTAAATACCCTAAACAATGTCCAATAAATTACTTGGGCCTATTTTAAAGTGCTTTGACACAATTCTAAAACGCCCACAACCCGAAATATATGGCCCAATCCACTAAAAATACCCTATACAGCACTTAATGAACTAGCTGAGCCCATTACAAGTGTGTCTCGGCACTGTTCACAAGCCCAAAAGAAACTCACATAAAACCCACAAGCCCAAAGTATACTTATAATATGATTATTGGGTCCAAATGCTATTGGATTCATTGAGGAAGACAGCTAGAGCCCAAATACCAATCAACCCAGCACCTGAATAGCTGAGAACAGCTCATCCATGGGCCACAGGAAGTCAGAAACTGAAACTAGCTGCATATCTGCTGCTGGTGGAGCCCACGTCATGTCCTATTTTACTTAAAAAGAGAAGAATAGCAGCATGCCATCTTCTCCAACGTGACAAGAGCAACCAAGATACCATTTTCAAATTATTCAAACATCTCCAGCTCACTTCATCTCTCTACCACACCGGAAATCATGAGTTCTGGTACTGTTCACGCAGCAGATTCGTGCATTACAGCTCAAAGGCTACTGGCAGCAACCAAGACACATGGGAAATGAGGAAATGTGATGGAAAGTCCATAACCATGCCCATTCCAGTCCCAAAAGGACTCAGGGAGTAGCTCCCACGGCCCAGACCCGTGAGGAAGCTACTCTCCTTATGTTGATCTGACTTGAGGAGTGTGGTTTGGTGGAGGGGAGTGAGTCCCGAGATTTTGGCAACCATGAACTGCTGTCATTAGGTCTGCTGGGAGGCATGATGATGAGTTTATGGAAACCAAAGTCACATGAGACATGCATAGACCTGACCTTACACAAAAAACCCACCAACTAAACAATGAGTGCCTCTGACAAAGCCATTTCAGAGGAGAAGAAAGCCTTACCCTGACATTAGGGAAAGACCATGATTATTTTACTTATAAGACACTCTCTTTGAAAAAACATGTCATAAGAGGTTGATCTTAAAAATCAATAAGATTAAGGGAAAGCCATAATCTCGGTTTAGGCAACCCTAATCATTCCTATAAAAGGGACTGATTGCATTCTTAATGCATCAGAACCAGACCAAGAAAAAGATTCTCAACAACTCAAGAAATTACCACAATTAACCCAATACAAGAGAAAAGTCTTTCTCTAAAAAACTAACAAGTCCACTTCTGGAATTCTCCAAGAGGGAACCCCGGGAAACAGATGTTTTGAGGTCATTTTCAACTTAGAAACACCAATCAAAACCCAGAAATACAATCCCATCTGAAAAGATTAGGATTCATCACTTAATTTTCCTTATTCCCCAGAAAGCTCTCCTGGCAGATGTCTGGACAGAAATCCTGAAATGCCATATAAGGATCACAATGGTTTTCCACCACTGATTTAGCTCCATAAAAGGCCCAAACACATCTTTCTCTCACCCTCATGCATGTCTCATCGGGGCTGACTCTCTCCCAACAAGTCAACCCTCTTTTTAGTCTCAACAAGTGTATTATTTAGCAGAGGTCTTGTAGCAGATGTCAACAGGAACATGTAAAACATGTGTTTAAATCACTTTTGACTGAGGTTATTTTGTTTCAAGCCTAATCCAACCAAGGAACAGTGAGAGGCTCGGCCCAACGCTGTTCTTTGGACTTCTTATTGACAACATTGCCTTGATAAGTCTTCTTGTCCTTGTTCTAATTTTATTTGGGCTTTTATGATCTTGGCTCTTAAATATTTTTGGAAAGTGTCCCACTAGCCCTTGGGCCAAACTTTGGGCCCTTGGTTGAATTTTGAGTTCGGCTACCCCTTATCTCAAGACTCAAGTCCGCGTCGTGATCGCCCTCGGCACGCCACGTGGCACCATAACAAAAACACCCCTCACATTTCTGGCGACTCCACTTGGGAGTCGAGATTAACACTTCCAAGAAGAAAGCTAGAGCTCAAGAACCATGCCTCCTAAGCTCCGACAGAGAAGAAGTCAAAGGGAAGTCTCAGTTCATACAGAACATTCCCATGCTGAATCTGCAGCCAATGTACAAGGACAAGATCCGCCACAACCACCTCCAAATGATCCAAACCAGGAGGTGCTGCCAACAAATCTAATGCTGGAGCTGATACAGAGCTTGCAGCAGAACCAAAGTGAGCTGGCAGAAGTTATCAAACAGCTTAAAGAAAAGGATGCTGGTACAAAGACCCTTCCTCAAAATGAAGGAGGAAACCAAGAAAAGCCTCATCAAGACTCGGGTTCACACGAAAAGGAAGCTACCTTTGTGACAATGTCGGATGTGGCAAACTTGCTCAAACAAGAAAGAGAGAATAATCCAAAGGAGCCTCGACTTTTTGTAAAAAAGCCTCCTTATCCTACTGAGTTATTGAAGCAGCCTTACCCCGAGAAGTATGTCGTACCAACTTTCTCACGCTTTGATGGCCGAAAAGGGAGTGCTCTTGTACATATTAGCAAGTTCATAAACTCAATGGGGGCTTACGCCGACAATGGTGATCTATGCCTTCGTGAATTCTCAAAGTCCCTTGATGATAGAGCTTATACATGGTACACTATCTTGCCTCCCGGGTCTGTAAAGGTGTGGGAAGAAATGGTCGAGCTGTTTTGCGGAAAATACTTCCAAGCGGAGGAAAAGATGACCCTCGTCAATCTCCACACCACAAAACAAGCAAATGGGGAAGACTTGCTCCGTTATATACATCGCTTTTGCGATATATCCTTGGATTGCTATGCCAATTATGAAGAAGGCGAACTGGTGGGAGTTTGTATAGATAACATGCTGCCAGAATTCCGGGCTCATCTTGAGAACCTTGATATCTCAAGATTTGCACAGCTTCTCCAAAAGGCTCGGAAAACAGCACTATCAGTCAAGCCTTATACGGAAAAGCCTAAAGAAAAGAAAAGCCAGCCACAAGTTCTCACGGTATCTACCGTAAACAACAAGCGCAAGAAATCAAATGAAAGATCTTTTGAGGAGCCACCACCTCCGGTTCCTTGCACTTTAAAGAGATGATGGCTATTCTTAACAAATGGGTAGCAGATGGTATTGTCAAGCTCCCGGAAATTTCAAAGAAGGTAACTGAAGAAGACAAAAAGAATCCAAAATTCTGCTAATTTCACCAATATGTTCATCATTCTACAGCAGATTGCTGGACTCTCCGAAGAAAATTTCATGAGAAGATTCAAGACGGAACCTTGGAACTCCCTCAAGCACGGCAAAAGGTACACATTGATCCTTTCCTCAAGCATAAAAAGAAAGGTGCAGTTTTTGTTGTTATTCATGGAAGTGCTAGTGATGCGGACATGGACGAGCCTGTTGCTACAAATTCTGCCATGACACCTGCAGCCATCAAGAATTTGCAGAGGAATCCCAGGTTTCGCTCTCTTTTCAATCAGCTGGGGTTGAATCCAGAAGCTCGCACAGCAGCCACTGAGGCTATTATGGCCATAGCAGCAGATTCCGGAGCTCACTGCTTTACAGCAGAAACCCATGTCAGTCGAGCTTTTCTGGAAACAACCAATGCAATAACATTTACAGATGAAGATATGGAAGTTCAATATCCAGATCACCGACGTCCTCTCTACCTCTCAGCCACGATCAATGAGGTACAAGTAAGCGTGCTTTGGTAAATACCGGCTCTTGCATCAATCTTATTCCCTTAAGCACAATCGAAGCAGCAGAAATCTCTCAAAAGAAGATCCAAGGGGCACCTATGGAGATAAAAGATTTCAGTGGTGTTGGTGAATACACTAAGGGGCACATTCAACTTGTTCTAAAGGTTGGTCCCATTGTAGCATTAACACGGTTTCATGTTGTGGATTTCGTGGTTCCTTACCACATATTATTGGGAAGACCTTAGCTGCACAAACACCAGCTCATCCCCTCCACCTACCACCAATGTGTGAAGGGAAGGCTTAACATAAAGCCTATCCGAATAGCCGCTAACTCCACGCCTTTCGACCAATCCGAGTCCCACTTTGTTGAGGCAGCCCTATATGATGAAATTACCGCAGCAGGGGAAGCATCACTTGCCAAACCTATTGGAATTCCACTGCCCAAATGGGAAGAAATAAAGGATGCTCTTGAGGCAGACTTGAAAGATCTGCTGGAACGAAAAAAGAAGCGCAAAACAGAAGCTAGCGCCAGCAAGAGTCAGCCACAGTGTGTGCGTGTCCATTTACCAGATGGGCGCACTATTTACTGCTTATGAAGGTGCGCGGGGGCCAATTATCCCCAACAAGAGGCCCCCGAACCAGGAGAGGGAATCTTGCAGCCCTCATGTTTCACAGTGAATATAACAGATATTCCAGAATCTGCAGATACAGCAGAAGCTGTTACAGCAGATCCCAAAATTTCTGCAAAAAAAGAATTTGAGGTAATCAATTTAAGTTTTGATCCCAATGTACATAGGTCTGTTTCTATTAGTGCATCATTATCAGTTGAAGAAAGAATGCATTTAGTAGAATTGTTAAAAGAATATCAAGATGTTTTTGCTTGGCAATATGATGAAATGCCTGGGATAGACCCGAAACTTGTTGCCCATTCTTTAAATGTTGAACCGGGTACTAGACCAGTGGTACAACCTATGAGGACCTTTCATCCGGAAGTCGAAGCTCAAATTACTCACGAGGTGAAGAAACTCCTTTCAGCTAGTTTTATCAAGCCAATACAGCACCCACGGTGGCTGTCCAACATAGTTCCCGTGAAGAAAAAGAATGGTCAGATCTGATGTTGTGTGGATTTCCGTAATCTCAACAAAGCATGTCCTAAGGATGAATTCCCGTTGCCCAACACAGACCTTTTAATCGATTCAGCTGCTGGTCATGCAATGTTCTCCTTTATGGATGATTTTAGCGTTTATAATCAAATCTTTATGTCTCCAAGGGACGCTGAGAAGACTGCATTCTGCACACCTATTGGGAACTTCTACTACACCGTCATGCCATTCGGACTCAAAAATGCCGGAGCCATATATCAAAGGACCATGACAGCTATGTTTCATGATATGATGCATCGTGAAATTGAAGATTATGTTGATGATATCATGGTGAAGTCCAAGACAATGGAGGATCATTTTGGCATCTTAAAGAAGGTATTCGAGAGATGTCGACTGTACAAACTCAAGATGAATCCTCTCAAATGTGCATTCGGAGTTTCAGCTGGCAAATTTCTGGGTTTCTTAGTGCACCAGCGTGGTATCGATGTTGATCCGGCAAGGGCATCTGCCATAGCCACTATGAAGCCACCAACTACACACAAAGAGTTGAAGAGTCTCTTAGGCAAGCTGTCATACATAAGAAGGTTTATTCCTGGTCTTGCAGCTGTAACTTCTGCTTTTGCCCCACTATTGAAGAAAGGAGCTCCATTCCATTAGTCTACCGAATGCCAAGAAGCCTTTGAAAAGGTACAAGACATCATGACTAAACTCCCTACTGTTTGTGCACCTATTTTTGGGAAACCTCTTCAACTTTATTTAGCTTCAAATAGTCAAGCAATTGGGGCTTTGATAGCCCAAGAAGAAGATGATAATGGGGTTGAACAACCCATCTATTATGTTAGCCGTACTCTCAAGGATGCCAAAAGCCGATACTCGGGGGCTGAGCGATCTTGCTTAGCTCTGATTTATGCTTCCCAAAGGCTCCAACACTACTTTCTAGCTCACAAGGTCCAATTAATGACAAGATCTCACCCCATCAGAAGCCTGCTGCAACGGCCTGTACTGTCTGGCAGACTAGCATAGTGGCTCCTGCAGCTGTCACAATATGAGATCATTGCTGAAACACCAACTGCTATTAAAAGTTAAGCCATTGCTGATCTATTAGCTCAATTTCCTGGGGAAGATAACTCATTCATATTTCAGATGAAGTACCCGGGGAAATCAATGAAGTATTCCTGGCAGGTTTGGCAGATTCTGTTTGGACCTTGAAATTTGATGGCTTATCAACTACTACATCAACAGGAGCCGGTATTGTTCTTTACAAAGATGATGGGGAAGCTGTAACAAAGTCTTTCAAATTTGATTTCCCATGTTCCGACAAAGCAGCTGAGTATGAGGCTTACCTAGCTGGATTGGCAATAGCATATGAAATGGGAATCAAGCACTTGCGAGTCATTGGCGATTCCAACCTTGTGGTTTGCCAAGCCCGAGGAGAATTCTCACTTAAAGAACCATCTTTGGCACCTTACAGAGCTTTGGAACAGAAATTGGAAGTAAAATTCAGCACTTTCGAGATAGAGCATGCCCAAAGAAACGAAAACCGATATGCGGATGCTTTGGCTACTTTGGGATCACAAATAGCCTTCGAAGGTGAAGAAATTGATGTCACCATCTGTAAGAAGATAGAGCCTATCACTGAATCTTTGAAGAAAGAATTTGAAGAGCTGTCTCCAGATCAAAAAGACTGGCGAGTACCAATCAAAGCCAAGCTCATGTCTCCTGTTGTTGCGGCAGACTTAAGAGAAATCAAGGATTACACCTTGATATCTAGAGATCTTTATCGAAGACTGTCTGGAGGAGTTTTGGCAAGATGCATAAGCATTGAAGAAGCAAAGGAAAAGTTGCCTGAAGTCCATGAAAAAACTTGTGGAGATGGAGGAGCTGTCAGCCTCTACCGCAGACTTCAACGGCTGGGGTATTTCTGGCCAAACATGAGTGCAGAAGCAGCTGAGATATATAGTCAATGCCTAACTTGCCAATTCCATTATAGCAACGAAGAGGTATGTGCCACTTTTGTCTCTACTGATTGGCGCACACCATTCTTGGAATATTTACTTGAAGAAATTTTGCCATCAAACTCCAAAGATATTTATCGCCTCAAGAGATTAGCCTTGAGGTATTTTGTGGAAGGAGGAACTCTCTTCCGAAAAGGTTTTCATGGAGAGCCACTTAGATGTCTTAGCCTATCGGAATCCCAAATGGTTATGAAGGAAACTCATGCTGGGGAATGTGGGGAGCATCAAGGAAAGAAGAGGCTCTACCAATGTTTGCTCACACTTGGTTATTATTGGCCTACAATGAAGAAGGATGCGGCAGATTTTGTGAAAACATGCCATACTTGCCAAGTCCAAGCCAATTTGATCCACACTCACCCAACTAGTCTCCAAAATATGGCTACACCTTGGCCATTTCACACTTGGGGGCTAAATCTCATCGGCCCTATCAATCCGGCCTTCGGTGGTTACATTTGGATTCTTGGAGCTACCGAGTACTTTACAAAATGGGTAGAAGTCATCCCTCTCCGAAAGGCAACAGGTGCTGCAGTTGCAAATTTCATTCGAGAGCACATAATCACTCGTTTTGGCATACCATATAAACTCATCACCGACAATGGTACTCCATTCATAAACAAGGATGTGCGGGAAGTGCTAAAACATTATCAAGTCAAGCATCGACGTTCAACACCTTACTACCCTCAAGGTAATGGGCAAACTAAAGCCACAAACAGAATGTTGCTGCGCATCTTAAGCAAAATGATGTTTGATTATAGGAATGACTGGAAAGCCCACCTGGTAGACGTCTTATGGGTATACCGGAGTTCACCCAAGACAGCAACAAGTTTCACACCTTTCTCACTTGTTTATGGCACCGATACTATTTCTCCTACTGAATTGATTGTGCCTAGCCTAAGAGTAATGCAAGGGAGTGAGTTAGAAGTGGATGCTAATATGTGTGCTGAAGCACGTATGGCAGATCTGGAAGGACTTGATGAGGCAAGAGATTTGGCTAAAGCAAAGAGCCAAAGGAACTACCAAAAGATGGCTAATGTTTATAGCAAAGCCCTTCGAGTCCGGATCTTTGCGGAGGGACAAATGGTTTTGAAAGCCGCGGAATTTGTAAGAAGAAACCTCCCATCTCTATCCAAGTTCTCCCTTAATTGGGATGGACCATACATTATCCGAGAAGCACATGGAAGTGGTTATTACAGGCTGTCTAAGTCTGAAGGGACTGCCTTGGCAGATCCTATTAATGGAAAGTGGCTGAAACACTATTACTCGTAGGATGCATTCCGGCAAATCTGCATTATGTATCTTTCTTCTTTTGAAATAGCTTGTAAGCATTTTATGCTAGGCTAAGAGTAATAGAAGTTAAAATGCCCTTCTTTTGTATTTCAAAATATGTCAACCTTTTGTACAATGCAATTTAAGCAAGTCATTGTTCACAAATAAATGTACTTAACAAAATATGTACCCCAAAACAAAATGGGACCAAATTTCATTTTCAAAGCCTATACATGGCTAACATATTACAAAAAAGAAAGTAACAAAAAAAGAAAATGAGTGCAGTGGCTGATATGCTCAAGCCAGCAAGTCATGGAGAGCCGATCCAACATCAGATTCTACAAAAGCTCTCCTGGCAGAAGCTAAGTCCCATGGGTTTGGCGCAACTACGTTTAGAGCATCTCTCAATGCAGCAACATGGGCCTCCACAGCCCTCAACTCAGCCAAGACCCTCCTACTGAATATACCGCAAGCCAATCTCCTCAAATAATCGAGAATGAAGCCGAATCTAAAGCCTCCTTCAATCGCCTCTTGTACCACGGCTTTCCACTCGAGGATGTGAACTTCAGTAATATCCTCAAGTCTGGTATGCTCCATATGGGCAAGCACACAGCAGAGGAGAGTTAGCATGGAGCTTCCCACGTGTACACTAAGTCTGAAGTATGATGAGCAGCTGCCATACTTTTCCCATAGGGTTTTCAAGAACCGAATTCCCCCTTGCGGCACTCGGAAGACTTCAAAGTCAACCTTCACATCATCAAAGGTCCAGAAGTGCTCGGCATGACGGGAACTGAATGACATACGGTCGAATTCTAGAAAGAAAGCATCCATGTCAGCAAGAACAGAAGTCCTTGGTATGGCAGACCTGGCAGCAGACAGCAACCCTGGCTGACCCCTGATGGCAGACTCCACTGCTGCAGTCTGATGTCTTCTTTCCTCTTCTGCAACAGCTTCATTGCCACTTCCAGCTGCAGAAAAATGAAAGAAAAAGAAGAAAGAAATTAGCTAAACAAAGCACAACAATACTAGCGAAGGCAAGGAAAGTAAACAAGTAAGTAAAATGCTTAATTGACACTCTTTTACTAAAAAGCCGCACTGGTTATAAAAATTATTCTTGAAATGGTTAGGCCATTTGGGGAACAACAAATGGGCATCAACCCATGTTCACCAAGCTCACCTAACCAACAAAACGAGGAACGACAACTAAGCATTAACCTAGGTTCACCCAACGGGGAACGACAACTAGGCATTAACCTAGGTTCACCCAACGGCGGACGACAAATGGGCATTAACCCATGTCCACTGATTTACCTAATGGACCTAATGGCGAACAACAACTGGGCATCAACCCGGGTTCACCAAATGGAGGACGACAAATGGGTATTAACCCATGTTCATCGAGCTCAACCAATTAGGCCTAGATGGTGAACAACAACTGGGCATTAACCCAGGTTCATTGGAAAGGGGACAACAAATGGGAATCAACCCATGTCCATTGAGTTCACCTACTACACCAAATGGAGGACAACAGCTGGGCATCAACCCAGGTTCACCGGATGGAGGACAACAAATGGGAATTAACCCATGTCCATACACAATGGAGGACGACAAATGGGAATCAACCCATGTCCACCAAGCTCCTTTTATTGGGAGTATGCAGCCACAAAACAGTGGGTAAAAGATGGGATAAGGCTTACAAAACCCATTGATGCTGGGCTCACATAATCATAAAAGGATGTGACCACAACATGGTGGACAATAAGTGGGAATCAACCCACGTCTACTGGACTCACCTAATTAAAAGAAGTTGTGAAAACAGCATACAACGGGTGGGAAGTTGCTCTATCTCTACTAGGCCCATGCTTCCACAACAGCAAATTTGGAGCTACCAAATGGCAAGCAACAAATGGGCATCAACCCATGTCTGCCAGACTCACACAACAAGCAATAATAACAAAAGACAGCAAATGAGAATCAACCCATGTCTATTGCATCTATCAAGATCTAGTTTTGTGGCTATAGGCAATAAATGAGCATCGACTCATGTCTAAACAGTCCATAATCAAGAAACAAGAAACATACGCATGTAAATTCCATGCATAGTAAGCAAATGATCAAGTTTTGTCTATACATTTTAAGAAATCTCTGCCATCAAACAAGAGCAATGTCAAGATATTAATAAAAGGCCAAATACCTGTTTCGATTAGGCTTGCATGAGCTGTTACAGGAGCAGTGACCTCCATATCTGCTGCCTGAGCACCAGCCACATGATCTTCTGTCTTAGCCAAGACCTCATCATAGCTATCATGGGCGTCTGCCATGTCTATACCATCTACAGGGTCTTGAGCCAACTCCTCTTCTATAACTGGAACATCACTGCCTAGAATGACATCTGCCTGAACAGGATCTTCACTGGCAGCAACTTCTACATGTTCAACTTGAACCATATCTATACCAGAATCAGTACCAATCACAAGATTCTCATTAATTGGTATACTATCAACAATATTATTACCTTCTGGAGCATCAGGGATATGCGCAGTAACTTCCTCATTACCAGGAACTTCTCCAACAGCTGCTGGTGCAATCTCATTTTCTTGAACAATCGCTGCAGCAGACACAGCAGCAGCTTTGATTATGGGTGTAGGAGCTGTACCACCAGACTCGTGAAGAGGACTTGGAGGTATTGGTACCCTAACAGCGGCTGAAATAGTCCTCTTCGAATCAGTGGACACTATACTTCCTCTCCTTGGCCTTCGAACATAATGGCGAGTCGAGGGGCTTGAATCAAGTAATGAAGGCTCCACATGGCTACCACTCCCAGAAGGGTCACCTTGTACAGTCCCACCACTACTGGTTATGGCAATTGGTGTGGTCTCAACAACTCTTTCAGCACTAGTAACGACTTCAACAGTCGTATGTTCCTCAACAGTCCCTTTTGCAGATTTGGGTTTACCGGCAGATGCAGTGGAATCACTATCAAAAGCAGCTTCTGCAGCTCTCAGCTCGTCCATAGATACTTCCTCTTCCTCAGCATTGGTCCTTGACACCATACCCTCTTCCCCAGAGGAAGTACTTGAAGTGGTGCCTATGTCGGCAGAACTAGCTTCTACTGCAAAATCATCTGCACCAGAGACAGTTTTTGCAGCAGCAATTTCAGTATCTTCACTTTCAACCTCTTCTGCAGCAGCTCCAGATGGATCATCTCTATCACTTGAGGATGATGATGAGCTACTCAAATCATCCTACACCAAAAAGAGAAAGCATGAGAACATTGTTTTTATTAAAAACAAGGTACCATAGCTAAACACATACCGGTATCTCAATTGGAACACGACTAACCGTGTCAGCTTGTTGCTTAGACTGCCACAAAACAGAAATTATGTCAACACCATGAGGAAAAATCCATCAATTAACAAATAAAGTAACAAGAACAAGAAACACTTACTCTCTTCTCGGAATAAACAACACTTCGGGACGACTTGCGCGCAGCTACGCGTGCGGCAATGGATGATGGCACACTCGGGAAGGCTGGAGGAACAAAAGTCCTTTTTCCAGCCCTAGTCTTTCTCGCTGGCTTTTTACTTACAGGGGCAGAAACCCCTTGAGCACTGCTCTCTCCAGCTGGTGAAGGACTCTGAATAGCAGTTTTCAAGACTAATACTTCCTTGCTGCCCTTAGCAGCATTTGTCTTCCTTTGCTTTGAAGCCTGGGTAGGAGAACCCTTACTCGGAGCTTCTCTTTTCTTCGATTTACTGGACTGTTTCCCCTTAGTAGTGGAGGTACCAGCAAAAGCAATTTTTCTTCCTCTGCTGGATGGCACTTTCCTAGGGGCAGAAATATGAGGATGATCCCTCAACCACAAAGGAGGGTGGTGATTGTCATATATCACCCACTGTGAGTCCTCGTGGTACCACACAGCATAATCCAAGCTTTGGCGATTTGCATAAGTAGTCATGGTATTCGTGGCCACAAACAAGCGGGGGTGAGGCAACGGAGAAGCATATGACTCCAGCAACTGAGAAATGTCTCCCCTCCCACTGTTTCTAAACTTCACCATTGCAGTCATCAGTTCTCTCTAGTAGTTGACCATGCCAGCTGTGTAAATACCAATTCTATTGCCATTCGGGATCATAACCCGAGGAACAACGCCGCTCCAATAGGCGAAAGCTCTATTCTTCAAGAATGGATTAATGGTAGGGATTTCACCTGCCACTACCCCCATAACAGTTGGTATCTCTTGGTCGAATCCAAATTGTCTTCTCACTCTATGAGCACTATAAGCCGTAAATTGAAATCCGTCAGAAGACAATATTGGCAACCAACCAGCATTGGTGGCAGAAAGATAAGTCAGGGACCTCACGTCTCCAACAATGAGAGTATAATCTTGGGCTTCTACATCACGGAACCCAGACATCACTATTCATACACAAAACTATGATGAGTTATCCCGTAGGGTCTCCAGCAAACCTTACTCTCACTATCCAAGGAGGGTATCAAGCTATGGTCGTAAAATTTACTACCTACCCAACGATACACAGTAGGTACGTCCCCCTGAAAGTCACCAACGTGAGCAGCAACTGCTTTCGGCATCGATGCAAACTTTTTCCGGGCCTTATAGGGTTTTCTACCCTTTATAATGTACTCCAAGGCATGCTCCCAAAGGAACATATGCACAATGGACGAATTAAAAGCTGTAGCAACTATGTGGCAGGATTCACCAACCAACTCCTCAGCATGTAGTAAATCCAGCTGAATATAAAGTTGTCCTAACAACAAAGGGGCTAAGGGAAAACAAACCCTTGCAGCAATCCTAACAGCTAAAGGAAAATATAAGGGTTTGATCGCATAAGCGGGATGCTCACCGAAGACACATTTGCTGAGCCAGTATGCTACAAAAGCGGCTCTCCGAGTCAAAGGATACTCCACTCTATTGAAATGCTCCATCCAAGGATTGAATCTCGCTGCTTGGGTCCCCAGGGCAATATTCTTTCGCCCTATGTAATCTGCCAGAACAGCTTCAATCTTTGATTCCTTAGGGGAAAGCTCGAGTTCTGCTGGGTCTTGATCACCCAGTATTGGCAACAGCCAACGATTCTCTATGTCCTCTAATGTAGCAGTCATTTCCCCGTGAGCAAAGAAGAATGTGTGTGTGGATGGGCACCACCTCCACATCAGCTGCCGTAATGCCTCGGTGTCACAGTACATGTTTGAACATCTCAAAATACGAATGGAGCGAAGTACACCGGCTTGCTCCAACCAGTCACAAAATTCTCTATCAGCAAGCTCAGAATCTATCCAATCCGCCCATTCAATGGCTCTCGAACACTGAAAATCGAAAACAAGAGGCACAGCAAGCATTTCGTTTCTCTAAATTTGAAGGTCTCGGATCTCTCAGAAATCTGGAGCCCAGACCACATCTGCCACTGCGTCCTCTCTGATAACCAGCCACTCCCAATCTGCCGGTGGTGGTTGAAGGCTTACTGGGACAGAAGGGAACCTCTCACCACTTCTATACCATGGGTCAACAGTGGGTCGACCCAATATGTCTCCATGAGGCTCCGGCGACCCTAAAACAGAGTCAGAACTACCACTAATATCTTCTGAGCCTCTCGCCGCCGTACCACCAGCAGTGGAAGGACCTCCTTCACCGGAAAAAGTCCCACACGTCCTCTCCTCGATCTCTTTGAAGAAGAAGTCATTGATGGTGAACAAAAAGAGAAGAAGAAGAGAAAGAGAAGAAGAAGAAAAAGAGAAGGAAGAAGAAAAGCTTGGACTTGTTTATGCCTAATGAGCTCTCTGTTTCTTGGGAAAATGGGTAACGGCTGAGTAAGTGTGGAAGTCAACCGGGTGGTTGGGCTATTAAAACGGAAAATGGTGGCCATTAATTCAGGCTGCCCCTTGAAAATAGGAGCCATTACCAGCAGGTATGTCCTTCCCACTCCTCCACTATTTCCAGAGAAAACTGAGCCACCATCTTTTTGAAAAATACCCGCCAAGAAGAAAACTGAACAGTTATTTTGGCTCGCACGTGACTCACCATGGGTAAGTCACAGGCTCGGGGGGCTAAATGTACATGCCCATTTTTTAACCAACAATTTGAATGGGCCCCCAATGAAATGCTTGGGCTCAATTGATTATTTAACAAATTAGCCCAATAAGCTCAGCCCATTTAAATACCCTAAACAATGTCCAATAAATTACTTGGGCCTATTTTAAAGTGCTTTGACACAATTCTAAAAAGCCCACAACCCGAAATATATGGCCCAATCCACTAAAAATACCCTATACAGCACTTAATGAACTAGCTGAGCCCATTACAAGTGTGTCTCGGCACTGTTCACAAGCCCAAAAGAAACTCACATAAAACCCACAAGCCCAAAGTATACTTATAATATGATTATTGGGTCCAAATGCTATTGGATTCATTAAGGAAGACAGCTGGAGCCCAAATACCAATCAGCCCAGCACCTGAATAGCTAAGAACAGCTCATCCGTGGGCCCCAGGAAGTCAGAAACTGAAGCTAGCTGCATATCTGCTGCTGGTGGAGCCCACGCCATATCCTATTTTACTAAAAAAGATAAGAATAGCAGCATGCCATCTTCTCCAATGTGACAAGAGCAACCAAGATACCATTTTCAAATTATTCAAACATCTCCAGCTCACTTCATCTCTCTACCACACCGGAAATCATGAGTTCTGGTACTGTTTACGCAGCAAATTCGTGCATTACAGTTCAAAGGCTACTGGCAGCAACCAAGACACATGGGAAATGAGGAAATGTGATGGAAAGTCCATAACCATGCCCATTCTGGTCCCAAAAGGACTTAGAGAGTAGCTCCCACGGCCTAGACCCGTGAGGAAGCTACTCTCCTTATGTTGATCTGACTTGAGGAGTGTGGTTTAATGGAGGGGAGTGAGTCCCGAGATTTTGGCAACCATGAACTGCTGTCATTAGGTCTGCTGGGAGGCATGATGATGAGTTTATGGAAACCAAAGTCACATGAGAGATGCATAGACTTGACCTTACACAAAAAACCCACCAACTAAATAATGAGTGCCTCTGACAAAGCCATTTCAGAGGAGAAGAAAGCCTTACCCTGACATTAGGGAAAGACCATGATTATTTTACTTATAAGACACTCTCTTTGACAAAACATGTCATAAGAGGTTGATCTTAAAAATCAATAAGATTAAGGGGAAGCCATAATCTCGGTTTAGGCAAACCTAATCATTCCTATAAAAGGGATTGATTGCATTCTTAATGCATCAGAACCATACCAAGAAAAAGATTCCCAACAACTCAAGAAATTACCACAATTAACCCAATACAAGAGAAAAGTCTTTCTCTAAAAAACTAACAAGTCCACTTCTGGAATTCTCCAAGAGGGAACCCCCGGAAACAGATGTTTTGAGGTCATTTTCAACTTAGAAACACCAATCAAAACCCAAAAATACAATCCCATCTGAAAAGATTAGGATTCATCACTTAATTTTCCTTATTTCCCAGAAAGCTCTCCTGGCAGATGTCTGGGCAGAAATCATGAAATGCCTTATAAGGATCACAATGGTTTTCCACCACTGATTTAGCTCCATAAAAGGCCCAAACACATCTTTCTCTCACCCTCGTGCATGTCTCATCGGGGCTGACTCTCTCCCAACAAGTCAACCCTCTTTTTAGTCTCAACAAATGTATTATTTAGCAGAGGTCTTGCAGCAGATGTCAACAGGAACATGTAAAACATGTGTTTAAATCACTTTTGACTGAGGTTATTTTGTTTCAAGCCTAATCCAACCAAGGAACAGTGAGAGGCTCGGCCCAACGACTGTTCTTTGGACTTCTTATTGACAACATTGCCTTGATAAGTCTTCTTGTCCTTGTTCTAATTTTATTTGGGCTTTTATGATCTTGGCTCTTAAATATTTTTGGAAAGTGTCCCACTAGCCCTTGGGCCAAACTTTGGACCCTTGGTTGAATTTTGGGTTCGGCTACCTCTTATCTCAAAACTCAAGTCCACGTCGTGATCGCCCTCGGCACGCCACGTGGCACCATAACAAAAACACGCCTCACAAATATTATGTTCTTTTTAGAATTCCATTTGTGCCTTCTGTGGAATCATTATGAACAAGCGGTGCAAAATCACGAGCACCATTAGGAAAGTTTTTTTTTTTTTTTTTATGCAAAGGCTTATCTTTTTTGGTATAAATGTTTTGTTTTTTGGTTAATTGATCACTGAGCTGTAAGGAACAGTATCAATGTTTATAATAAAAAAAAGTTAGTATTTTCACACCCACTCTGTCCGTGTTCATATGTTTATTTATTTTGCCGTTTTAATATAAAAAATACGTTTATTTATTATTAAAGAGAAATCATTTTCCTTCCTAAAAAAGAAAATAAAATGAATGAGTTAGAAATAAAATTTAGAAAAACACTTCTTGAAATGCTGAATAACCTCAAGTAGTTATCCAAGTGTGTGAGTGGAGGGTAGTTTTAAATTTCTCAATTTACTTAAAAAAAAAAAAAAATGACACCATAAAAACGAATTCTCTTATAGAGTATGAGAAAAATTCTGGGCAATATCTACTTATGCTTAACTTGGTTGCCAAGAATCTTAGCTCAATTAGCATCATTAAGAAAGATATCGAGAATTCAAATCCACCAAAGTAATGGCCTTAAAAAAAAAAAAAAAAAAAAACTTGGGCCGAAGTCCTCAAGTATCCTATAATTTTGCCCAAAGAAATAAAAGAAAACTTAGGTCTTCACTCTTCTAGCTTTTTGTCTTGTGTTTCTTTCTTATTTTTCTGATGAAAAAGAGATGGATTACACTTTTCAAGCATGTGGTGCGTTTCTTAGTATATACATGGGCTATTGGGCCTGCCTTGTAGCCAAGACGAAAACTTTACTCCAAACACCCGTAGCCCGTAGGTAAAATCAAAACGTGCAAAGTGCAAACAATAGCAAGGATGACCGACACGTCTCACTATCTCAGTATTACTATGACTATTGACTGCATTTACTGTGTCATCTCATCATCACTCTATTTTGTCTCCGGGCAAAACTTAGGTACAGTAACTTAGGTTCTGTGCGTTAGGTACCCTCAGTAAAATTATGACATGTGGCTATTTAACAGTTTTAAGTTAAACGGTGTTAACTTTTTTTTTTTTCTCTCTCTGATCTGTACTCAATCTCTCAGTGTCACTCAGCTTCTCTCTCTCATCTCTGCTTCTCTCTCATCTCTCACCATCACCACCACCACCACCACCATCAACAACAACAACACCACCACCACCACCACCACCACCCCAACAACAACAACAAAACCGAAATCTAAGAAACAAAACCAACAGCAAAGATCAATGAAGGGAAGATCCGAGACCCACGCCGTGGGTTTCATCGCTGCCCTTCATGGGTTTCTTCCCCGCCATTTTGCAGAGGCTCTGCCTCGTCGATGAAGATGGAGGAGATGGCGATTCTTGATGCGTTCGGGGTCGTCGGCATGGAGGAGGCCGGCGGAAGGGTTGGAATTGGAGGGGTGAAGTAGATCTGGCAGCGAGACCCAGTGGATTCGTGGAAGGCGGAGGGGGAGGGGGAACAGAGGGAACCAACTGAGTCCTATTTTTGTGAACCCCCACGGCCCCACCCTTATCAGTTATCAAATAACCCAAATTATTAAACAAAAACCCAATGGAGGAGATGTGGAGGGAAGAGGTGGCCTGTGGGAGGAGCATGTTGGTGGCGTTGAACTAGTATCAAAGCTTCTTGGTTGGAGTGGTACTAGAAGTGGAAAGAGAGATCGTTAGGGAAGGAGATGAACTATGATGAAAAAAAAAAAAAAAGAGAATGATAAAGGAGTAAACGTGTGGAAGAATCAGTTGAAGGGAAAAAGTAAAAGAAAAGGTAAAGAGCGTGGAGCTCTGATTGAGAAAGCGTCAATATGTCTGTGAGATAGGGAGTCTTGGTTTAGTAGGCTTGTTGGTGGTGGTGCTTGTGGTGGCGCTGCGGTGGTGGCCACCATCGCCATTTTGGCTGTGTCAGTGAGTAAAATGAGTTACCCATAGATTATTTTTTTGGTTAGTTTTTTGTTTCTTTGATTTTGGTTTTGTTGTTGTTATTGGGAGCGGTGGTGGTGGTGGTGTTGATGGTGGTGGTGGTGGTGGTGGTGGTGAGAGATGAGAGAGAAGCAGAGATGAGAGAGAGAAGCTGAGTGAGACTGAGAGATTGAGTACAGATCAGAGACCAAAAAAAAAAAAAGTTAACGCCGTTTAACTTAAAACTGTTAAATAGCCACATGTCATAATTTTATTGAGGGTACCTAACGCACAAAACCTAAATTACTGTACCTAAGTTTTGCCCTTTGTCTCCCTTTACTTTCTTTAAATACGAAGATCTCACATTCCTAGAAAAGAAGGTGGTTCCTTCCAAGAGAGACCCTTTGCATAACACAAACTCGTTATAAGCACGAAAATTTGCTAAAATCAATTAAGAAACCAACCGAGCACTACCACCTTTTTGAAAAGATTTTAATAGGGTAAAGTGAAAAACAAAAAATCCAAGTTTTTGCATTAGTCAAAGTGGTTTCCAAGAAAACCTTGATCCTCTGTTTGTAAATAATTGTTGAAGTCTGAAGTCTGAACAGCTCAAAGGGCCTTTCCATAAACCAAGCCGCTAGAAAGTTCTCTAAAACACTCCGCAAAATAATCACGTAACAAAACAAAAAATACAAAGTTTATTAGCTCCCATTAGAGTTTTTGGAAACTTTCTTAAATCAATGAAATTCCTTGGTTTTGCTTAATATCTCTCAATAAAAGTAGGATTCAAAACACAATGTATTTTTTTTTTTTTTTGGCTTTTTAAATGTTTTTTTAGAGCATTTTCAAGAACATGACCAAACACAAAAAAACCAAACAGTTTTTTCATGAAAATGTTTTTAGTTGAAAATATTTTTTTGTAGAAACAAAGAGAGGCTTAGGTTATTTTAATTTCTAGAGCCCTCTCCTTTATTAGACTGAACTTCTCAATTTTTTAACATGTTGTGTGCACTCCTAATCGTCGTCCAAATCAATTTATTGAATAGGAGTCTGTTAAAGTCCAATGAGCCTAACTCAATCTCAAAAGACAGCTTGAAAGATTAGGATTGCCCATGGCTTATAAATTGCACAACCCAAGAATACTTGGTCAATGTGGGACAAGACTCTCACTTTAATATACCCCTCACACACTCTTTCAAATCAAACCCTAAAGAAATCAAAATCAAGTCAAACCCTAAATAAAGAAAGAAAGAGAGACATGTAAATCAACAAACCAATTCGATGAAGTCGTTGATTTGATTTTTTTTTTTTGTACTTTTCTGCGATCATGAAGCAGTATGAAGGGAATGGTATGTAAGGAAGAGAGCGACTTATAATGGCACGGTTATGGTGAGAGGGGAAAGAGAGGAAATTTATTCAATGAAGAAGAGGAAGAGTAAAAAAATAAGGGGAGAGAGAGAGAGCGCAGAGGCAAAGTAACGACTGTGTATATGTTGCGAATTCTAAAGGGCAAAGGCTGCCAAGTTTAAAGAGAAAGGGAAAAAATAATCAGAAAAGTGAAGAATAAAAATACACCTTAAATGAGGAAGATGATGGGATTTTTGTTTTACTCAAGCAAAATGACTTTTGGTGTAGGCACATATCTAATCTAAGCAATTTTTTTTTTTTTGGGGCAGAGATACACTTTTGGTCCCTATACGTAGGGAGTGTTTTTAATTTGGTTCTTGTGTTTTAAAAAGTTTCAATTTAGTCCTTGTGTTTTCAATTCATTTTCAATTATACCCTTGGCGTCATCTCTATTAGAAATCTGCCTACGTGGCAAACGGAAATTGCTGACATGGTTAACTGTGTCATTTAAAAATAATAAAAAATAATTTAATTAAGCCACGTCAATGCCACTTATTTATTCTTATTATTTTTTTCTTTTTCTATTTTTCCTTTCTCTTTTATTTTTTCTTTTCTCTCTCCTCTGTTCTTATTCCTCCCCAGATTTCTTTTCTCTCTCCCTATGTTATCCATTCATTTCCTTTTCTCTAAATCTCTCTCTCCACCACTAAACAGAGATCGAAGACGATCGGCGAGGTGAGATCGAAGACGATCGGCAACGCAACTCTTCAAGCTTCTCTGTTCACCACCTCAACCAATTATCTCTGCCACTTCTGCCACCTTAGCAGTGGCTCTCTAGCTCGATTCGACTGAATCTCTTTCCACCTTAAACTTTTTGTTCTCACTTGCTTAGACCGAGCCAAGCCCACTTTGAACCACCACCACTCTCTGTTTGCACAAAGGAAGATTGAAGAGAAGCTAGCAACAAATATGGCCAAAAGAATGGGGCTAAATCTGATCTGATTAGGGAGAGATTGGGTTGTTAGCTTGGGTTTGGCAATGTGTAGATCTTTGAGTTTCTGGGTTGAAATGCCTTGGGTTTGGAGACTTGGTTGGTTTGGATTATTTGGGTCTGTCAAATTTAGAGGGTTTGAATGGACTGGGTTTGGAGACTTGGTTGGTTTGGATTGATTGGGTTTGGGGATCTAAACTCTCTCTCTCTCTTTGGGAGTTAATCGCCCATTGTTGCCGGTGGTTGTTAGGTTCACCATCTCAAACTTCCCCGAGCTCGCGGATCTGTTTGGTTCCCAAGAAAATTAAGCTAAAGTTTGGATCTTTGATTACATATTCTTCTCAGCAAGCAAATTGGTTTGATTTTTGTTTGATTTCGGATTAAATGAGGGAAAATTAAGGGTTTGGATTTTTGGTTTGATCTCTGTGTAGTGTTTGGTTTCCAAATGTTTTGTTGTGATCTTGTTTGGTTGGCCAAAAATTGTGGAATCTGGGTTCAATGATGTTGAATATGTATTAGAGAAATTAAAAGAATGAAGATGAAGAAAAAGAAGAAAAAAAATGATTGTTTTTTTTTCTTTTAAAAATTTAATTAATTATTTTTTTAAAATTGAGGAATAAAGATTTTTTTTTTATTGCTGATGTGGCTTTTTTAATGTTTTTTTTTTTATATGCCATGTCATTTTTAAGTATGCCATGTCATCATTTAGTGTGCCATGTAAGCAATTTCCGTCATGAAGTAACAGCAAGGACCAAAAATGAAAATGAATTGAAAACTCAAGGACTAAATTGAAACTTTTTAAAACACAAGGACCAAATTGAAAACACCCCTAAAATATAAGGACCAAAAATGTATTTCTGCCTTTTTTTTTTTTTTTTTTTTTTCTTATTCTAGTGAAACCACGTGAATTTTAAGTCTGAATGGAATTTTTTTTTTTTTTTTTTCAAAATATTAAATATGGTAGCATGATTATTGGAAGTGGGTATTTAAATGGTTACAATTTATATAAAAGTATTTAGGTATCCAATAAAATTGTAAAAGGAATTTTAAATGTTTTCATTAAGGGAAACAACCCTTAAAAAAAAAAAAAAAAAACATTAATCAGACCAAATAGTCATATTTGGTTATGACTTTTATGACTTTTCCATAGGTGTTGTTACTTATTCGTTCCAAACTTAAATTTTAAAATTTCATTATTCATGGCAATGAAATGGAATACATTTCTTGATATGGATTAGCGCACTAATTTGTAATTTCACTAATTCATAGGTGTAATTTATGGCACGTTACAATGCACATTTAAAAATCCTTCTTTTTAAAGAGTAATCTGAGGTGTAATTTATGAGTTTTTTTTTTTTTTTAATAATTGAATAGTTTCTAATAATTAATGACTATATCTATACTATAATGTAAAACCGAAACTTTTTTGACTTTTGGTTAATTTCGTAATATTGCACCACATAAGCTAGTCTCACAATTTTACACCTCATTATTTTAAGAGTAAAACTTAAGTACACTTCCTTAGGTCAAGTACATTAGGTTCTTAGTTGAATTCAAATACATTGAATTTAAATATTATTGGAAAATATAACATTGTTTGTGTTTCATTGGTTAATGCAACCATGTGTTTAAATTCAATTGGAGAACCTAATGTATCTAACCTAAGGAACTGTACCTAAGTTTTACCCTAATTTTAATATATATATATTTTTTAATTAAATTTAAATTTTATTCTATAATTAAACATTTCATTAGAATCTTGACACATTATATTTTCTTTAATAGAAATAATATATTGTTCCATATATATAAACACAATCATATTAGAATCTTGACACATTATATTTTCTTTAATAGAAATAATATATTATTCCATATATATAAACACAATCATAATAAATGTCTAATACTATAATATATTTTATATATAAACACAATAATAATAAACGTCTTTTAATAATTATCAATTTTCATATTTAGACAAAATATAAAAGACAAAAAAAAATCATATTTAGACCAATAATTCTTTATATTTCATTTTAAATAATTTTTCCATGCGTTGCACGGGTTGGCGACTAATATATAAAATAACCCTGAGTCATTTTGATGCAATTAAAAGATATCAAAACGACAAATCTATACGTAAATCTCTTTAATTTGGAGTATATTATTGAGTAGTGGGTATTTAATTTATTAATAGTGTAGTTTTTTTTTAATAAACTGACATATGTTAAATAAGTGACGGCATTTCAGCTATATACATAAACTATCACTAATGACACATGTGCCACCTAAGATACTATGTGTCAAGCAGAAGATCTTATCATACATGCCAAATGGCAAATAGATGATAACGTTTTCTGCTTTAATATATTCTATAAATGCTTGCATTATTTATTTATGTTACTCTTTATTGTAATTTGAAGTTTATTGAATTTATATTAGTTTTGTGAAATTTCTTTAAAATTCCATTATCAAATAAAAATTATATTAGCACATATAACTTGCAAAGCCAATTCTATATACTTTATCACATTAACATCCAAAATAATAAGTTAAGTTATCAACCATAATAGCAAAAGACATTCAATGATAATAGCAACACAAGTTCAAAGTATTCTCTTAATTCATACAATACAAGAGCATTGATGAATATAATACAAAAATAATACAATACTATTTACTAATTATTAGTCCTTCTTTTTGCTAGGATTTCCAATTGGCGTTGACGAAAATATTCTTGTTGCACTAGAGGCAATGTAGCTACATTCATTGTTATAATGTTCCTTTCCTCTTTCAAATTTTCCCTTTCCTCTTTCATAAAAGCCTCTTTCAGTTTTGCCCTTTCCTCTTTCATTTTTTCCCTTTCCTCTTTCATTTTTGCTAATTGAATTTTTTCTTCCTTAATACGAAGACGCTTATTCTCCAGCTCACTGAATTCAACACGATCCCTCTCAAGAAATTTCATTATCTTTACATTGAATTTTTTGTTTTTTTCCATCATGACTTTCAACATCACTTCCACATTTGAACTAGTACCTTCGTTGCTCTTTCGTTTGTTCAATCGAGTTTTTTCAGCCTTCCTACCTAATGGTCTCTCTAAGTCTATGATGGAAGCATGTGCGACATCTTCATCTTTTAGATTTATCAAGTCTAGATTAGATGGAGAAGATATTGTCTCCATTCTCCTTGTTGATGTTTCTTTTTGATGACTATTCAGCCATCTTGGTGCGTGCTTCAACACATTCTAACAATATTCAACACAAATTTGTACTTATAGACTTCTTTATACATGTGTTTTGCCTTATCAATCTAAAAAATTAACAAATAAAAACAGTTAATATCTTCAATAGTTAAAACAAATTGATGCATTAACACAACTTTCAATATAATAAGATGTACTTTGTCTTCCTCAGTCACACCACTTTGATGCAATGATTCAATCTTTGCAAAACACCTAGAAATTTATATTGGTGCCAAATTGAATGGTTGACCACCGATTCATTAGAGAACGTGGAGTACGCTTAGTTTCGGAGTTCATATGAGCATGATAATATTCATGAATTCTCTTCTAGTATTGATTGTGTTTTTGGTCATTACTTTGGATCGCATCCTGGCTAAATAGCGAGCCAGGAAGATACAAGAACCAAGTCTTCTTCTATGGTAGAATTGGAAGCACGTGGTTTAGGCTTTCTAGTGGATTCAACTTGGGATGAAGACATCTTCGGTAACTCTCTTGAGGGTGGAGACATTTGGGTGCATGCTTGAGTCTATGGATTACTATTATGATCACTTATATTTAGAGTTTCCATTATATATTCGTTATACATCTCTTCTAGAAGATTAACGAAATGGGGGGTTCCAATTCGAGAATCCATCCCTAACAAAAAATACAATACAACATGTCCATTAAACCAAGTTTTCTAATATTATATGTGTACTACAAAAGCAGTAATCTTTAAAAACAAAAACACTTCATCTAATACTTAAATGTTACACCATACCAATTATGTCCCAGTTTTGGAACTTTGAAATAAGAAAGCAGTAATCTTAAGTCTAAAACCACATGGAGCCCAATGTGAACTAATGGCATTGAAATATTTAAGACAGTTAAAGTTCCTTATCATGGACTGAATAAAGTGAGATCAATAATCAAAACTGAACTTCATCTAATACTTAAGTGAACCAGCAAACTTGAGACTTTGTTTACCCCAAAATCAACCACAAGCCCTATTAAGACAGATATTGATTTCACCTGTATCAGTTCCACTAACTGATACACCAGCTGTAACTACACAACACCAACTGCGTCAAGATAAAGATAGAAACAAGAATTGAGAGCAGATAATATTAGACTATCGGGTTGTCCATTGCATTAATTATCCTTATCTGTATTCTCTGCATTAGCATATAAATGTTAATGCAGCTCCTGAGATTAAACTAAGGAAGCAAAAACAAACATTATTATTCTTTACAGTCTTTAGCTTTTATAACCCCTAATCCAAAATCAAGAAATCAAATTGGCTATCATTTCTAAACTACAACCTTCAACACACGGATTGAGCAAAAAATAATTGATTCACAGATACAGCATGCTTCAATAACGAAAATCAAAAGCATAAACCCCGTAATCCAAAATCATCAAAAAAATGTTGCTGTGCAAACCCAAAAATAAAAAAAATCACCCCAATACCCAAACCAGCAACTCAATCCGCCGGTGAAGATCCAACCAACAACTCCAAAAATCCATCTCACAAATCCATCAACCCACTCCAATCTACCAGTAAAACCAAACAAAAATAATCCAAAATCCAACCAAATCACGAAACCCAGCAAAGAGAGAGTGAGAAAAGTACCTGAAATCGAGATCGGCGCTCACCATCAAGAACGGTGCCACCACCCCGTGCAGAGATCGGCTCTCGAGTTCAGTCCGGTTGGGTTCCTGAAATGGCCCAAGAAGAAATGGGTTTGTGAGTTGGAGAGAGTGTGGTGCGAAAATGGGTTTGTGAGATTGAAGTAGAAGATTGAGGCAGAACTGCTTGGGATGAGAGAGAGGGCTGAAATTAAATAATAAAAAAAACATATTCATATTCACTATGGAGAGAGATTGGTTCTACATTGTAATCAGCGTACTCTAACTCACTTACGTGACAACTAATAAGAATTATTTATATGTATTTTAATCACATGACATATTTAATGAGTCACATGACTTCTTTAAATAATACATGTGGATGATCTTATATGCTGCTACGTAATGGATTGTAGTAAACCAACTACAAACTGATTTGTAGCTAAACCTTATCCACTCACTATAGTAACTCTACTATTGTTTTTTTTTGATAAAGTAACTCTACTATTGTTGATAGACTGTTAAACCATAGATTTTATAGTTTCTCTTTTCACATGTGGCCTCTAAGTTGATTTAGAAGTTGTGTCCCTAAAAATTTAGTTGGGCCTCCATTAAAATAATTTTTGGTTCTCTTAAACAAAAAAATAGCCCAATTATATAAGAAATACTCGAATTTATTCTCATAATAAAATATAATATATCCAACTTTTTTTGTGAAAAGTATTGAAATTCAAAATAAATGTTCGACACCAAAGCAAGTTTATTGATTAATTTAATAATATACGGGTTGCACTCAATTTTGCTGGTACCATTCCTCCGTTACATTGGGATTTTTTTTTTGGGCTAATAAGACATTATATAAAGAAAATAGGAAGTTCAGATCACTCATTAAAGCCTCAGAAACAAAGAGAGGAAGAGAATCCTTATCATTGCATTGGGACTTAGTAGTAGTGTAGTATCACCTTAAATGTGGTAGGAGTAAGGAGACATCCACCAGCAAAGACGGAGCTACTTGGGGACCAAGGGGGCCCCTGGCCCCCGCTAGCTCTAAACAAAAAAAATCACTAGTAGGTATGTTGGACAAAAAAAAAATTAAATTAGCCCCCCTACTTATTCATCATCACTCAAGATGGCAACCGATTACCATTACTCTTCCAGAGGCTAAAACTAATATAGGGGCCGAAACTGGTACTTGATTTTATCAAGGTCAGTTTGGGTACCCAAAAAAAAAAAAAAAGTGGCCTTAAGATGGTTACAAGTGCAATTCTATCATCATTTAATTGTATTTGTTGACCGGAGGAACATGGGCCACTTTTATAATGACTATACTATCTAAAAAACTATGGAAGATATAGATTGTGGATTAAACGCAGAAGATTTGTTGTTGCGAAAATAGAGAGAGGCAGAGAGAGAAGTGTGACAGAGAAAGAAGAGAGAGACACTAGCGGTGCGAGAAGGAGCGAGAGAGAGGTTGTTGGTGCGAAGAATATAGAGAGAGAGAGAGAGGAAGTGGAGAGCACTTGCATCGTTGTGCAGTGGTTCTGTTTCAGAGAGGCAGAGAGATGAGCATGAAGAGATTATATTTTAATTTGAGGGTTGATTTGATTTGGGTGGGGTTAATTTTAATTCGGGTGGTTTTTTTTTTTTTTAATTCGGGTTGGGTTAATTTTTTGGATTGAGTTGCTTTTAAATGAGTATGACATGTTATTTCTTAGTTGTTACTAAAAAAAATTACACATCAATTAAAAATTATCCACGTCATCATTCTGTTAGCTAAGTTAATAAAAACTAACGAAAGGACCAATGATATATCATTTTAAAACACTAAGGATCATTTCTGCTCGTTTTAAACGTTAGGGACCAAATATACAACTAACAATATTTTTAACCCTAAAAGAATCTATGAAACTGCCTCATAATAATATAATATAATTTTTCAATTAATTTACCTCACCAAACAAGTAAGCATCATTGGATTCAATGACCTAAAACAAATTAACTCATAATAATATAATATAATTTTTCAATTAATTTACCTCACCAAACAAGTAAGCATCATTGGATTCAATGACCTAAAACAAATTAACCGGAAAACTAGAAAATTGACCCTATAACTGACAGATCTCGGTTTGCTGATGTGGTACATTCTCATTGGACAATCATGGAGAATATAATACACGATAATTTGTAGCAGAACATGCCCACAACCACAAGTAATACAAATACTCTATTTTTTCTCTATATTTTTATCTTTGTTGGTTTTCACTATGTGACAAAATAAATCAAACACAATGTGAAATGTTGTTCCCTCAGAATTTTACTTCTCTCAGTTCTCTCTGACAACCTTTTCTGACCAAGCAAAACCCGACGATTCTTGAACCAAAGGTAATACATCTGAAACCCCAAAAGTTTCAATTTTGTCTTCTCAGATTGATCTGTGCTAAAAATTGTTTGCTACAACATTATTTTTCTTCATACTCTGACTCGAAACTGAGGGGTTTTTTGATCTGAACTGTAATGCCTGGTTTCAATTAATGATTCTTTGAGCTCCCAGTAAAGTTTGTGTTATTGGGTTTGTCATTTGATGCTAGAAATGAATATTTAGACTGGAAATTTTGGATCTTTGGGTGTGGGAACCAAGATTTAGGGTTTGCATTTGGTGTTTTTTATAAGCATTTAAATTGGGTTGATTGAGTACCATGGATTTTATTGGGGAATCTTCTGAATCTGGGAGTGGAGTATCTAGTTCTCAATTGAAGAAAAATGGGTCTTTTGGTGAAGATGATAGGTGTCCTAAGCAAGTGTCACCTCTGAGGGGTGGTGGGTCAAGGAATACGAGTCCATTGGGTCGTGTAGGATCAAGGAACACTAGCCCGTCGAGGCAGAAAGTGATTAAGACCAAACCGCGTGGATTAGATGAGGAAACAGTTGCTACATTTGGTAAAGCAGTTCACCCAGATGTTCAAATGGAAGATAGTATATGGGCAATGTTGCCTGAAGACTTGTTGAATGAGATTTTAGCTAGGGTTCCTCCATTTATGATCTTTCGGCTACGTTCTGTTTGTAAACGTTGGAATTTGATTCTTCAAGATAGTAGTTTTCTCAAATTCCACTCGCAAGTGCCATCTCATGGACCTTGTCTTCTTACATTTTGGAAGAACTCTCAGACCCCACAATGCTCGGTCTTCAGCTTGCCGTTGAAAACGTGGTATAGGATTCCATTCACGTTTTTACCACCCTGGGCTTTCTGGTTGGTTGGTTCTTCTGGTGGTCTTGTTTGCTTTTCTGGGCTTGATGGGCTAACTTTTAAAACTCTAGTTTGTAATCCCCTCACACAAACTTGGAGGACATTACCGAGTATGCATTATAATCAGCAAAGGCAACTGATAATGGTTGTTGATAGGACAGACAGATCATTTAAAGTCATAGCCACTAGTGATATATATGGTGACAAATCATTGCCCACTGAAGTATATAATTCGAAGCTCAACATTTGGTCACTTCACCAGGTAATGCCTGCAGTCAATCTCTGCTCCTCAAAGATGGCATATTGTGACTCCAAATTGTACTTGGAAACCCTTTCGCCACTTGGTCTAATGATGTATCGGCTGGATACGGGCTACTGGGAGCACATTCCAGCTAAGTTCCCGCGGTCTTTGTTGGATGGGTATTTGGTTGCTGGAACCCAGAAGCGTTTGTTTCTAGTTGGAAGGATTGGTCTTTATAGTACACTTCAGAGTATGAGAATTTGGGAATTGGATCATGCAAAAATTATGTGGGTGGAGATTAGCAGGATGCCACCGAAGTATTTTCGAGCTTTGTTGAGGTTATCAGCTGAGAGGTTTGAGTGCTTTGGTCAAGACAATTTGATTTGTTTCACTTCTTGGAACCAAGGGAAGGGCCTTCTATATGATGTGGATAAGAAGGTTTGGTCGTGGATTGCTGGCTGTGCCCTTCAGTCATACAACAGTCAAGTTTGTTTCTATGAGCCAAGATTTGATGCTTCCATCTACTGAAGAAATTTTGCTATGCGGTGTTCATTTTTATTTTATTTATTTTGAGGGGTAAGCATCCTCATTTGGCATCTTCTCTAATTTTCTTCTGCACATCCAAGAGAATGGTTCTTCACACTAAGCTGGTCAGTTCATCATTCAATTTCTTTCAGCTTTTCATGCCATATCAGTAACAAAGATGCATCTGAAGAAACCAGTTTTGTCCTCAGGATTTGACAATGCAAGGGTAATATCACCTTGTACCAGGGATTTGTAATGTACAATAATTGAGCAAGGTTGTAGATTAACACAAGGGCTGGGCTTGTTAAGGAAGTAAATGGATGGTGACATCTAGGGAAGGAATAGTAAGAGGGCAATTTCTTTTCCAACTCTTGTAAGATATTTAAAATTGATTTGTACATGCCAGCTGCATCTCCTAGACTCTTACTACTATGTTGCTCATTAATTTACTATCACAATGAATCTTTTTTCAATCTTGTGGCCTTCATCTTGGTTTATACAATCAATTATGTTACTAAGTGGTGAATTATTTGTTGTTTTGGCTGTTTCTTTGATGTGCCTTCATGTGAGATTGGAACCTCTAGTATATAAGTAAATTTGGGCTGGCTATGGTCAAATTTCACTTTTTTTCTTCTTGTTCGCACCGTATCTTTTATAATGGTTATTATGTGGGCACCCATTTGTTTGTTGTTGCTAATGATTAGTGAGCAGTGAACTTCAGTGCCTTTACTTCTGGGATCACCAATCTTATGAATTTTTTTATGTTCATCCCACTTGAAACTAGACATATCATTTTGTTCATTTTGACTATACGGCAAATAACTTAGATTTCCATGGCTCAAGTCATTTTCAGAATTCACCCACTAATTCCATAGCAAATGAACTTTTTGTCTCCTGTGGTTCAATGTGAAGTGTCACACTAAAATTTGGATTCAGCAATGCCCTATGACATTATTCAAGGGGGTTATTGTACTAAACATGGTTGACTTCTACTTGATGACAAAAGTTTTTGAGGTACTTGATCACATATCCATCCACATCAGCGGGCAGTGGGGATAAGCTGATAGGGTAGTCATAGTTGGATGCACTAATACTTTAGAACTGTAAGTTTATTTTTATTTACTTTGTTGTACTGAAGTTATGGATTTTTAGTATCTACAGTATCTGTTTATAGACAAGACTGACTATATGTGAAGATCAATGCTATTATGAGAATACACATTGGGCTTTAGTTAATTGATATCTTTTTTGACTGTTCTACTTATTCTCCGTAGTACAGAAAGGGATACTTCACAGCAACCATGTCTTCTCTTTCAGGTCAGTGCTAAACTCCAAAAGGCTGTTCATATCCTCTATTTTGACTATCTACCATTAGGGTTTTGCAGTTTCTAAATCATTATTGGTAGAACATTAGAGTGAATTGAGAAGTACCTAATAGAGCCCAGAGGTAAACCTGGGTGGTAGCATTTGTTTTTTGATACATGAACTTTGTTTCAGTGCCGTGGGTTCAAAATTTAATCAGTGTGTGTAACTTACCAATAATAGTGATAATTTATTAATAATAGAGAACTAGGTTTCAGTGCCCAACCACTATACTTCTTTTTGAAGATCAGTCCCGCTGATTAAGCACATGTGCAAGAAGCGCCTCTCAAATTTGGTGAATGGGTTTGGACTAATCAGTATCATCTTAACTCTTACATGTCTAGTAACCCAACAATCATTTATCAAAAAAGAAAAGAAAAAAGTAACCCAACAATCAATTTAATTTACATCTACTTTGTTCCATGCCAACCCAACTGGTTGGATTTATGACTTTGTTTGAGTTGATTCTAATATTTCTTGTAGCATTACAGGATACTCCGATCAAAACATTATAGGATACTCTCTCTCTCTCTTGGTGTTAGTCAATTGAATTAAAGTCTTAATTAAGGTTTAGAATGTTACAGCCCATCACTAATTAGACCCATCTTTCTTTGGCACACATTACATCGGACATATGGTTCTTGAGGAGGTCTAAACAGTCTTTAAGTTGAGTTTTCTTCTTGATGTAACCAAATACCTATGTTTAGATAGTAGCTAGTAATCCTTATTGCTTGTCTTGAGCTTTTGTTGGGAAATTAGTTGGCTAGCCCTTTAAGCATGAGCAATTACTTACTCTAGAGCAATACTGGAATTTGTGTGACCATTATTTTCCAAAAGTAAATATTGTGGATTGCTTTCCACTATTTTTTCTTAATTTTAAGTTCTTTTTTTCACCATATTGCGATAGTCAGATAAAAGCATATAATACAGTACTTTTCATGAGTTACTAGCATGTGCATCATTAAGAACTGCATGACCGTAGAAGTTGGCCTGTGAAAAGCATTCTTTCATTGTTCCCCTGGCAACTGTGGTAGGGGAAATTTATTTGAAATGTAACCTCGGGCTAAAAGTCTTTGTTATGGGATTGTGGCGCAATCTGAATTAACTGATCCCACTTATGCTTTTCTACATGAATGATTACTTCTAAATAAATCAACCTGTTGTATCTTCGGTTCCTTAGAGGATTGGTTTAGCTTTTTAGTCGTTGTTGTGTATAAAGCTATATAAAAGGTTTACTCTTTTTTGTTGATAAATTGTTACCTCTTCCCTTGATTAGTTCCTCTGTTTTTATGGTTGAAAACTACTTTAACTAAAGTAGAGTCAATTTTTTTTTTTTTGGTTTTACAAGTTTACACATGCACCTAGTGAGTTTTGAATACAGAACTTACCCTTCACCATTTCTTATGGGCAGAGGAGATACTGTTTGAATTGGATCTCATTGGCACTTCATCTGATGTATGGGTGATGCCCACCAAGGACCAGTGTACTGAGGTCCACTTATAAGATGTTGCTTCACAACTCCAAATTTGCAGAACAAGTGTCATTCGGATGGATGGCTTTGCTTATTTATTTTCGGACGGATGATGACCATGTTGTAGAAGAGGTCATCGATTTTTTGATAGCTGAAATAGCTAATGAGAGTGGCATTGAGAGTGTTGGTGAGCCAAAGGGGAGGAGGGCTATTGAATGAAACAACCAAGTTCATATGTTGAACGTTAACCTGGTTCAAGATCTTCTGGTGTTTTAAAGAAACTATCTTCTGGAGTTCTTATAAACATCAGCTCTCTTTAACAATAAAATGTCAAAATTATGTCACGTAATCAATCCACAAATAAAACCTAAATAATGGTTAAAAAGCCCAAATTTATTCAATTTGATGTTAACTCCATTAATCAAATGATATTTCCAGAGAAGCAAACAATAGCGGAGGTGCCAAAGCAGAGAGATGTGAGACTTAACCCTTTCCCTCCCCCATACCTGTTGCCAGGATCATATTCTCACTCCAGCCTCCATACGAAGTTGGAGGAGCATCATATCAAAGAATAGAACCCCTCGGACTATCCAAATCTTCATCCTTGTCTATCACATATTCACTTTTCTCCTAGTTGTAAGATTTTTTCCGGTAACATTAGTATTACCTAAGAAGCATAGACACTCCAAAATCCTAAGTGTGTCCAACACAGACACATTGGGGATACTCATGCATGTGTGTCCTAGAGTGTTGGGCGATTTTTTATTTTTTTATATAACTTTTTTAGAAAGATTCCTTTGATTTTATAAATGTTTAAATATTATGATAGTTATTTATTTTGAAAATTTAAAATAAAAACAAAATATACCTATAATTAAATAAAACATACCTAAAGATATATATATTAATTAATTAATTGTCATATTCTCATTGTATCGTGTCCTAATTTTACAAAAATTGTCGTGTTGTTGTTTTCCATGTTATGTCGTGTCTGTGATCATGCTTCTTAGAGTAGCACATCCAAGTGTGAAGCGGAGACATTGGCACTTGCAAATGGGAGCGGAGCCAATAATTTTTGTTTGTGGACCCAAGTTATGGTAGTGATAAATTAGTCAAAACAAACCATGCGTGCACGCACGCGCACACACATGCATGCATATATATTGATTTTCTAATATTATAGTAAGTCATAATTCAAAAATATATTACATAAAAAAATTATCAACTTTGATGTATTTATATTTACTAAATTTTTAGAAACTTATCATTTTTTTAAACACCAATGAGTATATAAAAGTTGTCTAATTGAAGCCACTTGGGCATTCAGTCCAGTGATAATCACCAAAATATACGTGTGTGTGAGTTTAGATTAGAATTTCTATCATATATCATAAAGTTGTCTAATTAGAAATTAAACATGCCTATTTTTTTTTTTCTTCACCTTTTATCAAAGTTATACTCAATGACGATATTTCTTAAAATAAAATTCATATGTTATTATACACTTATCAAAAAAATAATAATTTCATATGTTATTATACATTTTTAGAGTGAAATTCTTAAAAATTCATTTTCAATATATAATATGAAATTGTAAAGTAAATAGAAAAAATGACAATGGAACCAATAAAATCTTCAAAAGTATGAATGATCCAAAACTTTAACAAATATAAGAGTAATATTACACTTAAAAAAGCAAAAAGAAAAAAGAAAAAAAGAAATTAAGGGTCCGTTCGTTTTGATAATATGGCTAATCGAGTTAATCTTTATGATATCTATACTATAATGTAAAACCGAAACTTTTGGTTGACCTCATAATATTGCGTCACATAAGCTGGTCCCATAATTTTACATCTTATTTTATATATATTTTTTAATTGAATTTAAATTTTATTCTATAATTAAACATCTCATTAGAATCTTGACACATTATATTTTCTTTAATAGAAATAATATATTGTTCCATATATATAAACACAATCATAATAAATACCTAATACTATAATATATTTTATATATAAACACAATAATAATAAATGTCTTTTAATAATTATCAATTTTCATATTTAGACAAAATATAAAAGACAGAAAAAATCATATCTAGACCGATAATTCTTTAGATTTCATTTTAAGTAATTTTTTGGTACATCGTACGGGTTTGCGACTATTTCAAGATATATTTAAAGCTGTAAATTTCATAAGTTTGATAACTGTAGATTAACGATATGCTGGGTCAGCTTGTCGGGGTTTCAGAATGATGGATGTAATTGCAGCCTGGTGGTTGTCTCAGATAGATTGCTCAATGAAAGTAATTTAGAGCTTTATAATCCCTTTCAAGTTTCAACAGGTTGCAGTTGCAGCCTTGCTGGTTTTTTCCCACGACGTCTTATCCGTTAAAACACTATGCTATATTTTTTATGCATTATGAAAATTGGGCTTTGTCTCGCTGGGCTTTTTGTTTGTAACACATTATGGGGGCTTACTTATTCGGGCCTCGATGAATTTATGATACTATTTTGTGGTTGTTGAGGGAATCAATCCTATACTAATATATTGTTTAATTCACATGTACAACTACACGTATTTTATCAAAAAAAAAAAAAAAAGGCCATAAAAGAGCTCTTTCTTAACTTATTAAATATATAATAACATGATTTGGATTACCGTTTCTACGATTTCCAATCATAACAAAGTGCATAAGTGTGCTGCACTATGTAGTTAAGAAGTTTATTAGAAAAATGAGAGCAAGAGACTATAATTTAAATTATTCTACTCTCTGCCTAAAGAATAGAGGCCGAGAGAAGGAAGATATGAATGGGTCTAGATATTTTACAAAAGCGGACCCAAGTAACTAGATTATGTGCCAAAGAATTGACGGCTTAAGTAGATGAGAGAGAGAAAGAGCAAAACATATAGTGCCTAATAGAACAATTGATGTTGTCTATGATTGGCAAGATGCACTAACTTACGGGTTAGGAAGAGTTAAGAACATTGCCTTAAAAAGATTATATGGTCTAAACAAATGTCTCTTGCACTATTAACAACCAAAAGAGCAGTTTTACCTTAGTCCAGGCGTGGTTCTCAAGAAACTTTTATATCAATCCAAATATGGATGACACTTGACAGACCTATATGGTCACGACAAGATATACATCAAAGTTTAGTTTGAACCAGCCAAAGGGAGGAGAAATGGTAGAATTTAAACACTTGAATGGAATATAGAATTATGTAGTAAATAGAATACAATTGTCAATGAATGCTAGCTCAAACAACACCTCCTTAATAAGAAATGGTAGAAGTTAAGGTCATGTGTTCAAAGCCAATTAGGTGTATGTGTATTACCAATTAGAAAAATAAACAAAATGAAATCCATACCCTATAATTACCTGTTTGAGATCAAAACTATATCTTTTACCTTCGAAATTTGGCATTATATCTTACTAAGCAATTTTCAAAATTTTTGAATCCAATATGTTTATTAATGGAAGATATTGATGCCTACGATTTTTCTATTTTGGATAAAAACTTAATCAATTTTGCATTATATCTAAATTACTTACCAATCGATTTCAAAATCTAAATATATTAAACACTTGAATGGAATATAGACTTATGGAGTAAATAGAATAAAAATGTCCATGAGCTCTAGCTCAAACAACACCACCTCCCCTATAAGAAATGGTAGTGTGTAAACTTACCAATTTTTTTTTTTTTTAAAAAAAAAAAAAACAAATTGAAGTTAATGTCCTATAATTTCCCTGTTTTGGATCAAAACTATATCTTTTACATTTGAAATTTGGCATCATATCTTACCAACCGATTTTCAAAAGCTCAATGAATGGAATATGTTTATCAATGGAGGATATTAATGCCTATGATTTCATATTTTGGATCAAAACTAGATCTTTTATCTTTGAATTTTGCATTATATCTTGATTGATTACCAATGGATAGAGTATAGAGTTATGGAGTCAATAGAATAAAAATGTTAATGAGGTGTAGATCAAACAACACCTCATTCTCTTATAAGATATGATATAAGTTAAGGTTATGAGGATTAATGTGTAAACTTACCATAAAAAATAAACAAAATGAAATTATGCCCTACAATTCCCTGTTTTGGATCAAAACATTTTTTTCTTTTTCTTTTTTACCTTCAAAATTTGGCATTATATTTTACCAAGCGATTTTTAAAATCTCAATATATTAAAAGACCTGAATGAAATATGTTTAGTAGGTAATGCCTAAAATCGAATAGCCATTTATGGCCAAACTTTATTTTATTTAGCCCGTTTTCAGTTGATTTGAAGTAATAGAAGTTTTTTTTTATTTTTTTATTTTTTATTTATGAAAGGTAACACAAGTATTGAAATTAGGAAAAAAAAATAATGATTTTGCCAAGTAATAAGGTTTCTAATAAACCAAGAACTTGAGGGCATTGTTGCCATTCGATTTCTAAAAGGAATCTTTTCCTTGGGTTCTCAAATGGGACTTCTTGACAACATCATATATTTTGTAAAGCAAGCATGCTTCTAATTATTTTATCAATTGATCATGTCAAAAATTTCGGTGGCATACATCTGTCAACATTTCATGTGAACGTGTCCTTAAAAGCCAAGCAGATTTTCTTTCCTTTGAAAATTGAACAATCAAAGTCTCACGATATCAACAAAACGTACGATTCAACTTTCCACACCTAAAAAGCTTCATCTCCGTACAGATTTTAAGACAATTTATGAGAATGCTCCTCCTGGATTTTTATTGTATCATATATCTAAGTGCTATAAATTAACCCTAACTTTTGTTTCCTTCTCAATTATAAGGGCACTACCCATGATTACCCCGCTTGGTGAAAGATTAGTACAACTAATTACTATTACTACAAAGATTTAAAGAATCAAAAGACCATGCATGGGTAAATGGAGCCATGCTTTTTGTATCGATATTTCAATTCCTCTTTTGGGATGTTCTTATCTTATTACTTTCTTATACTTATATATGAGAGAATTAATTGAAAATAGAGAAATTTCGGTCTAGTGTTTCAGTGCATTAAACTTAGCCAAAGCCAAATCCAAATGAAAATTAATTAACCACTAAAGAAAAATAAGATTTAGTTAAATTTTCTTTACTTATTGAATATTCTAAGTAAACTAGTACATGAATGATACTATATATATATAAACTAGTGATTGGACAATAAAATCGGTATATAAAATATACCATATGGTAACATAATAAAGTGCATTTGTATTAATTCACCTATGGTAACAAATTTAAAAATTTGTACATGCAAAGTTAATAAAAAAAAAAAAAAAAAAAAAAAAAAAAGGGACATTTCAACAAAAGTATATTTGTTTGCCCGCATTGCTCAAAGTTCTATATTTGTGATTTTACGAGTAACAAAGATGAACTTTCCAAGAAATGAGTGTTGGTTGATGTAAATCTCAATCTGAGGGAGACAAGTATGAGGGAGATAAAGTTGTCGGTTAATTTTAGCTCCTTTAGTTTTGTCCCGTGACCTGTCGAACCGACTTACTAGTTACTGTTATCAAGGTGCAACCACTAGCATCAAGTTGGAGCTCACGCCCTCGTGTTCTAAACTATCCAACACTCAACTTTAGTTTAATAATGTTTATACATTGTTAAAAGGTGATATGATTTAGTAAATCCATGCATAATCACTTGCCGAGGAGCTGCAAATGGTCCAAATCGGCTCTTAATTTCATGCTCATGCCTCTCTCTTCGGGAATTATGCCCTTCAATATCAATAGAAGAATATACTAGCTTATATTGTTCTTTATTTTGGGGGATTGTTTTTTTACGACTATGGAAAATAAAGCTTTTTGAGTATACTTAAAGCCAATCTATCTCTGTTAATAATAATAATAATAATAAAAAGCCTTTCTGTGTGGGCTGCTCACTTGAGGCGACTCACTCACTTAGTCACTTACAAAATAAAATAAGATAATAATTCTTGAATAATAGTTATTGGAGGGTGTTACAAGTTACAACAGTCAAATGATAATTTGGACGTATATCTCTAGTCAATAAACAAAAAGGAAGTTTTACCTACTTCACAAAACCACCTCACCTCATAAACAAATTTGTATGGGTGGAGGACTTTATTAATGAATTTAATTTATGTCCTTGTAAGCGTAGACTGGCCTTTTGGCTTGTACTTGGCTTTGAAAACGGAATTATCAGCAGAGAATAAGATCAGCAGGTTTTTTGTTTCCCTTGTGATTCGAGGCTAGCGAAAACGTATTTACACAAACAATAAAATAAGACATTTTCACAAAACAATAATATATAATGTCACTTAATTTCAAACCTACATTCACGAGTAACGACAATCAAAATTCACTTACAACCACTCTCACAAACTCACAAACTTATATACTCACACAATCACTCACAAACTCAAACACAAACACAAACACAACACAAACAAACTTACAATCCCAAAGCCCTAAGACATTCAATAACTCTCTTACGCTAACATAACAAACAAACTTCCAACACACAAATATGAATAATCTTTCAACCCAAAAATTAATCTACCAAATTGCTTTTCGAAGAAACTCATTCAAATTCTTTTAGGAGTCATACGATACGCATGTGTGTATCATACTTTTCATGAGTATATTATGAGACGCATTTACGATATAATACTTTTTATACTCGATACATTGTACATATCATACTATATGTATCGTGTTTCATTTGATACTAACAACCATATAGGTTAAATACCTTTATGTTTCTTTTATGACCAGATGTATGGGGTTCCGCTTGTTAATTACAAATGAGGATCAATATAGGGTTAGAAATTAACTCTCTCTTACTACAAAGGGTAAAACACAAAAACACCACATAAACCTTAGGTCAAAATCAAACCGACCCTCTAATTAATCTCAAATTAAATGTATTCTAATCAATCTAACCCTCTAGCCTCATGTACACGAGACTTTAATAAAAGTAATTGATTAGAATAATTAGTTATAAAAGGAGATTCTACAAAAGGTATGATTAGGAAAATTTGAAATCTCAGGAAGTATAAAAAGGTATGATTAGAAAAATTAAAGGAGGTATCAATATAATTATATCAAACCGTAGGAGATATAGGTATATTCCAAACCCCCCCCCCCCCCCCCCCCCCCCCCCCCCCCCCCCCCCCCCCCCTCCCCCCCCCCCCCCCCCTCCCCCTCCCCCCCCCCCCCCCCCCACCCCCCCCCCAAAAAAAAAAAAGAACAAATCCCTTAGCAGAGACTATATCAATCCCATTCGTTGTTTTTTTTTTTTTTTTTTACAATGTTCCATATGCTAATAAGGATATCCCTAAACTGAGACTACGCTGCCTTTTTTTAGCCTCCGAATTTAAAGAACCAGAGTAATAGGGTATCCAATGGGAGAAAAATCCGCCAGAGTTATCACAATCTTTTACTCATTTGTAATATATATTTACACTGAGGACCGAATCTCTGACTTAGATCTTTGCGAGGATTGACTCTATTAATTAACGAGGTGTGTTACAGTTAGTGTAAATACTTAAAAGGAAGTAATTAGTTGAGCTTGAAAACATGTTGTAATTCTATGAAGACTAAACAGTAATACCAACTTAATTAGTCTCTCAACTATTCGAAGTTTGAAATGGTCTCTACAGTCTCTACCAAGTCTCAATTTGAGAAAAAGAAAGACAATTTAGGATACGGAAAAAAATAAACGGTATATATAAATGAGCATTGATAGGTTCACACACTATCCTTACATCATTTTTTCATATCATTAAAAAAAAGTTGACATTAATATCCATAATTTATACAAATATTCACAATTTGTGTCCACATTTAGGTATGGTAGTGGTATAGATAATGTGAACTAATATTTATCCCATAATAAATTGACTCCCATACAAAAAGAAAATAAAAAAGACAGAGAAAGTAGCGACCAGCGAGGCTACTCTTGTACTGTTGTTTAATACATGTTAAATTACAATTTTTTCTTACCAAACAATAGAATAATGTTTAACTCGATAATAGAATTTTGACCATTGATAATTGGTTATGCTATAAACCTTAAGTGAGACTCCTTTTAATTTTGATTAAAATTACTTTCTCTTGAACATAGGAATGCCAAAAAGAGTAAGGCCACCAAGCCTGCAGGTTGAAGTTGTTTCATTGATTAGAAAAATGAGTAATACCACCTCTCATGTTTTCAGCATGAATTCTTAATTAATTTGTGGCTCTGCATCTAATTAAATCATTACAGATAGTTCCAGATACTCCATGCATATTCTAAATTTTAGACCCCTTATATAGACGTTAGAGTCAGTGATTAATTAATCACATTATATATATAAAAAGGTTTGGAGCACCATATTATCATCCACGTTGCATGCATGGCAGCAGGTAAGTGCAAAGTTATTTCAGCCATTTATTCCATCCAAAGGCCATAGTACTATTTGGCTAACTCCTGTTCAGTTCGTTCCACATACTGACATACATGCACACTACAAAATACATGCACACTAAAAAATGAATATAAATCTTTTATTTCAATTTTTTGTGTTTCGTTTTATTTTTTTATTAATTGGAATATGATACGTGTTTGAATTTTTTTTTTTTCTTTATTTTAAACTTGAATTATTTTATTAAAAAAAGAAAAGAAAAATAATACGTGTCATGTTCTAATTAATCAAGGAGTATAAAATGATACAAAATTTATGTTGAAACCATTTAAGAAGGATATGTAATATTTTTTTGCACATAATTAACTTGTGCACGATTTCATCTCAACTATTAATTTTAGATTTGAACAAGTAGACGTGTTAATATTGAAAATGACACCCACAATTATAAAAACGTCGCAGATACCATTTTTTCTTACAAAAAAACCACATTCAAACTTCTGAATTTTATATCATTATTTATTACTTATTTTCTATTAACCAAGTACCCATTAATAGTTTTTATATATTTTGAGCTTCCCTAGGCTTTGCATATATCCCGGAGTAATATTTTATGCGACCAGGTGTCGGAACCCTAGCTTTGACTTGGCTTTGAAATCTCTATAAAACCTACATTATGTTCTACAAGTTTCCTCTCTTTCTGTTGTTGAACAAACATACCCAAGAAAAAGAAGAAACACACACAAATATGGTGCACACAAGGTTTACAAGTTTTGTACTAGGGCTTCTCTTTGTCATGCATGCCTTTAGCAACTCTTCAGCATATTCTCATCGAGGTAGAGTTAAAAGTGCTTTCTTCCCTTTGAAAATTAGCATACTAACTCAGTTTTGAGATGGTTTTGTTTTAACTTTTAACCTCAATTTGTAGTTGAAGAAGGGCTTGAAGGAAAAAATGTTGCTGTTCAAAAGGTATAAGTTTGAATTTATTTTTTTGGATTAATTTTAGGCTTGTTATTTAAATAGCATAATATGTATTTTTGTTTGTTAAACTTGATTAACTAAAGCACCAGAGTTTGAACAGGGTGTTGTTGATGCTATTAACACTGCCGGGTTGAGGACAATAGGACTTGGAGGAAGGAAAATGGCAGTGCACAAAGTGGTGATGAGTAAAGAGATTGAGAGAACTTCAGAGAATTCAGGTGCAACCCATTCCGATGGAAAATCTGATCAACTTGAAGTGAAGGGGAATTTTAATGTAAAATGCAAAGTGGGAGATAATAATAATTGTACTCCTAAGAAGTACTATAGAGTGGCTGGTTTTGTTGCTTTCAATGCTGATTATCAAGGGCCTAAACACCACTCTCCAACACATAATTGAATAGCGTTTGAAACACTTTTAAGATTATTCCTTTCTTTGCCTTTAGTCTTGATAGATGTCATGGTGAACATATATGTGAATACCATACTTGTATGTACCTAATCGAAAAATTTTGTTGTTGGAATTAAGGAATTTCACTATTTCGATGCTTATTAAGGTGTTCCAGTTTATGTGAATTACATTTTAATATTCTACAGTCTTACAGTACAAGAAATTACATTACTCTATAGTCTATAGTAATATTGAAACTAAATTTTACGATGTAATTGGTTGCGGGAAAAGAGGCTAAATTTCATCGTCCGTTATGAATATTTGTTGTCTGAATGCAGGAGAGGATAGTAACGCCTCAAAGAAGTCCCTTGACAGGTCTCAATATAAAGTGAATGTTCAGGTTTCTGTCTCTTTCTCTCTTCCTCTCTCACACACACATACTTCACAAAGACATGTACTCAAATTAATATACAATTTTACAAAAAGAACATGTGCACATAATATTGTCATCGATAATAGCATAAACCCTATTTTAAGATTGAGAAATAACGTGACATAAGCTAATTAATTTGATGCCTCTTGATAGTAATTAGCTTTAAGGGACTATATACATTAACTAATAGGATTTGATTATCCATGAGAAAAGACCAGGTTTTAGGAACTACCTCTATGTTATAGTCAATCCCTTGCAAAATATCAATGAGTTAGAAGTTGGACTATGATGAGTAAAGTTTGAAAGTTTGCGTCCAATATTTTAGAGTACTGGACGGGACACAGGAGTAACACGCCATCTTTAAACGTGTTTCATGTCAAACTGTTCAAATGTAATATCCAAGTTTTTAGTATTCTAACCTAACACTAATTTTATTCATGTTCACACCAGAACAATTTGAATATGTTGGAGCCAAAGGCATCGAAGTTTGCAAGCTTCGGATCAATTCCTAGGAGTAAGCCAGCTCAACTCCAAAACACAAACTCAAAGCACTCTCAAGATTCCAAGGCAGTGCCAACCAAAGCCAGCTTGGAGAGGTCTGACAAACCAGCCTCTAAAGAAAAATACGATTCTTCTGAGAGAGATGAAGCCCGAAGGCTTCTTGAGGCAACCAAAGAGATTGTGAACTTGATGCACAAGGATTATAAGGGAACGGCTCACCGTAAGCCACCCATCAACAATCATGAGCCTTCGCATTGAATTAACGAAAACCATGAGTAGTAGGTTTAGGCTCACAATTTTGTTGTTGGAAGTGAAGTCCCTTACCTACATAAAATAGGCATCTTTCTTTTGTATTTGTTTTTGTTCATGAGTCATAAAGTCAAAGTTAGGAACTGAATCAGTGTTGATTGTTTCTTTGACATGACATGCAGTCAGAAGTAGAAGACACATATAAAAGTGATGTACATTAAGTGTGCCTTCATAAGCCCTTTTGGTAATGTGAAGTTAGACAAGTTTTATGAAGTGATATATATTATGATAATGCTATATAATTTGATTTGTTTAACAGTTTACTATTTCATGGTGAGCAAATAATTAAGGATATAATCACGAGCTTTAAAATCCTCAGACGATTTGTTGATTACTTATGCCAATTTTGCGTTTGAAGCATCTTCAAGAGAGACTGAAAACTGATGAATGTTAACTATTGATTCTCTTTTATAATCAATTCTTCTCCTCAAAGCTGCTTTTTCCTTCCTCATAGTTGAGTCATACTTTTGCAATCCAATTCGTTAAAGGAGTTCATAGCTTTCGCTTCAAGTGCTACACGTTTGGAGGATCTTAGTTATTGTCCATTTTATCATAGTTTTTTTTTTTTTTTTTTTAATAAAGCAAGATATCTTAGTCAATACTTACGTGGTTAAATTAGTCATCAATCTTCTTGAGAAAGCCTGCAATTCCCAAGAAGTGGTAGTAAGAGGTGTCGAATTCGAGACCCCCAAGTTAACATTACTTTCCGAACCAATTGAGTCACACCCTCGCAGACCATTTTACCATAGTTAATGTTATCAAAGTAGGGAATTAGAATATTGGTACAAACATTATAACCAAACAATCATTCATCTATTAATCACTCATTTCGGTTATGCAATCGGTTCTTTATAGAATTTCATTGCAAAAAAATCTCTTTCCATAGTCTCAGTTGTAAACTTGTAATCGATAGAATCAATGACTCATTTACAAGAAAATAGACTAATGGGTAGAATCAATGACAACTTTATAAGCAAATAAACTAAAGGATATACAATATTCTTCTTTGTCTCTACTAAATTTTTGATTAATACCATTTAGTTCTAAAAACTCCTTGTTTGAGCGCATATAAAAAATGTAGTTTTCAATTTGATTCTCAAGTGCCAAGAGATCTATTGCAAAAACTTAGATGAAGAAAATTGAGCAAGACAAATCAACTCCTATTTATCAAAAGCACAAAATGAATTACTCGGATTTAAGCAAGCTACACAAAGAAGAAACTTTGTGTTCACCTCTATGAAACGATTGTTAAGCTCTTGGAGTTGCATATATATATATATATATAGGGAAATGATATTTCCACACCATTCTTTTATATTTCCACACTAATGGTGTGGAAATATCAAAATATTGAGTGAAATATCACTCAATCTTTTTATATTTCCACACTGTTAGTGTGAAAATATAATAAAGTGATGTGGAAATAACACCACTAAAAAAATGAGCCTGTAGTAATTTGTTTATGTTGGGCTGATTTTTCTTCTTCTTATTTTTCTTGTTATTATTTTGGGCTAATTTTTATTGTTGTTACTTAGGTTATTTTTTGTGTTACCTTTTTTTATTTTTTTATTTTTTATGTTAAAAAAATAAATAAATAAATAAAAATCTGATAATAAAGCAACATGGTCAAATGGAAACTTGTCACTCGAGGGACTCTTGTTGCAATTCGACTCTTTTACTAGATAATTTAGGTGATCACTTTGGGCCCCCAAGCGGAAGAAATTCCCATAATTTTGGTCCTATATAGTATAATATTAATATAACAATGTAGAATAAAATGTTTTGATATCTATTGAGGTTGGTTTAAGGAAGTGGTCCATATTCACATAAAAATGAAAGAAACTCATATATCATTTTTTTTTTTCTTTTATCACTCTAAGTTGAAAAAGTCTTTACATCGTTTACAACAAAAAGAATAAATAAAAAATCAACTTCCCATCAAATTCCTCTCTCTTTCTCTCTAGAAGCATATCTTGAAAATCAGTCTCCATATCAAAATACTATTTACCTCTCTTATTCTATGGGCCACACTTAAGTAGGGAGATAAATTTTATTTATTTATTTATTCTGTTTATTTATTTATTTTTTCTAAATATTTATTCTGTTTTATACACAAATCATGTGAAAATTTATTATATTAATTTGATTTTAGTTGAATCTGTCATTGTTTGTAAATGTTGAGGCTATTGAATGATTCAATTATTAAGTGAAGTAGTGCGTTATAATGGTGTTTTTAACAAATTTATAACACTTTAAAATTTATTTTATTATAGTCGTATTATAACTTTAATTATAGATAATGTTTTATTTTTCATTAGTAAATAATTTTAATTATAGATGGTGTATTGATAAATTTGTTACTAGCTAGTAATAACAAAAATAAAATTAAAATAAAAAATAGTTGAAGATCTCACAAATAAACAAGAAGTTCATAAAAAGAGAGTTAGAAAATAATAAAACACGTACTACAACAGAAAGAAAACGAAAAAGATACTTATAATAATATTTAAAAATGTAATATATCAACCGTTCTTGAAGTATGTAAAAAAAGAAGAAAAAAAAAAGTGAAAATATTAATGAAGTATTTGATATATTCATTCAAAGAAAATAAAAAGGGTCTTACTTAAATTACCGTTGATGTCTAAGAGCTCAAATTGTATTGAGCTGGTCATGAAGTTTAGGGAGCAAGCTAGTTTTAAGTGTGTATTAGTTGCTAATTCAAGTTGCACAAAGGTTGAGCATGCATCGATATCAACGTCCAACATAGGGGATAGGGTGGTCCGTGGTCCCAACTCCCATGTGAGTGATCTCATCTACTTCTCTTCCAGGTTTGGGACGATGAGACAATTGGTCAATATGGAAAATAACCTAATAAAATTAACAGCTAAAACTATAACATTAAAATTCTTTAATTTGTACAATTAGTTAATTGTACCAATCCACATTATCTAGAATTAATCATGCTGATACATTTAACATATATAATAATATATGTGTGTAGTTTACAATTGTATGAGCTGTTTAATGTTGAATGGAGAGCAAATTGATGCATCTTTGAAGCATCGGGTTGCTATGACAGAACATACAGCTTCAGTAAGATGATAACCATCCCAAAAGAAGTGTTTATATGCTTGAGGGCATGACGCCAATAATGGAATGCATCCTGAAGTCCCATTTTGCCATGTAATGCAACAAGGGGTTTTTGAGTCCGTCAAGCCTGTATAGTACCATAAGGAAATTATTATCTAAATTGCTATGTAGTTCAATGAATGCTTAATTAGAAGAAAAACTATTATTTTACCATATTTAGAAGGATTTCTAATTGCATCATAGCCAAGAAAATTAGCTTGGCCAAGAACAAAGGTTGAGCCTTGGAGAGTGGATGTCAAATATTTTAGCAACGCTGGAAGCCTCTGATTAAAAAATGAGACAATCTGATTTGTTTCTTCCACGCATTGTCCATCGTGCTTATGTTTCCTCGTAATTGATGGGATGCAACCAATGGGGCCGATTTCAAACATGACTATCTTCCTGGCTCCTAAACTATATAACCTCTGCGGATACATGAAAAATTATGTAAAACTGGAAGATATATGAGTGAATGGTTAATTTGCTAAGAAGCACGGCTACGTACGGTATGGCGGTACTACAATTCTTAGAAAAGTAGGGTATGGATACGGCGGGAATATATGTTTTATTAAATTTTTTTATATATTATTATGCATATATTTTTCATATATTGATAAACATATGTGAATTTAAGAGCAATTATGGATAATAAAGTATATCCATTGCCATTAAATGGTTTTTAAATTACAAATCAAGATCCAAAAGAGTAAATAAAAGAAGTGTACATCCATATAGTTACACTTAAAGTTCATGTTTCCACCACTTTCACTACTTTTATCTATATTTGTGACATATCTAATAGAAAAAATGAAAGAAAATGATTTTTTTTTTTTGAAAAATTTGGGTACGCCTGGGGTACGTATGCAGAAGTAACCCAAGAGTACAAGTACCCAAAAAGTATCCGGTACTGGTACAGCTCCATTTTTGGAGTACCCGTGCTTCATAGTTAATTTGTTAATTACCTATGAATAATTTTTTATTTAAAATAAAAGCACATGATATGACTTGATGAAGTATCCTGAGGCCAACAATTTAATGCCCATATGCATAATGGCATGCATGTGTGCCCGTGCATGTGGTATATTATTATTTCGACCGAAAAGGATAATTTTATTTTTCCATTTCACTTGAAATGTAGAGAAAGTCCATTTAATAATTACGATTTAGACATAATTTTTCTTAAAAGTAATTTAAAGAAAGTAACTCTTTACCTGTCAACTTACAACTTTAAATAATAGTAGTAACTGATAATATCTTTAAATTTATAATATTAATTTGAATCATGAGATGAATCACATTCAGATAGAGATGATTTTAACAAAAAAAAAATGCTAATAAATGAACAAATTTATCATACATTAGTACAAATTTATTAAATGAGTAAGAAGGCTTTATATTAAAGTAAAAAAGATGATCAAATTACTTTGAGATGAATAATAGAAATGATGGCATCTTGAGTTTAGAAAGAAAGAGAGAACCTGGAGACCCTGGCTGAGCGCATCCACTAGGAGTTGAGCGAATGGTTGTGGAGGGTAATGTTTGCTTGTCTCGTACAGATTGGGTTCAAGGTAGTTATTGATGTAGTCATTGCTGCCTATAGAGACTATAAATATAGACTTTGACAAGTACTCTGAAAGCTCATATGAGCTTTTGATATGCCTTGGCAACTCTGACTTTACTGTCCTCTGAAACAAATCTATCTGCTCGTTTATATTTAAGCATTTCCCCTGCAAACAACCACCATATATATGATAAAGCAATGAGCATATGCTCTTTTCATTTTATGTTCTTCTTCTTTATTTGTTTTTCAAATAATGGTAGATTCAGTTATCGTTTAGAAATTAGAACTAAAACCATCCTGGAAGTATAAATTACACAATTCAAAGGTTTGCCCCTCTTTTTTTTTTTGGCTAAATCAAAGGTTTGCCCTATGCACATTAAATGATGCACTTGGCATTTAGCAGGGAATATATGTACCATATGAAGCAAATGGCACCATCTTCCGATAAATTCATAACTGATCTTCAAGTCTTAAGTATGGCAATCTAAAGATTCTAAAACTCAAATCTTCTAATTTTAAGGCTCTGTTTGTTTCTTATCAACACCCAAAATGTTTTATGTCGTAGGAAAAATTGTTTGTTTTCCAGTATTATAGGGGTTTCCAAAATAGGAATCAGACATTCAGGAGCACGTCCTAGATGGAATAGGATCCTCTCCATTTGTCCATTTCATGGTTCAGATTTTATTTCACAAATCTAACGGTGTACAGAGTGTCTTATCATTTAAAATTTTAAATGACGTGACAGTGTATATTGTTAGATCTGAGATATTTAATTTACACCACTCTCCATTTCATTTCAAATGGAAAGAATCCTTGTCCCCATGACTGGTGTTTGCTGGTGTGTTTCCGCCTGAGATGGCTTTTCCGTCAACTGGGTACACTCCAGGAAGGCTAATCCTTGCCCCTAACCTGACTTCCTGCCACCATGATAATAGTTTTGCGTGGTGGTCGAATCCATGCTCCATACTGTTGCACAGATGTTTTCGCCACACCATGCTGTAAAAGACCAATCTTGCAGTCTTTCTCCATGATCTAGGCAGCCCTTCATATCAAAACAATAACCACCCAATTTTGCCAGCTTCCAGTCTTATTTTTCAGCCTCGACTCAATGGTGTAGTAATATCCGTACGGATACGAACACGTAAACAATTTTCTCCACCTCGGTCGTCCTCACTGCCTACCTCCATTTCCACCACCCCCATTGTGCGCCCAATAGCTTCAACTGAAGATTGTGTAACTGAACCCAGAAGGAAGCATGAGAAATGTTGAGAATGTTGAGAATAAGAAGAGAGAGAGAAAAGAGAGACTGAAAGTGAGCAAAATAACTCCGTATAATATATTTAGCAATTAAGCAGAGTTGTGTGTGTAGTACAAGTATGTGCAATACAAGTATATTGGGCCTAAAGCCCAGTAAGTTTACAATAAGCCTATAATATATACTACCAAGAAAAAACAATGTTAGTGATAGGGACATCATCCTGTAGTCGTTTGAACACCACAAGGAATTTGTCAAAAGGCCATGGTTCATTTGCCTGGACCCTTTCCAAATCCATTCCATCATCAAAAACAAAAGTCTTCCTTAGAAGTTGATGAAGTTCTGTCTGGTTCTCCAAGAAGTTTGATATTCAGAGATTTGCAAAGAACACGTGGGGTAAAAAAACTTGTGTGGTATCAGCAAGGGTGTATTTCGGCCGTTGTGTGGTATCAACCAAGTCCACTTAGTAGTCTTCCTTTTCTGATAGAGATAAATTCTCCCATAAGCCTTCAAAATCCATCAGGGACAAGAAACCCCAAAACAAAAATATGAGAGACTAGAAAAAGAAACAATGGTGAAAAAGCCTTGTACGAGTGAGACAAGACACAAGGAACTCAGAAAAGAGAAGAGAGGTATAGGGAAAAAGTGACTGTCCTACCCGTGGTTTTACCACCGGAGGGAACCAAAGCTTGTACTACAACAATGACGATATTCCACTGACGGCTAGGGTTTGAAGTGATCGCCCCCTTAGTCAGAGATCCGGAATGTCCACGTACTATTGTTGTGTGCAATTATTTTTAACCATTGTATCTGATCTCGTTCCACAAAACTAAACCCCTTATGAATTTACTCCAATATAATAAATAAAAGTAATTAACACTTATATAAAACATAAAACTAAAAGTTCTAAAAGGTAAATGCGGACTGTTGAACCTAACTGTACCTAAGTTTTATCCTAAAACTAAAAGTTGTGTTGAAAACTGGTTTGTTGTCTCCAAGCACTCAGTCCTACTGATTTTTCTGTGATATGTGACAACATTCAAGGTCTAATAAGATTTACATGCCCTAAGAGTAATTACGTGGTAATCTCCACTCTCATATTAATGATATATCTCATCATAAATTTAACTAATAGAATCTATTATTATGTGAAAGAAGAGAGTATCACACGTGTCAATATGCTTTCGAAATATTGCATAATTACTTCTTATTTTCAGGATGAATTAATTTCAAAATACAAACACAACAGATTAAGTTTTGTTTAATTTCGAAATAACAAAATCGTATTATATTTTCTATTCTTGAATAAGTATAATAAAAGCAGAAGTTATGTTAATAGGGATGCAAAATGTTTTATATGGAAATTAAATAAACCAAAAGAACTGCAACTTTAAGAGGAAAGCGAGAAGAAGAAGAAGAAGAAACAAACAAGAGTGCACAATGAGTTCTTACATATCGGTTTCCAGTTTCCGGAAGAATGCCACAAGACCCCGATGCATAGTTCAAACCTGTAAGTGGTGTTGATCTCCGTATACTCATATTCATATATGGTGGAGAATATGGGAGCCCAAGAAATTCAGCTACATTGTAAGAAATAAATTAAAGAACATAATAAATTGTTTAAACATTGATAATAAAAAAAAATGTGAGTTATGTTTTATAAATTTTGTTAGTAACATTCTTAACAATGTAGAATATACCTAGAAAATCTGCGATTGTTCTGCCATTGGTGAATCTTCCTGTAACTCCTTTGACAAAGTTCACTCCATAAGGCAGGTAATTTGCCTTAGCAATGGTGGGCAAAATATTGTTATTGCCACTGTCAAACAAGGAATCTCCGAACACATATAATGCGGGTGCTAGTGGGAAACTATGGATGAGCGAGATGAAATGAAGAAACATAGACAAGAAAATGAGTGGCATTGAAGTCATTGTGATATTTTGTTTTCCACTAAGAATATTTTGTTCTAAGAGAAAGACATGAAGAAAAGTGTTGATGAGATAGACAAATGTGAAGATATAAATATATATATATATATATATATATATATATACTATATATACTATCTTTTCTTTAATGTTTTTTTTTTTTTTTTTTTTCTGGGAGGAATCCCGGAAAGGAAGTGTCAGTCACATGAAAATCATTAAGAGAGCTTAGAAAGAGGAGCAAAGTATGGGTGTTCAACGACGTGTATATATATATATGCATGTAACTGACATGGGGGAGGTTAAGTTGTTGACTCTTTTTTATTAAATGATGCATACGAAACGTTGTACAACTTGTGGCTGAGTTGATTGGCTATTTGGCGAATAGACAATAGGTTCCATGTTTGGATGTTTGAATTTGAGACTCTAATTAAATGGGCATATCTGTTATTTTAATAGGTTTAGAATGGAGATTTATCATCCATATATACCTTGTCTCGTATGGAAAAAAAAAAAAAAAAAAAAAATGACGAAGAAGGAAACAGAAGATGTTCTCCAGGAGGCTAATAATAAGACTTACGTTGAATCATATAGCAAGTTGGGGATTAATGATCGAGAAAATAATATTTATATACTTGCAAATAAAAAAAAAAAACTTGAATGGTGTTAAGTGCATTAAAGATGAAGATCTAAGAGTGTTAATAAAAGAAAAGCAGATTAAAGAAAGATGGGAAAGTTGTTTTGATAAAAATTTCATGGAAGCTATACAAAAGTTGGTGCGAATTGAGTAACCCAATCGAGGAAAGGAACTGTAGGTTTGTTAGAAGAATTAGGATGACCGAGGTAAAGGGTGCATTGAGGAAAGATGAAAATAAAGTTGTGGAACCGGATGAAATCCCTAATAAGTTTAGAAGTACTTGGGTGATGTCACGGTCTGTTGGTTGGCAAACATCTTTGCTAAGATTTTAAATAGTAACAAATTAAATGTCCAATGAGTGGAGGAGAAACACTCTAATATACATTTATAAGAACAAATGAGATATATAATAATAGTTATTAAATTTTGATTGGACCGGCCGATTGGACTATTAACCTAGTGAACTAGTAAATAAGTCGGTTCGGGTGTTTAATTAGACCACTTATGCTATTGAACCTGACAAATATAGGTAAAACCCAATGGGTTTTGTGCAACCCATGCAACTCGGACGAGTTGTTTCCACTGGGTTGGGTTTTGTAATTATTAAGAAATTACTATTATAGGTCCACTTTTCTACTTTTAGGCTATTTAAAATTTGAAATTTGGTAATTTTCAATGAATCAGAAACCTAAAAAGACTAAAAAAAAGTGAACTCACTACTATCCCTATACCTATGTTACGTGTGCGAACCATATTGTTCCAACAAATCTATTTATTATTTCTTTTATTGTTTTCAACTTTTCATATTCATTTACTTTAAGTTTTTTAGTTCATAATTTATTTGGTTGTTACATTTAAAAATTTATTATTCATTTTAGTTTAACAAATTATCAATGTAATGTTATAGTATTATTGAGTTATGAATTTTTGTAGTGTCTACCACATTTTAAATGTCAATTTATTTATTTATTTTATGATTTCTTAACTTAATTATATATTTATATATACTTCTAAGCTTTTTATTTAACCATGCGGTTAAACCGGTGATCCAATGACCCAACTCCTAGACTGGATTAATGTTTGACCCGGGTTTAGTAACTATATATACAATTTATTGTGGAATATAAACTTATGAGTTATGAATCATACTATGAAAGTTTGGAAGTGATTGGTTTTATGCCAAGGCGACCCATCATGGAAGCTATTTTCTTGCTTAGACGCCTACTTGAAAAATATAGATAGGCTTGTAAAGATCTTCATAGGGTGCTTATTGATTTAGAGAAAGCATATGATATGGTCCCTCAAGAGGTTATATGGTGGGTTTTGGAAAAGAAATGCGTTCCTCTAAAGCATATTAAGTTGATTAAGGATATGTATGACGAATCTGTAACTAGCGTGAGAACGAGTAGAGGCATCACAAGTGAGTTTCTTATCACTATAGACTTGCATCAAGAATCTGCATTAAGCCTATATCTCTTTGCATTTTTATATGAGCTCACTAAATCAATTTAAGAGGAAGTCCATCGGTATATGCTTTTTGCAGATGATATAGATTTAGTGGATGAAACTAGACATATAGTTAATATTAAGTTAGAAGTTTGGCAAAACGTAAAGGTTTTTTTACTAAGTAGGACTAAAACAGAGTATATGGAATGTAAGTTTAATAAAAATAGAAATAAAGATGAAGGGACTATAAAACTTGATAGTCATATAATACCAAAGAGCGTGAGCTTTTGATATGTTGGATTAATAATTCATAAAGACAAAGAAATTAAAAAAAAAAAAATTGAATCATAAAATAATAACATGGTGAGTGAAATGCAGAAACACAACAGAAGTATTTTGTGATCGTAGGAAACCTATAAAGTTAAAGAGACAATTCTAGGACTGCTATAAGACTAGCTATTCTAGGACTGCTATAAAAGCTCAAATTTCGAGTTAGTGATGCCCTTTTTTTTTTTTGCCAAAACTAGCCCAAAGCCAAAATAGCAAGCCTTTACTCTAACAGCCCAAATGAAATCTGGACCTACAGATTTGGCACAACTCAAGACCAATAAGATTGGGCAATTGTAAGTAAAACACTCAGGCCCAATTCGAATCACTCGATCCTGTTAATTAAGATTATTGGTGCATTCAACCTCAAAACCATTGGTAATGGGTGGAGAGACCCCAACATCTTATATACCCATTACTTTCTGCAACTCTTTCCAATGTGGGATTAATGATATCTAACATCCCCCCTCAAACGCAATGTGTTGGAAGCTTGAGCTTGGAATGTAGTGGAACCAGATTACGGCTTAAGAACAGAGAAACCGGACCAACGGCTTGAGAGATACCGAATGGTTAAGGCTTAAGAGAAGAGATATCGGACTAACGGCTTGAGAGATACAAAATGGTTATGGTTTGAGAGAAGAGATATCGAAGCAACGGTTTAAGAGATACCAAATGGCTTGAGAGAAGAGATTTTGATCGAAGCAACAGAATTGAGAGATACTTAATGGCTATGGCTTGAGAGATTTGAGAAATACTAGATGGTTACAGCTTGAGAGATTCAAGAGATATCAGATTATGGGTTGTACTGTGTGGAGGAGTTGCATAATTGGAAGTTGGAGTGGGTAACCTAACTCTGATACCATGTTAAGAGATACCGGATGGTTACATACTCCAACTCCCAATTATGCAACTCCTCCACATAATGTTGTAGTACAAACTGTAATTCAGTGTCTCTTAAATCTCTCAAGCCGTAAGCATCTGATATCTCTCAAATCTCTCAAGCCATAGCCATTCGATATCTCTTAACTCGTTGGTTCGGTATCTCTTCTCTCAAGCCGTTGGTCTAGTATCTCTTCTCTTAAGTCATAACCATTTGGTATCCTTCAAGCCGTTGGTCCGCTTTCTCTTCTCTTAAGCCATAATCTGGTTCCACTACATTTTAAACTCAAGCTTCCACCACTTTGAGTTTGAGGGGGGATGTTAGATATCATTAATCCCACATTGGAAAGAGTTGGAATGAGTAATGGATATATAAAATGTTGAAGCCTCTCCACCCATTGCCAATTAGTTTTGAGGTTGGATACACTAATAATCTTAACAAATCCATTCATTCAAAATTGTGCCAACTCATTCTATTGTCATGGGACCCATCAGGATTTCTCCATTCCAACAAGCCACAGACTCACGTGTGTAGAACTTCTCAATCAAGTTCAATGCTCAAGATACTGTGGTACTATAAATTGTCGTGTCTGCCACAATAGAAAGCCTTGGAAAAGAAAGATCCAAAGGGACATGTTAATCCAATCACAAGTCAGTCAAAAGGCCTCATCTGAGCTAAGGCCACAACCACTTGAATCAGGGACAATAACCACCATGGCCCAGTACCTCGATGGTCGTTGTTCATCCTCAACAAAGAGCTTAGGAAGCTTGGTTTGGAGGTAGGGGAGTTAACTCTAAGGAATTTGGGAGTTTGTCGTAAGAATAACATTGCATCTGTTGGGGATGAATGATACGCTGAGATCAAACCAAATCTGGGAAAATGTGTACGAAGCAACTTAATCACTTATCAAGTATTAAATGATTACCAACTCCAACACCAGAAAATATGGACTCTTTGAACAGAGTTTGCAATAGCCTATAGTCTAATCTGCAGAAGATAAGAAATTATTATTTTTAACAAGATAAGATCATAGCACCTTTTTACTCCTTTTATTCCTTGAACAAACTTTGAAAACAATGATTGTAAGAATAAAAGGGTGTGCAGAGGATAATCTATAGCACGCTAAGATATTAATCACCACTATAAAAGAGAAGGAGAGATAAACATGAAGGGGTTAATCTGACTTTGAGCTGAAGCTTGAGCCCAAGACCATAACACAACTCTTGCTCAGAGTACTCTCTGTAGAATTAAATACTGAGTGAAACCCACATTGTCTGCCATAGCAAAAACAACCATACTTCATTTACCAAAATGCCAACCCCACCTCACAATAATGATTCATACACATCCACGAAATTAACTCTTTTCCTGCTCACTGAACTCCTAAGTTCTTTTTTTTTTTTTTTTCTTCTTCTCATGAGTTGTTACTGTTGATTTGCTTTCATTAAATAAAGTTCACTATGTTGAATTTAGTATGTGACAGTAAGATTACTGTTTGCAGTAACCTTCTTGGTGAGTTTTTGGGCCTGGCAAATCAGAGAATTAAAGAGGAGTGTACTATTAGCTATTAGGCTACCTAGGAGGCCCAGTGTAGAGTTTTGGGCTCAACCCCTCATCAAGCAAATCCAACCCACGTTCAACCACTCATTAGGTGGCATGTGGCAGTACGAATTTTGAGCATCCATAGTGATTTGATCCTAGGGATTTCTAGATGATTTGTATGTTGTGTGTGATGTGTATGGATGCTGAAAAAGTGAAAAAATAAAATAAAATCATTGGTTTGTGTGATGGGAGGATGTCTCTCATTGTAAACTCTAAACTTGTTGCAATTAGGATGTCTCTCCTATTTATAGAGATATTTTTCTGTGTTTTAGGACTTAAGGATAGAATAAAATGTAAGAAAAAAAAAATCATATTTGAAATTAAAATATATAAAATATATATATATTGTAAGTTTGAAACTAGAGTTTTGATTAGCACTCAAGTTGCTTAGACTGACACTCTGATCTAGAATGAAGTATCGATCCATCCCTGAACTCCAATATTTCTAGTTTTCCGATCTTAATTTGTCTTTTTGTCAGTTTTAGAGATAATTCAAGGGTTTTATCTTATTTGGACACCTTTTTAGTTAAGATCTTACAAAATAAAAATAATTATCTTAAATACTTAAAGAAATTGGATATTATCTTGAGCTTGCATGTCTACTATAATCTAAAATTTAGACAAATTGGAATTAATTTTTAATTAATCTTTTAAAAGACCAATTAAAAAATTTATCTAAGATATTCCTACACATGCATGTGATTATTTTTTTATTAATCAAAATTACTCTTTCATGATATCATAATCTTCTTTTTTCTTCTTTTTGTTGGAGGAAATCATGATATCATAATCAAAGTACTGTATTACACTCACAAATAGACCATTTTACCTCTACTAACCTCATATTATATGATTTTTAGTGCCAAAGGTCAATTATAGAATTTTCTACCTATGTAAAGTTACCATTTTACTCTTAATGTTAAAATGTTTAAAAATTTGATTTGGTTGCAAATTGGAATATTAGACTGTCTACAGATGCTCCTGAGATACTCAAGAAGTGAATACTAATGCCACTAGAAGATACCATATTTTGTGACCAAAAAGACAATCGCTCATTGAAACCAAGTGCATCCTGTGAACGACTACTCCAACACTTGCTTATTGAGGTCGAATTTTTTCACCATGTAGGTATGTGAGTTAAGCTACCACAATGTTATTTAAATCTCGTCAGACAGGGGAAGTGTGAAGTCGCATTGAGTAACGATCCCATATAACAACGCTACGGCTCGCGTCTGAGTTTAGAAGTTAACCAAGCTTCAGTAATTGTCAACCTTACAATGTCGAACTCCAAAAGCACTATAGACAACCAAGGCATTTCTCGCTCTTTTGGAAGCATAAAGATGCATGCCCACAACATAAGCAAATTTGACAAATTGTTACTTTTACCAAAATTGGGCATCTGATAAACATTTATCCAATGTATATTGTAATACTACAAACACCAAAGCCATAAATAAATTAAAAAAATCCTATCAGATAATATCATTTGTTCATGAAATTCCCATTACCAGTGCCATAGCAGTTTGCTAACACTAAAACCATTATAGCACCTATTAAGAGCCTCTTCTTTTGGCATGACTAGTATCTCTCCTTTGCAGCTATCGCTCAAAAAACTGCCAGACATCCAAGAGCATGAGATTGCATTTCTCCCAGCGAGCCGGACATCTAAAAGCATGACTCCCAACAAACATATAGAGGGATTGAGATAGTGTCTCTTCTTTGGGAACATGTCAATAACCTGTAAAGAAATCCAGCCTACAATCAACAAACGAGCATGTGTTACTCCAACACAAGCATATCCAATTACAAAAACATATACATATAGGCATGATCAATTTACACCACGTTTAGAGAAAATGTTCATTAGGCCACTCAAAAACATTTGTTTTTAAGGGTCAGGTCTCTCCAGGCCAATGAAAATTAAATTCACCTTATGCTTGTCATGCACACCAATTTTTTGTGTTGATAAGTGACAAATTTAAAGCTTATCAAAACTACAAGATATAGAACCCTACATTTCTTTAAGGTTGTGTATGAATTGAGGATTTGAAATACAATTGTTAATATAAATTGTTTGATATGAATCTAACAATACAAGATTACTTGAGTTTTGGAGATTGTGCTCTAACAAAAACATTTGTGATATTATGGATTTGAAATAACATTTTGCATTGAACCATTTCAAATCCACATATTAATAAAGCTCAAATCCATCCATAAATTTCGTCAATAGAAAGAAATGTCTTCTCATACTTTATTCAAGTCAATTAAACTAAAAATTGAAATACAAATCCCTCATATTAAACATTTCTATCCAAATGAACCATTATGAAATTTAGGCAGTCATATGGATAATATAGCTCCTAATGTCCAATTATGAAGGGCTTGAGGGGAGCTTGTAATCCAAATTGAATATAGCGAGAAAAAAAATCCCACAAAGTTATTTAGGGACTTACTAATCACTAGTTGTACAAATGGTGTGCATTACAGACTTGAGGATACCTTGTATCCAAAGTGAATGTAGTGAATAATATAACAAATCACAGTGTGCAGTATCATACCAGGCAGTCAATCAATCCTCCTCCATAGGCACCTCTGGAATATCAAACCTATCTTCTTCAATAGTTTTATTGATCACAGAAACAGGAGAGGGTATGGGAAGTCAAGGAAACAATAATTTATCAATTCGTTGAATCTAATGGAGAGCAAAATTTTAACCAACCAAAGCAAGTCCATAATTCATTACTACCTCAATGCATCATTAGAGTAGTACATCAACACAAACTTGTGCAATTTCATGTAGCAATGAATAATAACTTAAATGAGATAAACCAAATATGCATCACTAAAGTACAAAACTGATAAACCCCAAGAGTGTCTGGTTGCACAAGTAGCTTGTGCCTGGTCACTTTCTTTTTGGTGGTCAGTGACTGACAGAGTGCTTAAATTATATTTTAATCATATGATTGCATACATGCAACAACCCCAAGCTTGTACACTATGATAAAAATCAATCACCAAAGTATCTTTACTTTCATGAAGTCTGTTGTTTTTTTGTTTTTTTTTAACTTTTACTTTTTAGGACAATTCCTAGTTTACAAACTTTCAACTTCGCCCAATATGATTCATTTAAACAATAGTTCATTTAATACAGCTCACAGTAAAACCCAAGCCTAGCCCATTGAATGATGCCCGGTAACCTCACAGTCTAGCTTAATTTGAAAAGTGTAGAGTGAATTTTTTAGCATAAATCATTTGTGGAGTTTGCTAGAATATCTTAACTTGTTTATTTCTTGGAAATTAAGTAGTCTCTTGCAAGATAATCAGGCATATATAATATATATATATATATATATATATATATATATAAGGAATGAAAAAGGTGGGTCCTGAATTTTATAATTCATGCGCCATCTTTGATGAGCTACTTCCCTCTGTCAATTTGATTCCTTATAAAGTGAACAAGTGATTCACTGGATTATCCTTCTTTTCCTTGGTTAAGACATTAAGGTTTGGCTACCCTTGCAACTATGCTGTGTCACTTCTCTAGCTTCAATAAGTTAGAAGGCCAATTATATATTAAAACATGGATCTGCTCAAGGTGAAAGCTTACAAACTTGAAAGTCTAGAACCTTACAAAGCAAAAATCACGAACCAGAAGTTAAAAAATAGTAATTTATTAGCACATAACATATGGTACATGGTTTCTATTTCATAACAAGTTGGTAATAACTATGTTATTAAAATAACTTAATTGAAGCCCTATGTTGTACATTAAAAATGAAGATGAAACTAATAAAAAAAAAAACCAAGAATATGATTCAACACCAGTTGCAATATTCCACAAAATATGCATTAACAAACATATGAAAAACACAACAAATAGGCCCACACAGCATAACAAGAATCAATGAGAATTTTTATTTATTTATTTGGGGGGGTTGAGAGAATTTGGAATGTACACACTAAGAAAAAATTATTAGATAAAAACTCAAATTTTATAAAAAAAGATTAGGGAAAAAGAAAAGGATATTTATTAACATAAGATCATCCTCCTTTTCACCACGGTTGCGGCTATTATTCAGCTCCCGGTAGATTTCAGGAGTAACCTACATTTGAAGAGGGCATATAGATCATACATCAACGCTAAATTAAAATTGATAGATTCAGGCTGTCTGGGACAATGTCCTTACTAGTTTGTGCTTTTGCTTTTCAAGTAGATTTCTGAGGTTATCTTTATCCTCCTTCCGCAGTTCATTTTTATACCTACAAAGAATCACACAGCAACAGTGTAATGAAAGGAAATGCAACAGTGAATCTATTTAACACCATGAGTTATATTTAGAATAGCACACAATAGCTTATAATCCAGTAGAAACATTTAGAAAGAGATAAATTTACTATTTACATACTGGTCAACAAGCCATATAGTTACATTTTTCTTCTGTTCCATTAAAAAGAGGCGTCAGGTTGGATTAGAACTCCAAGATATAGGCAATTCTGCGACTAGGATGCTAAAATGATGGAAGGATGGATTAGGATTCTGAGATTAGAATGTGTAAAATCTGATGGAGGTTGAAACAGAAGCTGCTAGTGGATGCACTTGAGTGTGCCTTGATGAGCAGAATATATAGCAGAAGAAGAAGAGAGCAACACAATATCTCTCAAAAGAACTTACAAAACAAACTATTGAACTTTGGTAAACGTTGATATATACCACAAGTATTTACAGGCCTTAATTAACTCATCCGTGTTCAACTAGGATAAAATTGTAATTAAGTATAAATTATAAGAAAACATGCAAAGATAAAGGCCCATCAATAATATAAAACTCACCTATTGATAAAATATGACCCCTGGCCCACATCCATCAATAACAGAAACAAGTGCCCTCACTGACTAAACTTAAAAGAGAAGTCAAATATAAATAAATTAAATACAATGGACACTTATTCTTGTACCAAAAGGCCTCCCCTGATGTTGCAAGGCCCAAAACTCCAGCCTTAGGATCACAAGTATAATGTCTTCTTTCTCTCATGCTTTTCTATGCCTACACAGATCAACACTGACCAAACCAGATCATTTGCCAGCTCTAGAGCCAGTTAGGATAGAGAGAGAGGGAGAGAAGAGGTACCATAACAAAATGCCCATCAAGAAAGAATCAAACTACCCCTCCCTTTTTTTGTTCTTTTTTTAATTGGTGAGTTAAATATGCATCCCATTATTGAGGGGGCAGAAACGCCATTTTAGCTAGAGCCCCTACCATTATTAATTTCATTAACTCAAACAGATGGTATATCCATTTTTTCCCCTTCTACCCCCTCTGCATCCTTCCATCCAAACAATCATAGTGTAAGTGAACCAAATGAACTTTCCATAAAACATATTATCCTAGGAAAGAGAAAAAGCTTCTTCTCAACACCCAATCAGGCAACACAAGGTACTCTTAAATAAAAATTACTAACCTTTGCACAAATGCAAGGAGTGACTGATGCCATATTACAGGCATCATCCTGCTATCTTCAAGGAATCTCATAAAATGAGCAACGGTAGCATCAAGCACTCGATATGGCAAAGCATATTTCTTCTCCAAAAGAAGCTTTATAAAATAGCTGTAATGGTTTACCAAGGAAACTTTGTCAAGCAGTTTCCCAAGCATTTGGCAATGGATGAGGGGTTGCAAAAAAAATAATAATAAAAATCATTGCTATTACAATATGAGAATTCATTAAATAAAAAATGGACTGATTCTAAACACCATACCCAAAGTAAAGAATCAAAAGAGTTAAACATGAATACTAATCTCAAAGCATTATGAGGATCTCTCTCTGAATACGCCCTATATTCTAACATCTATAATTTTATAGAAAATTTTCAAATTAGGAAGCCAATGAGGTTCACCTAAAGAATACAATACAATTGGATTAAAAAAATAAAATAAAATAAATAAATAAAAAACTGGATGCAGTCAAACTCAAGCATCCACTCATACAATGAACTCAAAATAAAGACTTGAGCTGAAGCGTAAAAACTCAACAACATTAAAGGTCTTATTTTCCTTTCCCTCCAAATAATCCACATCATACATAGGACTAAAATTCCATGTTGAATCATTACTATGACATCCAAACAAACCTTTCCAACAAAGAAACAACTCATAACTTTCATGTGCATCATCCAGTCATAAGACCACAGCTCTGTATCAAGATAGGCAAGGAAGTAATAGATGATCAACCAATTCTCCACTAGACATACACATACAACAAAAATTCACAGGAATCATATTCCTTTTGATGACATAATCCACTGTTGAATTCTTTCCCAAGGCACATGTCCAAGCAAAAAAGACAAACTTCTTAGGAACTTTGCTACATCAAATTCTTCAAAAGAAACAATACCTGATGGGAACCACTCAAGACCTCATAAAAAAAAAACATACATCAAACTTATTGTTGCACTTAAACTTCCAAGCCAGCCTATCCTCCCTTACTCTAGTTCAAATATTAAAATATAATAGATCCGTAAGAGAATCTTCCAAATCTATCTCTCAATCCTGAAAAGTAAGAAAAAAGTAAAAATTCCATGATCTAATCCTCCTTTCTTCAGATGGTTCCAAATAACTATAAATTTGCATTCATATCCTCAGCAATTAAAAATTACACAAGGATAAAGGTCTTTTAAAGCAACATTACCACACCACACATCATTCCAAAAGCGAACTCTCCTACGACCGTAAATTTAACAAATCACAAAAACCTCTCCCATCCTACCCTTGTGCCTTTCCAAAGATTATACACATAAGACCTCCTAACCAAATTCATTGACTACTAACCCCAAGAGCCACCATATCTCATAGCAAATATTCACCACCATAAATGATCCCTTCCCTCAACAAAACCTACAACCATTTACATAATAAAGTTTGGTAAAGAGTACTTGATTTCCTAATGCCTAATCCTCCAAATTTGAGAACTTAACCACATTCAGATCTACCAAGTGAATTTTAGGCTCCTTGCCCAAACCTCTCGTAAAAACTCCCAGTACCAACTTTTTCAATCTCTTAGCCACAAGAGAAGGTATAGTAAAACTGGATAGAAAATCCTTAGGCTAGATAATATAATCTTAATAAAAGTTAGTCTCCCTCCCTTTGAAGATATAACTTCTTCCATCCTACCAAGAGTCTCTCCATTCTTTCTATAACCTTAATGCCCATTACCGTTGCCTTGTATGAAGATCCCAGAGGCATGCCAAAATAATTCAAAGCAATCAACCTTACAACACAAAATTGCAGCCAACTCCACTCCTTAAACCTCCCTAACCAGGACATTCGCAAGATTCAGCCTCAAGCCCAAAACTGCTTCAAACCATAAGAGAGTAAACCTGATAGATAAAAAATTAGCATCATAAAAAGAGATGATGTCTTCTACAAAAAGTAGAAGAGAAACATTCAAAACTCAATCCAGAACCCCCCGTCAACTTGAAAACCAAATGACAAACCCTGTTCCATCACCCTTCTCAGCATCTTGCTAAAAATTTGTATGACTAGAATGAATAGCAAAGGGGATAGCAGATCACCTTGTGCTGTCGAACAGATTTGCAGTGAAATTAAGGTTTGTTTCTTAGGTTAATTGGTGGCTAGGCTAGGGGATATATGTAAGGTTTTAGGGTTTTGATAGGATAAAGGGAAGAGTTTGGAGAACACTTTACACATAAAAGTCCTCCATAAACCAAATCACACAATTTTTATTATTCAACTCTAATTCACTTGGGGGTACAAATACACACTTACAAAAAAAATCTATATCCTAATAGGACAAAAACTCGTATTTTGACTAGTAAGCAAACTCCTCATTCGATTAAATCCGAGCCTAAATAAAAACCCATAAACTAAAATTGTTGCCTATTGAAAAATAAAATGCACCGCCCAAAACTAGACCTACAACCTGTAATAACAGAAATACAAAACACCATTTTAGAAAACCAAATAGAACAAAAAATAAAATATTAATGACTCAATTAATGACCACAGACACTAATTATTGGATCAAAAAGGCTTTTACTTGGCTTTGCCTTAATCTTGGGATTCCAAAGAGGATAATTGATATCTAACCATTCTATAGATGCAGCATCACTTTGCCTGGATGGGTAGCCATTAACCAAAATTGGAAACCATAGAGATCCAAGAGAAAAATCATTCCTTCCATTTTTCACCAAAACCATACCTCCTAAGCGGATAAATTAAACAATCCCAAATATCATGACCATATGTCTTTTAAATATCCAACTTACAAATCACTTCATATATGATTTTTTATTCTGCTGACCAGAAATTCATTTCGCATAAACAGATCCAAAATTTGTCTACCCTCAACAAATGATTTATGCAACTTCATTATAATCTTCCCTGATATCCTTTTAAGTCTATTAACCATTACCTTGTCCAAGAGTTTGAAAACACTTTTAAATAAATTAATTGGTCAAAAATCTCTAGTGTGTTGAACCTATACTTCTTCGAATGCATAGTGAAACCATTTAGCTCAAGAGCTTTGTCACCTTTCATATCCCCAAGAGCCCCTAACACCTCTTTCTTATCAACCATTCTCTCCGACCACTCCTATCCCCCTCATCAATAAATGGGAAATGCAAACTGTATTTGGTCTCCAATCAACAATTTCTAAGGCTGGCATAGAACCATACCATCTCTTACATCACTTCCATGTCCTCATAGAGATAGAGCCATCAACAAACACATTGCAAACCAGCTTATTATCACACCAGCTCTCTGTCTTTTTCATCCAGTGCCCGCACAGCTTCAGCAAATCTTCGTCTTCGATTTCTCTTCGCAACGCAATAAAGAAGTCTAGGGGGGCTTTCCTCCTTTCCCTTTAATACAACTCAACTCAAATGAGCCTCAAATCCATTATGTTACTCTTTTGATGCAACCACAGAGAAATACAAGATGATACACCAGATTTTCAAGGATGAGACATAACAAAACATCTTATACAACAAAGCCCTTACACAAAATGCACAGAAAAGAGAAATACCAAAGCAAATTTGACAATCTAGACATCTCTAAGGGCCATAAACTAAATAAAATTAAAACCAATGCATTATGCACACAGAAAAAGCCATTGAGCTTGATAATCGACACATCCCTATGGGACCCTATGGGAAGAAACTATACAAACCCAAAGCATTATGCACCCAACTCACCACCCAACTTCCACAGTTCCTCATAATCCTAAAAAAAAAAAATCATGAAACGCTAAAGCTTTTGAATATCCAAATGCCATTCAATGAAAATCTATGCACAAACAAACACATGACCCAAGCAATTACACAAACTCTTTCAAATTCCTTTTATGTGAACAAATATTACATAATTCGCTACCTTGTTGTACCACAATAATCCATCTCTGCAAGCTTCAATAATGCAACACTGCAAATACAGTCAGAAATTTGTGTCAGAAATCTCCAACATGTGCAACGAAAAAATAAAAAAACTCCCCCCAAATCTTTAGGTCCAGGAAAAAAACACTCGCCCCAAAAAAGCAACGAAAAAATAACTCTTCCACAGGGAAGGTAGAAAATACAGGAAATATCCCCACACTTTATTATGTGTTTTACCAATGAGCTCTAGCTCAACTGGCATGTCCTCCCCTTATAAGTGTTAGGTGGGAGGTGAGATCCTGCTGTAATATATCAATCAAAAAAAAAAAATCCACACACTTTATCAGTCCATAGATTAATATTTTATGTCTATGGACCCCACAAGACATACCTTGAATGAAGCGGAGGAATGGAGACCTTCTGTAAAATGCTTCCAATAATGACAGCTTCCCTGAGGTTGCATGTCCTTGACTGTACATCAAGGAAAAACATATAGTTTAAATTCAAAGGCAACCTATGTTGCAAGCCAAGGAAGAAAAAGGTGATTAAAAACCAAAGCACTTGAAAATTTGTGACCGCACAATGGAATTAACAATTGCTTACTAACAAAAAGGGAAAACATGATATTACCTATCATCTAGTTAGTTTTAGTCCTTACAATTAACAAGCACAAGTACTACACTAAGAAAAAAGGATCTTTAGTATCATCATCTACTTATTTAAGTTTTGGCCACAGCACTTGACAATATCTATGCTACAAATGGCAAGCTATTTACCTTGCTTTTGATTCTCACATTACTACAATATTCAATAATGCACTACACCAAAATCTCAAAAATATGTTGAAGATCATATACCTCACATAGAGGAAACAATACTCCTTTGAAGAATGCAGCAGGTTTGTATATTGACTTCTTCAAAGCTTGATATAAAGCGAAATGAAGCCGCTTATTCTTTCGAATATCATCTCTCACCCGTGGTAGCAACACCAGTCTGTAGAACCGTTCCGCCTTCTTCACACCCAAATTAGAAGCAAAAATCCTCGTGGCTTGGTACATTGCATTTGGCGACCATTTCTCGGGCTCAGTTAGATACAAGACATCCTCCCAAAGTTTCATGGCCGGGATATGCTTGAATGCTTTGGGGAATTTACCAGCTGTGTAACTACTAAGAAGTTTGCTAACTCTGCAATCATATATTTTATTCATCATTTCAAATAAGCTTTCTTACACAAATATTTTCTCACAAAGTTTAGGCATAGATTACATACCCCTTATATAACTCTATGATTGAATTGTCCAATTTAGGCAAAGGTCGCATTTCTGGAATCAAATAAAATGGAATTAATACAAAATATGATAATGATAATTGAACAAAAATAGTGAATTGTGAACCTGAAGCAATATTTGGATCGTTCTGTTTGAGCTTTTCAACAATGAGATCAGCAAGAGTGCGTTGAGGACCAGCGTCTTTGGTTAAGAAAGCATCGAGAACTCTCTCATCTTCTTCGTCAATCTCCTCCGCATCTAATCGGCTCTGAGTCTCGGAGAAGCCGCCAAAGTCATCGATGTCGTCATCATCAGCGGCGTCTGCTTCATACTCTTCGGCGAAAAGCAAGGCGGAGGTAGGGTTTTGGTGGTTGGCTTCGTCGTGAATCTCTTTCTGCTGAGCCATAGCTTGTTTGAGGATCTTGGAACTGATATCGGAGGATATGAGATTGTCCTCCGTCTGGTGAAGTTTGGGTGCTTTGGGAGGTTTGGATTTGGATCGCTTATTGGAGGAGGAGACATGGTTGTCGTCTGAGAGGAAAGGTTGTGGATTCTGATGCCTCTCTCTCTTCTTCCCCATTGGAGTAGGGGTTGAGTTTTGGCGGCTGATGAGAGGCTGCACTGCACTTGAGGGAAGCGAGAGCAAAGGTTCCGATTTCTGAACGTAGAAGATGATAGGGAGAAAATAAAGGAGGTTGGGCTGGCCCAAACCTAGCTTCTTTATTTCAACGGCCCAACTACAATTTTGGCTGTTTATTTATGGAGTCCATCTCAATTATCCCTAATTTATCTATGAAACCAAGCAAGTCCCCCTATCTATTGAAAATATGAAACTTACCCCAAACTAACTATTTTTATATTTAATTCTAACAAAACACCTATAGGAAATGTCTAAAATATCTTCATTTTAATGCAACTCAACCCATTTAGTGACTAAAATGGGGTTAAAAGACCCAAAAACAATTTCCTCATTTGGTTTTGTGAATTTGATCCTATACTTGGTCACTTTTAATTCATAGGAAAAATTGACTAAACAATGGTTGATGTTCAGATGGTAGAGAATGAGACCTTCGCGTTCCTGGATAAGATCAACCAACTTTTGAGCTTCATCATCAACACCTTCTATAGCAACAAGGAGATCTTCCTGCTCGTCTGCAATGCCTAAATCAAATGCAAGCCCCTCCTTGTGCGGATTCCTCATTTCTTGTAATATCATATAATAAGTTCATATAAAACTTCATAGAATGTTGTTAATGGTTTTTTTTTTTTGTTTTTTCAGTTGTTGAGACATAAATCTTAAAAAGTCGAAGTTAATAGGAACCCATAAAAGAAAATAGAAAACTTTGAATTAAAAAACCAGTTAAATTTTGTTACTAAATGGGTTGAGTTGGGTTAAAATTGGGGCATTTTAAACATTTCTCATAGTTTCCATTAAATATTTAAAAAGTGGAAGGGTAAAAAAGTGAAAAAATAATTTAATTTTTTTATTCAATGGCTGAGATTAAAAGTAAATGCTTCAACTTTTGATCTCAATTCTTGAAAACAATTGTAGCTATTGCACCAAATCTCAATCCTGAACACCCTGACTTGGAATCCCAATAGACCCAACCTACTAAGCCCCAAAAAAATAAAAAAAAAATAAATAATCCCAACTGATTTTTTTCACTTCTCCCATGTACTCTTCTGTTTTTGTTGTTGCTATTTTATTTTATTTTTATATTGGTTTTATTTGGTGAACTGGCCATGTGAGGATGGTGGTCAATTGGGGTCGATGACATTTGCATTTTTCAAAAGCCCTAAACTTATATATATATATATAAAAGTATATAAAAGTAATGGTAATTCTGAAAACGGTGCATCGATATTAACCAATACTAAAAGTATTTTATTCTTTCAATCAAATCGAAACAATTTTTGATACGGTGTTGAACTTTGATTCATATCCATTCCCAAAATTTCCTTAACCATTGAAAATTAAGCTTTTTGTATATGTTGAACAAGGCTCATAATTTTTCATGTAATGAATGACAAGTTTGTCAATGAGAGTCCAATTTAACATGAATTTTAGGTCAAATCTGAAATTTTGTGATGGTGAAGAGTGAACTTTTATTTTTGGTCATTGGGCTTGTGAAAAGAAAGTTTTACCATTGTTCGGGACTTCAAATCAGAAAATTGAATTTTCATCGGTTGCAAAATGTGATGTCTACACCAATCGAATTGTGCAAAATGTATATATATATATATATATATATATATTTTTTTTTTTTTTCTCTTTAGAATTTGTCTAGAGTAACTGTTGAGTTTATTATCCTATTTCTATGCTTGTGTCATGGATTATGTTCACACCCCGTCCCTAATCAGAATTATTATTATTATTATTATTATTATTATTATAGCATTGCATCATCAGGTTAAATTTTGAATATCAATCCCACAAAAATAAATAAATAAAAATAAAGGTTAAAATAATTTCTATCTCTAAAATTTTGTCAAAATTTACTTTTCCTCCCTCAAATTTAAAAAGTTATTATTTCATCTACAAAAAATATTAAAACATATCATTTTTTTTTCTTTTCTTTTTTGTTAACAAAAGTGTTCAGAGGTCTTAAAGCATTTGACTATTTTGTTGGGTGTATATAGTTTCTCGTCCCACACACATAAGATAATTACATAGAGGAATCTCTTAGGGAAGACCCCAAGATGCTATCTAGAGTTTTCAAACTCAATACCTCATGGATCTCACGAGGTCTTAGAAACCACTTGGAGTCAAACATATCAATTTTGATATACTCTCTATGTGCCCTTAAATTATATGAGGCAATACTCCCTATACCACATGTGCCATTTGGCCCATTTCTCTTTCAACACGTAGGCAAAAGGACAAAACTAATACATATCATTATTTTATGGATGGAATAGAAACTTCTTAAATTTAAAGAGTAATTATTCAGTGTTCTAAAGGTACAATGATGTAAATGAGTCGCACTAATTAAATTAAGGGATAAGTACACTTTACTCACCTATGGTTTAGCTTGTCTACACTTTGCTCTCTGTTATCTTCTGTTACCCACCTAATCATTTTTACTGTTAAAAACATAATAACATTATAAAAAAAAAAAAAATACAAATTTGACAATCAAAATCCTTTATTTTCTCTTTTTATTGTGTCTGGTGGTGTAAGTAACTAAGAACAAAAAGCAAGGAGATAAAGATGGGCAAGCGTATTTCATAAGGCCATCTCCAGCAGCAGTGTAAAACTGCTCTTCATCTCTATTAATAGAGACCAAAACAAAAATCACGGCTCCAGCAGTCGTTCAAAATCGCTTTTCATCTTCAAATTTTTTTACAAAGTGAACAGTACCCTTTCATTTTTGAAAGGTTACTGTACACTTTGTAAAAATTAAAAAACCATTTTTTATCAGCTCTGACCCCACCAAAACAAATTGATATTTCTTCTGGATTTTTTCTCTCTCATCTCATTTCTTCCGAAAATTTCTCTCTCTTCTTCTCATTTGCTCTCTCTTCTCTCTGCTCTCTCTTCTCTCTGCTCTCTCTTCTCTCTTTGCTCTTTCAGCCTTTTGGGTTTTCTGTTGAAGCACGGTGGTGGCTTGGGCTTGCCGGCGATTCAGTGGTGGTGGTTGATTCGGCCTGGACGAGAGAGACCCACCCCACGATCTCGGCCTGGACGAGAGAGACCCACGCCACGGCCTGGGCTTGCCGTCCCCGATCCCAACGGTCTGGAGGTCACCCGTGCCGATCTCGGCCTGGACGAGAGAGACCCACGCCACGGCCTGGGCTCGCCGTCCCCGATCCCTGCCGGTCTGGAGATTGTTCCCTTTGAGAATCAGATCGCGGCGGCGTTGGGGGCTTCGTTGGGTCACCATAGGCGGTGGGTTGTTGTGCGATTTGGGATTTGTTGTTGGGTTTGTGCTTGAAATTGGTGTGATTTCTTGATTTTTTTTGGTTCAAGGCTGTGAGTGGCGGTGGAATTTGGTAGAGGTGGGTTTTGGTGTTGCCATGGTGGGGTTATGGTGTTATTCCGGCGTGATTTGTGAACGGTGGTTTGTCGGCTGTGTTCACTGTTTTCGTGAATTGTTGGCGCTGCGGTGATGAACGGCAAGTCACAGTGGGAGTTGGGTTGCTGGGTTTTCTGAATGTTGAACAGAGTTTCTGGGTTTGGAATTGCCTGACAGAGTGCCGATCTCGGCCTGGGGTGGTTGTTGGGTTGCTGGAATTTGGGTTGGGTTGCTGGAATTTTGGGTGGCTGGAATTTTGGAATTTTTTTGGGTTGCTGGAATTTTTGGGTTGCTGGAATTTTTTTTGTTTGGTTGCTGTGAAAAATTAATTTGGATGGGAGTTGGTTATTTTTGGTGGGAAGTAGTGATAAAAAAGTAGTTTTTAATAGAATAGAGATAAAGATAAAGAGTACTGTTGGAGTGGTTGTTTAAAAAAAAAAATAGAGAGTTGTTAAAAAGTGTAATTTTAGAGATAAAGATAGAGATAAAGATAAAGGACTACTGGAGATGGCCTAATGGAAAACCTCAAACACCACCACACAGTTCAACTAGATATCAGATATGTCCCAAGTTCTCTTCTAACAGATGCAAAGTTCTTGGGCCACTATGGCTTCAAGACATTTTGTAAACGTATTTCAAGTGGCGTCAAACACTATTACCTAGTGACTTTGGTTTTTGCCAAGTATTAAAAAAATAAAGAAATTGAATATTAAGTTTTGAACTCATGAACACATTGAGATATCTTATCTCTCTCAACCCATCTTTCTCTTTCTCACAACTCAGCCGTGGCTCTCTCTTGCAGCAGCCACCAGACCAGACCAATTGGCAAAGTATTCCTTAACTCCTTCTCTTAAAAATCCACTCCTTTGAGCTTAACTTTTTCTCTCTTCCTCTCTCTTCGAGCAGTGGGTGGTGCCCATATGGTGGCGGCGGCACAACATGAGATTGGGCTCGCGGGGTGCTGTCATTGCTCATCCGGCAGAGATGCGAGGCGGGGCTGACAGCGGCGAGAGGGCTTGACTTGAGCTAGATCATGTTGGGTCAGTTCGCGATGTGGAGCCCCAGGTTGGATGTGGGCTGCCTTGGGTCTTTGGGTGTGGAAATTTCTAAAGGTTGCCGGTGGAATGGGGTTGTTCAAGAGTCAAGTGGAGTGATTTTTCTTGTTTGGCTGTGAGTATGGGTCAGATTCTATGGGTTTTGATTTGTGGAGATTGTTTGTGGTGTTTGAAAACTGTTTTTGGGTGGAACTTAATGGACGTGGAGATTTTTCACCGGATTTGTGGAGATTGTTTTTGGGATTTTGATTTGAGGAGATTGTTTGCTGGTGTCGTGGTTGATGCAGACCATGTTCAATTTTTGTTCTTACAGAAATCTCAAGGAAGAAAAGAAAAAAAAAGAGGAGGCTATTTTGATTGAATTTGTGATTTTTTTTTTTTTTTAATGTTTTATATGTTTTTTTTACGGAGAAAACGATTATCTGGATTAGGGAAGCTAACAAAGAGAACCACAGTTGGATAAGTGTTAGTTTTGAATTCACGGGTAAATAAAGTGTAAACAGATCAAATCTTAAGTAGGTAAAATGTAATTATCCTTTAAATGTACAGTTCCTTAAGTTAGGTAAATTAAATTCTTCAATTGAATTCAAATACATGGTTTCATTAACCAATGAAACATAAATAATGTTATCTTTTTCAAGAATATTTAAATTTAATGATTTGAATTCAACTATGAGTCTAATGTATTTGACCTAAGAAACTGTATCTAAGTTTTACCAGTAAAAAAATCTAAATTAATGGTAAAATCCATCATTTATGTTAGGAGATGAAGTATTTGTACAAGTCTAAAGTACCAAATAATTTTCTATATTTGAGAAATAAAGATCAAAGCTGGACCAAATTTCAAGGAAGGAAAAGTATATTTTCATCTAAGGTTAGGTTAATAAATGCCTTTAGGACACTGGTTAAAGAAGCATTTATTACTTCTACTTTATAGGAAGTAATAAAATTTTATATTAAAATAATAAAATAACAATTTTTAAGGGTATTTTAGTCTTTACATTTTTTATTTTAATATTAAAAAAATTTATTTTTCATAAAGTATAAACATTTAATATTCCATAACCAGTGCCCTAAGAGCAATTGTTAACTAAATCCTTTAATCTAAAATAAATTACCCCAACCAATTTATAAACAGCATTAATTAAGCCTAACCTGCCAAGTTTCTTCTTCAGTTCTTTGTACCTCTCCCCCCTAAATAACTTTAAACTGTATTTCAAATGCAACAATTATGCTCTTTAATTTTGTCGGACTTTATGCCATTTGCCTTCACTAATTACATAGTAAGTCAATTAAGGAAAATTATTCAGTAGTCCCTTTCTCACATGAATGATAGATCTTATCATGAATTTAATTAGTATGACCCATATTTATGTGGTGAGATCTACTATTCATGTGAAAGGGAGATGTCGTTGGATCATTCAATTCATTCCATGCATGCATGAAGTGGACGCATGACATTCTATTCAGAGTTGTTGGCATGTGAACTTCCAATGAAGTAAGGGCATTGATTAGTAGTGGAGTGGGTCATATATAGAGATAGATTCAATGAAGGATGAACCATATAATGTAACAATGAGGGTCAACTTAGACTTAGAGCAATGGACTTTGTCTCAAATGGATTAGCGACCTGGTCATTGTAGCAGTGACAGAGCTTAACTTTATCCTATGGTAAAAGCCTTCAAATAACATGGTAGGTCTATGGTCTGTACCTTGAAATCTTTGGCTCCTTTAGTCCTGACGAATGAAATTGTTACTGCTCTTTCCTAAAGTTTTTTTTTTTTTGATAAACTGCTCTTTCCTAAAGTTGATTCGGATAAGAATAAGAGATGACATTATTCTGCGTCCAAACAAAGTGGATTTTCAAACTTTAAGAAGCATGAAATAGACAGTGCAATAAAAGAAGAGCAATCTCTTTTATTTGATAAAGTTGATTAAGACTCGGATAAATGGATTTATGAATTTTATATACCAACTAAAAAAGTGTGAACAAGTCGCACGAATGAAGCATGAGAAGCAGAATTGATAGCATAGATTGTGTAGATCTAAAAGTTTATATTTCAAGGAAAAAGTTTCTGTGAGCTTAATTGTGATTTTCCATGACACCAAAACCATGAGCTCAAAGGCAGACGGCAGAGGGGCCATGGCCTCATCTGGGTTTCCAAATTCTTTTCCTCTCCCTATATCTTAAATACACGTTTAAAGTCTTTAGTGTCTTATTTATTTTTTTTGTCATGTATAACTCATTAGTTTTAGGAATATTTATATATTCATAAAAATATAAAACAAAATCTATTTAATAAAAACTTGTTTTCGTCTGACCTTGGGTGTACTCCCCAGAGGTCACTAGTTCAAATCTCCTTAGGATCACATATTCAAGACAAAACCTTACATCTATTGAGGTACATGTGGTTAATAGGGCATTCCGTGTCTTCGTGGAATTAGTCGAGATACGAGTATCTATGGAACGCTGACTTGAATACATAAAATTAACAAAAAAAAATAATAACTCGTTTTCTTTTTAAAAAAACAAAAATGTGTGTCAAAGGGTGTGTTCGTACTCTGTATACGGATTTTTAACAAATTTATCAAGTACGTAAACTTTTTAAAACACTATCTTAATGCGGTGCTTCACGAACCCCAATGTATTGACTTAGTTGTTCATAAGGCCTCATAAGATTTACGGGATCTTGAGTTCGAAACCACTTTCCAACATATTCTCCCTCTTAATACTAAATGCGTGTGGAATGAGTGATTACACACGAATTGCCGTATTGGCTCTATATCTAACATGCTTGGAGGTCTTTTTGGTTTGGGTGAGGAATAATGAAATTTGGTCCACTCAAATGGATTTGAATAGTTTTATAACGAATTAGTGGGTTTCTATTTTTCATCAAAAATAAATAAATAGAGGTTTCTATTCAATTTCGCCATGGAAGTTAATGCAATAATGTAAAGGCTTGATTCGCTTGAATGTCTACGTAGTTGACGTGCAATATGGTCCCAACCCTCAACTGCCCACTAGAGAGTACGGGGAACAAATTAAAACAATATGAAAGATGTACTGCAAGTTCCAACTGATCCAATATATTCTTTGGAATTATATTGTGCTCGTGTTTGGGTTGGTTTATTGCTATAGCCTTCTCTTTGCTGCTGTTGGGGGATCACTATTCCGATCAGATTCTCATCAATGAAGAACCAGACAATTCTATCATTCTATGTGAGCCACAAAACTCTGTGTTCAATTTTGTTTTCAACTCATGCAGTGGGTGCGGAGCCAGAAATCTTTTTCAACAAACTAAATATATCAATAAATTTTAAATCCACAAAACTAAATATTTTAAACTTTTTTAGGCTCATGTATTTCTAACTTTTTAAATGCAAAATGAGAAAGAGTTTAATTTTTACCACCTGCTAAAATGACAAGTGAGTGGTAAAACATCAATATCATATGAGATCATCGTTGGAACTTCATGCTTTTTTAGAATTTCTCCACTAATCAGAACTTGTCATTTCAACAGATTGTGAATTTGAGTGTGACAATTGATGTGTCCTTGACTTTTATTTTATTAAAGAGCTTTAAGAACCCACATAAAGCTGAAAAAAGAGTTTTGGGCTAAAATTTGAATTCCAAACTTTTAATATAAATAATGAATTGACATAAATACTCATACTTATTTTCAAAATAACACTTATTGCCACCCATTTTATTAGATAAAGAGCTAATAATAAGAAGAAAATAAACATAGACTATCAATTGAATTAATTGGATTCAAATATGAAAAAACAAAATACTTTTATTATGTTCTCTTTTATCATTTCCTGCATTTAAAAGCTTGTTTTTAACCAATTTGGTTACACTAGATTGGGATAATAATTTCAAATAACTTTATCATTATAATTTATCAAACACTTTAAACATTAAAACTCTTTATCACAAAATCTTTACAAGTAAGTCTCTACTGCTAAAACTCTACTTCCTACAATACCATCAAATAGATCCATTACTTTTGATCAAGGCCCATAATTCTCTACAAAATGTGGAATGTCTTTCACCTGCTTCCCTATCCCTTTTCTCCCAAACCTGAATCCTAATTCTCTAAAAAAAATTTAATCTATAAAGGTGTTAATTTGGGATAGCATTTAAACGGGTATGGATAAGATTTATACATGTTCTTATGTGATTTTATTTTATGGCCTCTCTCTCTCTCTCACAATGGCATTCTTGTTGCATAGCTAAGGCAAAAGAAACAAAAGCTGGCATTGCTGTTGTGTGCATAAAAATTGAATATCATGTTGCGATAGATGTTACCTTCTATAGTATCAATTAGAGAAATTCTAAAGAATAAAATTCATAATTGATGAGGTGGTAAATTATAATTAGCATATAATAAAAATGATATTAAGGATAATCTCATAGGAAAGTGGTGTTACACTAATTATAATATGTTATCTTTGAAGTTTATTTTTGTGTCTAGCCTTACACTATTAAAAAAAGATTCCAAATTTTGCTTTACGTCAAATCTAACTTTGACCCCGTCAGTCACCAGGAAAAAAAAAAAAAACACTATAGTTCTAGGAGTATAATTAACAAATAAATTATTATATTTTTCTCACACAAATAACTAATAAATTCAGTTTTTAATTAGGTTTAAATCCAACCCACCAATGCCAACCTTTTCAAGAGTAGGTAGTGTTGTCTTTTTCCTTTTTTATTTTTTCTATTTTTTTTCTTTTAAATCTTTTTCTTGTAATGGTGATAACTGGGGTAATATTTATTTATTCACTATGTTTCAGTTTAGGTCAATGACAAAATTTGAACCTAATTTGTTTTTAACTTTTTTGGGAGGGAAGAGTTTAGTTGCACATGTCTATTGACAAAACTATTAAAATGGGCTTAATCACAAGTGGATAAAGTGTAAAAATTCAAACCATAAGTATCTAACATTAAAATGAACCTAAACACAGATGCACAAAGTGTAATTAATCCATTTTTATTTAAGTTCATTTATAAGAATTGAACGGATTTAGGAAGTTTTTGTACTCATAATAAGTCAACTAAGTTATATCTAAACCAAACTCAATCAGGATACACAAAATAATAATTATTCTCAATGCACCAAACCACCTGATCCAAAAAAAAAAAAAAAAAGTATCTTAAAAGTCTTAACCACTCCCTCACAAAATATAAATTTCACATACTTGTAAATTCCACGTTTTGTTCTATGAAATACCTTAGCTAAAGGCAACTAGCCCATGCCGTTGGTGTACACAAGAATAAAAATTTGAAACATGTTTCATTTGGCTTGGTTTGGTTTGGTTTTGTTGTTATTAGAAGCATTGAAAAATCAACCAAAGAGAAGAAAGAAACTCACAGTTTTTAAGAGGCGGATACGCCTATGTCAGTTGAATGACCCGGTACGGCCAAAAAAGACCAAAATGGGAATACCCAACAAACCCAATTAATCTGATAAAAAAAAAAAACAAACCCAATTAATTATTATTTCCCTTTTTATATTATATTTATGGACTACTTTTTTTTTTTTAATAGAAATTCTAATCTAAACTCACACACACGTATATTTGAACCTATGGCGTCCGCTCATGATGGTTGCTCTTACCATCAGGCCAAGACACCAATTGGTTTTTGGTGTAGGCGGGATTTGAACCCAGGTCCCTTACTCGACAAGGGAAGACTTTACCAGTTGAGCTAACTGGAACCACGACTACTTTAATTTCCTAATCTTTATTCCATTAAATTAAATTTAATTCTGTTGCAGTCTGCAGAGCCCAAAGGTTAAAACTTAAAAGCCCTCTCCTCAAAAGTCCAAAGCCTCCAACTCAGTCTTCTTTTTCACTTTCTCTCTCCAATGTTTCTTTCCTCAACTTGGTCACCATTAGTCTTCACTCTTGACCCACAAAAACAACAATCAAAATTGCAATACAAGCATCAAATTGTTGTAGGGGGGAGTTTTTCAGTTGATAAGGTATGTAGGTTTTCTTCAAAGTTTCATACTTTTTTTGCTCGTTTTTGGAAATATTTTTGTTTGTGTGTGTGTGTGTGTTGTTCTTGGTTTGGTTCTGGTTATTGGGTGTATACTATTTTTTTTTCCTTCTTTTGGAGGGATTCACTTTATGATTTCATTGCTTGTTTTGTTTTAAGGTACCTTAAATGATATATGCTGGATTGTGTTGTTATTTTGTGGTTTTGGTTTTGGCTGTATGAGTATTGTTATTTTGGAGTTTAGGGGAAAAAATTCTTACTGATGCTTATGTTAATTATGTAGTTGTCTTATCATACTGTATACTATGGGGTTGTATGAGTATTGTACATCTTGATAATTATATGAACATGTATGGTGATTTATTAACGTTGTGGATTAATAGAACATTCTATGGTTGATAGTTCCTTCTGCATACAAAAAATTGTTGGTGGATATGGATAAGAGAAACAAAATCATGTTGAGAAGAAATATATTTAAGGACTTTTTCTTGTACTAAAAACCTAATAATAGACTAAATTGGACTTGAGAAAATAAAACACCTAAGATACTTAGGAGTTAGGATCTCCTAGAAAGTTCTAGGCTCAAACAAATTATCAAAGTACCTTAATTCAGGGAAATTCTTTGGTCCTGTACCCGTGAGGTAACATGCATATCATTTTGGGTAAGTTACCCCAAATGATATGCATGTTGTCTTAATTCGCAGAAATTTGCAGAAATTGTGGAGATTACACTTTTGCCTCTGAATACAAAATTGACCATAACTCATTAAATGAAAAAACTGTTATAATCATAAGACATATACAGCTAGACCTTTAAAACCATGTGACTTTTACTTCAATTGGACTTCACACGCAAGTCAACTTAGCTAAGCCTTAATTCCAATTACATTGGGGTATACAAATGATAATGCGGAAAAAATCTAATTGACAAGAAGGGCCAAAATGGTGTGAAGAGCTAATATAACCAGTGGTATTAAACAAACCATCACCTTGTACCCTAACTGCTGTTTCTGTTCTAAAAGTGATAGGAAGTGCACAACTTTTACTGTATTTTTCCAATTTTTATTTTTGTTGTTGTTGTTTGGAATTTGAGTTGATAAACTCATTAAGCTTTCTGCCTGTTTTGTATTTTAAGTTTGTAGCTATGGATGGTTTCTTTTATTTGTATTCCATACTTTATAGAAATGAAAATAACATAAAGAACAATTCCAGGTATTCTGCTGGTATTCATGCTTCAAAATAAATGGACATGCATTCAACAAGAAAGCTTAACCAGAGTTACTCTTCTTTTGAAATTACACTTTACAAATTTATTTAGACTATGCCTATTAATTCCAAGAAAGAAAACCTTGCAAACTGACCAGCATTAGTGTTAACCAACCCCATATCACCATATTCTTCCATATATTGAACGTGAGATGGTTCCCACTATATATATTGGGTACATTGCATTAAGGACCCCTGAACTTTTATGTTGTTTCATTAGACTCCCCTAACTTTTTTTCTTCTTCTGCCAATTGCGTGAAACGACATAAAAGTTCAGGGGGTCTTAATGCAATTTACCCATATATTTAATGCCTAGACACCAGAACAAACTGTAGGTCATTCTGCTGGTCTCCTATGCAAGTAAACATTTCTATCATAATGCATTTGCATCAATACCTGATAAGCTGATACAGGAGTACAGTCATCATTCATTATGAACAAGATGCTCTTACACTATTCTTCTTACTATCTGCTAAGGTTTAATTACGGTGGAATTTCCTTTGTTAGTTAAATGCTCATATATTCAGCTAAAAAAAAAATGCTTATATGTCCGCAAAGAAGAAAAATAGAAATTACAATGAGTAGGGGCATTGAGTTGTCATTTTCTTCAGTTGCCTTGAGATAAGGTTCATAAGTTTGCATGCTATTTGTCTTCATCTTATGACAGTGAACCTGCGGCATTTCTGCCCTGAAAGATGTTTTCAGAGTCGGAATTTAAAAAAATACCAGAGAATGGCTCATCAAGTTGATCAAGTTGAGTTTGTTATCATTGGCATCTCAGTTGGTTTGGCCCTTGGAATTTTGATAGCTTTCCTGGTATTCTTTGGCTTAAGGTGGTACAAAAAGCGAGCTCATCTTCGACGATGTGCAAATGAGCATAGTATACCAAGCACAACCCTTCCCATACGCACAAATGGCTTAGGTACAAGCACTGAATTTAGCGCATCTCTCACGAATTCGATAGCCATACAGGGATCAGACAAAGTTCATAGAAGTTCTCCGCGTTCCTGGTGGAATCATCAGAATAAAGATCACCTTGCTTCTGCATCAGGCATACTTAGATACTCTTACAAGTATGTAGTTTCTGAGATTTGCCTGAGCTTGAATTTTAAAAGAATTAATTCTCTTGTACTTCTGAAGTCTTCTTTTTGTGGATGCTTCTCACTAGTAGAATTTTGTTATATAATGGGTAATCATGAATTTAATGATCTCCATGTGGGTTGCTTTGGGTTATATTGGATGTGGGGAGTGTAGCTTGTTAAATCTTTCTAATGAAGCTTATCTTCGGAGCCACCCAACCAAAAACCAAAAAGTAAATGATAATAATTAAATAAAGAATGTGATTTATGTGTGGAATTGTTCGAAAACAAAAGGATTGCAGATGGAAAACTATTGCACAAGCACAGAGAAAAGAATATTTTCCTCATATAGGTTCAAACTGAAGTTTAGCTACACCTATAAGATCTTACTTCTACTATATTATATATTATTGAATCGGTTTCGTGCAGTTACTTGCTCAACAAGCTCAACCAAACTCTTAAGGGACAATCTCATCTTTTTTCCTTGGAAACCTCTTGGTTTTTATGGATAAGCGATATATTAAGAAAGATTTCCACAAGTAGGTTGCATACAACAGGTCAACAAAAGAAAAAGTATCTCATTTTAATTTCTATGTGGCCCAATGTCCTACTTGATCTATTAGATTTGATAAACATAGAGGGATAGAGTGCTTGAAAGGAAACCAGTTGGAGGGATACAGATTAGATTTGGCAGGTCTGGACAGCTGAGATTTTTGAGGAATTAGGGTTAGGGCTTGGTGGAAAAAGGGCTAGAAAATAGTAAGGAATATAGGGTTTCTAATGGTGAAAAGGAAGAATAGGATTTGGGGATGAAATAAAGGGGAAAAGCCAAATTCTAGGTTGCTGTTCCAGGGATGTGAACAGTAATCCATGAACAGTGTTTTGGCTCTTTATGGGGTATTTAGGGCTATTTGATGGATGGGTGGGTTTAGGGTTTTGAATTTTTGGATTTTAGGGTTTAAAAGGTGACAAATCAATGTGTGTTTGCTAGGTTTCAAGTTGTTGGGAATTTAAGAATTGAAAAGAAAAACAATAAACATTTAGGTATCACACCCTATGGCATCACATCTTAGAGAAGGTTGTATCATGCAAACCTCACACAAAGCTTCATAGATACCGAAAATTTATTAAACCTTTCTTTTTTTCTTTTTTTTTTTTTTACAAGGAACCTCACCAAGGCAGGGCCCTTTAGACCCACCCTTGGGTAGTAAACCCCGGATACACGACTCCACCCACTAAAATCGTGTATCAAGTTATCCAGGAAAGCTTCTACTGGGGATTGAATTTAGGATGTCCAAGTCTACAGCACATCCCAAGCTTCCTACCAACTAGACTGCACCTTGATGGGTAAAAAGCATTACATCATATAAATAGATGATTAATACCTAATCCTAGTGGAACTCGGACTTCTTGACCCCTAATAAGAATTGGATTCCTTGGGCTTTTACTAGTGATCCAAAACTAAATAACAAAACTCAAATAAAACCAAAATATGATCCAATGGAATTAGTACAGCCCATCCCTAAAAAACCAGAAAAATACAAAAATGGCCCGACAATTAAATTAAATAAAAGTAAAAGAAATCTGACCAGAACTATTTAACTCTCAAAAACATAATAAAATAAAACTCATAATCTACTAACAACCCTATTCTCAAGTACTCTTGGCATCATTCAACATGTGCCAAATTAATGCTTGGGTATTAGACTTAGCTTTGGGACGCCTTTTATATCTCTTTAAAGATTGCTGCCATGGTCCTCCATCACCAATTACTATGAATCTAGCTACCAATTGGAGGAATGAATTTTAGTATCTCCTCTGTATATTGTATGTTGTGAATATTCTTCCTCATTTGATGCAAGGGCAAAGTTAAGTTTTTTATTTTTATTTTTTAAGCTGGGCTGTTTTTCAGTTTGTAAATTTTCTTTTGCCTTATTTCTTTACTCTACATATTTGATGACCAAAGAGGTGAAATTGTGAGGAAGTTATACCCGGTCTGGAGTGCAACCCCTCATAAACTCATCTGAGGTTACTGATTCCTAAATGTAGATATTCTGAATCAATATGTTATATTATTTGTATTGACTTATTTAACCCACTATGCCAGGGATATTCAGAAAGCTACACAGAATTTCACAACTATTTTGGGACAAGGGTCATTTGGTCCTGTCTATAAAGCGACAATGACCACAGGAGAAGTAGCTGTAAAGGTGCTTGCTTCTGATTCCAAACAGGGAGAAAGAGAGTTTCAAACAGAGGTAAGGGGCTACAGAATTACATTTATACTTAGTCTAGGAAAAATGAAGTTCCTTGATCCCTTAAAATTTAGTATGTGCAAGAAAAGATTTTTCCCAATACATATTTCGTAGACTTTTTCCCCCTTTTTTCTTATTCAAAGGGACACACAATTGAAAACTAAAACCTTTCAAAAGTACACCAGGTGCTTGAAATATAGTCAGAGACTGTGTGTGGACCCAAATTAGCAAGAAAGTCCCCCAAGAACTATGGCAGTCTCTAAAACCCATGTTGGCATTCTGAGGGGATACCAGAATTCCTTTAAGCCCTTCTACTTCTGAAGACTTATTTCTCAATGTGTAAATTTTCAATCTGGTACTAGAGAGATCATGACCGTATTATGATTTTTTTTACCAGTATGACAGTTTTATGAATTACTAGCTTGGCCATTCTGTATGCCTTTGTTCTCTTGTGAGGACTATTAGAATCTATAAATGATAAACTATGTGATGCAGGGAGCACAACAAAAATTATTTCAGAAATTATTATTTTCAGTTGTGGCATGATAGGTGGTGTGGTGAACTCCCATTGCAGGAGGTATATCCGGCTATTTTTGAGTGTGCTTCTCATTGGGATGCCACTATTGATTCTTGTCTGGCTTGTCAGCATGATGGTGGGTTATGTGAGTGGAATGTAAGTTTTGTTCGTAACTTCAATGATTGGGAGATTGAGGTGATCACTTACTTTCTCTTAATCTCTAGGTTGAGGTGATCGCTTCCTTTCTGAATCTTCTTGATTCTAACGTTCCGTCTAGGGAGGGGGATGATGGTTTGCGGTGGAGGTTGAAGAGGAGTGGGATTTTTCACATTAGATCTTTCTATATTGCCTTAAGGGGTTCTTCCCCTTTGGTGATTTTCCCTTGGAGAGGTATTTGGGGTGTTAAAGCCCCTCAGAGGGTTGCTTTCTTTGTTTGGTGTGCAGCTTGGGGAAATATCCTTACATGTGATAATCTTATGCGACAGGGGTATGCTTTGGTCGGGTGGCGTTGCATGTGTTGGTGTAATGGGGAGACAGTGGACCACCTCTTGTTAGACTCCCCTAGGGCGGCAGAGTTATGGAACTTTGTTTTCTGTTCTTTTGGGATTCAATGGGTGTTACCGGGTTGGGTGGTGGATTTTTTGTTTGGTTGGCAGAACTGGTTCAGGAAGCATTCTTCAGATGTGTGGAATCTTGTCCATTTGTGCTTGATGTGGACGGTTTGGCAGGAACGTAACTGGTGTACTTCCAATAATTTGGAGAGCTGCGAGTCAGTTTCTTGAGTTATTTGTAAACTCGTTGTTTGACTGGTCTCGTGCTTAGGGTTCTACTTCTATTTCTTCCATTGCTTAGTTTATAGATTCTTTATGCTTAATTCATACTACACACTCTTTGTAATTATTTGAATTTTTTGTGTTTATGCTTTATGCACACAGAGTTATCCTTTTTAATAAAACTTCTTCATTACTTATCAGAATTTTCTTTTCCTTATACCAGATTTCATTTGCGAATTTTGAATTTAGACTTTAATGTTGCTGAGGATTTATGGAATTGATATCGGATAGATCAAATGGGGATAGTAAGGGGAGATAAAAATATAGAATAGGAATTTAGAGAAAACAAACAAAAAATAAAGATGGGCCCTAAGAATCAGCACTTAGGGTTTGCTTGGTATCGGTACCAAGCAATTGGAAAATTCCAAATTTCATTCATCAAAATCTGTTTTTCATTTTTACTGGATCCTTTTGAAATATGCTTTCAAGGAGTACATCAATAAGAAAAATAGTTCAAAAACAAAATATAATCCCACATAATCCTCAACAACATTAAAAGTCATATTTAAAATTCAAAAATAAAAACTTAAAAGAAAATCTGAAATGATTTTGTTTGGTGCCCCTTGCATCAATCTCCTGTGGTTGGAGAAAACTCAACCTCAAGTTTTGAAATATATTAGGGTAAGAACTTCGGCGCTTGATGCTTGCACCAACTCTTGGCTTCTCTAAGAACATAGAAGCTTTCTATTCCACCATATTAAATTAATTTGGAATGATAAAATCAATGAGTGGAATAAATGAGACAGCTTTATCTTGCTCTATAGGAAGCATCACTATATCAAACTTCTTCACTCCAGGCTTTGTCACTTCTTGCCCCATGGAGGGGTTTTTAGTTGCATAGGCATCAAATTCAATTTTCACATCAGAGTCTAATCTTTATTTTATTTTATTTTTATAATTTTCACCTCATCAAGTAGTCGCTCTCCAACATGTTGTATTGGTTCTGCCACACATGGTGTAGGTTGTAGTAAATCTTCATTTGTTGGTGCTTGTATTTCTTTTTCAGCAATTGGTTTTGATGGTAATTGAGATACCTTCACCTCTAAGATTTTATTACTAGCGCTATTGTCTCCCTGTATCTAAAACTATGATTTCATTGCCTTCAGTCATCTTTTAAGATGACAAAGCCATTGCCTTGATTTTCATAGACAAGTCTTGGATGGCTTCTAGTATGGCTTCCATTGATGCTGGAGTGGGATTAGGACTAGAAATTGCACAAACACTCATTTTGTCTTTTTCAAATTGTGTCGTGTAGCCAGTAGCAAATATATTTCTCTTTATCTATAAAGTCGCCCTGATGGGATTGGGACAAGTATTTCTTTTGATAGGACCAAGGAACATATTTCTCCTTGAGTCTTTCTTGCATCTCTTCCCAATTAGTTATGGTAGGCTTGTTGATGCGGCATAATTTATTGCATACTGTTTGGATTTCTATTTTGAATTTTGAATTTTGAATTTAGCTTTTATTGTGGTTAAATGTAATTATGACTGATTAGAGATTTCCTTATTGATGTAACCTAGGGCCTAATAAAAAGAGGTTCCAGCAAAAATGTAAGGCAGCCATTGTATAATATGAATAAGAATTTTCTGATTAGAGATGCGTCTCTCTTCTTCGTTTGGTGGTAATGCCAGACACCTCTAAGGTGGTGATGCCTAGGGTTTTGCAGGCAGATTTTAGGTAGTGATTCCTAGGGTTTGTTCTGTTGTTCTTATCTTTTTTTCCATTTATCCTATTTCCCATTGTTGTCCTGCATCACTTGTCCCTTCCACGGCTACGATTCTCAATACCGTACCAATACTATTGACTCTTGTTCGCATGAATTGACTCTTTGTGACAAGAAAGTGGCCCACTAGCATTTTTTTTCAGTTCAAACTTAAGCCCAGTTGTGTGATCTACATTAGCACAAGCTAGGAATTAGGCTAGCCCAGGTCAGCAAGCCGATTCTTATTTCAATTTGTTGAAGCTAATTATTGTAGTGCACAATGGTGATGTTAGAAGCACCTACTTTTGTCAGATAGGTTTATCAGATGATAAGAAGGTTAGGTTTTCAAAGATGAAACTGATAGGTAAAACTAGGGACTAGTGGTGCGGTATTGTGAACCTTCGCCTTGGTAGGGACAAGCCTACTATAACTGATTGGGAAGAAATGAAAAAGGAAAAAGCTCAGAGAGAAACATGTCAACAGTCTTATCAAAAGAAATATTTTTTTCAATCCTATTAAGGTGACTTTTTAGATCAAAGAAACCATTCGAGACAGGGGAATAGACCTGCTACTGGTTACAAGCTAAACAATATGTGGTAGACCCAATATAACCTGTTGGAGTCACTAATTGATGAGCAGAACGTTCAACGAGAGATCCAAGAATTAGATGGTCCACTTGTTGTGAAAAATGATTTTGATGCACCTACTACTCAACAATCCACTAGGGTGCATGAAGTGAAAAGGCTTGAGATGATGGTGATTCTGAGGACCAAGATAAAGGCTGTTACATTTGCAATACTAATTTCACCCATTGATTTATCATTCCAAACAAATTTAATTTGGTAGAACAAAAGACTTCTTTGTTCTTAGTATAGCATAAGTACTTTGAGAGTTGAGTACAAGTGTCAAGTGACAAAGTTCTTACCTTAAGACACTTCAGGACTCGAGGTTGAGTTGTCTCTAGCCAAGACAGCATGATGCAGGGAACATAACCAAATTTATTCAGAATTTATTGTTTCAGATTTTTTTTTTTTATCCTTATTCTAGATTATTTTTGAATTTTGAATTTAGGCTTTAATCTTTTGAGTATTTTATGAAATGTAATTGTGGCTTGATGTACTCCTTGAAACGTATGAAAAGAGGCTCCATGGATAGTTTTGAGCAGTACAATTTGAATAAAAAAAAATTTTATTAGGGATGTTTCTCTAAGCTTGGTGGTGATTCTAAGCATAGCCTAGGGTTTTAGGTAGATTCTAGGTGGTGAAGCCTAGGTTTTGTCATATTCTTCTTCCTTTTCCGTTATTTCTATTTTTTATTGTTGAGAATCAAAAAGTCCCACATTAGGTACTTTAAAACCTTGCATCTTTACATATAAGATCATGTGCCTCTCTACTTATTGCCAATTGATTTTGGGTTGGATGCTCCATCTTTAATATCTACCATTTCTTCCTCCAGCACTATGCATATATTGCAATTATGACCATCAATGAAGCATGTTCAGTTTACAAAATTATCTGGTCATGGTACAGGTATCTCTGCTTGGAAGACTGCATCATCGGAATCTTGTGAATTTGGTAGGATATTGTGTAGATAAAGGACAGCACATGTTGATTTATCAGTTCATGAGTAATGGGAGCTTGGCAAACCTTTTATATGGTAAGCTCAGTACCCTCTTTAATATCCATTTCAAGGTTTCTTATTTTCATTGTAACCATCTGCTGGGAGGCATCTGTTCTATGTGGGAAGGGGAGAGGGAGAGACATATTTAGTCTCAAACTGCTATGAGTATTAAGTGTTATGTTAAAGGTTATCATTTTTTATTGTTGATAAATTCAGTTAAAAGGTTGTCAAATTTAATGGGAGAAGAGTTTATGAACATTACATGTTGCTTGGTAACTTCACAATCATTTGTATGATCTGTAGATATCTTTTCTATTTGTGGTGAACTAGCTGATAACTTGACTAAACTTCTTAAAGAAAAGGGTTTTGAGTTGTTCTTATTAAGAACCATCCTGCTGTACATTTGCCTAGGTCAAGAAGAACGGATTTTGAGTTGGGATGAAAGGCTTCAAATTGCTCTTGATATTTCACATGGGATTGAGTACCTTCATGAAGGGGTATGTTGAATATTATGTTCCTTTTCCTCATGGTGCAAAATGTTTTTGTTTATTCTGTTGATATGAAAATTCTTGAACAGGCAGTGCCACCCGTTATACATCGTGATTTGAAGTCTGCTAATATATTATTAGACCGATTGATGAGAGCCAAGGTAAGCCAGTATATGAAAAATGTCTATTAAGCCCATTTGTATCTAAGATTTAATATAATACTATCAAAATCAGATTAAATATGCACATTTCCATACATAATTTTGATTTCTTTGCTTAGCCAAGAACCCCATCCTCAATTTCCCCCTCCCAACTCTTTTGTTGCTCAAGGGGGAAATTTTAAGAGCACGAATGACTGCCAAAGGCATACAAAATTAGGGAAAACAAGAAGTAAGAAAAACAGAATAGTAAAAGAGAAGCGTTCCCTATTTGTGGTCCTGAGACCTGTATTTGAATGCTAGCACATGCATTTTGTGAGTTTTATGGTTGTTATTATAACTTTACAGCTCCTTTATGTGTCTACCTTACTTTTTTAAGGTTGCTGATTTTGGGTTGTCAAAGGAAGAGGTCTTTGATGGCCGGAATTCTGGACTGAAAGGCACATACGGCTACATAGACCCAGTGTACATGTCAACAAACAAGTTAACAACGAAGAGTGACATCTACAGTTTTGGCATTATTATCTTTGAGCTCATCACAACCATTCACCCCCAACAAAACTTAATGGAATATGTAAATCTCGTGAGTTGTTAGCCCTTTGCAATAGCTGTTTCTAATTATTTGCATTGCCAAACTTTTTAATCTATAGACCTGTAATTATTTCAATATGTTTTAAGGCCGCAATGAGTCCAGATGGGGTCGACGAAATACTTGATAAGAAACTTGTTGGAGAATGCAGCCTCGAGGAAGTGAGGGGGCTTGCGAGTATTGCGCACAAATGCCTGCACAAATCACCAAGAAAGCGACCTTCAATAGCAGAAGTTTCACAAGCTATATTGAAGATAAAGCAGAGACGCCTTGCTAAAGTAGATACCATGTCTTTCGCAGGCAGTGAGTTTTCAAGAGCCGTGAGCTTAATAGAGGATCAACAAGTGGAGTTAGGTAGGATGGCCAGTTTGAAGGGGATTGAGTGAATGACCACAAAGCTTCTTTTACATTTTTTCCCCTTCTCTATCCTTCATATCCTCTCCACTTTGTATGCATAGTCAAACAAAAGGTATCTGAATCAATGAGCTTCTTTTGTAGAATGAGTATTCCATGGCTTATATAGGTCAACATCTGTCATGATGTGGGGTTTTGTTTATTCTAAGAATTTTTTTCCTGATGTAGGGGTTTATCTGAGTGCCAAGTCCTTCTGTCTCCCCTTGGACAAAATGAGCTATGGGTACCATGAGCGGTGTATCATATAACTTAAATATTGATGAACCTACTCGATCAGAGTAGTGTAAACCAATATTCATAGTGTCAATTGAGAAAGCCGCAAAAATGTACAAATGCTTATTGTTGCTGCGTGATTTTTACCGTAATAGGATCTAAAAACTAATAGTAAATATGAAAAACGTACTATTTACTGAGAATTATCTAGGTGGACTTACACTAATGAATAATGTAAATTTCATGCCACTGAAAGGCAAAAAACTATTGTTTGGTTGTGTGTGTCTTTTTATAATAATTAAAAAAAAAAAGTTTCTAAAAACTATTTATAAAGAACAAAAAGAAAGCTCTATATAAGATTTTCTTAATAGTTTTGTTTGTCCTATCTGAAAGTAAAAATAATTTGAAGATTTTTTTTTTAAATAATTCGATAGTTGGGGAAGGGAGGGATTTGAATCGTGGGTATCTTATTTGGATAACGTTAGAATGTGCCAATTAATTGAGTTATAATTAATTGGTTTATAACTAAGAGTTACAAACTGGTTTATAGCTTTTACGTGTTTGGTGTGGTAACACATTTTTACTATTTTCGGGTGTTTAGTGTGATTTATTTATTTATTTATTTATTTTCCTATTATTTGGGTGTAAGATATAAGTTTTCTTAATAGTTTTGTTTGTCCTATCTGAAAGTAAAAATAATTTGAAGATTTTTTTTTTAAATAATTCGATAGTTGGGGAAGGGAGGGATTTGAATCGTGGGTATCTTATTTGGATAACGTTAGAATGTGCCAATTAATTGAGTTATAATTAATTGGTTTATAACTAAGAGTTACAAACTGGTTTATAGCTAAACTATGTCCTTGGATGTATATGAGCTGATTTTTTTTCTGATCTGTTATCATTTGGTTCGATTTGTCTAATTTGATTTATGATTAATCAATTTATTTTCTGCTGAGCCAAACTCCAAAAAAATAAACAATTAATCCTCAAAATGCTTTCAACTTCATTTTTCCTTAGAAAATATTTTATGCCAAAACAAACACGGTCCGGGTAACTAGTGGTCCATTTCAGGTTGCTATGTCAAGGACCCTACCAATGTTTTCCAACTTGTGTTTCCCATAAGATTGTGACTGCAATGTTATATGTTCAATTTTGTGGGAGCATGCTTTCTGAGAAACTAAGTTGAAATAAATGAGTAATGGAAATTTCAACGAAAAATATTAAAGCACATCAACCACTTTTTGTTTTTTTTTGCCACTTATTGGTTGGAACTTGTCATTGGCGTATAGACTACTCCATTGATTAAAAAAAAAGGTTCAAAGTTAGCGATTGATGATATTACGTATCCTTGCTGCCGTGGCTTAAACGGTGAGCAGCCTGATAGCAATTGGCAATAGGTGTTGAACATTTCCCTACACCGAAAGTCCTAAAGTCCTGATGCATTAAAAGCATGTACACACTACTCTGATATCATAACTTTTGTTATAAAATAGCAAGAGTAATAGCAAGATTAATAGCAAGAGAAATGAAGAAGAGAAACTCTATTGAGAAACTTTCTTATTTAGTGGTCATCCATACTAGAGAGAATTCTCTTATGGAATTCATAGTTTTCTTCATCTTCATCTTACAAAACTAAAACCACATATATATATATATATATATATATATATATATATATATATATATAGTGATTAGATGATAAGAGTGGTTAAGACATTGATAGGAGTGGTTGACCAATGTGATAGGAATGGTTGAGCACATTAATAGGAGTGGTTAAGAACATTGATTAGAGTGGTTGAATACATTGATTATTATTCTTAACTATTCATAACACTCCTCCTTAGATGACCACTCACTAAGAATATGGTGTCAGCAATCATGTGTTGTAAGTATCTTCTCGTAATCATTCATAACACTTCCTCTTGGATGACCATTCACTAAAAATATGTCTCGTTAAAACCTTGCCAAGGAAAAACCCAGTGGAATAAAAACCAATGGTGAAGGAAAAAGAATATAATATTCTTGTGAACCTTTATGTGCCTTTGGACTGCCTCATTAAAATCTTGCAAAGGAAAACCCAGTGAAAAAAAATCTTAGCGAAGGAAAAAGAGTACAATCAACACTTATCCTTCAGAGTACTTAATACTTACTTCCCCTCATGAGTACATAGATCTTTAATTGTCAATTGAAAAGATCCTTATGTCAACGCATGCCAATATTATAAACAATCTTCTAGAATGTCTAAGTTGTCACATGACCATATCTGCTTAACATCAATATCACCGCTCTTCCGGAGAATATTAGGTGAGATGTGTTTGATTCATGAATTGCTACATCTTTGTTCGCTTGATAAATCTTCATGCAATAGCAGTGTTGTCACATGTGAATAGTATTCTGTTTCTGATCATCCTTTGGTCTGGATCAGAAAGATATCATGCGTCTGCATTTTCCATTAACTGTGGATTTGATTAAGTGTAATTTGCAAAATACATCAGAGTATCAATTGCACTAATGTATGGTACTTCAAGACCATAAATTTCTTTATACTCTTCTTGAGGGCGAAAATGGTCCTTCTTAACATCAAGTGACCAATCAACCATTGGAGTAATTAAAGGATAAGTTTTATTCATATGGAAGTGCTTCAAGACTTCCTCTGTGTATCTTGACTGGTGAACAAGAATTCCATTTGGAAAGTGTTCAACTTGCAAGTCAAGACAAAATTATATTTTACCGAGATCTTTCATCTCGAATTCATTCTTTATATAATTGGCGGTTTTTATGAACTCTTCACGAGTTTCAGCAAGATTTAACATATACCGCAATAATAGCAAATTGGGATTTTCGCATGGACAAATATGGATTCTTCTTAAATCCTTAAAAATATTTGTTAAGGCAACTGTACCACATGCACCCAGATTGCTTTAAACCATATCAGAATTTTTGTCACTTAATATAGTATATCATTTAGGGATTATATGCTTTAGGCATTTTCATATCCTTAAGGGATTTTAAATTATATGCTTCATGCATTCCATATCCTTTAAGGATTTTTAATTGTATGCTTCATGCATTCCATATCCTTTAAGGATTTTCTAAATTGTATGCTTCATACATTCCATATCCTTTAAGGATTTTAAATTTGTATGCTTCATGCATTACGTATCCCTTAAGGATTTTAAATTATATGCTCCAAGAAATTTTGTTATTTGGTAGGAAATATCCTTCAGGGATGTTCAATAATTCATATAGATATGCGCATATCCAATCTACCAAGTTAATCAAAATTCTGAATGAAATTGTATCCATTACATGAGCATATATTTCTCTATATTAGATTTCTGCAAGAAACTTTATTACATAAGTCGTACTTTGTATTTCATAGTACAAATATCCACATGTATTTAAACAAGGCATTACACCATTAAGTGTATAGACTACAGGTCCAAATATTTCATATTTTACTCATGAGTTTAACTTTATTTGAATTCCACATTTGTCAATAATTCTTTATATGAATTCCACATTGACCGATAATTCTATGTATGAATTCGACATTGGTCGATAATTCTATGTATGAATTCGACATTGGTCGATAATTCTATGTATGAACTCGACATTGGCTGATAATTCTATGGATGAACTCGACATCGGCCGATAATTCTATACATGAACTCGACATCGGCCGATAATTCTATACATGAACTCGACATCGGCCGATATTCTATACATGAACTCGACTTTGGCCGATAATTCTATACATGAACTCGACTTTGGCCGATAATTCTATACATTTACATGAATTCGACTTTGGTCAATAATTCTATATATGAATTGGCCAATAATTTCTACGTCGATACTTTTCGACGGTTTGTGGTTCAAATTCACTATTAAGAGCAAATATATTGTCGACAATAAATTTATTTCTATACCACATTTCTCCTATATAATATATTGAGATCTCGAAATTTCAGGTACCATTTTCTTTTCAGGAGATTCCACTTCAAGGGATAACTCTTCAGGAGTTTCCTCTTCTGGAAGTTTATTTTCAGGAGATATTGTGCACATTTTTGGATAGATTAATTTCTTTATTGCCTGTTTCATGGGTATAGCCTTTTCATGGGCTGCGACTTATTTTTCTTTTACAAAAACTATCTTATCCAATACCTTACAAATAAATAATTCTTTGAACTTACAGTTCACCTTGATTTGTGTAAGGATCAAAATAAGATATTTTTGTCATGCTTCTGGCATAAGTTTTCTCCCCCTAATGGTGGGGAGTCTATTTCTAAATTATCATGATTATATAATGAAATTCATATCAAAATACAATCAACCAAATATTCAAAGATTCAAAACATGTGAATACATAATCAAGTATCATGATTGTATATAATGAAATTCATATCATGATATAATCAACCAAATATCATAAATTCAAAGCATGTGAACACATAATCAAGATTGTGACTGCAATGTTTTCCAACTTGTGTTTCCCATAAGATTGTGACTGCAATGTTATATGTTCAATTTTGTGGGAGCATGCTTTCTAAGAAACTAAGTTGGAATAAATGAGTAATGGAAATTTCAACGAAAAATATTAAAGCACATCAACCACTTTTTGTTTTTGCCACTTATTGGTTGGAACTTGTCATTGGCGTATATAGACTACTCCATTGATTAAAAAAAAAGGGTTCAAAGTTAGCGATTGATGATATTACTAATCCTTGCTGCCGTGGCTTAAATGGTGAGAAGCCTGATAGCAATTGGCAATAGGTGTTGAACACTTCCATACACCGAAAGTCCTAAAGTCCTGATGCATTAAAAGCATGTACACACTACTCTGAATATCATAACTTTTGTTATAAAATAGCAAGAGTAATAGCGCGAGTAATGAAGAAGAGAAACTCTATTGAGAAACTTTCTTATTTAGTGGTCATCCATACTAGAGAGAATTCTCTTATGGAATTCATAGTTTTCTTCATCTTCATCTTACAAAACTAAAACCACATATATATAGTGATTAGATGATAAGAGTGGTTAAGACATTGATAGGAATGGTTGAGCAATGTGATAGGAGTGGTTGAGCACATTGATAGAAGTGGTTAAGCACATTGATTGGAGTGGTTGAATACATTGATTATTACTCTTAACTATTCATAACACTCCTCCTTGAATGACCACTCACTAAGAATATGGTGCTAGCAATCATGTGTTGTAAGCATCTTTTTGTAATCATTCATAACACTTCATAACAACTTTTCTTTAATTATTTGACTAGATTTCTTCTGAGAGCAACATATATACAGCAACTTAGAAACTTATAGGAAATTTCATTTGGATGGAAGTATATGAAATTATGAAGAAAATTATTTGAATTTGAAATTTATCTTAAATGGCTTAAATAAATATGAAAAAATTTTCTAATGGAAGAAATTCAAAGATGGATTGAACCCTTTTTTTGTTGTTGTTAAATGCGAATTTTCATTAAAAGGATAAGGAAAGTAAATCTCTATTCCATGCCTCAACAACCTTAGGACGAAGAGAGTTCGAAATATAGGAAAATGATGGGTTCAATGAGAATGCAACCTTGGCAAGCACATGAACCACTTGGTTAGCATTTCTCCTTACCCAAAGAAAGTTACAAGAAGAAAAGTTAAAAGCTATGTTAATATGTGACTTTGATATAATTTAGTGTAAGATATTAGTTTAAATTCATAACACAAGTTTTTTTTTTTAAATAAAATACTCAAAACTTCAATTTATAATGTTTAGTTAAATTTCATATCAAGTAATTTAAATTACCAATTAATATCCAAATTGAGCCAAAATATTTTAACTCAATTGATTGACACTTCCCAGTTCCAACGGATACATATAGGGTTCAAATTCACCATTTCCCAACTATCGAATTATAAAAAATTTAAAAAAAATTCAAATCCCTTGATCTTCTAAATACAACCTTAAAGTAAATGGCTACTGCAGTAACAAGGTATCTACATTTTTTTTTTTGCTAATGTAACAAGGTATCTTCATAATTAATTCTATTGAAGAAAGATAATTACATATTTAACACTAAAGCTTACCCTAAAAGTGCCCTTCCTACATTGGGAAAGGAAAGTACACAAATGAAAAATAAAAACTAAATGAAAGCACAAATAATTATTTTTTGCAGGCGAAAATTTACATGGACGTTGTAGCTGGACATGGAGGAATAAATACTTCAGTAATTCCTTCTAACATCAAGACTACACTTTTCATAGAAGGACGAAGAGCTGGTTCATCTTGAATACACCAGAGTGCCACCTTAACCATATTCTCCACGGTGGTCTTATCAGCTTCTTCCCCTCTCAAAATCTTACCCAACTCTCTAGCAACAAAGCATTTATAAATCCAAGTAGAAAGAATAATCTCGTCTTCATTTGATACATCCAGATCTATGTTCCTTCTGCAACATACAATTTCCAAAAGCACTATTCCATAACTGTAAACATCTGCCTTCACTGATATTGGTGTGTTCTTCTGCCATTCTGGTGCTAAGTACCCTCTTGTCCCCCTGACCCCTGTGAAGGTCCTGGTTTGATCTGGCATTAAAAATTTCGCTAGCCCAAAGTCGGAGATTTTAGCAGTCCAAAAATCATCCATTAAAATGTTTTGAGGCTTTATATCACAATGAATAATTGGGGCCTCATACTCCTAATGTAGATAGAGGATCCCTCTTGCAATATCCTGTGCAATTCTCATTCTCTCATTCCAATTTGGACACGTCTGGGCTTTAAAAATAAGATCCGCAAGGGAGCCATTGCTCATGTATTCGTAAACCATAAAAGGTGTAACAACCCAAGGAAAGCGCTAGCCACATCTGCACTTATACCCCAAAAGGACTAGTCAAGTTACAATTGGGGCTCCTTGCAATTGTTAATAAAGCCCAGTTCGACCCAATAATTGCCCGATGTGGGACTCAGCAAACACACAAACACTTATCAGAATTTGGGGTATCACAAAAGGATTGTCACTTTTAATGCTTCTCATGCCCACCTTGAAGAAAGCCGTGTACCCCTTTTCTATATCTCTTAGAACATATCTTAGAGGAAGCTTTTGTTTCATGCAATAATCACTCTGGAAGAGTGCCGCCCCACAATCGCAGTCTTCCAAACAAGACCTGTTGCATTCTTCCTTTGACATTGGTGCTTTAACATAAGGACGATCTCCCCACATCAAATTCTCCATGGGAGTGATGTTATAAAAGGCTGCATTATCTGTCCCACCTCTACACCCTGCTTCTGAAAAGTTTCTCTCACAACCATGAAACGTTTGATTCGGATCTACAAAATCAGTTCCAGGAAGGCAAAGACAGTATGGTTGATTGTCATTCAATGTACAAAAGCTGTTGAAACCACATAAACTTTTCACATTACATGGATTCTCTAATGCTGACCATAACTTGGATACTTTGAATTTGCTACTTTCATCATAGACATAAGAATAAAATCGGAAAACCCCATCAAAATCAAGAGTTGCACGATAAATGGTAGCACTCTGGTTGCTTGCCGAAGATGAGTCAAGATGCAATTCTTGAACTATTTCTAGAGTAGTGCTGTTGATGATAAGCAGGCTGCCTGTATTATTGAGAAAAAGGTGAAACTTGAAACCATCCCCGAAAGTCCCTGTACTCCAGTAAGAATCACCTGGGGTGTCCCCAGTGTTTATTGGGTATAAAACAAGGTTTCCATCAGGCTGCATCTTGAGATGAAACCGTCCGGTTGAGTGGTCATTCTCAGTTAAACTGGAGAATAGTTGACCTCCAGCAAACAGAGTCTGACCTCCTAAAATGGTATCAGTAGGATACTCAAAACTCTTCCAAATGATCTTGGAATCCTTGTCATAGAGCACAAAATTGCCAGAGTCAAGCATGGAGGCATGGGAAGCGGAGTCTGTTGTATTAGCAATGAGTTTCTTGCGCCCTTGCTCAGTTCTCAAAACAAGCTTACCGTCTTGTGTAAAAACGATCGTTGCATTCGAGGTGAATGGTGGATCATCACGAATCGCTGTCCACACAACTGTTCTATTGTCTACACCAACCAACCAAATTCCAATAGCAAAGCCGCTGCCTTGCTGATAGAATCCAAAAGCAAATCGTTGACTAGGGGAAAGCCACGAGGTGGGTTGAATTATGGGTGAAAGGTAAGAGCCCAAGGCTATACGGCTAGATTGCTTTGGTTGAGCTCTTCCACCTGCAAAGGATGTGAACAGGAGTAAGAAAACAATGGACACGGAAGCCATGGGAGGGGATGAATGAAAATTGCTAGTATTGTTTTCAGTATTCAACTAATAGGTAAGAGAGATCAACAGAACTTTTCAGTGCTGTCAAATCTCACACTTGCTTTACTTCACAGTACAAATGGAAGTTTGAAATTTAAACACGCATTACTATGTTCTTCAATTGACTTGGACAGATATCATACATATATTTCTCAGTTGACTGAAGGTCGAGTCTTCCTTGAGACTTTATTTGGTCTGAAAGATAGAAAAGTGAGAGAAAATAAATGTAATGAAAAAGAAAGAAAGAAGAGATTAATGTTTTTCATTTAAGTATTTGGTAGGAGGGGTAGAGAAATTGATAGAAAATAAAACACCTTGTGTTAAACTACTATTTTTTTTTTTTGATAAAATAAGTGTTAAACTACTATTATATCTTTGTATAGAATTGTTTTTAATGAACTATAGGGATAAAATTGTCAAATTACCTATGTAAGACATTTTCTCTCCTATTTTCTTCCCATTTTGGAAGATTAAAAATGGAGCACTTGGATGGAAAAAAAATCATTTTCTTTTTCTTCCTTTCTTCCACTTTTCAAATCTACCAAACAAGAGAAAATATCAATCCATCTCCCATTTTCTCTCCACATTTTTTTTCTATTCTCTCACTTCTCCAGCCAAACAAATGCATTCATGAAACAACCACTAAAAAAGATTCTATTTATCATCATCACAAGGTTCATGCATCACATAATGTGGATAGATATGTCCACTTCAATATTTTGATCTCACACTCCAACTGAAATTATCTTCTTAATTTACATAAACTAGCATCATACATATAGTTATGCATACATACAAATGTATGTATACGCATGCATACACATGAATAGGCTGATTAGGATAAGCTGGGAAGAAAAACTAGGATGCTCATTTCATCAAACGACTGGAGATGGAGGGACTGGAATATCCATTGTCCCTTCCAACATCAAGATTACATTCTTCATTGACGGACGTAAAGCTTGATCTTCTTGAATGCACCATAAACCCACCTTCACCATTCTTTCCAGTGTCATGAATTCTACATTTTCATCTTCCACAAGTTTGTCTAACTCTCCAGCCACAAAGCAATTATATACCCAATTAGAAAGAATTATCTCATCTGCCATTGGAACATTTACTTCTATACTGCTTCTACAACAAACAATCTCTAAAAGCACAATACCAAAACTGTATGTGTCTAATTTTACTGATATTAATGCATTCTTTTGCCATTCAGGTGCCAAGTACCCAGTTGTCGCTTCGATTCCCATAGTGATTCTTGATTGATTTTGCACTAATAGCTTTGCCAACCCAAAATCAGATATCTTTGCAGTCCATGTATCATCCAAGAGTATGTTTCGGGGCTTTATATTGCAATGGATGATGCGGACTTCACACTCTTCATGCAAATAGAGGATCCCTCTGGCCACATCCAGTGCAATTCTCACTCTTTCTTTCCAAACGGGACGCATCTCAGCCTTGAAGAGAAGATCTGCAAGTGAGCCATTACTCATGAATTCATAAACTAGAAGCTTCCTAGAGCCCTCAATACAAAAACCAAGCAACCGAACCAAGTTTTTGTGATGAGTTCGTGCAATTGCAGTCATTTCAGCTCGAAATTCCCTTTGCCCTTCTTCAACAACTTTCTCTAGTCTTTTAACAGCAATAGTTTTGTTACCTCCAGATATGCTCCCTTTATAAACAGCTCCAAAAGAACCCCTTCCTAACTCTTCCTTGAAGTCATCTGTTGCATTCTCAAGCTCACTATAAGAAAATGATCGCAGAGTCACCTCTTCAGTTAATCCCAAATTTGCATTTCCCAACAGCCTTTTATACCTGTAAACTTGATGCCTGTATCTGAAGAAACTATAGATTGCAAAGACGAAACACAAGCATGAAATGGAACCCAAACTTATAGAAAGAATCAAAATCAGACTGCTCTTGCTTTTGGTCAAGACTTTTGGGTCTAATAAAACTGGAGGGTTATGGTCTTGTATCGTGATATCTTCCCTTATCACCTTAAAGAAGGCCGTAGATGCCATGGTATCACTTACTCTACCATATCTAAGTGGAAGCTTATATTTATTACACTCATGATCCTTATACAATACCGCCCCACAATTACAATCTTTCAGGCAAGATTTGCCACAATCTTCCTTCTCCATTGGAACCACTAAGTAAGGATAATCAGTCCACCACATATTCTCTAAAGGAACAATACTGTACAGAATTGATGGATCTTTACTGCGTCTGCAAGCATCGTCACTTAAGTTCTTGTAGCAGCCCAAGAACTTATTGTTGGCGTTAATGAACTCAAATCCAGGATAACAGTTACAGTCAGCTTTGTTGCCGATGCCTGAGCAGTAACTGTTGAATCCACAGAAACCCTTGACTTCACATTGGTTACGCAATGCTGACCACTCCATCAACACACCTGAGCTATTACTGCTCCCAAAGTGGTGTAAGATACAATCTAAAGATCCCATCTGCATCAAGTGTTGCACCGGTGGATGGTAGTTCTATTCTTGTTAGGATAGGAGCTTTTTGCCAAAATGCGTACACTCAAATCACTACCACCCCCACTTATGAATAGAACACCTATGTGACTAAGAATGAGCTTTACACTGTAACCGCTATTAGCAGTCCCAGATGACCAGTAAGAGTCATCTGATTCCCCCGAGCTATTTACAGGGTAGGCAACGAAGTTTCCATCTGTCTGCATGTAAAGATAAAATCGTCCACTTGATTGGTCTGATGTAGACACACTAGAAACCAAACTATGCGTAGTAGAAAGATTCTGACCTCCTAATATGGTATCAGTCGGAAAATCAAAGCTGTTCCAGATGACATAGGAATCATTGTGGTAGAGCACAAAATTACCAGAATCAAGCATAGCAGCTGAAGCAGCGGGATTAGGCACATCAGAAATTGACTTATCTCTGCCTTTCTCAGTTCGAAGCAGCAGCTTACCTTCTATAGTTAAGTGTAGAGAAGCATTTGAGGAGACAGGTGGGTCATCTCGATTTGCAGTCCAGATTATTGTTTTTTCAGTTTGATTAGCCAGCCATATTCCGATAGCAAAGCCATCACTTTGTGGGTAGAAACCAAATGCAAAAAGTCCAGAAGGTGAGGGCCATGATGTACGGTTTTCATTGGGGGAAAGCGAAGAGCCTAAGTTTATCACATTGGATTGGTTTCGTTGAGCGCTTGAACTAATAAAAAGTGAGAAAACAAGCAGTAAGAGCAGAACTGGTATGGAAGTCATGAGATAAAGATTGAGAGAATATTGTCCAAAGTTTAAGCAAATTCTGAATTACTAAATTCCCAGTGTTAATTGGAACAAGAAGGAACTTCTAAGCAATTACATGAAATTAGTAGCAGCCTAAGTTGACTTGACTTACCTTCATCTGTTGCTTTTTAGTCTCAAGCCCAAAACGTACTCTTAGTTATTGCTGTCGGGTCCCACAAGATGCATCATCTTCTCAGCCACGGCCCTTAACAATTGACCTGGTGTGAGAATTTCCTACAACAGACAAGGGTGAAAGACAATATGTGTGCTTACCATTAGTATTCCACAAAGGCACCTTTAAGTTTTTTAACTCTAGAAAAGACTTATGCTTGTACGCACATAGCATGAAGATAAACCAATCTCGTTCTTGTTTTCTTTTCTATTCCATCTTAATGAGAATACTAAGATGGCCAAGTTGCTATTCATCCCAAAAAAAAAAATGGCCAAGTTGCAAAACAAAAAGAATATAATTACACTAGTGAGAAATTATAGTTAGCAGTTAGCAATTAGTATAATTACACTATGTGTGGTTTTGGGCCTAGTCACGGGGATATAACGTGACCATAGTCATAAAGTTTTCTTAAATATATGAAATCCAATCGACTGCATTGTTTTAAGTAAATTGAAATTTTTGGTATTTTGAACTCATTGTAAATTATATGATGAGACATAATATTCTTTGTGATAAGCTCATAAACTTCAGGCTATCGTAACTGAAATCAATCATGCCATCGGAGCAAAAGGATTCATGAGCATGGAATGTAAAAAAGTTGTATCTCAGTACGGGGATCAAATGTGGAATCTCTTGATATCAGGGGTCTGTCTGTTTTGATAACTGTATTCATGCTTCTGTTATGACTTATGAGGCATCTATCTTACACTTTACTTCCTTGGTTTACAGATACAGCCTGACAAGCTGTGTTCAAATATTGGACTGTGTTTTAATAATGGGACTTGGCGTGTGAGGTTAATAGCTCCTTTTCTTTTTCTTAATATGGCTTCTGTATTCTCAGTAGCTTTGTACTAAATCCAAAATCTGATTTTATGCAGCAAGGTTATTGAAACAAAGGTGGTAGAGAAGAGTGGGAAGGAGTTTGCAGCTGGTGAGGATCTCCTATGTACTACCTGTGAGATGACTGCTATATGGATCCAAACTCAACTTAAACAAAACAAGACAAAAGAAAAAATATTTGAATATGTGAACAAGGTTCTCTTTCCATATATCCTCTTTTCTTTTTCTGAATAAATCAGTCATTAATTTTTGCATAAAGGGACTAATATATTAATTTTATTGTACATATGTTTGCCTTTGTTGAAGCTGTGTGATAACTTGCCAAATCCAAGGGGTCAATCAGCTGTCAATTGTGATAACATTGTATACATGCCATACATTTCATTCATCATTGGGAAGAAATCCTTCCATCTCACACCTGAACAGGCATGAGTTTGTTGCACCCTCTGGCTTTAAAATTGTAAAAGTTGGTTGTCTTGTAACCGTAAGATATGGCATTTTCTCATTCCGTTTCTTGATGTGTTTTGCATTATATGATCCAGTATGTCATTAAGGTTGAACAAGGTTTTTCTACCTCCTGCATCAGTGGCTTTATTCCTTTAGATGTTTCTCCTCCACAAGGTCCCCTCTGGTATGTTCTTATTCTTTATGCAATACTTGATTTTCTTTGATGCATTCGTAATTGTGTTCACATTATCTATGTGAAAATTAAATAAGTTCATTCATTCAGGATTCTTGGAGAAATCTTCATGGAAGCATATCATACAGTGTTTGACTTTGGTAATCTCCAAGTAGGCTTTGCAGAAGCTGCATAGTGATCCTCCAATAAATAAGACGAGTGCCATTGAAGATGGAGGTATGGTAGGTTGTGAATGTATGATGAATGACTAATAATGAACGATGAGCATGATACTTATGGTCAGATACTTGTAGGCATGTGGTTCATGTATTTATAAATACTGATATGTTGAGAATTTTTATGTAATATTTTTATCCTAGGCTTAGATGGTGCATCTTCCTAACCAGAAGGAAAAATTCAAAAATTAGTAATCCTTTTTTAAAATTTTCACAGCAGATAAGAATGCACGGTTTTCTTTTCCTCTCATTTGTCAGTTAATGTCAATTGGTCATCCCCATCCCAAAAAAGAAGAGAAAAGCAATACACCATGATGGACCAATGGTATAAATGATTTATGTAGCAGATAAGAATGCACGGTTTTCTTTACCGAATAGTGTAGTGATATCGACTCCATAATTTTTATTTTTTAAAATCAGTTTATGTTTATTCACTTGTGATTTTGTATATGCAGCAAAATATGATGTTGCTATATCAACAGCATGTTCTGGACTTGATTATATTGCTATATCAACATTAAAGTTTTGGAGAAATAGAGAAGATTTGCTGCCTTTAAGCCCCTAAAATAAAAGAAAAATGAGAATTTTCAAGTTTCATGGCATTTAGACAAATCATTTATCAAGAAATTTGAAGATAGTAAATAAGAGGTAAAAGACTTTGAAGAACTAGAGAAGCTTTGCTGCAAAGTGGTTTCATGGTTTTGGTAAGTGAGTAAAAAAGTTTAACATATTCTATTGGCTTTGAGTGTTATTCAGTTTGGTTGGGTATAACATTAATATTATATAAGCAGGTTTCCCGTGCAATGCACGGGTTTGCGACTAGTTTATATTATTTTGAGCCTATGTAATTTCTTTAGGAGAATCTTGTATAACTATTTACTATTTACTATTTATTAACTATTGATACAACATGAGGATTGATACACACATATGTATTAACTATTTACTATTCCCTTGAATCATTAGGTAGGTGGATGTTCGCAAGTGATGAATGTGGCCGTCGCTACCTAAAAGCTTTCAGCCACCAACAAATGATCCCTTTGTCGCCCTCTAGTTGGTGGACACTCGATATCTGATTATACAATAAGAGATTCAAGACCAGATGTTGTGGATTTTTTGTAATTCTTTTATACATGTTCTCAATTGCACAAAATTGTTTTGACCATCTAATATTAAATGTGATTGTTAAATACTATATGTAAGTCTTTAGATTCTAGAAACTTTGACATGGTGATGGTATGTTGAGTTCCATGCCTTGCCTTCTTAAGTCCCAAAATACCATATATAAGCAGGTTGTTTCTATGTCTACTGAATATATTACATCTAAATATAAACTTAAATTGTTGATACATAATTTTTGCAACAATCATGACATGATGAAGTTAGAAAAAGCAATAAAGCTGAGTTCAATTTTTTTTAATACAAAATAAATTGATACCAAGAGACAAATGACTACTGGAATATCAGTTAAAAGAATTACAAAAGAACTTGAAGTGAAACAGAGCACAGAAACAACAGCTAAACCTGAAACCTGCACAGAACAGAATACTTGCCAACATTATACATGAACTGCAAAAACCATTGATGGACATAAATAAAATAAATAAATGCTCCCATTACATACACACTGGCCAAATATTTGGATTTTAGTAGTATTATAATGGAGCCATCAAACGAATTATATCCAACACTGGCTGTGACACTCATAAAATCAATGATATAAATAAGACAATAAAAGATTTAATACCTTCCACATTTCAGATGAAGCTCGCTCAGATCTAACTTTGGTCATTTTCAAGCATAATAGAAGTCCTGAATGGAACTTATAGAAAAAAAGATAAAATTTAAATTTCAAGAAAAGTAGAAACAATGGGTAGGAAAAGGCAAGAGAAAATGACTATTAAAATGTAGTTGCTTACCATAACATGCTAATGCTCCTCCTAATAAAAGTACAGCTATGTTATAAGAAAAAGAAAACTCTTGCTAATGCTAATGCTCCTCCTATTTTTTTTTAGAAAACCATGGGTGCGTGTTTTAGAAAAAAAATAAAAAATAAAAATTAAACTCCAGAGACGATTTTGAAATCGTCTCTCTGAGAGACGAATTTAATCATGGTATTATTTATTTATTTTTTAAGAAAAAAATTAGCGCGCATTTTAGAAAAAATAATAATAATAATAATAATTAAACTCGTCTTTCCAAGAGACGATTTTGAAATCGTCTCTTGAACCGACGAGCTTATATATATAATATATTTTTAACAATAATAAAAACTGTTTTAAAAAATAAATAAATAAATAAAACGACCAAAATCGTCTCTTCAAGAGACGATTTTACAATTATTATTTTTTATTTTATTTTTAAATATGTTAAAAATCGTTAAAAAAAAATAAAAAATTCAAAACAGAAATCGTCTCTTCAAGAGACGATTTTACATTTTTTTTTTTTTTAAATCAGATATGTTTAAAAAGCGTTAAAAAAAAAAAAAAAAAATCAATAGAGACTGATTGATTTTTTTTTTTTTTTTTTTTAAATTTTTTTTACATTTAAAACGTTAAAATTAAAAATATATATATATATATAATTCAACAGAAATCGTCTCTTCAAGAGACGATTTTCAAAAGTGGCCTATCTTTTGATATAATTTTCAAAGTAACCCATTTGACTATATAACTTAAAAAAATGCGTTATTGGGCAAAAAATGCCCTAGGTTCCTGCCTCTTGCAAATGCAGTAGAATTTGGGCTCAAAGGCTCGTTTGTGATGGCAGTGGGCTTGGGTCTAATGAGATGGTTCAGGTTGCCTTTAATTTGGATATTTTGGATATTTGCTGTAGATTGCGATCGAACCACCCACATTGCATTTGGGCTTTTGTGCAATGGATTGGACCTGGGCTAGCCACTTTGTATTTGGGCTGTCGACATTACTGAAATGGCCATCAACATTGATTTTACAAAAGGTCCCCAAAAATTAAAGAAAACGATTAAAGATTTTAAAGGGATTGCTAATGCTAGGTAAGAGTTGAGCAAAGTAAGGTCTTTGCTGATGGAGGCATTTTTGTATGACTCCTAAGCAAATTTTGTTTGAACTTCAAAGGTTTCAAGAATTTCAAATTAAAAAAAAAAAAAAAAATGTAATGTCAGGGAAAAAAAGTTTCATAATTTTTCTTTTCATAAATATTAATGTGATAAAGTTTAATTGGAGTAACGTAATTTATTTCGTAACCTTATACTTATTGTTTCAAAAATTAGATCAAAATTTCTCGCACCTAAATTATACACCGTTTCTTTGATATTTCTTTCCCATCGTGCGGTCCTTTTCTCTCTACGCTAGATTTCATACACTCTCGGTGTCAATGTGTCAATGCAGCCTTACTTACTTGCATAGTTCTAAATGTGTGGGTCCATTTTATAATGTCACTGTCTCTGCCATTTTTTTTGGAAAAAGATGAAGATTATTGTCGGAACATAAAATGTGACAATAATAGAACCGCAAATAAAACCTTAGACATGAATCTTAGTCCATTGGAGACTGGTTGGTTGATAAAACAAAGCAAGAATTGATCCAAAGCAAACAGACAGAACACATAGGATTTTAGGTGGTTCGGCAACTTGCCTACGTCCACATAGAGATTGGTAATATATGATGTAGTTACAGATACAGTAAAGGCATTTGTCCGAGCACATGAGAGACTTCTCTCTCAAGTCTCTTTTCTAGTTTTTCAGCCTTTTCTTCCTCTTTCCATCCATCGTCTTGTACGTTGCCTTTTCTTCCCCTTTTATAGAGTTTTTGTACTTGGAATCTTTCAGAACCTAATAAAACATATTTTAGATATTTTATGAGATATTTTGTAGGATATTTATCAGATATTTTGTGGGATATTTGTAAGATATTCTGTAGACCAATTGTATTTATTTTGTAGACCAATTATATTTACTAAGTTGTAGAATACATGTGATGTGGGCTATAAAGTAGATATCAAACCCAACTTTGCTTCCTATTTTATTCCTACCCCTATATTTGTTTTAATTATAATTTTCGTTCCTCCAATATTGTCGGAACATAAAATGTGACAATAATAGAACCGCAAATAAAACCTTGGACATGAATCTCAGTCCATTGGAGACCGGTTGGTTGATAAAACAGAGCAAGAATTGATCCAAAGCAAACAGACAGAACACATAGGATTTTAGGTGGTTCGGCAACTTGCCTACGTCCACATAGAGATTGGTAATATATGATGTAGTTACAGATACAGTAAAGGCATTTGTCCGAGCACATGAGAGACTTCTCTCTCAAGTCTCTTTTCTAGTTTTTCAGCCTTTTCTTCCTCTTTCCATCCATCCTCTCGTACGTTGCCTTTTCTTCCCCTTTTATTGAGTTTTTGTACTTGGAATCTTTCAGAACCTAATAAAACATATTTTAGATATTTTATGAGATATTTTGTAGGATATTTATCAGATATTTTGTGGGATACTTGTGAGATATTTTGTAAACCAATTATATTTATTTTGTAGACCAATTATATTTACTAAGTTGTAGAATACATGTAATGTGGGCTATAAAGTAGATATCAAACCCAACTTTGCTTCCTATTTTATTCCTACCCCCATATTTGTTTTAATTATAATTTTCGTTACTCCAATTATATATTAATTAACAGCAGTCATTAAACACAGTCTATTACAAACAACCCCAACTCTTCAGTTAATCCCAAATTTGCATTTCCCAACAGCCTTTTATACCTGTAAACTTGATGCCTGTATCTGAAGAAACTATAGATTGCAAAGATGAAACACAAAAGCATGAAATGGAACCCAAACTTATAGAAAGAATCAAAATCAGACTGCTCTTGCTTTTGTTCAAGACTTTTGGGTCCAATAAAACTGGAGGGTTATGGTCTTGTATCGTGATATCTTCTCTCATCACCTTAAAGAAGGCCGTAGATGCCATGTTATCACTTACTCTACCATATCTAAGTGGAAGCTTATATTTAGTACACTCATGATCCTTATACAATACCGCCCCACAATTACAATCTTTCAGGCAAGATTTGCCACAATCTTCCTTCTCCATTGGAACCACTAAGTAAGGATAATCAGTCCACCACATATTCTCTAAAGGAACAATACTGTACAGAATTGATGGATCTTTACTGCGTCTGCAAGCATCGTCACTTAAGTTCTTGTAGCAGCCCAAGAACTTATTGTTGGCGTTAATGAACTCAAATCCAGGATAACAGTTACAGTCAGCTTTGTTGCCGATGCCTGAGCAGTAACTGTTGAATCCACAGAAACCCGACTTCACATTAGTTACGCTATGCTGACCACTCCATCAACACACCTGAGCTATTACTGCTCCCAAAGTGGTGTAAATACAATCTAAAGATCCCATCTGCATCAAGTGTTGCACGGTGGATGGTAGTTCTATCTTGTTAGGATAAGTTCTTTTTGCCAAAATGTGTTGTTGGGTTGTTGGGTGGCTTGTATTTGACCACTTGAATGGTGGATCTAATATGCAAGAAGACTAGTGTGCATCTAATATGCTAGAACACTAGAAGTGTGCATGTAATATGCTAAAACATTAGTGTGCATGTGATATGCTAGAACACTAAAAGTGTACTTGTGATATGCTAGAAGACTAGTGTGCATGTAATATGCTAGAACATTAAAAGTGTGCATGTAATATGCTAGAACACTAGTGTGCATATGATATGCTAAAACACTAGAAGTATGCATGTGATATGCTAGAACACTAGAAATGAACATATGATATACTAGAAAACTAATGTGCATGTGATATGCTAGAAGACTAGTATGCATATGATATGTTAGAACATTAGAAGTGTGCATGTGATATGCTAGAAGACTAATGTGCATGTGATATGCTAGAACGCTAGAAGTAGGCATGTGATATGCTAAAAGACTAGTGTGCATGTGATATACTAGAACACTAGAAGTGTGCATGTGACATACTAGAAGACTAGTGTACATGTGATATGCTAGAACACTAATGTGCATGTAATATGCTAGAAGACTCTATATATATGGTGATATATAGTTAATGAAAAGGGGCCAAAGAGAAGGAGAGCCAAGACACAATATACACAATATACTGGAGGAGTCAAGAGAGAGCAAAAATGTAGTTCAAAGAGAGAGCTACGTTGGAGGGAGAAGGCTAGTTTCCAGTGGGTGTGTGACACAAGGAGAAGAATAAAAGATATAGCGTTCTCGGTATTTTATTCTTTATGTGTGAGAGTGTATTTGGGTGTACATGGGGTTTGGGCTTGCTGAGAGTGTTTTTAAGTCAAACATTATAATCTTCCTATTATTATGAAACTTTCTCCTTGAAGTCTCTAGTGAATGTAGTCATATTACCGAATTACGTAAATTCTCTGTGTTGTGTAATTATGCTGCGCATGTCAATATTTTTTTGACGTGTTCTTCTCCGTCAAATGTTTTATTTATTTTTTGCTCTCACAGATTCTAAAAATATTGGCTAATATTCTCAACAACTAGTATCAGAGGTAATATTCCCACCATGTGTACACTCAAATCACTGCCACCCCCACTTAGGAATAGCACACCTATATGACTAAGAATAAGCTGTACACTGTCACCGCTATTAGGAGTCCCAGATGACCAATAAGAGTCATCTGATACCCCCGAGCTATTTACAGGGTAGGCAACAAAGTTTCCATCTGTCTGCATGTCAAGATAAAATCGTCCACTTGATTTGTCTGATGTAGACACACTAGAAACCAATCTATCCATAATAGAAAGATTCTGACCTGAGGATATGGTATCAGTCGGAAAATCAAAGCTGTTCCAGATGACATAGGAATCATTGTGGTAGTCGTAGAGCACAAAATTACCAGAATCACGCATAGCAGCTGAAGCAGCGGGATTAGGCACATCAGAAATTGACTTATCTCTGCCTTTCTCAGTTCGAAGCAGCAGCTTACCATCTATAGTTAAGTGTAGAGAAGCATTTGAGGAGACAGGCGGCTCATCTCAATTTGCAGTCCAGATTATTGTTTGATTAACCAGCCATATTCCGATAGCAATGCCATCACCTTGTGGGTAGAAACCAAATGCAAAAAGTCCAGAAGGTGAGGGCCATGATGTACGGTTTTCATAGGGGGAAGGCGAAGAGCCTAAGTTTATCAGATTGGATTGGTTTCCTTGAGCGAACAATAAAAAGTGAGAAAACAAGCAGTAAGAGCAGAACTGGTATGGAAGTCATGAGATAAAGATTGAGAGAATATTTGTCCAAAATTCCCAGTGTTACATGAAATTAGTAGCAGCCTAAGTAGACTTGACTTACCTTCATCTGTTGTTTTTTAGTCCCAAGCCCAAAAACGTACTCTTAGTTATTGCTGTCGGGTCCCACAAGATGCATCATCTTCTCAGCCACAGCCTTCAACAATTGACCTGGTGTCAGAATTTCCTACAACAGACAAAGGTGAAAGACAATATGTGTGCTTACCATTAGTATTCCACAAAGTCACCTTTAAGTTTTTTAACTCTAGAAAAGACTTATGCTTGTACGCACATAGCATGAAGATAAACCAATCTCGTTCTTGTTTTCTTTTCTATTCCATCTTAATGAGAATACTAAGATGGCCAAGTTGCTATTCATCCCAAAAAAAAAAAATGGCCAAGTTGCAAAACAAAAAGAATATAATTACACTAGTGAGAAATTATAGTTAGCAGTTAGCAGTTAGTATAATTACACTATGTGTGGTTCTGGGCCTAGTCACGGGGATATAACGTGACCATAGTCATAAGTTTTCTTAAATATATGAAATCCAATCGACTGCATTGTTTTAAGTAAATTGAAATTTTTGGTATTTTGAACTCATTGTAAATTATATATAATTTTCCGTTGCACTGTGTTACATTTTCTTAAGTCTATGAGTTTTATCTCATGAAAAGTTATCGATTTTATTTGAATATATGCTTGATCCATATTTTTCAAACTATGGTTATTTACTGAACCTCCCAACTCACCTCCTTTTTCTCCATTTCAGATCATAAGGAGTAGCAATCTTTGAGCTCTCAATAAGGTGGTGTGTGTGAAAGAGATTAGGTCTTGGCTCTAATAAATGTTAGACACGTCGTTATGTGGTTATTAGAAAATTAATTTTATATTCGAAGAATTTATATCAGTTGTAATTTTTGAATATTTCTTTAGATGTTAATTCATTGGAGACTAATTACTGTTGAATTGTCAATTTCTTTAAATTATGAAGGATTAGTAAAAGGTTTTGAATTTTGTTGAAGCCTTGCACACACAGGTAAGATAAGTATTGTTGGGTGTGTGACCGTTGTCACTGCCTAGCTCAGACCTCGGGTTCAGGGCGTGACACATACAATACCAAGAAAAAAGGATAAGCGGCTGTAAATCAATGTCCTAAATCATAAACCATGTTCAAGAATTAAAACCAGCCCTCATTTCATGCTAAGTGTATCTGTGGGATTGCCTCAACAAAAATAATCATAATTCGTATAAGTGATAACTCCAACCTAGTTTTTTCTTTTTAAAGATGTAATATATATGGTCATCATATTGATAGGGGCCATACTACACTATTATGTGAGTTCTAATTAATTCAATCGATAAAGTCTCTTATATTTAAATAAAAAATATTAATTCGAATCTCATTTACATATAAAAATAAAAAATAAAAAACTCATTAATGTTTTGGTAAAAGTTTTTAGTTTACACACACGCAATGAAAATATAATTATATTGAACCGAAATTTAGATTACATGCAATCAAAAGCTAGAGCTACAACCAAGGGGTAAGGACTCAACCATCCCAGAGTGTTAAGGATTGCACATTTGCACTGCCTACTGGCCCAGTTCACGTGCTGCGATATTGACATTCCTACTGAACCAACAGATTGAACAGTTTATAAAATTCGACATAAACTTTCTAACACCATCAACAATAAAAAATATCTTCTATTTGGGACAAACATCGTGTCTCATTCTTAGTTCCATTACTAGAGCTGCATCTCCCTCCATTACTATTCTGCTTCAGTTCATGCATGCACTTTGCCAAAGCCAAAGCCCATCAAACAGAAAGAGCTTCAGCCACTTCCACATCACACAACTCAATAACCTTTGCCCAAGCTTTGTTTCTAATTTTCAAGATAGTGTCCATAGCATTGTTGTATATGGCGTGAACTGCTCTTTAGTAATTCAAAGTATAGTTTTAAAAGTAAAAATATTCGAGGCAGCAGAAAGCTGATAAGAATCTAATACAAATGGAAAAAAAAAAGGTTCATATAATTTGCATCTCCAAAGATGGTAAGATTACATGTACATTGATAGTTTTTGGCTTCTTTGGCCATTCCATATTCCAATTTATTGAACATTCTCTAGCCAGTAAACACAAAGTGGAAGAAAATTTATATCTGATAATCTGTTCTATATAAAATCATATATATCTGATAATCTGTACTATATAAAAACATACTTTTCAACCCCATTAGCTAATGCATTCTCCCTCCATTAGCCAATGCTAAGTTTTATTGTCTGACAATTGTATTATTCTCCAACTCCTACATGGAAGTGTTCCATCCAGAGAAGAAACTCTTTGTACATAACTAAGTGCATATATTTGATCCCACATTTTTTCAAGATTTGATCTCATGATAATTCCTCAAAACTGGCAAGAAGTCCCAAGTCTTTGTCTCTGCCTCTGACCTGCACTCCCTGATTTGTGATTAGCAAAAGCTGGGTACAGCAACCTCTGGAAATTCTCAAGAAACTGCACCCACTCCTCTTCACTCATATCTGCCAGCTTTACAAAACTGCTACTCACAGGCAACTGCTCATTCACACTCCTGTTTCCAGATGACGTACCAACCCAATACCCACACTTCTGAGATGCACCTGGGTGTCGCCAACTCTTCTCACCAACGGTAATATTTTTCATAGACATGGAAAGCTTTGAAACATTTATATTCTTGTCCTGCACAAGGCCAGCATGTTCGTCTCCCCTAGGTAATTCATCCCCCTCTGTATCTGCCGTTGCCTCCTCCTCAACACTCTCATCTAGCTTATAAAGTAGATTTTGGCCACTCCTACCTTTTGGTCCAAAATTAAAAGTTGTTTCAACACTCAGTTTCTCTTCCCTATTTGAAATTAATTCCGACACCTCTTCATCGCAATCTATGTCAAATTGCCACTTATCCTTGCCTCTTCCTTTCACCTCCGAAGTTGATATCTCCCTCTCCTCTAACAATGTCCTCACCTCCATACATATAAGCTCAAGCTCACTTGGCTCCTCCTCATGGCCCCGAAACTCCCTACTCATCATCTCACCAATTTCAGCAAGACAAAGACCAAAAGCTGCTGCTTCCTTGAGGAAAATTGTGCATAGAACCAAGACCCTTAGACATGCCTCTCGAATCATAGGCAGTTCCATTCTAAGCATTTCAGAATCCCAGAAGGGGTCAAGATGATCTATATACTGAAGCTCGTCCTCTGAGAAAGGGATTGAAGCCTGGGGCCAATGAATCCACTCAAAGTATGGGTCCTCCAAACTTTCAGGTAGGGAAAGGCCATGATCAATGGGAACAAGCTCCACCTGACCGAATCTCCCCACCCCGTCAAGCTTCCTAACCAAAAGGTTTCCTGCATGCCTATCTGTGTTTAAAATCCGGATATCTAAAATCCCTATCCTATGCACAGCAGCAACAGGGAAACTAGAAGTACCATGATCACTAGCATCAAAGTCATGGGGAATATACTGCTGCAGTGATGCAATCTTGCTGACCTGCTTCCCATTTTGATGCATATAACCACTCACCCCATCATTGACATTAAAAACCGAATGCGTGATCTTCACAAGGGCAGTGGAGGGCACATTAGCAAAATGATCATGGTCAAGAAGGTACGCCGCAACTTCTCTAAATCCTGTCTCCCCAACCCGCACAGTACGTTTCAGGCCTGGTTGCCCAAGTGTTTTGCCTACAAAACCTTTTGGGTTGTTTGGGGCATAAGGTTCCTCGTCTGTTGGTTTCACAATAGCAACATTTTCACCAAGGCAATTTCTAAAATAATAAGCACCTCCAAGCCCACTACAAACGGGAATTGCATCAATGCCACTCTGTATTGCCTTTGCAATATCCTTAACCAGGTGTTTGATTCTAGCAGATTGATTTGAGCACCCTAATATCTCAATTGGGCCACTTTGATCCCTCTGCTGAAGATCCCTCCCAGTGGGTGAGAGACATGGAGTAGAGGAGCTTCTGTGCAAGAAGTTCCTGGTGAGAAGAAGTGAAGAATCGTTTCTAACTACACTGAGATCGTTCTTCAACACCATATCACCACACATCAATGAACTTTCCTCAATTGGGACGTTAAGGGCGACTTGTAACCTCCTCTTCACTGTGTGGGCATTGTCACTCCTGTCCAAATCCATACCCAAAACACAACCGGTTTCTGTCTGCACAAAAACACGTCTCTTCCCAGAAGGTTTTCTTTCCATTCTCTCATTACCATGATAATCACTATCAAGAGGTCCTCTATAGGTCGCTAGTGCCATCTGTCTATGTACAGGGTCCAAATCAAGGGACATGAGAGGAAGAGGTGAAGTATTCAATGCCAGCGACAGAGGTGGCGGCGGCAGCAGAGAGGTTTTCTCTCAAGCAGATGCCTAGCTCAAATGCCGGCAATTGAATGAGAGAAAATGATGTGTAGTAAACAATCATAATCAACCCAGTCGACTGCAAAATGCTTCCGTGATTTTCACATTTGATGGGAACAACTATTGATTGATTTGAAGCAGAGTACAACACAAAGTAAAAATTGCTACATTGGAGAACCACCTGATAAAGCTGGCTGCTTGAAAAGAATAAATAATTAGTACAATTTATTGGTAGAGACTAGGGACCAATTTGCAAAAACGAAAAAAAAAATGTCAAGAATAAATTTTCTTCAAGTAATGACACTTGAAGGAACCAAAAAAGACTCCTTTAGAAAATTGGTTAGTCAGTTGATTACAATGTAATAGAAAATTCAGCAGAGATAATAAGTGACACAGTTACATTTTGGCTTTTTTACTTGATAATGGGATTCTTTGAACAATTTCCTTTGACAACATAATAAAATACATGTCTACTAGAGTCAGAATAAGGGGTTCCATGACTTGTTGTATCAGGGAAGCCCTCACTCAGTTCATATTTGCAAAAAGTTTGGTCAAATTTTACTTTGTAAATAAGCACTATATTTCACAGCTTTGAAAGAGAAGCCATTGATCCAAGAGTGAAAAATAAAATAAAGGGTAACATATTGTTTTCACCCCTAAACTTTGCATAAAATACGGTTTTCGTCTTTAAACTTTAAAATTTTAGTTTTTTGTCCCCAAACATGACTTTAGAATGCGGATCTAATCTGACTAACATATTGAACTTGGAAAAAAGAAAAAGGTTGTTACAAACAAAGGCCAAACATACATATCTGATTAGATCTACACTCTAAGGTCCCAACTTACCACAATTTGAAATTGAACTAATCATGCGACGAATTACATGATGTGGTTCCAAAATTCCATAAAACAAAATATCTAACTCAACGAATAATATTACCTCGTACAAACAAAAAATCATGTATATTGGACAACAAGCCTCGTGCAAAACTATGATTATTCAGTTTTTCTCAACAACAAAAAAAAAAAAAACCAGAGAGAGAAGGATAAACCTTGTATTCTATTAAAAAAACACATCCTTCATAAAACTAAATTTTATAACCCAAATATCTTCTTTGTATCTAATTACTTAAGAATAAATAATATATAGACAAAAAAAAAAATCATCATTTTTCTTAAAAAAATTAAAAATAAAATAAATCAAAGTGATTAGCGACAAATAAGTAATGAAAGATAATAAAAATACTAGTAAGAAAGAGATTCACATACATATTTCACAAAATCCAGAACAGTAAGACATATATATATATATATCTTAATTCACAACTTGTTTCCGTCAAAATATGAAAACAAACAAACAAAATTACACAATCAAATCCATTAAAATTTAATTGAATTCATCGCCAAGAAAAAACACCGAAATCAGAACGTAAAAAAAAAAAAAAAAAAAAAAAACAGAGAGAGAGAGAGAGCGGGAGAGTTGGAAAAGAAAAGTTGACAATACAAAACGAGAAAATAGAATTGCGAAGTGAATTCATCGCCCGAGTTTGATTGGAATCGGAAATGGCTACGGATTAACTCGGGCGAGTCAGAGAGAAAAACTCACCTGGGACTCGGAGAAACCCGCGGGATCGGTGGAATCTTTGCAGAAAGCCACCGCCGTTGATGGACGGCTGAGATTCGATATGAGTCGAACAAATCAACGGCTATGATGGGGTGTTTCCCGCTTTGGGAGAATTGGCGTTTGAGGAAAAGCAGTAGGGGTTTAACCGAAATATAAAATTATTGTTAAAGTTGATAGAAGGCAGTGGGACCAGTTATGATGCTACAATCGCGGAGATTAAGACGCGTGGTCAATTAACTCAGGACGTGTCTACATATGAATCGTTGCCGGCTATTAGAATCTATTCTGCTGTGTAGACTTAGACTCTAAGCTAGAAAGGACTGGCGGCAATAGTTTTGATGCCCAAAATTACAATTTCCTTTTCAGCAACTTGCAATTTCCTTTTATGTATATGGTGGATTTCAGTTAATTCAAATAGTAAAGTTTTTTATTTTCAAGCAAACGTTATAGATTTAAATGTTATTTTAACAATTAAAAAAAAAAAAAAAAACCTTTTATCTCATCCCATCCAAGAAAAAAGTAGCTTTTAATATTTTTTTTTCTATTTTTTGGATTAATTACTATTTTGACACTCAACCTATGACATTTATGTTAAAATAGTATTCAAATTTTCAAATGTGATAATTTGGTACTCAACCTTTAATTTTTGTATCAAAATAGTCATTGTCGTTAAGTAATGAATAAAAAATACGACGTTGCTAACAGTTTTATTAAAATAATAATAAATGATAACATGCCATGCCAACTCAAAATAAAAAATTCATAAAGGGTAAAATGAATTTCTTATAACTTTACTAGATGATAGAATTAGGACATTGTTGACACCCAATTTTGTAACTATTAATTTCTTTTTTTTTTACACTTTAGTGAATAAAAGGATAAAATGGTAATTTCACAAAATCCAAAAATTCAAAATTGATCCATAGATTGAAAACCATATTATAATTAATCAATATTGATTTAAGGATGAGAGGAAATTTTTCATATTGAAAATCGGATAAAAAACCAAGGTTTTATAAATAAAACAATTTTAATTGGTTGAAAATAATATTTATCATGAGCTTGCATGAGTAGGATTATTTTTAAATTAATTTGATTGATCCTCTAAATGATTAAATTTCATATTGGTTAGAACACTCTAATATGGTAAGTATTAATGCACAAGATAATTTCTAAGAGATAATTTCAAAATTAATTAATTTTTGGGTGATTGATAATTATTCTAACTAATAATTATCTTATTATTAATTAATTAATCAAAATGATGGAATCCCAAATTCAGGTGATAGAAGACTTATAAGTTATTTAGAATTGGATTAGGATTAACAAAAAAAAAAAAAAGTTTGAAATTATCCACTTTAAGGCTGATTAGGTCTCAGGTTTTTATCGAGGTGCCGATTAGGCTTCCCTGAGTGCCGATTGGCACTCACGTAAGAATTTCACTAAAAATCAAATTCTTGTGCAACCAATCCGATTTTTTTAAAACTCTAATGAATCTCATATGGGTCCAAAACTCAGGAAAATTCATTTTAGACCTCTCATATAAAGAGAAAAACCTATCATTTAAATGGGAGGTTGAAAATTTGATTGTCCTATATTCTAAACAAAATTCAATAGAATTTTTGTGAAGAAGACTTTCTTATAAGAACACAAGCGTATTCTTATAAAAAGTCCAGAGATCTCATCTCCAACCATTTTATTTTATTCAATTCTCCTTCAATCACATTAAAAAACTTATTCAAGAATAATTTTTAGGTCGAATCTGGTATTCTTGATCAAGAGGCCACATCCCTAAATACATGCAGGTAACCTCTTTCCTCTTTATTTTTCTTATGAATGCATGATTGATTAGATGTGATTTTATTTTTGGATTGTTTTTACTCTTGTTTTCTCTCACATTCGTATTATTTGTTCTCATTTGTTTTACAGATATTTCGCGATTTAGATGAATTAGACGGAAGAATCACGAAGGAATTAGACAGAAGCATCCTACATGAATTAGACGGAAGCGTCTCGAATAAATTAGACTAAAGTGTCCCGAAGAAATTAGACGGAAGCGTCTTGCATAAATTAGACAGAAGCGTCACGAATGAATTAGAAGAAGTACTATGAGGAGAAGCCTCAAAATATCAACAGAAGTGCTAAGACAAGCAGCATCTCCAAACCTTGGACAACAGTGTATCCAAAATTTGAACAAACAATGTTAAGACGAGCAGCGTCTACAAACTTGAACAACAGTGTTAAGACGAGCGGCGTCTCCAAACTTGAACAACAATGTTAAGACGAGCGGCGTCTCCAAACTTTGAACAGCAATGTTAAGACGAACAACGTCACCAAACTTGAACAACAGTGTTAACACAAGCGACGTCTCAAAACTTGAACTTCAACGTTAAAATGAGCGGCGTCTCCAAACTTGAACATCACTGTTAAGACGAGCGACGTCTCCAAACTTGAACAACAGTGTAAAGACAGCAATGACACTAAACTTTGACAACAGCATATATCAGTGGCAATATTAAGATGGCAACATCTAAAATAAATTAGTACAAGGGTACTAATATGTCCAAAGATCGAAGACATAAGTTTCTTTATTCCCCCTTGTGAGGCCCATTTCACCTTACGTATCGGCAAAGTTAAGAAAATGTATGAGTTTCGTCTCACTTTCCAAATTTAATCCTTAGAGATTTCACACTTAATCTGCAGAGATTTTCGAAAATAATCCTCAGTAATTTCAATAATTTCAAATTATACTTTTAGTGGTTCTTTATTCATCCCAGTGGATTTGTTCCGTGTTTCCTCAGTGAAAACCTTCACGGATTTCATTCCTCAGTGAATTTATTACATTTCTTGTTAGCGAGTTTATTCCATGTTTCCTTGGAGAAATTTTCATGGATTACCTTTAGTGGTTCTTTATTCATCGCCCAATGGATTTTCTTTTTGTTTCCTCAGTGAAAACTTTCACGGATTTTATTCCTCAGTGAATTTATTACATTTCTCGTCAATGAGTTTATTCCATGTTTCCTCAGAGAAATTTTCAGGGATTACCCTTAGTGGTTCTTTATTCATCCCCAATGGATTTGTTCCGTGTTTCCTCAGTGAAAAATTTCATGGATTTTATTCCTCAGTGAATTTATTACATTTTTCGTCAACAAGTTTATTCCATGTTTCCTTAGAGAAATTTCCATGGATTACCCTCAGTGGTTCTTTATTCATCCCCACTGGATTTGTTCTATGTTTCCTCAATGAAAATTTTTACGGATTTTTATTACTCAGTGAGTTTATTCCATGTTTACTCAGTGAAAAGTTTCATGGATTTTGATTTATCCCTTAGCAGATTAAACCTTTCATGGTTGTGATATTTTAAATCCCCAACAATTTTGTCTTTCAAGAGACCTTTTTCATTGTTGAAATTTTGTGATGCGTGAATGTGTGGACTCATGGGAATTGACCTACAAATGGTTTTGTCTTTTGGCTTTCGATCATCGATATTTTAGAGCAACTCAATCGAAAAAGGGGTATTGTAGACACACCAATTTGTACCGGTCAATACTTATGGTCCCCGATCACAATGATGATTACCAAAAGTTCTCATAAGGCAATGTGTGTTAAAAACCATTAGAAGCTTCTAGAAATTCGTGCCAAAACCTAGCTGCTCAACCTAAGAGACGTACGCCACTTTCTTTTGGGCGTATATTTGTAATGAAGAGACGTGCGCCTCTAAAAGTGGACGTATGCTTGTATCGTCGAAAAAACCTAATTTTTAAAAAGCCTAGCTACAGTTAGGGTTGCTTCTTGTAGCCCTAATCACCTTGTTCTCCAAGAAACCCTAGTAGCCTTCTACTACTATACAAAGAGATCTCCACCTCACATTCAAAACATAGAGAAGGGTAGAGAACCCAGTATTACACTGAAAATACCAAGAAGTACTGGTATAGTAGAGTTTAGGAGAAGCGAAACTCTAAGCAATTAGAGAGCTTAGAAGTAGTAGTTCTAGAGAGGCAAAGCTCTTCTAAGGTAGAAAGAAGAAGGTTATTCTCTAGTCTTCCATATTAGAAGCCTAGCCTTTCTTCCTACAAGTTCCAATCAATTAACCTAGGCATCTAAGCCTTTTCCATTGGTGTTCAACACACAACCTTGTCAAAGAGATCAACTTGAGAGACTGGTGATATAGTGCTAGCTTACTACAAGCTCTTTAGAGGTTAGGTATGGATCTTCTCAATAGTCCATATCAGCCTCCATGATTTATTTATTGTTATTACGTGTTTCGTTTAGTTTAATTCATGTTTTGATCTTTATTTAAATTTATTTTTATTTAATTGTTGTTTTCATGCCTAATTTCATTTTCCTTCATTGATTTTAAGCATATGTCAATTAAATCATTGTTCTCATGTTAGGTTTTCCATCTAGGAACTCATAAACACTTTTTTAATGAAATTGATTATATTTGTCTTCAAGAACATGTTCTTCAATTGATTATATCATGATTTTCGCATTCAAATGTAATTTTCTTAGATTGTACCCAAGAAACAAACTTTTGCTATGTAATTTTCTGTTTTGGACACTCAATTGTAATCATACAATCCAAATTGAATAAAAGAGAGGTATTTTTTTAAGAATTTTCTTGTTTTTCTTTCTTGCAAAAATAAGTGGCGACTCTACTGTAACATTACTTTCACTCTAGAGGGATGATCATTCGTCAGTTGGGTCACACTTTGAGGCCCATTTGACCTTTGGGTCGTGGTTCTCACAACTAGTATTTCAAGTGATGAGATTTTAGGCACCCCAATTTGTACCGGTTGATACTTATGGTCCTCAGACTCAATGATGATAATTTAAGATCTCTCATAAGGCGAATGTGTGTTGAAAACCACCTGAAAAGTTCTAGAAAACGAGTTCGAGAAGCTGTCTTTTAACCTAGGAGGCGTGCGTCCCATTGGAGGTGGTGTACGTCTGTAGTGAGGAAGTAGAACCATAGAATAAAAGAGAGAGAAGAAGTAGTTTTAGAGGAGCGAAACCCTCCCTAAAAGAAGCAGAGGAAGGTCTAAATCCTAGTTATAAAGTCGGGGTTCGGGCTTCCCGTAGTGAGTTCATCGATCGTCAATCTCAAGTCTGTAAGCGCCTTTTCCTGAGTCTGCCCATTTGTGCCTAGTTAATAAAAGAGCTCGTACCTTCTGGCTTTATGACTGAGACTGAATAGGGGGAAGGCTAGGGGAGCTCTACTGAGTTGGAGAGGGTGGGAGTTCCATATCTCTAAAGAGAAGGAGGTGGGCACAAAAGCCTCTTCTGGATCTTGATCCGAAAGTGACGATGCAACAAAGGCTATTCGGTGTGAGTTGGTGTTTAACATGGAGGTACCACTTCACTAGGGCTCTGCGCCCGTTCCTTAAGTTCTTGACCCAATGCCAGGTGATTGGCTAACCGTGCCCCTTCCTTAGAAGGTAAGGGAGGTATGGTTGGGAGGGACTGGAGCATCCAGGAACAAGAAGATTCAATCGGACCACGAATTCTCCAATTCTAAGGCTGGTCTTTGGGCTACCAATTGCCGTTTCAGTTTCCTCTAGTCTCTTATTTTTAAATTTCCAGTAAAAACCGTGCAAGTGTTATCGAAGGTAATATCATATATTCGGTGAGGAAGAATTCTTAAGCAAGTAGTTATTCTCTAGTTGAAGTAATAGAAGGATACTCCCTTCCTCACGAAACTCCAATCACAAACCTAGGCATTCAAAACCTTTCTTGTTGAAGATCAACACACAAACCTCATCAAATAAATCAAGTCTGAGAGACCGGTGAATTGCTACCTTGCAATAAACTCCTTAGAGGATAGGTATGGATCTCCTTAATAAGCCATACCAACCTCTATGAATGTTTGTTCGTTGTATCATTTTTTTAGGTTTAGTTAGAATAACTTGATCTTTATATTGTTTTGCATGTTTGATCATGCTCCAATGAGCTATGCCATGTTTGCTTGTTTATTAGAATAGTTCCATATATTATTATATGTTCTAGGTTAGAATTATAACCTATGTTGTCGTGGGGATGAACCCTATGACTTGGTAAGAGCTGGATTCAAGGTGAGATTTCTTCTTCAGATTCAATGGAACATTATGCCATGCTTTGTTTGTCTCTTGATTGTGCTAGAATTAGATTTAAGTGCTTTTGTATTATTAGAGATTCTCTAATAAACTTCTTTCAAAGATATCAAGTAATATAGAGAAAGGCCAACCATTAGGTTGGACGTTCTTAGGTGCCTAACACCTTTTTAAGATGTACCTTAGCACCGGACCTAGCTCAAGACTAGTACTTTTGTGCATGAAGTCATATTTATGGTTCTTGGACCAATAAACCAAGTGACAATTCTTTATTCATCTGTTCATAGCCTTAAAAGGTTTGAGAATACGAACAACCCCCAAATTAAGAAGAAGAGGTGACCAACCCAGCAACTCATAGAGACTAAAGGATTTCTTTAAAAAAAAAAAAAAGGTAATGAGATTAGAGTAACCAAAAATAGTACAACAAACGCAAAACATATAATAAGAGCAACATCCTAAAAGTATTAAATCGAAACCATCAAGGGTTTTGAATTGTAAGTTTTACATTTGAATTTGAGTCACGGAGGAAGAGAGATAATGTCGGAGAGAATCAATACGCACAGAGAAAAAAGAAAAGAGTGACTGAGTATTAGAGAATGTATCAATTTGTTTAAATCAAAATGAATTGTATATTTCAAAGATTACCTCTATCTCCTATTTATACACTATGACATGTGACTTAATTAAGATGCAGCCAAACTAAGTAACTGAAACATAACAAAACCTTTAACAGAATCAAAAACTTACTAATAACTTATAACAACGTGATTACCAAGCTCAAAGAAAAAGGGTTTAATAAACTTTAACAAAAAAACAACTACATTGTAGGAGCATAATAAAAAATAATAATAATAATAAAAAAAAAAGTATGAATAAGAATATCAATTCATCATCGAATATGTATATATATATTTTTTTGGTTTCCATAGTTTTTAGTCAGTTAGAAATCTTTGCAAATTTTCAAAAAAACAAATTTTCATGTACTAGATCATTGTGTTTCATATACAAGATTTATCCTTTTAATTTGTTTAGCACGAAGGAAGATTTATGTTACAAGAATTATATCTCCAGCTTTTCGTAGAAAATATACTAAATGTCCAAAGTAGGCATAAAAAATACGATATTAACACATTTAATAATAATAATAACTATTTACACATAAAAATAATTTTATTATATAGTGTTATATATATAATATTGACCACCATAATATATTAAATTGGTAGCCACCATATTATATGTGTAATTATATAGAAATAAAATTATTTGTAACTTCCATTTACATGTGTTATTATTTCCAACTTTCATGGAGGAAGTTAATAGTAAGATGTAATCACCAATAACTTCCATGATATGGATGACATGTGTTATGATCTCCAAACAAGGGCGGCCCCGAGAGTTGGGTTGCCCTAGCCCCATTCTAATTTTGGTTGCTTTACTTATTATTTAATAATAAAAGAAATAACATAAAGTCCAAAAAAAATTTTTTTATGCAAAATCAAGGTTACATTGTACTTTTAACCGGTTATGGTGCTTTATAATTAGCACAATCTGACTCCAAGAAAATTACTGCTCCTTGCATTTTTTGAAACAAATTCTTCAATTAAGTCATCGTAATTTAGCTTATCCAAATACCTATTAATATTATTTTAGGTTTAATAGTCTTTTAACTAAAAAAAAAATGTTTTAGTGTTACTAACACTGTTACACTCCCATAAAAAATAAAAATAAAAATACAACGCAGACAAATAAATCTTATGCACACTTGCATAGTACTCCCATCCAAAGAATAAAAATAACACTACACTACACTATTCGGTCAATACAAATTATACAATCATAGCCACACCACACATGCCAACATTTATATTGTGTTTGGATGAAGGAATTGTTAAATACAAAGAATTTTACAATGATGGGATTTACATCCCCATCATTTTTAAATTTCTTTTGTTTGGTTGTAATATTTGTTAAAAATTTAAAAGGATGAAAATTGTAAGATTATGCCAAACCCAATATACTTAAGCCCATCAAAGATATTTTTAATTAGATCAATTAACTTAAGTTAATAAGTTGACCAAGAAAACACAAAAATAAAATAAAATAATGAAATAGTGAATAAAAAAAATAAACAATTGGATGATAAAGCAAATGAAGTATGTGGCTCACGTTTAGCAAAAAAAGGAAAAGTATGTGGCTCAGGACCCATGAGAATAGTTCTAGTAAGTTGATCATTAAAAAAAAAAAAAAAAAGAATAGCATAAGTTCAAATAACAGTTCATAAAAAAAGAGTTCAAAATAACCAAAAAAAAGGAAAAAAAAGAAAAAATAAATGAAGTGATAGTGGGTGACAGATAAAAAGAAATGATGGGAGAGGCAGTGTCACGTGGGAAAAATGTAGAAGAAGAAATCTCTTGAAGCAGTGGCAGATAAAACAAACAAATGGAAAAGAGAAACTGTGGCAAAAGTAGAGACAGAGAGATCGGTGTGAACTGTGAAATAGGAGAAGAAGATTTCAATAACGTAGTTCATGGCAAGATGGAGAGAGAGAACCTGAAGTGAAGGAAAAATGTGGGATGGGTTCGTCTAGCACTTTTATTCCAACTATTGCACTGCTCGACCTGCCCAATGGGTTTAGTTTATGTGTTTTGTGTTGTTTTATTTGTATTTTGTTTTTTGGTTTAGTTTATAGCTAGATCTGTTAGTTTGTTGCCCTTAATCCGAAATAAATTCTTGATCTGTTGGTCTGTTGGGTGTATTGGTTTATGACTTTTTTTTTTTTTTTTTTCCTCCTTATATATATATTTTTTTGCCCTCTGATATTTTTTTTTGCCCTCTAATAAAAATTTTCTTTTATGAATATAATTTTTTTTTTTCTAATGTATACGTATAATTTTTTATTTATTTTTTTATGTATAGTATAATTTTTTTTATTATTTTTTTATTGGTTGCCCTAGGGTGGGGGGTTGCCCTAGCCCAAGGGCTTGCTGGGCTTACCCCAGGGCCGGCCCTGTCTCCAAACTATTGGGGGTAGTTATTTCCTAAAAATAAACCATCCAAAGTAGTTATTGATGATTATTTGATGGAAATAACCACCCTTTTGACTATTAATAAGAAGGTTTATTTTTCAAAGAAACTCTCCACAACAACTCAACTTCCACAACCTATTTGCAAGAGATCCATTGTGTTCTAAAGTGTGTTCAAGTGTTTTTCAAGTGTGTTCAATAGTGTATATAAGTTGTTCTTATTGTATTTGTACTTTATAAGGTTTAATGCAAAATATCTCTATGTATTTATGTTATTCGATTTACAATTCTACTTCATCCTTCATACTTTGTTTGGTGCCATATGAAAAAAGTTCTTGTCACTAAGGCATTACCGAACCAAGCACACCATTTTGAAGTAAGAAGTTAGATAAGCAATTTTAATTCAAGGTTTGTAACAAACTTTGAAAAAATTTGATTTCATATCAAACAAATCGGCGACCATAGTGGGAGTTTTCAAGCAAACAAAGTATTATAAGGGTGTAAGATTGTTACTTGTTTCAATTTATGGCCTAATTGAAGAAAATGAGGCCAAATTGTTTCTAGAAATTAGTACTCCATGTTATCATATTCCCATTCTTCAATATTTATATGGAAAAAAAATGTTGAATTATGGAGAGATTACCATGAGACATATTAAGATCTTTATGGAAATTCACCAAAAGATATTTTCTCACAACAATATGACCATGATCATCTAATAGAAAATGATCAATATGGCCATTCCATTAATAATCAAGTGTCAGAATTTAATGGGTATGAAATTTCTAATGAATCTAATCTTGAATGGAATGGAGAAAAATCCATTATTGGGCAAGAACTACAGAAAGGTTTTGCACCAAAGGTAGAATCCATGGAAAATACCGATCAATTTTCCAAAGATGAAACATTGATTGAGGAAAAATCTATTCTAACTCAAGAACTAATACTAGAGGGCATGGAGTGCCTTAAGATTTTAATCTTGAGAAAAATAATTTTTTTATGGAAAATAATAATCAACTTGCCAAAGATGAAGAGTTTAGTGATAAAAATTCACCAGTGATTTAACCCAAGAATGAAAACTTGGGGGGCAAAAAATGTCCTATGATTTTATTTTTGGAGAATGACAAGAAAGTATTAAGGAATCGTTGAGTTTTTTATTCAAAGGCAAAGCTTATGAAAAATGGTGGATGACAAACTAATTTTCTAATAATGTCTTTGGAATTGAGCACCCATTTTGGATATGTGGATCTCATGATTTGAAGATTTTGTTAAAATGGTTAACCAAATTCAAAAATTTGATAATACCAAAAACAAAATAGTACCAATCTTTGCTATATGAAGTGCTTAGCTTATTTTTGACAAACTCAAATATTATGATTATATAGTCTTAATATTTTGGCCAAAATATTGTTTTAAGTTAAATTGTCTATTGTCCACTTAGATTCCTAAAGGTCATTTAAATGGACGAGGGGGTATGTGTTTTACACATAAAAATAATTTTATTATATAATGTTATATATATAATATTAACCACCATAATATATTAAATTGGTAGCTATATTATATGTGTAATTATATAGAACTAAAATTATTTGTAACTTCCATTTACATGTGTCATTATTTCCAACTTTCATGGAGGAAGTTAATGGTAGGATGTAACCACCAATAACTTCCATGATGCAGATGACAATTGACATATGTCATGATTTCCAAACTATTGGGAGTAGTTATTTTCCTTAATATAAACCACCCAAAGTAGTTATTGATGGGTAGTTATTTAATGGAAATAACCATTTTTTTAACTATTAATAAGAAGGTTTATTCTTTAAAGAAACTCTCCACAATAACTCAACTTCCACAACCCATATGCAAGAGATCCATTGTGATCTAAAATGTGTTTTAAGTATGTTCTAAAGTGTATTCAAGTGTTCTTCAAGTGTATTTAAGTGTGTTCAATAGTGTTTGTAAGTTGTTCGTATTGTACTTGTACTTTGTAAGGTTTAATGCAAAATATCTTTATGTATTTATGTTATTCGATCTACAATTCTACTTCATCCTTTATATCTCTATGTATTTATGTTATTCGATCTACAATTCTACTTCATCCTTTATACCTTGTTTGGTGCCATATGAAAAAAGTCTTTGTCATTAAGGCATTACCGAACCAAGCACACTATTTTGGAGTAAGAAGTTAGATAAGCAATTTTAATTCAAGGTTTGTAACAAATTTTGAAAAAGTTTGATTTCATATCAAATAATAACAATATCAATAAACATAACAACATGGTAGAAATTCTTAATTTGAAATGGTACGTTCTTAAGGTAGCTTCTAGTCATGCAGAAGTTCCTAGCTTTTAAAAACTTTTTTTCCATGTTATATATAGGGTCGGCCCTACGAATTATGTGGCCTGAAGCAATACCAAAAATGAGGCTTTCTATTTAATAAACATAAAAAATAAAAATAAAAAAATAAGTCTTCAAATTTTTTATATAGGGCTATATTATTATTCTTTTTAGGCCTTTCAAAATTATTAGGGTTTTAAAAACTTTTGGGGGGCAAGGTCTAGAGCGGTTGAACACCTCACATATGTCCAGGGCCACTCTTAGTTATATATTTTCTCTCTTTTAAAATGCATATAAAATACTTGACTTGGCTTAGAATGATAACATATCATAAACACAATATATATCACAGAGTTAGTAGGTTCTGCCAGCTTTTTCTGTTAGGCATTGCGTTGGTTGTAGTCATCCTATATCTCACCTAGTCAAATACGTTTGCCAGTAGTTTTAGTTACTATTAAACGTTTTTTCCATCGTTCGTTTAAAACATGATGCATTTTTCACCGGTTTGTTTATGTTATACACTTTTTTCCATCATTGAAATAAAACATGATACTTTCCTTAAGTAGCTTCTATATGTAAGAAATTTCTCTTTTAAATATTTTTATCATTGTTATACATATTTATTTATTTTAAATGTCTTATAAAATAATTAACTTGGAATG